>CM077148.1:76307032-76938994 GCA_039583875.1 Platanthera guangdongensis
ATCTTTTAACAGATTATCCAGAACTTGATTGTGTTTGTGGATTAATATGTTGTTATTCAGTATGGTTGAGTTCGACGAAGGTACAATCGTCTGAGTTCCGACTTTACACTGAACATGTCTGCATTTTCTTATCCTTTCTTTTCCTTATTTTTGTGTTTTATCAGGTCTTGGCATTCTTACTCTCTTTTTTCTGTTAGCAGATTGTGTTTTTATTGGTCTGTTTAATTTTCCTAGGTATGGACTTAAGTGATTGCCTTCTTCCCATTGAGTATGGCATTGATGTGATTGTATCTCAAGTTGTTGGTTATTCTCAAGAGTCATATAGTTTTTTAAAGTCTAAAGATAATGTCGTTCTATTGCTAGTGGTAAGTTTCTTTTAACTTACTATATTTCAGAAATTTTATTTCTTAATTAACTAGTCTTACCCTAAGTTTTTTGATTCCTTTTCAAGTTTATTAAATCAATACACATGGTTTTAAATTCAAATTTGAAAGCATCATAATTATAGTCAAGAGACAAAAGTACCTGATCAACTTCTGTTTCTGAAGCTTCTTCATTTTTAATTCTTCCTCTTCATCCGATTGACTTCTTGAGGCATCAATGGACATGAGGCAGACTTCCTTGGCCATTGCCTCTTCTTCTTCTTCATTGGAACCTGAAGATATCGATTCATCCTCAGTTTCACTCCAGCTTTCTGCTACAAAGCCCTTCTCCTTCTTCTTGTATTTGCTGGAAGACCTGCTGCTTTGCTGTCTTCTAGAATCCTTTTCTCTTCTCCTTTCTTTATTTTGATTTTCTAGGCACTCTGAGATGAAGTGTCCAGGTTTCCTGCAGCCAAAACAAACTACCTCTTTAGTAGGGTTTTGTCATACCTTGGCTTGTCATCCTGCCTGGATGACTTTCTCTTCTGAAATCTTTCCTTGCCATTTTATAAAATCTTTTGGCAAGCAGACTCATTACCTCTTCATTCACTGGTGAAGTTTTTGTCTCTTTAGCAGCCTTGAATGCTAGGTTGTGTTCTTCTTCCTTGCGGTGGAGGTGTCCTTTGCTCTACTACTGCTTCTCTGGATTTAATGAGATGCTCATAGGACTTGAGCTTTCCCAAAAGAGATTCAGTGGAAATCTCATTTAAGCTTCTGGCCTCCTTGATTGGTCAGATCCTTGAATCCCATGAGCTTGGGAAGCATATAAGGATTTTGTCATTCACCTCAGTGAGGGTGATGTCCTTATCCAGAGTCTTCAGCTTATTGATGATTGAGCTCAGCCTATTGTACATATCTACAACAGATTCTGCTTCATCTTTCTTGAAGTTCTCATATTGGGATATGAGATTGGATCTTCTATCTTTCCTCTCATCAGCTGATCCAACTATTATTTGGTTGAGAGAGTCCCAAATGGCCTTAGCTGATGTACATTCTGCCACTTTTTTGAAAATGTCATCAAACATTGTTTGTGCCAGAATGTTCATGGCATTGGCATCAGAAACCATGGATTTCTTTTGTGCTTCAGTCCACTCAGGTGGTGGAACTACATTAGTACTTGAAGCTGCTGTAGATGTGAGGCAGTAGCTTGAGGAGGACCTGTCAAAATAGAGTTGTAGATGTCCACATCAATAAAATTCTTATATAATTTTATTCTTGCCTTCTAGATGGCAAACCTATTTAGGTTGCACACTGGAGGTCTGGTACTTGCACAGTCTTTGTTCTGTGTCATGCTGTGAATACAAACTTAATAAAAGTAAAAGTCAGATCTAACACATGATCTTTTGGTTCAAGGGTTAACTTGTACAACCAAAGAATCTTGCTCTGATACCAATTGAAAGTAAGGGTTAGATCTGAAATACTCTCGAGGGGGGGGGGGGTGAATAGAATATCTTGAAATCTTAAAAACGTTTTGCTGTAAATAAAAGCAGACCTAAGATAAATTAATCTAGCACTATCACAGGCACATCAAAACCAAATATCACAAACACAACAACCTAGCTAACCCAGCCACAACAAAAACAAAAGAAAAGGTGCAACCAGGCAACACAAGAATTTTATAATGGTTCCCCAACCTGGGTACATCCACTCTTCTACCACCCTGGTAGGAATCCACTAACAGGTTTTTGATCAGGTGACTGCCACCAATAAGCTTTTGATCAGGTGCTCAAAAACCAACCCAAGTCTTTTGATCAGGAGACTTGCAAACAAGAATAACTTTTGAAGGGAGTTAAAGAACCCTTTTTACAGTGGGGGTGAGAGAGTGATTATGTCTTCTCTTTCTCAAAATACAACTGAGAAGACTTTAGTGGATATATGATGTTAGCAAAAGCCCCCCCCCCCCCCCCCTGAGATATTGAACTCAGGAAGATTTGAGCCTTGCTGCAGGGTGAGTAGGCCTTAATATTTCAGTCTTGACTAGCAGGTATCCAGGAGCTTCTTGACAGATAGAGTGTTTGTTGTCCTTTGAAGAATCCTGAGATTGAGAAGAAGAAGACTCTTGATTTGAAATATGTTCTTCTTCTTCTTCAGCTTGCTGTAATTTCTATGGTCAAGGGCTAGGGCTTCTTGTATCTTTACTGTGTTATTGCCCTGTGTATCTTGTTCTCTATGTTTTGACGAGAAGGAAGAAGAAAAGCCTTATACACTGTCTTGTCTACTGGAAGAAAGAGGAAAAAATCCTTTTTATATTTTCCATGAAATCTTCCTTCTGAATTTTGAATTTCTTCCTTCATTCAATTTTGACGGCCTGGAGAATATCTGCATTGATTGATTTCTCCAACTGTCTCATTAAAAATGACAAGCAATAATCCCGATGAAGTCCATAATCAATACTGCATCTAACGGTAATATTCATAGAATGTTAAGTATTAATTACTCAGGAATTTTCGCAATAAACTAAGGGACAGAGGGAGGGAAAGTCCATGTCTGGATCTGCATAGAAATCCTCGAGCAGAGAACAGAATTCGTCGAGCTGGGTCCAGAGTTCGTCGAGCAGAGAAGTTATGTTCTTCGACCAGATAATCTTTGTTCGTCTTGTTGAGATCCCAGATCGTCGATCTGAGAACAGACAACTGCTTTCTCTAGAACCTTGCCAACTCTGTGCATCAAGATTGTCGAGTTGAGATTCTGACTTCGTCGACTAGTGTTCAGCTAACTACTACATGAAAAAACTTGTTAATGTTGTGGTCCAAGTTCGTCGAGCGGAGAACATGAATTCGTCGACTGAAGTATGATTCTGGACTTAGAATATTTTAGATGTTTCTGGACTTTAGAATGTTGATGTAGACCATCCAAAAATCGTCGACCTGAGAATTAAGTTCGTCGAGCTGAGAAATGCTAACTGATACTTACTATTGAGGTCTAAGTTCGTCGAGCTGAGAATACGAATTCGTCGACATAAAAATGATTCTGGATTTAGAATATTTAAGTGTTTCTGGTCTTACAATGTTGAAGTAGATGATCCAAAAATCATCGACCTAAGATCCAAGTTCATCGAGCTAATATTCTAACTTCGTCGACTAGAGTTCAGTGAGAAGAATTCTGGACTTGGAATGTTGAGGTATAGTGTCCAGAGATCATCGACATGAGAACCAAGTTCGTCGAGCTCAGCTCAGAGAATTGTCTCTGAGTTCGTCGAGCTGAGCACGACTTTCGTCGACCTGAGTTCGATGATCATCGAACTCATTTTCTGAGTCTTTGAAATTTCTCTAAGTCTTGAGTCTTCTGCAGTCTGTTGATGGCAGGTCCATGTAGTGTTGACTCTAAGGACATGGCCTAGACTCTAAGACTCATACATGACCCTAGCTATACATGTTGGGTCAAACATCCTAGTTTAGTGAACCTAGCCCAAATCCAACTAGGGATCCAACAATTTGGATTCCTAAGTTAACAACAATAAGAAAACTATTGCGGGTCGCCGTCACCGCGTCTCTTTGGTGGATTACTCTAGAGAGAAAAAAGGGAAGATGGATGAGTTAATGAGGGTCGCAATCACCTCTTCGTCTCGAACGCTTCTAGCAATCGCTTGAACGACACAATCACAACAGGCGCTGGAAAAACTGAAGCTTAACAACACAAGCAATGATTAAGACATAACAACACATCCACATGCTGAAACCTTAAGCAAGACATTATTCTTAAGCAACAATCTCACTATCACATGTTCAGAATGAAATAACCACAAAAGAGGTGGAGAAATACAACCGAGCGCACGAAGGCTTTCCGAGATTCACGGCCGGAGTCAAGGGTTGTCGGGCGTTGTCCGAGCTTGGTCTACGGATGACGTCCGAGAACCAAGAAGGGCTGTCACTTCCTTCAAATATCCCGTCTTCTTCGTGAATGATCGCTGGGCTATTTTTTAGGTTTGGTTCTTACTGGAGAACTCCGCAAGTGCAGTAACAATGAGCTCGGATGGTAGCTTGGAGGTCAGAGAAGATGAAGGTGCCCATAGACGCAACTATTGCAAGCTTTTTGAGGAGAAACGGTGGCCGGATCAACTATCCAAGGAGGAGAGAGAAAATGGCAGCTGGAGGCGAGTTTTCCCGCTCGGAGGAGTGGAAATGGCGGGGGAGCGGAGCTGGCCCTTTGGAAAGAGGAAATCTACAACTTAAATAGAAATGTCATTAAAAATGGTCACGCACGGTTTGGCGCACGGCCGTGCGCAAACCGTGCGATATTAACTTTCAGTATAGACACGGGGAAGGAGATGCGTTGACCCGTGTGTTTTCCTTCACGCACGGGCAGTTCTGCCCGTGCATGAAGGACATCGCACGGGTAGCGACAGAGAGCTGGAAAGCAGGGACACACATGAATACCGTGCATTTTACTCGTGCACGGGCGCTGCCTCCTGTGCATGAATAAAGCGCACGATTAACCACAGAAGGCACAAATTCGAAAGTTATAGGAAATCCGTCTGTTTCCTTCGCGCAGGGTTTCGAAGAAACCGTGCGTCTACCATCTGTGAAGATTGTCGAACTCAACTCGATGAATTCGCCGAGCTCAGATCGACATTCTTCCTGTTGACTAAAACACACGATCCAGCACAAACCGTGTGTGAAAGAAATGCATGAACGTGCGTTTTCCTTAAGACAGAATTCCAACCTTTGGGAAAAACGCACCACCTGCACTACAAAATTAAAGCTGGAGCACAAGCACCCAACACCAATAAAAAGCTAAGAAAACAACAGGAAAGAGCCATGAGGAGCAACATGTGTATACCCCTAATAACAGAATGTGCAATTGCACACCCTCAGGCCCAAAATAGTGCACAAAATGGTCCATGACCGAACAATGCAAATATAACCCATACCCGGTTGAAATGTAGTGCACGAATGAGAAAACCAGCTCAGATGAGTCCGAAAAACCCTATAAATATCGGACTCATCAATTATCAACATGGATGGACTCTTCTCTCCCAAGCTTCTCAGCTTTTATCATGTCATCATCTCCTTGGTTGTCTTGATTAGAGATTTCAACCACATTTTCAACAATTTGAGCAAGGAGCTCAAGGTGAGACTCCCCCTCAACATTGGCATCATGCACAACAACCTGAAGTAGATCATCTCCTGGTATGTTGTCATCCTCTTGTATAAGCTCTGCTTGAACAGGAGGACTATGAGCCAAAACTTGAGAGTCCGTTGGAATATGATCTATCCTTTATTGTAGATTGACTAAGAAGGTGTCAATTTTGTCTTGTATACACACAGTGGGCAAGGCCTACTCCCCCTCAATAGGTGCAACATCTCTTAGGGTCTCCCCCTGAACATCAGCACAAATTCTACCTACAAGATTTGTTTCAACATTTTCAGCATTTTTCATGGTTGTGTCGCCTTCAGCAGTAGTAGGAGACACAGTGGTGGGAACAGTCTTAGTAGCGAGCCCAAAAGAAATACAGACTTGTTCACTCACATTCCTCCTTATATCTTCAGTTGATTTTGTCGGATTAGGGTCATGTGGTTCATTATTTCTGTTGTTAGAATAGTTACTGCTGGAGTTTTCTTCAAAAACTATATTGACCATCTTCTTATAATGCTAAACACTCTGCTTATAGTGATTAATCAACACCCTGTCCTATCTGTCAAACATCTTAATGTACATCCTTCTCATGTGATGGATCTTAGCACCAAGCCTCAGATTCAGAATTTAGGAGCAGTGTTCAGTAGGAAGAGACAAGATTCTACTAAAATTTGGTTCTAGTAGACATTCGATTATTCTATCAAAAATTACCTTACCCCAGTTGGTCTTCTTAGTAAGGATACCCTTGTCATTAATTTGCACATTTTTTCTTGAAATCTTATCATGTGATCCAGTTTTGTAGATTAATACCTTACCAATGATGTCTACCAATATTTTTCCTCTTAATTCATCTCTTTCCTGATGATATAACCACTAGTGTGTTTGGACAGCCCAGACCATTTCAATGCAGACTTTACATCATCTTGGAATAGTTCATCTTCTTCCTCAGTATCATTGAGCTTATGGAGCTTTAGTGCGTTGCAATTCTTTCTAATATTTATTTTAACTTTCTCTCCATTGATGGAAGTTTAACCTTAATGGAGGAAGCATTCACCTTTAAATTATCATACAATTCCAATACCTCTCTCTTCCAGATGTCATAGGGCTCTGACAACACGAATTCCAGTTCTGCAACTGTTAGAAGGTGAATAATGGATACGATTTCTTCAAGAGCATCATGAAATCCATTTCGAATGACTTCACTGCCCTCGAACAGGAAGTCAACTCTCTTGGGAGCCATTAAACTTGAGCTATTGATCAAGGAGGAAAAGACGATATGCAAAATCTAGGGTATGGGATAGAGTGATTTGGAAGGGAAATATAATGATAGAGTTTATTCTAGGCACAATTTCTATTTATAACCTACCCTATTCAAGAAGTTGGAGAGGCGCATACCTTGTCGTGAAGTACACTTTTGATGGATTGATGAGATTTAATCTAATAGATTTGGCGCTTGTTCAACCCCTCAGAGTGTATGCGTTGAGTGTACTCGACGCACTCGACACCTGGTGTTTATTCAACTCGCTTAATGCTTGGTGTTTATTTAAAACACTCAACGCCTGGTTTGTTAATATTTTCTTCCTTTTGTTATCCTACAAAAGGTTAGCCTCCAACTGCACATACATAAAACGAAATTCTTTACAAGAGTAAAGCTGCTTCAAATTCAACATTCCGAATTCAAAATTGAAACTGTTGAACTTGGCCTCATCAAGACACTTAGTAAAGTTGTATGCCATGTAACGCCTCCAGTCGTCATATGGAATATAACGGTGGGTCCAGCCGGGGACCCACGCCATATTTTATAGACAAACGATGGAATCACGTATGAATATAAAAATCACGTTCTACACACATCCTAGCTCATAGCATGCTAGCGAAAGAGTTTTAAGTTGCAAGAACTCATCATAATGAATGTCCACGAAAATATAAACCACACACATATATATATATATATATATATATATATATATATATATATATATATATATATATGTATATATATGTTTATATATATATATATATATCACCAGGAATGTATACAGATTCACAAAATCTCATGGACTTAAGGCCTTACATGTTTCTTTTTACAAATATATCTTCATACATAGGCACGCAGGCCAGCCACACATTAAATATTAGGATCCGCACATCCTTTAAGGGCCTTAAACCCGCTCACTCCAATTCAGCTCGTCAGCACCTGCAGTTGGACATCCACCCCATGGGTGGTAAACAAAGCAACGGTAAGCATTAACTGACCAATTATAACGACCCTACACCTTACCAGGGGAAGTGGTTCCTCCCCTGTATGCATCGTAATCACAACATATATAGTCATCCACACAATACACGGAGTCTTCTTCGGTTCACAACATAAACATCACCAATCCAGACTAACCATCCGGATGGGCTTCACACATGATGCCTATGCCGTACTACACATTTCCGCTCTAGATGCAGACTCAACTAGGGATATCAACTATCAAACCACTAGAATCACTTACGCTTTCCACCGCTAGGTGGAGGATTCCATGCTCATGCATAAAGGAGGACTTCACTTGTCTAAGAAGGAGATCGTTACACTTGACGATCGCTTTGGAGCCATGAAATTCTAGCCGGAGGGAAATCACCGCCACGACCTTGCCTCCACAAATCTAAACTTAGCTCTCGGCTCGGAACTCTGAAGCTCCAGCGGCAGCCGGATCCTCTCTCCTCCTCCTCCTTGCTCTCCCTTCTCTCTATCTCTTTTCGAAAGAGAAATAACCAAGATGAATGAGAGTTGATCTCTCCTCTCCCAGCCTTAAAGCAGCAGGGGGAAACCTGGATTGTTAGATCCTGCTTGGATGGAATGAACGACCAAAAATCGCCCTGAAAATGTCTATTTTAAGCTGAACATGGCCTATGACACGCCCGTGTCACAGGCCTTGTACCAAGCGGCACACAACCGACTTAATCCAAATAGGACATGACCATGTGACATGCCTGTGTCACAGGCCGTGTGCCAGACACGGCTTACGACACACCCATGTCACAGATCGTGTGCCAGACACAGTTTACGATACACCCATGTCACAGGCTGTGTGTCCAGCCCTGGACACAAATAAAGAAGGACACGGCCTCTGACACGCCCGTGTCATAGGCCGTGTACCCAACTTAACTTCTTGAGTGCATTTTGTCAAGTGGAGTTTGTCGACCAGAGAAGGACACGACCTAGGACACGCCCGTGTCCCTGGCCGTGTGCCTCACTCAAGACACACTCAAGACCCACTTGAGACCCACTCGAGTCCCACTCGAGTCCCACTCGAGTGCACAGAGCAGGACACAGCTTGGTACACGCCTGTGTCCCAGGCCATGTGCCTCACTCGAGACACACTCGAGACCCACTCAAGACCTTCTTGAGTACAGAGCAGGACATGGCGTGGAACAGACCCGTGTCCTAGGCCGTATTGCCCAGCCTAAACCAAATTTTGGGATTTGGGGTGTTACAACCCTCCCCTCCTTACAAGAAATTTCGTCCCGCAATTTGGCTCAACTATAGACACCAACATTACCACGCCCTTGTTGCACCTTAACCAAACGATCACCTTGATAAAACAAGTCGTTAATAAACATATCATCATACAAAATACAACATAGATTTTATTACATCACGAAAGTAGCAAAGTTCACTCTTCAGTTTACTTCCGCTCATCCGCATCTCTCATAATCCTTTTTATGGCCTCTTGTACTTCCAGACTAAACAGTCGAGGCTGCTGTACTTCACCGATTGAGATTTGCGGCTCTTGTAATTCGACATTGTACACTCGAGGTTGCGCCCGGGATGTAGATGACTCTGTCACTGCCTTACCCCTTTCCTCATAAGACACGCCTATTTTTTCTTACCCCTTGGAGGGCCACTCCAACAATCATGGGTTATATGTCCCTGATTCCCACATTTAAAACATGTACGTGTCTCAACACGTTCTTGCCCATATGTTTCTCCCAAAGTAACAGTCGAAGGAGGTTGTTCAGTAGGCCTGAACCTCTTATTATCTCACCTCCTAAACTCCGATTGTTCCGACTGTGGAACTTTGAGTTCCATCTTTTCCATTGCCATGTTCTTCTTGTCCTGCATCCATTTGTAATCTTTCTGCAGCACACAGGCTGTATCTACTAATGCTTGGAAACCTTGGTTCACCGAACTCGGGAGTGCCAACCTCAACACATCACGAAGTCCCTCATAGAACCTATTCATCTTCCGCGCCTCCTCAGCGAAAGTAGACCCCTCATAGCGCCCTAGCCTGGTAAACTCATGCAGTAGACGTTGGAACTCATTTTCCATGGCAATTCGCTGCGACACTGGCAAATACTTAGGCAAAAATAATCTTGAGAATTCTTCTATCAATATCTCCTCTAATCCTCGACCTGACAAGTGGTGCAATTCCACTTCATCCCACCAAAGCCTCGCGTCTCCTTCCAGCAGGAAAGTGGCTAAGGTAACTTTCTGCCCCTCCGTAGTCCTGATTGCTGTCAGGATCCTCTTCACTATTATGAGCCAATCTTCAGCCCGCGTTGGAGAACCCACCCCTCCAAATATAGGTGGATGAAAATCCATAAAACATTTTAGTTGCTCATCAGCTGGTTGCTCGTCAATCAGAGCCACAACATGCTCTTGCCTTGCACCAAGTCGTACTGGCACCACTGCAGGCCTTGCCTGCCTAATAGACTGTGTATGTAATACTGCGAGCACCGTCTCAGTAACCAAATGTATGGTATCCACCGAGGGAGAAGGTGTAGGAACCTCAGCTGGTGCCACACTCTCATCAGAACATTGGGGATCAGACTGCCTAGCACCACTCCTCGTCACCTATCAATGTATAAAATACCATTAACGACCATTCCATAACGACAAATATACATTGTCGACATGCTCATGTTTATCAAGTGCATGTATTACATTCCTAGTGGACATTCGTGAGTTCAAATATGTTCTTCCTACCACAAACCCGATCCTCTGATACCACTTTGTAATGCCTCCAGTCGTCATATGGAATATAATGGTGTGTCCGGCCGGGGCCCCACGCCATATTTCACAGACAAACGGTGGAATCACGTATGAATATCAAAATCATATTCTACTCGCATCCTAGCTCAGAGCATGCTAGCAAAAGAGTTTTAAGTTGCAAGAACTCATCATAATGAATGTCCACGAAATATATAAACCACACATTTATATATATATATCACCAGGAATGTATACAAATACACAAATGCTCATGGCCTTAAGGCCTTAAATGTTTGTTTTTACAAATATAGCTTCATACATCGGCACGCAGGACAGCCAAACATGAAATATTAGGCTCCGCATGGCCTTCAAGGGCCTTCAAACCGCTCACTCCAATTCAACCCGTCAGCACCTGCAGTTGGACATCCACCCCAAGGGTGGTAAACAAAGCAACAGTAAGCATTAACTGACCAATTATAATGACCCTACCCATTACCTGGGGCAGTGGTTCCTTCCCTGTATGCATCACAATGACAACATATATAGTCATCCACACATTACACGGAGTCTTCTCTAGTTCACAACATAAACATCACCAATCCAGACTAACCGTCCGGATGGGCTTCACACATCATGCCTATGTCGTACTACACATTTCCGGCTCTAGATGCAGACTCAACCAGGGATATCAACTATCAACCCACTGGAATCACTTATGCTTTCCACCGCTTGGTGGAGGATTCCATGCTCATACATAAAGGAGGACTTCACTTGTTTAAGAAGGAGATCGTTACCCTTGACGATCACTTTGGAGCCATGAAATTCTAGCTGGATGGAAATCACCGCCATGGTCTTGCCTCTATGAATTTAAACCCGGCTCTCGATTCGGAACTCTGAAGCTCCAGCGGCAGCCGGATCCTCTCTCCTCCTCCTCCTTGCTCTCCCTTCTTTCTATCTCTTTTCGAAAGAGAAATAGCCAAGATGAATGAGAGTTGATCTCTCCTCTCCCAGCCTTAAAGCAGCAGGGGGAAACCTAGATTGTTAGATCCTGCTTGGATGGAATGAACGACCACAAATCACCCAAAAATGTCTATTTTAAGCTGAACACGGCCTGTGACACGCCCATATCACATGCCCTGTACCTTAAGCGGAACACAACCGACTTAATCCGAATTGGACACGAACATGTGACACACCCATGTCACAGGCCGTGTGCCAAACATGGCTTATGACACACCCATGTCACAGGCTGTGTGCCAGACACGGCTTACGACACACCCATGTCACAGGCTGTGTGTCTAGCACTGGACACAAACAGAGAAGGACACGGCTCTGACACACCCGTGTCATAGGCCGTGTACCCAACTTAACTTCTTGAGTGCATTTCGTCGAGTGGAGTTCGTCGACCAAAGGAGGACATGGCCTAGGACACGCCCGTGTGCCTCACTCAAGACACACTCGAGACCCACTAGAGTGCACATAGCAGGACAGGTCTTGGAACACGCTTGTTTCCCAGGACATGTGCCTCACTCAAGACCCACTCGAGACCTTCTCGAGTACATAGCAGGATACGGCTTGGGACACGCCCGTGTCACAGGTGTGTTGCCCATCTTGAACCCAATTTTGGGATTTGGGGTGTTACATGCCACTTGTTTGTTAGTGTGGACAAACTCAAGGCTGTTATCTTATTTCTCAACTTTCTCTCCTATGAAGTGATATCTAATTTCAGTATGCTTGGTTTTTCTATGTGATACAGGATTAATAACTATTGAAATAACACTTGAGTAATCACAGAACATTGGAGTTTTACTTAGATAGATGTTGTAATCTAGAAGTTAATGTTATATCCATAGGAAATGTGCACAATAACTCCCTGCTAAAATATATTTAGATTCAATTGTGAGGATAACTACACTGGTTTGCTTTTTGCTGCTCTAGGATTCCAGCCTTCTCCCTAGAATTTGGCTGGTACTAGAAGTACTTTTACCATCTTCTTTGCAACCTTCAAAATCCGCATCTGAGTAACCTATTAATTCAAAGTCAATATTCCTAGGGTACCAAAGATCAAGATCAGGTGTGCCCTTGAGATATCTCAGAATCCTCTTTGGTGAAGTATAGTGAGATTCTTTAGGACAAGCCTGGTACCTAGCACAAGCAAATGAAGCAAACTTAATGTCTGGCCTACTAGAAGTAAAATAAAGGAGGGAGCCAATTATGCCTCTATACAAGGTTTCATCAACTGTTTTCCCATTCTCATCCTTGTTTATAGATATACTTGACCCCATAGGAGTTTTGATGGTGGAGGCACTCTCCATTCCAAATTTCTTGATTAACTCCTTGGTGAACTTAAATTGAGAGATGAATAAGCCATCCTCAGATTGTTTAACTTGGAGGCCAAGAAATACTTAAGTTCACCCATACTGCTCATCTCAAATTACCCTTGCATAAGTTTAGCAAACTTTTTACATATGCCATCATAGTAGAACCAAAAATTATGTCATCAACATAAATTTTGACTAGGAATATCTTACCCTTGACTACCCATATGAATAATGACTTATCTATCTTTCCCCTTGATAATTCGTTTTCAATGATAAAGCTAGACAGTTTTCATACCAAGCCCTTGGTGGCTGTTTCAACATATATAAAACCTTTCTTAAGTGAAACACGTGGTTATGGGCAGAAGGGTTGATAAAACTTGATGGCTACTCTACATAGACCTCCTCTTTTAGGTCACCATTCAGGAAAACTGACTTTACATCCATTTGGTAGACCTTAAATCCCTTGTAAGCAACATATGCAAGGAATAATCTTATTTCTTCAAATCTAGCTACTGGTGCAAAGGTTTGATCAAAGTTAATACCTTCCTCTTGCCTGTATCCTTTAGCAACAATTCTAGCTTTGTTCTTGATTATAACACCATTCTCATCTAGTTTCTTTCTGTATATTCATTTGGTTCCAATGTTGTTATGTCCTTGAGGTGTAGGAACTAGCTTCTGGACATACACCTTTTGAACTGGTTCAACTCTTCTTGCATAGCCAATATCCAGAATGGGTCTATGTTGGCTTATTCAAACTTCTTGGGTTCTATCTGAGTCAAAAAGTTTGAATACATAGCAATGTTGTGATTTCTCATTCTTATGGTTACACCATGTCTTGTATCTCCAACAATAAGTTCTCTGGGATGGTCTCTTCAGTGTCTGATGGTTGCTGACATCCTCTCTTCAATGGCCTGAAGTTCATCTGCTCTTTGCATTTCACGTGGACATTCGTTTGGGATGAACACACATTTATTCTGTTCTTGTTCAACTAGAAGTGTGTCATCGATACTTAGTTTGTCCATTCTTAAATTTACACCTGCAACACTAGAAAAGCTTCATAGCTCATTGTGAATCATTGAAGTTTCATCAAAAACAACAATAATAGACTATTCTACAACCTGATTTTTCAAGTTTTAGGACCTATAAGCTTTGTTGTGGCTACTATACCTAACAAAAATACCCGCATAGGATTTTTCAGCAAACTTTGTCAGGCAGGACTTCCCATTGTTCAACACAAGGCACTTTCTTTCAAAAATTCAAAAATATGCCGTTGCAAAAAAGTGCACTTTATAGTTAAGCGTGCTCGGGCTGGTGTAGTCTTGGGATGGGTGACCTCCTGGGAAGTCCTCGTATGAGCTCTTAACTGGATAACTTATCATCAAAGGGAGGTTGCGGCCTCTAGCAACCCACTGGTGGATCAGAGATGGGTTGGGGTGTATGCTTTGCAGACATGTTGAGGCTTAACCCTTTCAAGCATGGTGCTGGGGGTGCTGGCAGCCGTCCTTTCGAGCAATGGGCTGGGCAGGCCATTTCAAAAAAGTGCACTTTTGTTAATGGCCTCCCCAGTCTACGGCTCTAAAAGACTACCGCCGACACCCCCAACATCACGCTCGAAAGGGTTCAGCCTCAACCGGTCTGAAGTCCATGCACCCCAACCCCTCTCCAACCATGGGCGGGTTGTTGGTGGCCGCAAACCTCCCTTTGTTGAGAAGTGATCCAGTTAAGTGCCCCTACGAGGAATTCACAAGAGGTCACCGATCCCAGGAGTACTCCAGCTCGAGCACGCTTAACTATAAAGTGCTTTCGCTTAACGGCCTGCCCACAATCCTACAAGCCAAATTTTATAAAATAGGCCTACGCTCAGATCTCAGTGAGATCCTACAAGATAGAATAAATGTTTGAGAAATTTGACCAAAAAAAAATTTCAGAGTCTTTTTCTTTGGCTAAATCAATAGACAACCCTTCTTCAGCACAACTACAGGAAGATGATTCTTTAAATTATTGTTGGGTACATTGGTCAAATGTACCTGATTTGAAGAAGCCTCACCTAACTCAATGATATACATCAGAATGTATTTGATGTTTGTTTGAGTTACTTGTGCAGGTTAGATATACACTGGACTGGAGCTGAAAATTTCTAAGTCCATGTGTCGACACCCAGAGGCAAAGTGTCGACACTTGAGAAAGCTTGTGTCGACACCCAGACATGCAGTGTCGACACTTGGAGTCATTGTGTCGACACCTGGGAAGAAGAGTCGACACCAGTCAGAAAGTGTCGACACTTGGAGCTGTGTCGACACTCAGTGTAGAAGAATGCAGAAAAGCTGTGTCGACACTTAGCAGAAGTGTCGACACCCAGAAGAGCTGTGTCTACACCAGAAAGTGTCGACACTTGAAGTGAGTGTCGACACTCAGCAGAAGTCTACAGATTCCAAGTACAAGTGTCGACACTCAACACAGTGTGTCGACACTATGCAGAAGACTCAGCACTGGAAGAAAGTGTCGACACTCAACACAATGTGTCGACACTTAGCTAAAGACTCAGTATTTGAAGAATGTGTCGACACTCAGCACAATGTGTCGACACAAAATCAGAAGAGTCAACACTTGAAGAAAGTGTCGACACTCAGCACAATGTGTCGACACTTAGTTGAAGACTCTACACTTGAAGAAAGTGTCGACACAAGGAGCTGTGTCGACACTTAGCAAAGAACAGAAAATTTGTAAAATATTCTAAGTATAAGTGTCGACACTAAGGGAATGTGTCGACACTCAGCTGAAGAATCAAGAATGAAGACTTGTGTCGACACCAAGAATCAGTGTCGACACTTGACAGTTTCAACACATGAAGATGTGTCGACACAAAGGAGATGTGTCGACACTTAGAAGAATACAGTTAAAGGATGAAGTACAAGTACTTGTGTCGACACTCAATTTCAGTGTCGACACATGCAGAAGAAACTGTGTCGAGACATACAAGGAATTGTGTCGACATCTTGTAGACTTGTGTCGACACTTACACAACATGTGTCGACACTCGGTCTATAAGTGTCGACACTTAAGAACAGAAAGTCTCGACACTAACTGACAGTTAGAGAATTTCAAGAAGTGACTGGTTGACATGACAGCTGCCAATCCAGCCGGTCTATAGCAACTGTCAGAGAAGTCAAAAGTCTGTTATAAACCGGATCAGCCGGTTACCATGAAGGAAGCCTATAAATAGGCACCCATAGTTTACAGAAGAAGATAGAAGGTTGTTCATTATCATTACATGTTGTGAGAATAACTGAAGGGGTTGATCAGATTAAATCAAGAAGTGATACATAGAGGATCAACACAAGAAGATCAGGCAGTCCAACTGCAGATCTAAGTAGTTGGAGAGAGAGAGCTCCAACCAAGGATTCAGTCTTTGGAACTAAGGCTGAGAAGAACAATTCAGAGTCATCTGGATTTCAAGAAGCAGAGATCAAGGATCAACTGCAGAAGATTCAGACTAATTCAGTTCTACTCAAGAAGCTTTGAAGAAAGCTAAGTCAGTTTGGATCAAGCTGAGTTCTTCCAAGAACTCTTCAAGAAACTCTCAACTCCTCTCATCCTTTCTGAGTTGTAGAGTTAGCATTTGTAATTTCTATTTTAAACTTGTAAGATCCATTGGATCTGAGTGATTGTAAGCCTATTTTATAAAGGCTGAGGGTAGGGCTTGGTGCCTGAGTGTAGGAGTTGAAGAACTCTGAGTGTAGGCCTTTAATTGGCTGAGTGTAGGCCTGGGTGGCTGAGTGTAGGCCTTTTGGCTGAGTGTAAGGCTTTGGGCCTGAGGTAGGAACCTAGTTTGGTTCTGAGTTAGTGGAGAAGTTTGGCCGAATCTAGTACACTGCTAGATAGGCGAAGGGGGAAAGTGGATGTACCCAAAGATTGGGGAACCACTATAAAATTAGTGTGTCTGCTGTGCTGTGCTGTGTTGTGGCTTTTCTGTGTGATTTCTGTAATTGTTGTTAACTGTAATAATCTGTGAAAAACTGTTGTGCTGCCAAACAAAAGGGAAAAAGGTTTAGGTCACCTATTCACCCCCCCCTCTAGGTGTTTAGGTACCATATCTTTCAAGTGGTATCAGAGGGAGGTTACTCAAAATCAGGACTAACTGTCTGAGGAGATCCAGTTTGGCAGATAAAGATTGAGTCTGAACACAGTTTCAAGAAAATCAAGAAACATGGGGTCTTCAGAGAATCATAAGGAGTTGGGTTCAATGAAACTACCTATATGCAGAAAAGAGATCTTTGGGATCTGGAAAGAGAGGGTTAGGCTTTTTATGGAAGCCTCTGACCCTAGGATATACATCACAGTCAAAGAAGGGCCATATGTGCCCATGAAGATTTCAGTATTGGATGCAAATCAGAGGACTCCAAAGGATTTCTCTGAAATGACCAAGGATGAGATTGTCCTAGCAACCATGGACAAAAGAGCACAGAATATAATAGTTAGTGCAATTGATGATGCCACCTTCCAGAACCTTATTCACTGTAAAACTGCAAAAGAAATGTGGGATACCCTCATTGTCTACATGGAAGGTTCTGAAGAAGTAAGGCAAGATAGGAAGTCCTTGCTTAATCAAGAATATGAGAGTTTTAGGCAAGGAAGAGGGGATAGCATCACTGAATGCTACAAGAAATTTTATAGAATTGTAAATGAACTCATGTCATATGGAAGAGAGTTCACAAACTATGAGTTGAATGATAAATTCTTAAGGTCCCTCACCAAAGACTGGGACACCAAGATCTGTGCCATCAGAGAAATGGCAAAGTTGGGAGAAATTCCTCCTCCCACACTTTTTGGCAAGTTGTTATCTTATGAGATGCAATTGTCAGTGAGAAAAGAAGAAGAAAAGTCAACAAGGACTGAATACAGAGAAAAGACTGTTGCCTTTAAGTCAGATGTACCCAGAAAGAGCAGGACCAAGTCATCAACTCCTCCTCCTGAGGTAGTTGAATCAGAATCTGAAGAGTCAGAAAGTACAAAATCTACAAGCAGTGAAAGTGATGAAGACTTTGCTGCATTCACCAGACATTTTCAGAAGTTCCTTAAGAAGAAACAGTGGAGGTCTAGACCTTCATCTTCCAAAGGGAAAGAGGTTCAGTATCAGGAAAAGAAGCCTTCAAAGAAGGACAAGAAAAGGACCAAGACTAGTAAGGCAACTGGATCCAAGATAATTTGTTACTGCTGCAATAGACAGGGCCATGTTATTGCAGACTGCCCTGAAAGAAGGAAGGAATCCAGTGACAAGAAGAAAACACACTTCAAAGGAAAGAAGGAGAAGTCCTTTGTTGCAAAGAATGAGAAGACTCTCTCAGATATGTCTTCTTCAGACACTGATGAAGATGCTGAAGCCTATATTGGGCTATTTGCTGAAGAAGAAGAAGAGTTCATGCAGATCATGGAATCTATCTATGAGCAAGAAGACTGTCAAAGCCAAGGACTGATGGCTTTGACTGAAAGTACCAAAAACCTGGAGCAGCCAGGACCCAGTCAGGTACAAGGTTTAACTCAAAGTTCTGATTCCAGTTCTAGTTCAGAGTCAGAGTATTCTTCATCAAGTGATGAGAATATATCTGAGTCTGAGGGTGACATTCATCAACTCCTAGATGAATATCAAGTACTATTGCAAGCCTATAAGAAAAGCAAGACCCTAGCCAAAAATTTGGCTAAGGAAATTGCTGATCTCAAGGCAGCTGCAATAGATTATGAGAAGAATTATGATCAAAAACTGAATGAAGTGGCCAGGCTGAAACACATTACTGTGATTCAGATGGGTACCATTGCATTTAAGAATGATCAAATTAAGAAACTGGAGATTAATCTTCAGAAGGAGAAAGAGCTAGTAGCTAGGTTTTCAAAACCTAAATCAGTGCTACCCTTGATTGATGACTTTGTTCATCATAAAGGAAAGACTGGACTGGGATTTGTTAATCCAGCAAGGACTGTTCAGAATCAGTCCTAAGTCCAAGGGCAAAGCCCCAACATTCACTAAGACTGCTGTAGTTAAGACAGCCAAGTCTGTACCTAAGCAAAGGTACAACAAATTTGAATGTTGGTGCTGTGGCAAAGTTGGCCACTTTGCTTTGGACTGTTGGCACAATGCCAGTGCCAAGTTGAGTAGCAAGTTACCTGTTGGAAAGACAGCAGGTAGCTATGTCAATTTGCAAACTAACAATCACCAAGGACCCAAGTTTACTTTGGGTTCTAAGGTTCATTAATTTGTTTTGCAGGAGAATCCAAGTGGCCATACCCCTACATGGTACTTGGATAGTGGATGTTCCAGACACATGACTGGAACTAGGGGACTACTGAAGGATTTCATCCCTATCAAAAATGGTCCAAAGGTGACCTTTGGTGGTTCTGAAAAAGGAATCATCAAAGGGTTTGGTAACATTTCTTCTAACCTTGTTACCATTACTCAAGTGGCTTATGTTAAAGGTTTGAAACATAACCTCATTAGTATAAGTCAATTAAGTGATGTAGGGTATGACATCTCATTTGTTAAAAATGGTTGTCATATCAAGAGGTCAAGTGATCAAAAGATCATTTTGACAGGTTATAGGAAGAGAAATGTCTATTGTTTAGACATTATGGTTGAGAACAATAGTTCTCCAGTTTGTCTTGTAGCTGATGAGACAGTCTCTCAATGTGTCAAGTGGCACAAGAGGCTTGCTCATCTTAATTACAAGACTATTGGCAAACTCTTTAGTAAAGAGTTAGTGAGGAATGGTCCTCAAGTAAAGTGTGTCAAAGATGGCATTTGCTCAGCTTGTCAAAAGGGCAAGCAGACTAAATCCACCTTTAGAAGCATTGACAACAAGGATGCTGTGAGGTGTTTATACCTCTTGCATATGGATCTATTTGGTCCAATGCCAGTTCACAGCTTAGGTAGGAAGGTCTACACCTTTGTAGTTGTTGATGACTACTCAAGGTTTTCCTGGGTGTTCTTCTTAAAGCAGAAATCTGAAACACCTAGTGTCTTCCACAGTTTTGTTAAGCAAATTCAGAATGAATTAAACTGTACAGTGGTCAAAATTAGAAGTGACCATGGTACAGAGTTTCAATCTGAAAGCATGACAAAATTATGTGAAGACTATGAGATATTTCAAGAATTCTCTTCACCTAGAACACCTCAGCAAAATGGCATTGCTGAAAGGAAAAATAGAACCTTGATAGAGGCTGGTAGAACTCTATTAAGTGATTCATCACTGCCAGAATATTTCTGGGCTGAAGCAGTAAACACTGCATGCCATGTGATAAATAGGGCTACCATCACTAAAAGGTTAAACAAGACCCCTTATGAAGTAGTGAAAGGCAGGAAACCAAATCTATCCTATTTCAGGATTTTTGGTTGTAAATGCTTCATACTTAACAATGGGAAGACTTACTTAACTAAGTTTGCTGCAAATCCCAAGAGGGAGTGTTTGTTGGGTACAGCAGTAATAGTAAGTCTTATAGAGTCTACAACTTGACTACACAAGTTGTAGAGGAGTCTGTGCATGTAGTTTTTGATGAGACACTTCTTATTAACAATGAGTTGTCTAGTAGTGTGTGCAGCCCCACAGGTCTTTCTAAGAAGATGGACAAGCTTACCATAGAAGATGTACCTGCTGCAAGACAGCAAGTAGAAGAAGATGGCTTATGTCCAGGGGGAGAACTACATGTACCAGGAGCTGAAGAAGTTCAAGGAACTCAGCATGATGAAGATGCTGAATGAAGTACAACCAAGAAGTAAGGATGCCTCCAGCCAACAGGCATCTAAGAGATCATCCAGTGGAGCTGATCATTGGAGATCCAAGACAAGGTGTTCAGACAAGGAGCAGAAATCAGAATGCTGCAATATATTCAAGTTTTCTGTCTCAAATAGAACCTAAGAAATTTGAAGAAGCTATACAAGATCCACAGTGGACTGAAGCTATGCAGGAAGAGCTAAACCAGTTCAAGAGGTGCAAGGTTTGGGACTTAGTTCCTAAGCCTAAAGATCACAATGTGATAGGAACAAAGTGGATCTACAGAAACAAGTTAGATGAACAAGGAGTCATCATTAAGAATAAGGCAAGATTGGTTGCAAAAGGATATAGGCAAGAAGAAGGTATTGATTTTGATCAAACCTTTGCTCCAGTAGCCAGACTGGAAGCCATAAGGATGTTCTTGGCCTATGCAACCTACCAAGGATTCAAAGTATACCAAATGGATGTGAAGTCAGCATTCCTTAATGGTAATTTAAAAGAAGAAGTATATGTGGAGCAGCCTTCAGGTTTTGTTGATCCTACTTTTCAACATTATGTCTATAGACTTAGGAAAGCATTGTATGGGTTAAAGCAAGCTCCTAGAGCTTGGTATGAAACCCTATCTAGTTTCCTCATTGAGAACAAGTTCACAAGGGGGAAAATAGATAAGACTCTATTCCTTAGGGAATCTAGAGGCAAAGTAATACTTGTCCAAATATATGTAGATGACATTATATTTGGGTCTACTGAAAGTAGCCTTTGCAAAAAGTTTGCAAAGCTTATGCAAAGTCAATTTGAAATGAGTAGTATGGGAGAGCTGAAGTTTTTCTTGGGTCTCCAAGTTAAACAGACTGAAAGTGGCTTGTCCATATGTCAGTCAAAGTTCACCCTAGAACTCATAAGGAAATATGGTATGGATTCCTCCAGTACCATGAAGACTCCTATGGGGTCAAGTATGTCTCTAAGCAAGGATGATGCAGGGAAACCTGTAGATGAAACCTTGTATAGAGGGATAGTTGGCTCCCTACTATACTTGACTGCAAGTAGGCCTGACATTATGTATGCTACATGTGTTTGTGCCAGGTATCAAGCCTGCCCCAAAGAATCTCACTTGACTGCAGTCAAGAGAATCTTGAGATATCTAAAGGGCACACCCTATCTAGGCCTCTGGTACCCTAGGAATGGAGATTTTGATCTAACAGGCTATTCAGATGCAGACTTTGCAGGATGCAAAGAAGATAGAAAAAGCACAACTGGATCATGTCAATTCCTAGGTGGAAGACTCATTTCATGGAGTAGTAAGAAGCAAACCAGTGTGGCCATCTCCACAGCTGAGTCAGAGTATATAGCTGCAGGAAGTTGCTGTGCTCAACTTCTGTGGATTCAACATCAGCTAGAAGACTATGGATGTCAGGTAAGTAGAACTCCACTTTATTGTGATTCTACTAGTGCTATTTCCATAGCTAATAACCCTGTATCACATAGTAGAACTAAACATATTGAGATAAAATATCACTTTCTTAGGGAGCATGTAGAAAGAAATGATATTGCACTTGAATATGTTAAAACAGATAATCAGATAGCTGATATGTTCACTAAGCCCTTAGAAGAAGCTAAGTTTAATAGGTTCAAAATTGAACTAGGTATGATAAACTTAGACTAAGTATACAGAACAAAAATTGGCTAAGTAAAAAGGTGTCGACACATAGACAAGTCTATGTCGACACAGAATAGTAAGTGTCGACACTTCAGAAAAATGGTGTCGACACATCTAGGAAGCTAGTGTCGACACTTCAGAATGTTAGTGTCGACACATGTCGAGTAGGTGTCGACACATTCAATAAAGTGTCGACACTTAAGTTTTACTCAGAATTTTTCTAAGTAAAGTCTCGACACATGTCGAGTATAGTGGTGTCGACACTTAACCAAGTGTCGACACATAAAATCTGTTGACTAAATTTGTGTCGACACATGAGTGTCGAGACATTATAAGTCTGTGTCGACACTTATTGACAGTGTCGACACATCATTAGAAATTCATCCCGCCTGTTCGTCTTCAAACAGGAAAGGTATAAATAGGGTTCTGTCTTTGATTGTCGACACGCTTTCAAAGTTTCGAGACCTAAACTCTTGTGTCGACATTTCTCTTATCTCAAGACTAATTCTCAAAACCCTAATGGCTCCCAAGCTGGAAGAGAATGTTAACGAAGGGTATGAGCTCGTGCGAGGCGCATTTGACGACAGCGATCAAGAATTCAAATCAGTAATTACCCTAGTCAGCGATTCAGGACTAGAATACTTGGTTTCAGAGCCAACCAAGATATGGAAGAAAGAAGTGATTGAATTTCTTACTGGAGCAACTGTGGACGACTCTGGATTCAGGATTAAGTCCAGGGTGCATGGCACCAAAGTCAAACTATCCCCAAGTCTTTAAGAAAGGTACTTCAGCTACCTAAGATTCAAGAAGAAGAGGAGGTAACTGCTTCCAAGACCAGGGAAGCTCTTACTTGGTGTGGCCTGGATCCAAAAATGAAGGTGGGATCAGTCTTCAACAGGAAGGGGATGAACAATCAAGGCAAGTTCTTGTCTGAAGTAGTGGGCAAGGTAATCCTGTGCAAACCAGGAGGGCATGACAGGGTGTCTGCCTCCATGTTTGAAATCATGACCAGGATCATCTTCACTCTGAAGACAGATTGGTCAATGGTGGTTTATGAGAAAGTTAAAGAAAGCCTGAAGAAGCCCAATCTGGGCAGGATAATAAGTCTCTACCTGGCTGGATCAATTCCAGAGGTAATGAGCTCTGCAGCAGGAACAAAGATCAATCATATGAGGAGAATGGACTCCAGGATATTCTCAAGATGGGAAAGGGTGCTGGTGTCAAAGGACTTGGCCACCCCTGAGAAACAAGCTTCTAAGAGAGACTCTCCTCCCAGGAAGAAGAGGAAGACAGCTGCTGTGCCTCAAGAGACCTCCAGCAGCTCAGGCAGTGAAGAACATGTGGTCTTCACTCCTGAAAGTCCAGTTGATGTGACTGCAGAGAAGACACCTGCTCCTCAGGAGGCAGCTGACATTCAGGGGGAGCTTCCAGGTGTAGCAGTACCATCTACACTGGAGAGTGAACAAGCCACCCTCCTCATTCAAGAGGTACTTGTTGACCTTAAAACTTTCAATTTTTCTATAATAAATTCTGATTTGTCTGATGACCATCAGCAATATCAGCCAGCACACCAAGAACCAGATGTTGTTCTTCCAGACACATCTGTTGTGGTACCTGATCAAGTGGTTGAAGAACCAAGTACATCTCCTGCACAGACTCCAGCAGAGTATACCATGGAAGATCTGTTTTTGAACTTAGATCAAGAAGATTTTGATATGGAAAAGAATACTGCTGATACAAGAAAGGATGCTGCTGCTGAGGGGGAGAACATGGAAATTGAGGAAGAGCCTATAAGGCTAGATTCTGAGAAGGCACAAGATGTGCATACTGAAAAACCATCCAGCCCTAAGGATAGGGTGGATATAGCAAGTACATCTGAATCTGAAGATGATGAAGCTGAGCAAGCTCAGAAAAAGAAGTTCTTTGTATTTAAGAGAAGGAGCCAGAGCTATAAGAAGGCTCTACAAACAGTTGCTCAGCATTCCTTAGTTCAACAATCACCATCCACTGATTACAGTGCTCTATTGCTTGCCTTGCAAATCAAGATGGATGAACAAAGAAAGGCCTTGGAAACTTATGTTGATGAAGGACACAAAGCTCTCCAATCTGATCTGGGACAGGAAATGAAGTCAATAAGGTTTGAAATGAACCTTAATAAAAAGGAGATGACTGATAATTTTACCAAGGGTGCTAATGCTGTGGTATATCTGGCTAAACATCAAGAAACTATTAAAGAGAAAGTGGATGATATAGCAGTCAAACAAGGCTATGTGCTGGAGAATCAGTTGAGGATGAATGATAACTTGACTGCATCTCACAATGCAATAGTCACTGAAATCAAGAATAAGTCAGATGAACCTTCAACTTCCTCTGCTGCTGCCAAAGCTGATTTTGATAAGTTATTTCAAGCAGAGATTGCTGCTGTAAAGAATGCCATACAAGATTCCCAGAAGGTCATATCAGAACAGCTTACAAAGCTTAGACCTTTCTTTAAAGAGGGCATAAGATATTTGGATAGCCAAATCAGATTTCAGAAAGATGATGTAAGGGATCATATGGCTCAAGAAGTCATAAAGGGGGAGAGAGTGTTAGTCAAGGCCAGTTCTGAGCATGCAAAATGGATTTCAAATTCAATCAGGGCTACACTTGGATATCCTCCCCTGTGTGATGACAATGAAGTGGCTGAATCTGGCATTCAAGGAGCATATCTTGGAGGTGAGCAACAAGCAGTGGCTGATGTAATCTATCCACCTCCAGACTTTGAAATGATTCATGCAGATATAAGCACTATGTATAGTCCACTTGCTGGCAAGCCAATGTTATTTTGGAAAAGGTTGTTCAACCTATCACAGCTGCAATGCAAGAGGCTTTGGACAAGGAAGAAGAAACTAGGCTGTCAAAGAAGAAGTTTAGGGAAATTGCTGAGCAAAAGCCAGATTTTGAACAATGGAGCCCTACTTCTAGGAACATAATTCTTACAGCCTGGAAAGCAGCCAAGGACAATGCCCATGAGAGGAACAAGTGGTTCTCAGAGGCTGAATGGAGAAAGCATGAAAGTAGGCAAGAAGCCATTGTCCAACATAGAAGGAAGGCCAAGTTAGGAAAGCTACCTCCCACAGCTGTGGAGCCTAGCAAGTACTTTCCTAAGCCTTATCATTATTTTGAAAGGCAAAAGATCAAGGCTGAAGAACAGAAGAAGAAAGATCTAAAGGGAAGAAGACTGCTGAAGCTGAGCCTGCTGCTGCTGCTGCTGTGAAAGCTCAAGTTAAAGCTGGAAAAGGGATTGTCATCAAAGAACCTGATCAGCACTAGATTAGGAATTAACTTGATGCTTGTTGTAATCTGTTAAGTGAATAACATTGTAATACTTCTTTGACAATGTATAAGGAACATTATTGGAACAGTATATGATAAATATAGTATGAATGTTCTGAAATATGTGTTTCTTAATTGTTCTGCAATGTTTAATAAGTATACATGTGTGCTTTACTACATGTTCAAGTTTACCCTATTGTCATTTATATGTTTTACATCATTTTGTAATTTTTAATTATGAGTGGTGTATATCATTGACTAAGGGTTATGACTTCTCCAAATAGGGGGAGATTGTTGGGTACATTGGTCAAATGTACCTGATTTGAAGAAGCCTCACCTAACTCAATGATATACATCAGAATGTATTTGATGTTTGTTTGAGTTACTTGTGCAGGTTAGATATACACTGGACTGGAGCTGAAAATTTCTAAGTCCATGTGTCGACACCCAGAGGCAAAGTGTCGACACTTGAGAAAGCTTGTGTCGACACCCAGACATGCAGTGTCGACACTTGGAGTCATTGTGTCGACACCTGGGAAGAAGAGTCGACACCAGTCAGAAAGTGTCGACACTTGGAGCTGTGTCGACACTCAGTGTAGAAGAATGCAGAAAAGCTGTGTCGACACTTAGCAGAAGTGTCGACACCCAGAAGAGCTGTGTATACACCAGAAAGTGTCGACACTTGAAGTGAGTGTCGACACTCAGCAGAAGTCTACAGATTCCAAGTACAAGTGTCGACACTCAACACAGTGTGTCGACACTATGCAGAAGACTCAGTACTGGAAGAAAGTGTCGACACTCAACACAATGTGTCGACACTTAGCTAAAGACTCAGTATTTGAAGAATGTGTCGACACTCAGCACAATGTGTCGACACAAAATCAGAAGAGTCAACACTTGAAGAAAGTGTCGACACTCAGCACAATGTGTCGACACTTAGTTGAAGACTCTACACTTGAAGAAAGTGTCGACACAAGGAGCTGTGTCGACACTTAGCAAAGAACAGAAAATTTGTAAAATATTCTAAGTATAAGTGTCGACACTAAGGGAATGTGTCGACACTCAGCTGAAGAATCAAGAATGAAGACTTGTGTCGACACCAAGAATCAGTGTCGACACTTGACAGTTTCAACACATGAAGATGTGTCGACACAAAGGAGATGTGTCGACACTTAGAAGAATACAGTTAAAGGATGAAGTACAAGTACTTGTGTCGACACTCAATTTCAGTGTCGACACATGCAGAAGAAACTGTGTCGAGACATACAAGGAATTGTGTCGACACCTTGTAGACTTGTGTCGACACTTACACAACATGTGTCGACACTTCGGTCTATAAGTGTCGACACTTAAGAACAGAAAGTCTCGACACTAACTGACAGTTAGAGAATTTCAAGAAGTGACTGGTTGACATGACAGCTGCCAATCCAGCCGGTCTATAGCAACTGTCAGAGAAGTCAAAAGTCTGTTATAAACCGGATCAGCCGGTTACCATGAAGGAAGCCTATAAATAGGCACCCATAGTTTACAGAAGAAGATAGAAGGTTGTTCATTATCATTACATGTTGTGAGAATAACTGAAGGGGTTGATCAGATTAAATCAAGAAGTGATACATAGAGGATCAACAGAAGAAGATCAGGCAGTCCAACTGCAGATCTAAGTAGTTGGAGAGAGAGAGCTCCAACCAAGGATTCAGTCTTTGGAACTAAGGCTGAGAAGAACAATTCAGAGTCATCTGGATTTCAAGAAGCAGAGATCAAGGATCAACTGCAGAAGATTCAGACTAATTCAGTTCTACTCAAGAAGCTTTGAAGAAAGCTAAGTCAGTTTGGATCAAGCTGAGTTCTTCCAAGAACTCTTCAAGAAACTCTCAACTCCTCTCATCCTTTCTGAGTTGTAGAGTTAGCATTTGTAATTTCTATTTTAAACTTGTAAGATCCATTGGATCTGAGTGATTGTAAGCCTATTTTATAAAGGCTGAGGGTAGGGCTTGGTGCCTGAGTGTAGGAGTTGAAGAACTCTGAGTGTAGGCCTTTAATTGGCTGAGTGTAGGCCTGGGTGGCTGAGTGTAGGCCTTTTGGCTGAGTGTAAGGCTTTGGGCCTGAGGTAGGAACCTAGTTTGGTTCTGAGTTAGTGGAGAAGTTTGGCCGAATCTAGTACACTGCTAGATAGGCGAAGGGGGAAAGTGGATGTACCCAAAGATTGGGGAACCACTATAAAATTAGTGTGTCTGCTGTGCTGTGCTGTGTTGTGGCTTTTCTGTGTGATTTCTGTAATTGCTGTTAACTGTAATAATCTGTGAAAAACTGTTGTGCTGCCAAACAAAAGGGAAAAAGGTTTAGGTCACCTATTCACCCCCCCCCCTCTAGGTGTTTAGGTACCATATCTTTCAATTTTAGTCCGCCTGTACTATGTTGCATCTAGCAGAGATCTTCTTCTTCAAGCTTGATAAAGATATCCTTTATCTAGAATAGCAGGCTTGAAGACGATGAGAAATTTGCTCTGCTCTGCTGGCAGACTTTTGTGAAATTAGGGTTTAAAAAGATTAACAAAAGCTCTCATAAGAATTTCACCCACTTCGCTTTTATACATCGGCACTAACAATGACTATATACCCTTTTTGGAAAGCAGCATGACCGACTTTAATGGTTGATTTATCCCAGGATAGCACAATACGACCAATACAACGATCTCTTTCTTTTAGCGCGCAATTTGTGTCGAGTTGAATTAAGAATGATGTCAATAGTAGACAAAGTGCCAATTGGGTTAGAATAATGTTTGAATCTCTACAGGCATTAAGAGATCCCACATATCTCGGTGAATTATTGTTTTGACAGTTAACTCCAGAAGATTTGAGTGAATGGTCTTCACTCGACGCTTCTGTACTTCACCAAATTCTGCATAACACTGAGATGGCATTGAGTGTAAGTCCTTCGCTCAACGTTTTTATACTTACCAACCTTTATTTTAGATGGCATCGAGTGTAAGTACTTCACTCAACGTTTTTGTACTTAGACAAATTTTACAAAGATGCCAGTGAGCGTAAGTACTTCACTCAATGCATTTGTACTTAACAACCTTTCTTTGAGAAGGTGTCGAGTGTAAGTCCTTCACTCGATGTTATTGTACTTGTCAAATTTTTGTGCTTCTCCACTGAGGCTTTAAGTGAGAGTTAAACTGTCAACGCTTTTTGTCCTTTAGCGTTGAATGATATGTAGTCACTAAATGCTTTTATATGTTGTCAATTTCATGCTTTCCTTAACCATGTTGACTTTTTCCAGCCATACTTCTGATACTCTCAGCCTATCTAACCATATAATTACCAATACCCTACACATGTAAACTTAGACATACATCAAAGACAAGTTTGTGTATATTATTGACTTGTGAGCCTTCTTCAAATCTGGGACATTGTGCTAAATGCACCAAACACGGACTAAGTACATAGAAATAGGGTATCATTTCATTAGAGAACATGTTGAGTGTGAAGATATCTATCTTAAATTTGTCCCCACTGACAAGCAAGTAGCCGATATCTTTACAAAGCCACTAGATGAGGCTAAGTTTACTTCATTTAAAATTGAGCTAGGTATGTTACATATGGAATAGATTATCCCTCATCATTTCTGCTCTCAGTTATAAATTTCTATGATATTATTTACCATTATCTAACTAGGTGATAATATCTAGCTAAGAAATATAGCCAAGGAAATCCAGCTGAGAAATCTAGCTGAGCAAGCTCAGCTATTTGGTGAAAACCGCTGAGAAAACACTCAGCGATATTTAGATATGTCATTATTCACATTAAAATCCACTAAGATAATGCTTAGCGGTAAAATTCCAATCTCAACGATACCCCTGAGACGGGTTGCTATGGCTATAGATTATCTATCTAGCCATTGCTTCAATTTTTTGATCACCCAACAGCATGACGCTTCAAAACCCATTTATTTCAATTAAATAAATATAAAATTAACAATCTATATAACTCTAAGTAAACTAAGGACTTAAACTCTAAACCGTAGAAAGCTGTCGAAACCCCTCCGTCTTTCTCAGTGACAAAACGACAAGGATTTCAACTACAATGGCGTCAAAACTAGCAAACACTCTTCTCAAAGATTATGAAGTAGTCAGAGATGGATTTTACTTTGTTTCAATAAAGATTAGAGAAGTTATTAGTATGTTGGAAGCCGTCGGGCTTGATTTCATTCTGTCAGAACTAACTCCAATTCTGAAAGATGAAGTTTTGGAGCTATATTCCAATGTAAAGTCCTCTTCATCAGGTCAATCCATTAAATGCAAAGTAGGGGGAGTTAAGATCAAAATAACCCCAAGAAGGCTTGCCAAAGCCCTGAAACTTCCCTCTACAGTCATTGAATATGACCAAGATATATCCACCAATGAAATTAACCAAGCCCTTGAATGGTATGGTCATAGCGGTGAAAGGTATGGTTCCCTGAAAGGAAAATCTTTAACCAAAAAGGAAAATTGCTTTCTAATATCATTGGGAAAGCCATCCTATGCAAACTAGGCTCCAATGGCAACATATCAAAACCCATGTTTGAGCTGGTAACAAGAGTGATTCTGTAGTAGAAAACAAACTAGACAGTTGTAATTTATTAGAAGATCATTGAGTGCCTAAAGGATCCAAACCTAGGCAGGATTCCATCCCTATATCTGATTAATGCTTAATCTGAGCATTTCTCCAAGAGAAAAGAGGTTCAGATCCATTACATGAAAAGAATGGATATCAAGAAATTGGAAAGATTCAATAAGGTGTTGCCCTCTATCCAAGCAGTTCAGACTAAGAATGTTGGGTCCATTGATCACATTATACCAAATTTGAAGAAGACCCACAAGTTAATACTATACACATTATTGTATTTGAAGAAAATGATGGAGAATGTTGGGTCCTTTTAAAATTTTGAGAAAAACTGAGAATTTTAGGCCGCTATTGGCAGAACAGGAAAGAAAAAAATAATTTTTTTTGTTAATTTGGCAAAGAAACGTGCAAGTGCGTGTTGGCGTACTAATAAAAGGAGGATGGTGCCAATTAGGAAATTGACGTGACCTCCCTCTGATAACAAATTAAGCAGGCACATGGTTTTGACGGATTAATCTAAGCGTTCTTAGGTTCGGTAGTTAAATTAAATACGTAGCGAGCGGTTTCTCAAATTAACATTATCGATTACTCAAGCAATAAATGGCACAATTTTCGGCATCAAACAACGCAAAGGGTCGCTACCCCTTAAAGAGATTGAACAAGGGCTACATGTCAATGTTCGCTCAAGCGAATAGTACCTACCCGATCCGAACAATTAGCAATTCAAATTAAAATTATTCGCTAGCTTTCACAATCGAAATAAGAGAGGAATCCAGACTAAATAGTGATTTAAAAAATAAAGTCCAAAATGAATCCCAAAAAATAATTAATATGATGGTGTACCAAATCACATGAACTCAAGCGGAAATCAAGGGTGATGAATCCGATTTCTTCTAGTGTTCATGAGATCTACACGCTCCAATTTTTACGAAAAATATTCGGACAATTAATGCTTAAAATTTTGATTTTAATTAGCATGATTTCAATATAAATTAGGACAATTACCTAGTCTTCTAATTCCACCAGTTCTCACAATAATTTAGAATAAACACACAAAGAGATAGTTTAGAAATCGTAACCCAATCCCAAGAAGTCCGTCCACAATATTGAGTGGAGGAAACGATAACGATGGTGGTTGATTTTCTCTTTCCATGCAAATCCATGGATCTGCTCCAAATGATGAAGATGCGAGCCGTTTTCCCTTTGCAATAACCCTTGGAGTGAGAGAAACCTTGATGAATAATATATAGGGAAAGAGGAGAGAGAAAAGGTGGTGAAGAGGTGGTGGCTATGGTTTTGGCGGAGACTTAAGCGATATATGAGGGGGTCGGTTTCGGTTTCGAATGAGGAGGTTGGCAAGGATTTTGGAGGGAGAGAGCGAGGAGGCCGATAGAGAGGAAAGGAGGGAGAGAGTATGGTGGTAGGGCTAGGCTGAGCACTAGGGGGTGGTTATGGGCAGTTTTCCCATATAGGGGCTGCTTGGTTTTCTTTTGATCTGGAGGGAGGTGGTGCTTGGGTTGGGGGTGGGTGGGTGGAGGTGGTTGGCTGAGTGAGAGAAAGGGGGGAAGGGGGGCAACTTGTAGTTGGTCGGCTAGTGTGGCAAGGAGAAGAGGACTCAATTTTGGGTGGTGGATGTGGAGGAGGAGAAGGTGGCTGAGAGGCGGTGGAGTAAAAGGTGGAGAAGTTAGAGGAGGGATTCTCACCAAAAGAAGGAGGAGGAGGGGAAGAGTGGCTGGCGGCCAAGAGAGGGGAGGAGGGAAAAGGAGCCGAATTCTCAAATAGGGAGGAAGCAAGAAGGGGAAAACTCAATTTGGGTTTTTTTCTTTCATTCATTCTCTACTAAAATCCTTCATAATATAACTATATATTGCCTATACCACTCCATCTCCACCATTGAAAATTAAACAACACATTATGGTTATATGCACCTATCATTACATGAAATAAAAATAATACAACATGATGGTTATATGCACCCATCATAATATATGAAATAAAAATACATGAAATAAACTCTTAAAATAAAATTGCTTAAAAATAAAATTGCTAAAAATATATAATTATAATTATTTAATTTATAATTATATATTTTTTATATAATGGTGGCGGCGGACATCGTGCAAAACATGTAGCTGCGATGGCAAACAACGTCGTGGTAGAATCCCATCCTCGAGCTTGCGGCAACGATCATCCCAATCCACGGACTCTCTATGGCGGGGATCACGGCCGCATCAGCATCGTCACCATCACTACTGGCTGTTAGATAGAATAGAGAACAAACTATGACCCTATACAAGGTGATATCAATTAGCTTCCAACATTATCCTTGTTTAAAGACATACTTGAACCCATGAGAGTTTTCATTGAAGTGGCTCTTCCCATGCCATACTTCTTGATTATCTCCTTGGTGAACTTAGACAGACTAACGAAAAGTCTATATAAAGTTTGTTTAACTTGGATACCCAAGAAAAACTTGAGTTCACCCACGCTACTCATCTCAAACTTGTCTTGCATTAATTTGGCAAACCTAGTGCAAAGTGACTCATCAGTAGAATCAAACATTATGTCATCAACATATATCTGTACTAAGATGGTCTTGCCTTTGACATCCCTTAGAATTAGTGTTTTGTCTATTTTCCCTCTTGAGAATTTATTCTCTAGAAGTAAATTAGACAAAGTCTCATATCAAGCCCTTGGGGCTTGTTTTAAACCATAGAGAGCTCTTAAAAGTAAATATACATGAGTAGGTTTAGTAGAATCAACAAAACCTGAGGGTTGCTCTACATAAACTCTTTATTTAAGATTGTCATTTAGAAAGGTTGACTTCACATCCATTTGATATACTTTGAATCCTTTATAGGAAGCATGTGCTAGGAAGAGTCTTATAACCTCCAATCAAGCTACTGGTGCAAAGGTTTGGTCAAAATCTATTCCATCTTCTTGTCTATATCACTTTGCAACCAGTCTAGCTTTGTTTCTAATTATAACCCCATTCTCATCCAGTTTGTTTCTATATATCCGTTTGGTTCCTATGATGTTGCATGTTATCTGGTCTGGAAACCAGCTTCCAGACATTATACCTCTTGAACTAGTTCTATTCTTCCTGCATTGCACTTATCCAAAATGGATTCACATTAGCATCTTCAAATTTCTTTAGTTCTGTTTGGGACAGAAAGCTTGAATACATCACTGTATTGTGAAGTTTGCTTCTTGTAGTCACACCCTGTGTTGCATCTCCTATGATCAATTCCCTTGGATGATCCCTTAAATGTTTATTAGCCACAGATAATGTGACTTCTTCTACTTGACCACCAACATCTTGCTGAGTTTCTTCTCCTTGCGGTTCTTATGCAAGCTCTTCTTCTACTATGTTGACTCCATCTTGCATATTCTGGCATGCTGGAGCAATATCATCTATAGTTAGTTCCTTTATCTTCAAGTCTTCACCTTTTGTACATGATGAACCTGGCTTATCATTGCAAAACATAGAACTTTAATCAAATACAACATGAACATACTCTTCCACAAGTTGTAGACCGTATAGGCCCTACTATGGTCACTATAAACAACAAATATTCTATCATAGGACATCTCATCAAACTTGGATAGATATGTTTTTCCATTATTTAGGACATAGCATCTACATCCAAAGATTCTAAAATAGGCCAAGTTTGGTTTTCTTCCCTTCATAAGTTCATAAGGAGTTTTATTCAATCTTTTGTTGATTGAAGCTCTATTAAGAACATGACATGCTGTATTTATAGCGTCAGCCCAGAAGTATTCTTGAAGTGAATAATCACTCAGCATGGTTCTTCCAACTTTAATGAGAGTCCTATTCTTCCTCTCAGCAATCCCATTCTACTAGGGTATTCTTGGGGAGGAAAACTCTTGCTGAATCCACAATTCTTCTCAAAACTTTGTCATATAATCAGATTGAAACTCAGTTCCATGATCACTCCTAATTTTGACCACTGAGCTATTTACTTCATTCTGAATTTATTTGATAAATGTCTTGAAGACATCATGGGTTTTAGACTTTTTCCTTAAAAAGAAAACCCAAGTGAATCTGTAATAGTCATCAACTATTACAAAAGTTTAAATTCTCCTTCCTAAACTATGAACTGGCACAGGACCAAACATGTAAGACCCCCATCATGGATCTCAAAACACGGCACGAAGGGGAATCTTATGCCCGGAACAGCCGCCTTGTGGTAGCATTAACACACGTGCTAACCTGTACCACAAGACGCCTATTCCGCCGGCTACAACAATATCAATAGTACATGCCAACCCAACCAAATATAATAAGCAAGAGAAGCCAAATCCACACTAAGCATATAAAGTCCAAATACATCAATAAAGGAGAAGCTAAAACATGCTTCTACATATCAGAGTACAGCTATAAAAGTTGCCCCAAAAGGGGCTACATCAAATCCTCTCAACACTCACATCTGTGACCGACAGTATCAATGGCACTATCACTTCAGGCCCTATCATCCTAGCCTGGCTGTCCTGCTGCATAGTCCACGGCTTCTCTACCTGCGACGTGTCCTCCTAGAAGGAAGACGTAGCAACCGTTAGTCGGAACGACTAAGTGGCTTCACATCCTCTCCCCCGGCGACTCCTCGGCACCGGGCGGAGAGAAGGAACAGGGTAATATATATGTATGCAAGTAAAAGAAGTACAAGAAGGTGGCAACAGTGTAAGAGTAACAATAACATGATCTAGCAAATATTTAAGAGCTACAACAAACTAACATGTATAAGTAACAGCAGGAAAGTGACTTAACTTATAAGAATGCCCATACAAACTTATAAGTTAAGGATCAGGTTACATAAAAGTAACTCATCGTATAAGAGTGCCCATACAAACTTATACGATGAGGATCTTATTGTGCATTGTTATGAAATGCTATGTATGCTATGCAATGACTCACCCATGATCACACACATGCAATTGCTATGTCGACATAGACTATAGTTACCACATTTCGAGCAGGTAGCTAACCTCTCAGGCATTAGACGCCGTGGCCAGGCGGTGACAGTAGAACGGACACTTCTACTACTAGGCGGGTATCCACACTACTTCACCTAGGCCTCCGTACGCCTCAACGCTAAGAACACAACAGCAGAGCCCTTGCGTACTATGGCCCAACGGGGTCTTGGGTAGATGTGCACCAAGAACACAGCCCAAACTGGCCTTGTGTGACCCGAAAGGGGCCTCAAATGTAAGCACAAGGACACAGCCCAACCGTTCACTTGGCATGGAAGGAGCCCCGGGACATGAACACCGAGGACTAAGCCCAACCGCCCAAAGTCTAAGTGTCAACTCCCGTCGGTGTGAAGATCGGCGAGCGCGTAGACCTGCCACACTATCCTTTACCCAGGATTACGACACCGCGTGTCGACTCACACCTCATGCAATTTCACACCACCATGGCATGGAAGGGGCCTCAGAAGAAGGCACGAGGACTCAGCCCAACCATCCATCCATACTCTATCCCAACACAAACCAAACAAGTGACGGTCAAAACCGCACTTACATCCTTTTACAACACAACCCGTAGGGAGACGACACTCTAAGTATTGGACTACTATACCCATTCCATTAGTCAAACATACTCATGGCCATAATTTATGCCTCTACATGACCTTCCAAATGATAACAACATAATATAACATGATGCACATATAAAGATCTATCACACTTTCCAATTGGTAACGACATATTTAAACATGATGCGCATAAGTAACACTCTATCAATTTCTATCAAGTCAATTTATCTAAATAAGCTTGCTTCACAATTTGATTATATGAAATATGATTAATAAGCTTCATCAATCATGCAACTAAAATGTTTAGCCATAAAGAGTTCATCCAAGCCAAGTTACTAGCAATATTAATTCCACCGAATCCAAATCCATATTATATAAAGCCCAGAATTTAGATGCCGAGTAAATCTGGATTGCAAATTTAACCGGAGATTCCTGAAGCTACAGGAATTCGGTGAAGACGTGTAACCCCTGAATGGAAAGGTCTTTTCATGGGCTACAACAATCGTATTCAAACCTCAGCCCAGATTTAATATTATCCTAATTGAAATCAGACTTGAAGTCTGCTGCGTACAGAACACAATTTCTGCATGCAGGATTTATCGAACACCATTTTCGTTCAAACTTTCCCATGGCTACAGACGTCGCCTGAAATCATGCAGCCACTCGTTTGAAAGGTATTTTCAAGGGCTTCAACGTTTGTGTTTAGCTGAAAGCCCAGATCTGGCCTTATCCCTCGTGAAAAGGGACTAGAAGATCGCTGCGCGCAGAATACACATTCAACATGCATATTGAGGCGGAAGGAACGTCATCGGTTCATCTTCCACCTCAAGTCGATCCTCTCTGATCACCTCCAGAATTTTCCTCCACCCTTATTCAACCTCAAGAGGCCAATGCCCTTCACTAAACCATTCCCTATCTTCACATAGAAGAAGGGAGTGGTTGAAGAGATCTAAAACATAGGACACAAGTCCTAGCATGGCCTTTCCTAGAAAACTCCTCCTCTCCATCAAGACTCTCTTGATTCGATATCTCACATAGTGAAAATAGCTATAGATCTAGCACCAAGGGAGAGGGTAGGAAACTCACATCACTCCCGGCGGTTCCATTTCCGGCCATAGATCTTGTGATTCTTCGCGACGGCATCCTCTCCTTTACGGCGATGGTAGATCTCCTTCCCTAGATCTTCCTCCAGCAAACTCTCCTTCTCCACAGGACTACTCTCAGAAAATACGGCTGGGAAGAAGAGTGAAACGGCTAGGGTTTTTTTCCCACTCCATATATATAACAAGTGACACGGGTAGGGACACGCCCGTGTCCTTACCCGTGTCCTGCTCTAGCGAAGCGTTACGACGATTTTTAGTGTCGGTTCAACACTCGACACGGGTAGGGATATGCCCGTGTCCAAACTAGTGTCCCGACCCGTGCCCACATAACACGGCCGTGTTCCCTGGTCGTGTCCTTCTCTGGATGCATTTCGACGATCTCAACACTTCGTCGATCTCGATTAAAATCGTCGAATGGAGCACACGGGTAGGGACACGCCTGTGTCTCTACCCGTGTCATATAATTCGTCGGTCTCGACACATCTCGTCGAGTTCAACTCGACGCAATGCCACACAGGTAGGGACACGCCCGTGTCACTACCCGTGTCATGTAATTCGTCGATGTCGACGCGCAGTTTGTCGATCTCGACACATCTCATCGAGCTCAACTCGACACAATGCCACACGGGTAGGGACACGCCCGTGTCGCTACCTGTGTCATGTAATTCGTCGATGTCGACGCGCAGTTCGTCGATCTCGACACATATCGTCGATCTCGACACATATCGTCGAGCTCTACTCGACACAATGCCACACGGGTAGGGACACGCCCGTGTCTCTACCCGTGTCACATTCACATGGGTAGTGACACACCCGTGTCACATTCACACGGGTAGTGATACGCCCGTGTCACTACCCGTGTCCTTCTCTGCACTGATTTCTCCACTCCTCCACAAGTGCAGTCCAATTCCCTGCACTTCTTAGGACTCGTGTCAACCCTCCTGACTCAAAAACACACACGAGGGGCCTAGAGCGATTCGGGACGTTACAAATCCTATAAACAAAACAAAAGATTTCGTCCCCGAAATCAGGCTTATGCTGTGGGGAGAAAGGCATAACAGGAAATTTAACATATGCTTTTAAATAAAATTAACTTGAGCAAACAACTCCGGGTAGCGTTGCTGCATCAAATCCAATCGCTCCCATGTGTACTCCTCCTTCCCATGGTTGGACCATAGTACCTTCACCAAGGGAACACTTTTGCGACGCAATGTTCTTGTCTCGCTGTCAACAATCCGCACCGGCTCTAGTCGCACAGACCTATCTGACGCTACTGCACCATCAGTAGTGGGAATATATTGGTCGGGCCGCAATAGTGCTTTTCGAAGCGACGACACATGGAACACGTCGTGGTGATTCTCTAGTTCTGGTGGTAACTCCAACCGATAGGCCAACGGGCCAATCCTTTCTAGTATAGTATAAGGCCCAACATACCTTGGGCCGAGCTTTTTCACCCCACGCACCCGTGACACTCCATGCATCGGCCGAATCTTGAGGAACACTTTATGACCCACTTGGAACTCCACCATTCGGTGCTTTACATTATAATACTTCACCTGCCGACTTTGAGACTCCAACATGCGATCTCGTACCAATCTGACCTCCGCATCAGTCTCATCTATATATTCATTTCCCAATGCCTTTGGATCTTCATCCTGCACCCAAGACAAGGGAGTCATGCACCTTCTTCCGTAAAGGGCTTCATGGGGCGCCATACCGATGCTCGCCTAATGGCTATTATTGTAGGAGAATTCCACCAGTGTTATGAGTCTTTCCCATGGTTCTCCTCTATCCAGGACACACAACCTCAATAAATCCTCCAGTGTTTTGATGGTCCGCTCAGACTGCCCGTCCGTCTGAGGGTGAAATACTGTACTAAAGGTTAGGCGCGAGCCCAAATACGCCTGTACCGCCTTCCACTCCTTGGATGTAAATCGACCATACCGATCCGAAACAATTGTCTTGGGCACTCCATGATACCGTACGAATTGCTTCACAAAAAGGCGTACCAAAACATCCACGTGTGCTTCCTTCTTCATTGGAATGAATCGGGGCACCTTTGTCAGTCGATCAACAATAACCCACACTGAATCATTCCCGGAGCGGGAGCGAGGTAGCCCAAGGACAAAGTCCATGGAGCTATCCTCGAACTTCCATTCGGGGATGGGCAATGACTTCAACAAACCATCGGGACTCCTGCATTCAGCCTTCACTCTTTGACAAGCTTCGCAACGTGTAACATAGTAACGAACAACCTTCTTCATTCCTGTCCAGCACATGGTCTTCCGTAAGCCGACATACATCTTGGCAATACCCGGGGGTACAGAATATTGAGAGGAATGTGCCTCTCTCAAGACATCCTCCCGGAGTTTGCCGCCCTTGGGAATACAGAGTCGGCCACGAAAATAAACGAGGCTGTCTTTAAGTGTGTACTCATCGGTGGTCCCATCTTCAATTGCCTTGATTGCCGGGGCCAAGGTCGCATCCATGCCTTGCTCCACCCGAATCCGGTCCCGAATATCACAAACTATGCTCATGATGGCCAAATACTCCGCATACTCTGCCGAAGGAGCCTTGAATACTAGAGTAATCTCCATCTCCTCGATCATCCGAGCCAACTCCATACTCATCAACTGAGACTCTGGGCTAGAGCCTGACACTTTTCTACTCAATGCATCTGCTACCGAGTTTGCTTTCCCGGGGTGGTAGTTCATGGTGAACTCATAGTCGCATAGAAATTCCAACCACCGTCGTTGTCTCAGGTTCAACTCCTTCTGAGTGTGGACATACTTCAAGTTTTTGTGATCGGAAAAGATCTCGCAGTGGACGCCATATAGATAATTCCTCCAGACCTTCAAAGCGAACACCACTGCTCCCAACTCCAAATCATGAACCGGGTAGTTGATTTCATGTTTCTTTAACTGCCTTGAAGCATAAGCGATTACGTGCCCGTGCTGCATCAATACCGCTCCCATCCCTTGATATGACGTGTCCATGTAAACCTGAAATCCTTCCTTCCTAGACGGAAGAGCAAGGGTGGGGGTGGAGGTAAGCCTATCCTTTAGCTCTTGGAACGCCGCTTCACATTGGGGAGTCCACTCAAATGGCACACCTTTCTTCGTCAACGAAGTAAGAGGAAGGGCAATCTTGGAGAATCCTTTCACGAACTTGCGGTAGTACCCAGCAAGTCCAAGAAAGCTTTGTACATCAGCTGCTGACTTCAAGGGAGGCCATTCCTTCACGGTCGCACATTTGCTGGATCCTCTACTAATCCTGCCCCACTGATCACTGTTAAAGTAGCGAACAAACGACCAAACAACAAGCCAAAATTTGAATAATTGAAAGTTTTATTATCCAAAAAGATATCTATTGCAAAGGTATGCCCTCCCTTATATAGAATGGAGGAGAGATGAGAGAATACAAATAAGAGATGTGAGACTAAAAATTTATACGACTAAGCAGACTATACAGAACAAGCCGCACAAGCCGCGCGGTTAGATAGAAGGGCTAACCGCCCGGCTACCACCAGAGAGAAAGAGAGATCGCCAGGGTAGACTGCTAGACAGTACGGTCTCCAAAGCCGGCTGAGACAAACAGCCAGACCGCGCGGTCTCCAACCCGCCAAGACAGACCACCAGACCGCCAGACCTCCCGATCACCAACTTCAACACTCCCCCTCAAGCTGGAGCATATATATCGATCATGGCCAGCTTGTCACAAATATGAAGAAACGAGGCGGAAACTGGCTTGGTGAAGATGTCAGCCAGCTCTTTATCAGAAGTGACAAAGGGAGTGCAAATTTGTTCCTTTAAGATCTCTTCACGAATGAAGTGACAGTCGACCTCAATGTGCTTTGTTATTTTATGGAAGACCGGGTTTTTGGATATGTATATGGCAGCCTTGTTATCACAGAACATAGGTAGAGGATGGTTGTAGACCTCTCCTAAATCTAGCATGGGAGCCCGCAGCCATTTTAACTCACAAGTGGTCGACGCCATACTGCAATACTCAGCTTCTGCACTGGACTTGGAGATAACAGACTGCTTCTTGCTCTTCCAGCTCACCAGATTTCCCCCAACAAAGGTGCAAAAACCTAAGGTTGACTTGCGATCCCCTTTGTCATCAACATAACTTGCATCTGAGTATGCTTCAACCCTCAGATGACCATTCTTCTGAAAAAGTAATCCTTTCCCAGGCGCTGCTTTGACATACTCCAAGATCCGCAAGGTGGACTGTAGATGACACTCCCTTTGTGCTTGCATGAATTGACTCACCTTACCCACAACATAGGAAATGTCGGGCCTGGTCACTATGAGATATATGAGCTTACCAACCAGACGCCTGTACCGCGAACTATCTGAAAGAGGAGGCAAATCATCTGTCCAGGTTTTGTCTTCTCCAGTTGCCATGGGACATCAGGAAGGTTTTGCTCCAGTCAACCCTGCCTTTTTTTAAAAGATCAAGGGCATACTTACGCTGAGAGAGAACTAAGGAGTCGGGCTTCCGAGAGATTTCGATCCCCAGAAAGTACTTTGGAGGGCCCATTTCTTTCGTGATCAGATGTTGACGAAGATGTCCCTTTGTTAGGGCTACCCCTTCCTGGTCATCGCTAGTGAGAAGAATATCATCGACGTACACAGCAAGAACAACCAACCCCGAAGGGGTTTTGCGAATAAATAGAGAGTGATCGGCAGAGCTTCGCGCAAAACCAACGGCCGCCACAATGTCGCTGAACTTGTCAAACTAAGGTCGATGGCTCTGCTTGAGGCCATAGATTGCCTTCTTCAGCTGGCATACTCGTGTCTTCCCCTGAGCAACATACTCAGGAGGTTGCTCTATGTAGATGGCCTCCTGAAGATCACCATAAAGGAAGGCATTCTTGATATCCAGCTAGGAAATCGGCCAATCCCTATTTACCGCCACAGAGAGAAGGACCCGGATAGTGCTGAGACGAGCCACGGGGGAGAAGGTGTCAAAGTAATCAACCCCATAGGTCTGAGTAAAGCCCTTAGCAACAAGGCGAGCCTTATAACGATCCACAGTGCCGTCTGGGCCAAAGTTGACCACCAAGACCCAGCGACAGCCAACAACATCAGTGCCGAAGGGAGGAGGAACAAGAGTACAGGTACCCCGCTCTGTGAGGGTCGCCATTGTAACACCCCCTATCCGTCGCATAGCATATAGCAGTAGGTCCGGCCGGGGCCCGACGCCATATACCACAGACAGACCGGGTGGTTACTTATGGAAACCATCCAACCAATCTCAACGTCCTACACAGAGCATTCTAGCGGAAGCAATTTATTAAAGTTGCAAAACAAGAACCCAGCACAAGCATGAATGTCCACTAGCAAGATAATAGGAATGTTATTACAAAATACTCAAAAGTCGGCCTTAAGGCCTTACAAAATGTTTCACTTGTCTTTTACATGATTTCCAAACCTCGGCACGCAGGCCGGCCATACATGAACAAAACATAAAACATTTCCATTCGGGCCTTCGAGGGCCAGCTTCGCAAAAAGGGCTTTAGCCCGCTATTGACCGCTTGGTCCAGCTGCACCTGCAAGCAAACAAACCACCGCACGGTGGCAAACAAAGCAACGGTCAGCAATGCTGACCAAATTATAACGATCCCGCCCCCAACTCGGGGCGGCGATGCTCCTTCCCTGCATTTCATTAGCACAAGCGAGCAATGCATATAATCATAGCCATTTCATCACAGACGTTGGCTCGTACGGCCACACGTCCCGTGCACTCAGGGCACATTCTCGGTGAACCGGTCGATGTTACGTCAATTGAAGCCATTAACATTCCGGACTCACCACCGCCACTTAGACGGCCATTCCTATGAGCAATTCGTCTTCATGGTATTGGTCACGTCAATTTAAGCCATCGACCACCGAAGACTCACATCTATGCCAACGGCGAGTGCCATGTACTTTAGGTCTCTCTAACCCGAACGACATAGAGCGGGTACGGCTCCATCTAACCCGTGCTCACATCGCAACGGCAATTTAAGCCATATGCGCGGGTCAAACTTTCACCGAGTCCCATTCTAACACAAGTCACATAACCCCGTTATGTTCAAGTTGGCTCTCAGGCCACCAAGTTGGCAAGACCTCGTGTCCGCCCAGTTTTCCGGGTGCACCTTTGGGTTAGTCCCCAAGGCTCCCTGCTGCAATCTACCGCGTAGAAAACCCGAAAACACCAAATAGCACGGAGTCTTCTCCGGCCTTATGCAATGCAACATCACCGATCCGAACTACATGTCCGGGTAGGCTTCAACCAAAATGCCTATGTCCGTTCTCGCATACGGACTCTAAACAACGGGGACTTCACATATCTACCCGAAGGAACGCCTCCAACTCTCCGCAAACTCGCGAGAGCGGGCTTCCTATGCAAAGAAAAGAGCGACTCATGCTCAAGATGAGGATCGTTACCCTTGCGGTCCTCTTTGGCGCCATCGAAAAGTAATCGGATGGAAATCACCGCACTTGCGTTGCCTCCGTGGATCCGGAGTCGGCTTGCGATTCGGAGCTCCGAAGCTCCTCCAATGGCGGATCTAGCTCCTCTTCTTCTTGCCTTAGCTTTTCTTTCTCCAAGGGTTTGGAGAGATAACAAGTGGAAAAAGTGAGGGTTTTCTAAGTCAAAACCCGGGTATATCCCTTCAGGAACAACCCCCAGCCATTGGATCCTCAGTCAAAGAAATGAACGGCTTCGATTCGGGACTGAAATGCCCAATCTGGGCCGAACACGGCCTGGCACACGCCCGTGTCCAGGGCCGTGTGCCTCATTCGCCGTCAAAATCGAATCACCTGGAACCTCACACGGGCATCGAACACGCCCGTGTTCGATCTGACACGCCCGTGTTCCAACTGACACGGCCGTGTAGCTGGCCGTGTACCCCATGATTTTCTCCCGTTTTCAACCCGAGCACTGACACGGGTTCGGACACGCCCGTGTCCTTGCCCGTGTCACCTTGACACGCCTGGGCTCCAGGCCGTGTACAAGGTCTCGGCACTTCACGGCTAAGTGTCGACACGGGTCGACACGCCCTGCGACACGCCCGTGTCGCAGGCCGTGTGCCATGTCTCGACACACTGTCGACACCAAAGTGTCGACTTCGCGGGACGAGTGTCGACACGGGTTGACACGCCCTGCGACACGCCCGTGTCGCAGGCCGTGTGCCGTGTCTCGACACAACGTCGAAGCACTGTGTCGACTTCACGGCTAAGTGTCGACACGGGTCGACACGCCCTGCGACACGCCCGTGTCGCAGGCCGTGTGCCCAGTCTCGACACAATGTCGAGACCAAAGTGTCGACTTCACGCCTTAGTGTCGACACAGGCTTGACACGCCCTGGGACACGCCCGTGTCCCAGGCCGTGTGCCTGCAGCCAGAACTCAAACTGGCCCAAATTATTCCCCTTTGCTCCTTTGAGTTTCGGGGCGTTACAACTCTACCCCTCTTAAAAGAATTTCGCCCACGAAATTACATAAAGGGAAAAAAACATGTACAAACTTAAATTTGTACCTGAGCGGAACAACTCCGGATATTCGTCAAGCATCGTCTGCTCTCGCTCCCAAGAGAGCTCCTCACGACCGCAATTGTCCCACCGGACTTTGACCATCCTGATCTCTTTATTGCGTAGCCGCTTGACCTCCGAGTCCTCAATCCGCACGGGCTTGACTTTTGTCGTTAGCCCACTATCCACCGGCACTTGATTGGCCGCGATCACTTGCGTAGGCTCTTGCACCGCCTTCCGAAGCACCGAAATATGGAATACATCATGTAAACCACTTAGCTCCACTGAAAGCTTCAGCCGATAGGCCGCTTCTCCTACTCGCTCCAGAACCTCGAACGGTCCAAGGTACCTCGGGCTTAGCTTTTTCAATCGCCGCACCCGCGAGACACCCTTGAACGGCTTGATCTTCAAGTATACATAATCGCCCACAGCGAACTCCACGTTCCTGTGCTTGGCATTATAGTACTTTGCTTGCCGGTCCTGAGCGATAAGCAACCTCTCCCGAATGGTTCTCACCAAAGAAGTAGCATCATCCACTTCCGATCGCTTATACAACTTCGACTCGCCCGTTTCTAACCAAGACAACGGCGTGCGACATCTTCTACCATATAGGGCCTCGAAAGGCGCCATCTGAATACTTGCTTGGTAGCTGTTGTTGTATGCGAACTCCACCAAATAAAGGTGGTCCTCCCATTGCTTTCCAAAGTCCAAGACACACATGCGAAGCATGTCTTCCATCGTTCTATTGACCCTCTCGGTCTGCCCATCCGTTTGCGGATGGAAGGCTGTGCTAAACTTCAGCTTTGTTCCCAACATTTGCTGCACCAGCCTCCAATCATTGGACGTGAACCGCCCATCTCGGTCACTCACGATGCTGCGGGGCACACCATGAAGCCGCACTATGTTATCCACATAAAGCTTCGCCAGCTTCTCCACCGGATCATCCTTCCTATGCGGAATAAAATGCGACACCTTCGTTAATCGATCGACCACCACCCAAATGGCGTCGTTCCCCTTTTGCGACCTTGGCAAACCATGCACAAAGTCCATAGAGATGTCGTCGAATTTCCACTCCGGAATAGGCAAGGACTTAAGAAATCCTCCCGGCTTTTGGCACTCCGCCTTTACCAAGGCGCAGGTTTGGCACTTCGCTACATATAGCGCCACATCCTTTTTCAAGCCCGGCCACCAAAACAGTTTCTTTATATCGCGGTACATCTTCGTGCTCCCCGGGTGAATCGAGTACTTGGTATGGTGCGCCTCGTACAACAACTCCACCCGTAATTTGCCCACACTTGGGACGCACAAACGACCGTCCTTCCACAGCAATCCGTCCTCCACAACGAATTGGGAATTTGACCCATCCAGAGCCTCTATCATGAACTGCTTCATATGAGCATCCATATCCAAAGCCTGCCGAATCCGATCAGCCAGGTCATATTGGACTTCAGTCCAATTTAGCACTGCTTCAACACTAGATTGTCTATCCACACAAACAATCTCCAACGCCTCCAGCTCCTGCACCAACCGCTCATCATGCACTGATAGCCAATTCGCTTGAGCTGGGGCTCGGCGACTCAACGCGTCCGCAACCGCATTCCCTTTGCCAGGCACGTAGTGGATCTTGAAAGTATAGTCCCCCAGGAACTCCATCCACCTACGCTGCCGCATATTCAGATCTTTCTGATCTATTAGATACTTTAGGCTCTTATGATCGGTGTAGATATCAATCTTCACACCGTACAAATAGTGCCTCCACAGCTTCAAGGCAAAAATCACGGCCGCCAACTCCAAGTCGTGGACCGGATAATTCCTCTCGTGCACTTTTAGCTGTCTCGAGCCATAAGCTATCACGCTGCCGTGCTGCAATAGCACGCAACCCAAACCACTGCCCGAAGCATCGCTATATATCTCATAGCCTTCGGTTCCAACCGGCGAACTCAGCACAGGCGCCGTGGTCAAACGACACTTCAATTCCTCAAAAGCTCGCACGCACTCCGGCGTCCAAACGAACTTATGATCCTTCCTCGTCAAAGTAGTGAGAGGTAGCGCTATCCGCGAGAAGTTCTCTACGAAGCGCCTATAATAACCGGCAAGCCCCAAAAAGCTCCGGACATCTGCTACCGTAGCAAGCTCAGGCCACTCCCGTATCGCAACAATCTTCGCCGGATCCACAGCAATACCCTCTCCACTCACTATATGCCCGAGGAATGCCACTGAGGATAGCCAAAACTCGCACTTCGAGAACTTGGCATACAACTGGTTTCTCCTGAGTGTTCCAACACCAAATGGAGATGCTTGAAGTGATCCTCCTCACTTTGCGAGTACACCAAAATATCGTCGATGAAGACGATCACGAAATGGTCTAGGTACTCCCTGAACGTCCTGTTCATCAAATCCATAAATACTGACGGCGCATTAGTCAGCCCAAACGGCATGACCGTAAACTCATAATGCCCGTATCTCGTACTAAACGCTGTCTTCGGGATATCACTCTCCCTTATCCGCAGCTGATAGTACCCAGACTTGAGATCTAACTTCGAGTACACCGTCGACCCGACTAACTGATCAAAGAGATCATCAATCCGGGGATCGGGTACTTGTTCTTCTCAGTCAGCTTGTTTAGCTCCCGATAATCAATACACAACCTCAAGCTTCCGTCCTTCTTCTTAACAAAGAGGACCGGTGCGCTCCAAGGCGAAGAACTCGGGCGCACATACCCTTGCTCCAACAACTCTTGCAACTGTGAACTTTCAGCTCCGCCATTTCCTTAGGCGCTAGCCGATACGGAGATCGTGACACAGGCTTTGCACCTGGCACTAGCTCGATCGTAAAATCTATCTCCCGTTGAGGCGGGGCTCCAGGAAGATCTGCGGGGAACACATCAGGGTATTCCGATACCACTGAAATACAATCCATCGCGGGCTTTGGCTTTGCAACCTCCACTAGTGTAAAGAACAGTTCTGCTCCGGCACGAACCGCCTTCACCACCTGAAGAGCAGACATCAACGTCTTGCTCGACCCCTTTAGACCCGTAAAAGTCGTCTCACGACTTGCTCCCAGCTTTACTTCCTTGCTACCGCAATCTATATGGGCCTGCTGCTCCGAGAGCCAGTCCATTCCAAATATGACGTCGAACTCCACCAACGGAAGTAAGGACGCCCGCAGGTCAAACTCCTGCTCTCCAATACGAACTTTAACTTCGCAGATCCTAACCGCTCGCATCGAACACCCATTGGGCAACAACACATCCAACTTGTCCTTCGCCATCGAAGAAGGGACTCCGATGCGTGATATAAATCCTTCGGACAAGAAGGAGTGTGAAGCTCCCGTATCAAAGAGTGCTCGTGCCGGGTTTTCACAAATCAACACAAATCCTAACAAGCAGTGGTAAGGTAACATATACATAACAAGCATATAAAGGAATTGACTTGCTATAAATTAAACCGTACCTGTCACCACGTCAGCTTGTTTAATGGCCTCCTGTTGGCCAAGATTGTAAACCCGGGGTTGGGCCGGAGCATAGTGGGATGCGGTCGACTCCACCGCCTTTCCCTTCTCTTCATAAGTGGCTCCCGGCCTCCTCTCGGACTTAGGACGTCCGCTCCAACAATCACGGGCGAAATGCCCCGTCTTGCCACAAGTAAAGCACGCGCCCGGGGTCCGACTCGTAGTCGCCCCAGAAGCGCCAGAAGGAGCTGGACCCGAAGTCCTAGGCTTCTTGAAAGACTTCCGATAGCCGGACTTTGAGGTAGTCGATACTTTAAACTCAGATTTTCTATCAACCAAGCCTTTCTTCGCCTGCACGTTCTTCATGTCCTTCTCCAAGGACCGGGCAGTATTGACCAAGGTTAAGAAACCCTGCGTCATCGGCCCCGACAGTAATAGTCTCAGCTCATCCCTCAAGCCTTCATAAAAACGATTAGTCTTGCGCTCCTCATCCATGATGGTAGAGCTCGCATAACGACTCAACCGCGTAAACTCGTGGAGATATTCATCCACGCTCCTCTCACCCTGTACCAACCTCAGGAACTCATTCTCCATTGAAATCCTCTGAGTAGAAGGGAGGTATCTTGCTAAGAACAATTCCGAGAACTCTTCCATCGGAACGTCTATCAGTTGTCTACCTCGCAGATGATGCAGCTCCAAACCTTCCCACCACATCCTCGCTTCACCGTCCAGCAGGAACGTAGCAATGGTGGTCATCTGCCACTCCTCCGTCTCCGTCGCTGTCATGACTCTCTTCACCCTAGAGAGCCAGTCTTCAGCCTGAGATGGGGTTCCCAACCCCGAGAATAACGGAGGGTTAAAGCTCATTACATGCTTCAACTGCCTCTCAGTCGCCCTCCTTGGCACTATTGGTTCTACAACCACTTGCTCCATCCTCCTCGGCTCAGCCTCTTGAAGAGGTACTTGCTCCATCACAGGAGCTGGCTGCTGCGCTTGCCTCCCAGGCTGCGCATTTATCACGGCTAACACCGCTTCAGCCACCAATCTTATATTTTCAGCCGACAAAGGTGTTGCGGGAGCAACTTCTGGTGCACTACTTGCCTCAGAACCTCGGCGTTCTGACGGCCCAACACCACTTCTGGTCACCTATAGTGGTACAAAACACCGTTAAGCGACCAAATAACATTGCAAACAGCAATTATAGGAACACGCAGGTTCCTCAAACACGAGTATTTTCATTCCTAAGTGGACATTCATGGGTTCTTTTTACTGTTATTACGATGACGCACACAATGTGCTCACCACCCCTTAAAAAGAATTCGCCCACGAATTCACTTTAAGCCCGACCAAAACCAGTAGTCTGATACCAAATTGTAACACCCCCTATCCGTCGCATAGCATATAGCAGTAGGTCCGGCCGGGGCCCGACGCCATATACCACAGACAGACCGGGTGGTTACTTATGGAAACCATCCAACCAATCTCAACGTCCTACACAGAGCATTCTAGCGGAAGCAATTTATTAAAGTTGCAAAACAAGAACCCAGCACAAGCATGAATGTCCACTAGCAAGATAATAGGAATGTTATTACAAAATACTCAAAAGTCGGCCTTAAGGCCTTACAAAATGTTTCACTTGTCTTTTACATGATTTCCAAACCTCGGCACGCAGGCCGGCCATACATGAACAAAACATAAAACATTTCCATTCGGGCCTTCGAGGGCCAGCTTCGCAAAAAGGGCTTTAGCCCGCTATTGACCGCTTGGTCCAGCTGCACCTGCAAGCAAACAAACCACCGCACGGTGGCAAACAAAGCAACGGTCAGCAATGCTGACCAAATTATAACGATCCCGCCCCCAACTCGGGGCGGCGATGCTCCTTCCCTGCATTTCATTAGCACAAGCGAGCAATGCATATAATCATAGCCATTTCATCACAGACGTTGGCTCGTACGGCCACACGTCCCGTGCACTCAGGGCACATTCTCGGTGAACCGGTCGATGTTACGTCAATTGAAGCCATTAACATTCCGGACTCACCACCGCCACTTAGACGGCCATTCCTATGAGCAATTCGTCTTCATGGTATTGGTCACGTCAATTTAAGCCATCGACCACCGAAGACTCACATCTATGCCAACGGCGAGTGCCATGTACTTTAGGTCTCTCTAACCCGAACGACATAGAGCGGGTACGGCTCCATCTAACCCGTGCTCACATCGAAACGGCAATTTAAGCCATATGCGCGGGTCAAACTTTCACCGAGTCCCATTCTAACACAAGTCACTTAACCCCGTTATGTTCAAGTTGGCTCTCAGGCCACCAAGTTGGCAAGACCTCGTGTCCGCCCAGTTTTCCGGGTGCACCTTTGGGTTAGTCCCCAAGGCTCCCTGCTGCAATCTACCGTGTAGAAAACCCGAAAACACCAAATAGCACGGAGTCTTCTCCGGCCTTATGCAATGCAACATCACCGATCCGAACTACATGTCCGGGTAGGCTTCAACCAAAATGCCTATGTCCGTTCTCGCATACGGACTCTAAACAACGGGGACTTCACATATCTACCCGAAGGAACGCCTCCAACTCTCCGCAAACTCGCGAGAGCGGGCTTCCTATGCAAAGAAAAGAGCGACTCATGCTCAAGATGAGGATCGTTACCCTTGCGGTCCTCTTTGGCGCCATCGAAAAGTAATCGGATGGAAATCACCGCACTTGCGTTGCCTCCGTGGATCCGGAGTCGGCTTACGATTCGGAGCTCCGAAGCTCCTCCAATGGCGGATCTAGTTCCTCTTCTTCTTGCCTTAGCTTTTCTTTCTCCAAGGGTTTGGAGAGATAACAAGTGGAAAAAGTGAGGGTTTTCTAAGTCAAAACCCGGGTATATCCCTTCAGGAACAACCCCCAGCCATTGGATCCTCAGTCAAAGAAATGAACGGCTTCGATTCGGGACTGAAATGCCCAATCTGGGCCGAACACGGCCTGGCACACGCCCGTGTCCAGGGCCGTGTGCCTCATTCGCCGTCAAAATCGAATCACCTGGAACCTCACACGGGCATCGAACACGCCCGTGTTCGATCTGACACGCCCGTGTTCCAACTGACACGGCCGTGTAGCTGGCCGTGTACCCCATGATTTTCTCCCGTTTTCAACCCGAGCGCTGACACGGGTTCGGACACGCCCGTGTCCTTGCCCGTGTCACCTTGACACGCCTGGGCTCCAGGCCGTGTACAAGGTCTCGGCACTTCACGGCTAAGTGTCGACACGGGTCGACACGCCCTGCGACACGCCCGTGTCGCAGGCCGTGTGCCATGTCTCGACACACTGTCGACACCAAAGTGTCGACTTCGCGGGACGAGTGTCGACACGGGTTGACACGCCCTGCGACACGCCCGTGTCGCAGGCCGTGTGCCGTGTCTCGACACAACGTCGAAGCACTGTGTCGACTTCACGGCTAAGTGTCGACACGGGTCGACACGCCCTGCGACACGCCCGTGTCGCAGGCCGTGTGCCCAGTCTCGACACAATGTCGAGACCAAAGTGTCGACTTCACGCCTTAGTGTCGACACAGGCTTGACACGCCCTGGGACACGCCCGTGTCCCAGGCCGTGTGCCTGCAGCCAGAACTCAAACTGGCCCAAATTATTCCCCTTTGCTCCTTTGAGTTTCGGGGCGTTACAGCCATTTCCTCATCCATGACCATCTTCCAATGAGGAATAGCAAGGGCCTCCTGGTAGGAGCGGGGTGTGGCAGTGGCAGAGATAGTCAGTGCAAATGCCCTGCAAGAAGGGGTAAGACGATCATATGAAACAACAACATCAAGGGAGTGTAGAGTACACGTCCGCACCCCTTTGCGAAGAGCTATAGGAAGATCCAGGTCAGCAGGTCACACGACATCCGGAGCATCCGCAGCAGAGAGAGCTGGCCCGGTAGTAGAGAGCTACGGCGACGGAGATGAGGGAGACGGTGGCGGATAAGGGGGAGAGAGAGGCGGAGGGATAGGAGTGGAGGGAGACGGTGTAGGGGTGGAGATCGTAGTAGGAGATGAGGGAACGAAGGGAACGATAGGAGAATCAGAAGCTGGGAGAAGAGGAGAGGAGTCATCCGAGAAGTAGGAGGTATTCTCGATGAAGGTGACGTCAGCAGAGACGAACTGCTTACGAAGGACGGGATCAAAGAAACAATAGCCTTTCTGAGTGGTGGAGTACCCCAGAAAGACACATTTGGTGGAGCAAGGGGAGAGCTTATCACTGGTGGCAGAAGGGGCATGCACAAAGGCAGTGCATCCAAAGATTTGGAGAGGTAGAGGACATGGCTCCTTGCCCGGATACAGAATGAAGAATGGGGTTTTTTCGTGGAGAACCGTGGAGGGAATGCGATTGATAAGGTAGCAGGCAAGGAGAACAGCATAGCCCCAATAGGAGCGAGGAACATGCATCTGGGTCATCAAGGTGCGAGCGATATCGAGGAGGTGACGGTTTTTGCGTTCTGCCACACCATTTTGTTGGGAAGTATAGACACAACTAGTTTGATGAGTAATCCCATTTTGCATGCAGAATGTAGAAAAGTCATGACTGATATATTCTTTGGCATTATCACATCGAAAAACTTTGATAGAAACATTAAACTGAGTTTTGATCATGAGATAGAAGGACATCCATACAGAGAATAATTCGGAGCGATCTTTTAACAGATACACCCACGTACAATGAGAGAAATCATCAATGAACGTGACAAAATATTAACTACCCCGACCAATGGTAAGAGTAGGAGAAGGACCCCAAATATCGGAGTGGATGAGATCAAACAGACGGGTAGATCCACGAACGTGCTTTGGAGGGAAGGAGGAGCGGTGATGCTTGCCAAGCTGACAGGCCTCACAGTTGAGCGGAGGACTTTGTGGAGGAAGGTGGGGCAGAAGTTGACGAAGAAGACGTGGAGGAGCATGACCAAGGAGGAGATGCCATTGGAGAATATCTGTGGATGTGGAGGAGAAGGTGGAGAAAGCAGAAATGTTGTCCAGAAAGTATAGGCCGCCACACTCAGTCCCAGTAGCAATCGTCCGTTGGGAGTCCGGATCCTGAAAAGAGCAAGAAGTAAAAGTAAATGTGACGAAACACTGTAATTGCTTGCATAGAGAGGTAACAGATAATAAGTTGCACGGGAAATTGGGCTCGTATAGAGTATCCGCCAAGTGAAGAGATGGAGTGACATGAACTATCCCCATCCCATGGAATGTTGATGAAGAGACGTCAGCGAGAATAACCGGGGGCAACCGATCATGTGTTTCTAGGAGAGAAAAACACTGGAGATTGCCGGTCATATGATTTGTAGCACCTGTGTCGATCAGCCATTTTCCTTGAGTAACAACGTGGGCACTACCAGAAGACGTGACCACCGAGGAAAACAGCTTTGAGGAGTATATGAAAGCCATGATGGGAGGAATAAAAACTACAGCGGTCACGGTGACAGCACACCAGCGGCATGAAGGGCCACGACCAAGGTGCAGAGCAAGGCAAAGGGGAAGAAGAGGGAAGCACAAGCCGTGCGACTTAACAGGAGGTCGCGGCGACTAACATGCAGGAGCGGCTAAAGGAAGAAAGGCAGAGAGGCCGCCGAAACAAGGAAGAACCCGCGCGAACAGAGAGAAAGTTCGCTGGGAGGCAAACAGGTCGCAGCAAGAAGAAGGAGAAACAAAGAGGTCGCGCACACAAAGGGCAACGACAAGGAGAGAGGAAGCCGCGCGAACAGGGCGCAAGCAGGCAGAAGAAACAAGCCGCGAGGACAGTCCGCGAGAAGAAGAAGCAAGCCACGCAGACTGGTCGCGAGGTCAGAGAGGGCGCACAGAATCAGGAGGAGAAAATCGAGTCCTCTGATACCATGTTAAAGTAGCGAACAAATGACCAAACAACAAGCCGAAATTTGAATAATTTAAAGTTTTATTATCCAAAAAGATATCTATTACAAAGGTATGCCCTCCCTTATATAGAATGGAGGAGAGATGAGAGAATACAAATAAGAGATGTGAGACTAAAAATTTACAGGACTAAGTGGACTATACAGAACAAACGACACAAGCCGCGCGGTTAGATAGCAGGGCTAACCGCCCGGCTACCACCCGACTACCACCAGAGAGAAAGAGAGATTGCCAGGGTAGATCGCTAGACCGTCCGGTCTCCAAAGCCGGCTGAGACAAACCGCCAGACCACGCGGTCTCCAACCCGACAAGACAGACCGCCAGACCGCCCGGTCACCAACTTCAACAATCACATGCCGCAAGAAAGCAACCTCCTTAAGCCAGAATTCAAACTTGCTAAACTTGGCGTACAAGGCGTGCTCCTTCAATTTCTTCAACACCAAGGTTAGAAGATCGACATGCTCCTCCTCTGTCTTTGAGTAGACCAAGATGTCGTCGATAAAAACAATGACGAAGATGTCCAAATACGGTTCAAACACCTTGTTCATCAGGCTCATGAAGGCCGAAGGGGCATTTGTGAGCCCAAATGGCATTACCGTGAACTCATACAAACCATATCTTGAACTAAAGGCCATTTTATGGATGTCTCCTTCTCGAATCCTCAACTGATAGTATCCAGAGCGCAAATCCAGTTTGGAAAACCAATGTGCTCCCACTAGTTGATCGAACAACTCGTCGATCCGAGATAGTGGATAAGTGTTCCGCACCGTCAACCGATTGAGTTCCCGATAATCTATGCACAATCGCAGGGTTCCATCCTTCTTCTTCACGAATAGTACAGGAGCTCCCCAGGGCGATGAACTGGGGCGAACGAACCCTGACTCCACCAGTTCTTGCAATTGAACTCTAAACTCTGTGAGTTCTTTTGGGGCCATTCTGTACGGAGCCTTGGATACAGGCTTGGCACCTGGTACTAGATTAATCTGGAAGTCAACCTCTCTATGCGGAGGTAATCCTGGTATCTTCTCAGGAAATACCTCGGGAAAATCCCGCACTACCCGTACATCCTTTAATTCCAATGCTTCTTCCTTCAACTCGAACCAGATCATGAAGACCTCATCCCCCTTCATATGAGCTTTTACAGCCTGAACAGAAGATAATATCATACGTGGCGCGAAGACAATACCTTGGAAGATGACGTCGGAGTCTCCATGTCTCAAATAGATCCGCTTCTCAGCGCAGTCGATCCTCGCGAAGTGCCAGTCCAGCCATGCCATGCCCAAAATGATGTCGAACTCCGACATTCTCAGAACCGTGGCCGGCGTATCAAAGGCCTTCCCATCAATAAATAGCTCCAACTCACACTTGGCGGTTGCGATCATCTCCAAGCCGTCCGGAAGATGTACTCTTCGGGCTATGCTAGTAAAGTACTGTACACCCTCCATGTCTTTTATGAAATCCTCGGACACAAAGGAGTGTGAGGCACCGGTATCGAATAGCGCATAGGTCTTCTTCCCGCCAATAATCACAGTGCCTAAGTACCAACAACCAAAATTTATTGCTAGGTGTCTAGTAAGTCTTAATCAATTCAAGTTAGACCATGAAAATATGTTAATTAATTAAATTATACCTGCAATCACATCTTGGGGGTTCCGTTCCTACGCCATGTCAAGCGTGTACACCTGATCCCTAGTAGGGCCGGGATTACCTCCTCGCTGTACTCGTCCTCGACCACTTACGTGGACCCTCCATCGAGGAGCTGCCGAGGGAGAGCGGGAGGGACGTTCCCAAATAGCTGCGGGCAGAAACGTTGGATGTGGCCCGACTGGTTGCATTCGAAGCACACCAGACCACGATGCCCTTCAGGTTGTTGAAATTGCTGAGGCTGTGGTGGTGGAGGTAATGCAGGCGGCTGCAGAACCGGATGCTCCACTCTATAGTTCCGGTGGACACGCCCTCCACCTCTTTGATATCCTCTTCCTCCTCTGAAGTCTCGCCTCCTTCTATTCCATGGGCCGGCTTCCATCACGTCCTCCGCAGGCCTCTCACTGCATCCCAACTGGTCCGCCTCCAATCTTTTCTCCATATCAATGACCTCCGCCAAGCTTCCATCCGCTATAAACAAAAGGGACTGCCTTAGGGTATCTCGCAGCCCTTTGTAGAAGCGCTTGGCATAACCTCTGTCATCCAACTCGTAAGAATTTGCAAACCTTGCGAGATGCTGGAATTCCCGCTGGTATTCCGTAACCGACTTTGATCCCTGCTTTAGTAGAAGAAACCTCTGCTCAAGCTCATTTCAGGCTGATGTAGGGATAAAGTGCTCCAAGAAAACACCTGAGAATTCACTCCAACTTATCTATGTGTAGACCTGGCCTTGGAAGGTAGAGCCCATGAGGGACTTCCACCACCTCTTAGTATGTGAGTCCAAGACGGACACCGCCAATGTCAGTGCCATGTTGGCCGGGCAACGGAAACCAGACAAAAACTCCTGAACCGTGTCTAGCCATTCCTCTGTACGTACGGCTGAATCCATCCCAAGGTAGGCGGGAGGGGAGAGAGCCCGGAAGGTGCTCAGCCAGTTGGAGCTCGGGTCCTGTTGTTGCACCGGGGGCTACTGCGCCCTAAAAGCATCGAGGACGGCAGTGAGCATCAGCCCCCAACTCAGATTATTGGAACTGAGTGGGAGTGGGTATGGAGGGCGTAGGAGCGCCTCCCACCTGCTCAACGAGCGCTGGAATCTACACATAAAATGCAAACGTATGGTCATGTTGGCTAATCTTAAGGTCAAAGTTGGACATACTTAGCGTGAATTACATATGGGCACACCACTGCTTCCGCTAAGTCAGTTTGTCCCCAAACTGACCAATCAAACGGGGGTGACACCATTGTTGAATGACTTCCTTAGTTGAGGATCGTGGCAAATTGATACCATTTGTAAGACCCCCCATCCCGGATCTCAAAACACGGCACGAAGGGGAATCTTATGCCCGGAATAACCGCCTTGCGGTAGCATTAGCACACAGGCTAACCTATACCACAAGACGCCTATTCCGCCGTCTACAACAATATCAATAGTGTACAACCTCGGGCTCGCAAGAGACCCTCAAGGGGCGAATAGGTCGAGACAGGCGAATGGGACCAGGGAGCCCACTCGCGATAGGCGAGATGAACTGACTCTACAAAAAACAAGATGCCCCATTTGGGGGCGAGAAGGCCTCCAGCGGCGGGAAGGCTTCATAGCAAAGGACGCCGGCGAGACGGGCAGAGGGGTCCATCTCGCCGATAGGTGCTCCCCCACTCGCCAGGGTGAGAAGAGACCGTTTTCATATTTCCATATCAGTAGGGGATTTTACTCTTCTACCCCGGGCGTTTTTACCCTTTTACCCTTAATGGTCTGCATATAGCTCCTCAGAATAGCGGAGTTTGGCTGTTGGTAGACCCAGCCAGGGGTACCCTGGTAATTTCAGACCAGTGCAGTTTTGTTCAGATTCCGAAATCTATAAATAGGCCCATAGGGGTTCTTTAGAGGGACACTTTTTTCACTCCCAAGGGATTGGTGGCATTATCTTCTGTGCTTTCTGAAGAGCTCCAAGCCCAGTTTTTGGCTTTGGAGGGGAAGCTCTCAGTGATCTTCCGGGTAAGCGGTGGGACCTCCCTGCTGCGGCTTTGGGCCAGTTTTCTAGTCCTTCATAACCAGTCATGGGTTGGAGCTTGGGCCAAGTAAATGTCGGCTACGCCCCTATTTTGTGAACTTTTCTCGGAGTCAAATTTTGGCTTCAACAATTCTGGTGCGGTGAGCGTGGAAGGTAGCCGGTGCAAGAAAAGTTTGAGTTTGGTCCTATGGCTGGAGGTGAAGGTGAAGGGTCTGGTTCCGGAGGCTCCCCCACCCGGGGAGAGGAAGTGACAAAAAGGATGCTGGATGAATTCAGGCAAGAAGTCTTGCAGACGATCAGCTTAGCCTTCTCGGCCAGAAGCGAGTGGGCCACAACTCAGGTTCCGATAGAGGAGGTCCCGCTCCTAGGCGAGAACGCCCCTGGACAGTGCCTGGGGAAGGAGGTCCCCGCGGAGGCTGGCGAGAGGGACATGACGGCGCGAGAACTCTTCCCAGGCCAGCGTCCCGGGAAGGAGATCCCGGCAGAAGACGGCGAGAAGGAGGCAGCTGTGCGAGAGGTCTTCCCTGGGCACGGTCTCGCGAATCAGGCCAGCCAGCCGAGGCCGTGAGACATTCCCTCTCGGCAAGCAGGTGGCGAGAGCCCGTTCAGTGAGCTCGTCATCTTGGCTCCGGTGCCGGAGGGGTTCCGGGAGCCGGACATGTCCTACTACTCGGGAAAGGATGATCCGGTAAAATACGTGCAATGGTTTGAAGACGTGGTGTCGATAAGGCAGATGACGGATGCCTTCAAGTGTCGGCTGTTCACCATCACCTTGAAGGAGAAGGCGCGGGACTGGTTCCACCAGTTGCCGGCGAGATCAATCTACTGTTTTGAGAATCTGCGGAGGGGTTTCTTGTTGAGGTTTTCAACATCGAAGAAGCGTAAGAAGGAGGCGGAGTCCCTGTTTTCGGTAAGGCAGAAGCAGGATAAGACGTTGGGACACTACGTGGATCGGTTTCAGGAGGAGATCCTCCTAGTCCAGGTGTTCCCCGGATATACGCTGATGCTTGCGTTTACCCTGGGGAGGAGGCCAGACTTCTTTAGTATGGAGTTGAAAAGGGTGCCCCCCCTCTCTATTGAGGAGCTCATGGAGAGGACGGCAAAGGAGACGGATTTTGAGAGGGCCAATCCGGCGTTTGCGAGGAAGTTGACCAGGTTGGCGGAGGATGCTATGAAGGAGCCAGGAGCGGGAAAGCAAAGGGAGCAGAGGGAGTAGAGAGAAGAGAGAAGAAGAGAGGAACCCCGAGGTTAGGGGCAGCAAGGACAGCATCATAGGGGGGCCCGAGAGCCGAACAACCAGATAGGTTGGAGGCCTCAGGAGGGTCGCCCCCAGGAGTTAGGAGGAGGTTTCCAGGGAAGGGATAACTTCCATGAGCCAAGGAGGTTCGATCAGCCGGCATGGAGACAGGGGGCGAGGGATCATTTTCAGCATCAGCAGGAGGCAATGGGGATCGGTCGAGGCAGAGGAGGAAGGAGAGGAGCTCAAGGAGGAGCTGGAAGAAGGGAGGTTGGAGAAGGAAGAAGGGGCAGGGTAGCGTTGCCTTTCTGTAACTTCCATCAGGAGGAAGGTCACGCAACGGTCACCTGCCCAGAGTTCTTGGAGATGAGAGAGGCCAGAGGATTGAGGAGGCAGGATCTGCCAGTAAGGATCGTAGAGGTGCAACAGGGGGAGACAGAGGATAGATGCGAGGACTGGGTGGATGTAGAAACCCGGGGAGGAATCAGGGTAATCCATGGGGGGATTGGGATCGAGGCCACCCGAAAGGGGAGCCTCCATACTATGTTCCGGAGAGGGGTAGCCTCGACCTCCTAGGCTCCTCCACCGAGAGAAAAAATTACCTTCTCTTCAGAGGATATGCCAGATTATGAGGACCCGTTCTGCTACGCCTTGGTGATCCAAACGGCCGTGGAAAACTTCACGGTCTCCAAGATCCTGGTGGATAATGGGAGCTCTGCGAACGTGATCTTCAAGAGGGCCTTCGACGAGATGCAGGTGGAGACCAAAAGGATCTTGGCCTCGGATGGACCGTTGTTCAGGTTCTCCGGAGAGAGGAAAGAAGTGGAAGGGGGAGTAGGGCTGCACGTGAGGTTGGGGGCATGTCACGGAACTGCAGGTTCGTGATCGTGGACGCCCCGAGCAGCTACAGTGCCATCTTTGGGCGTCCCGTAATTAGTTTCTTTCGCTGCGTCCCCTCCTCTTTTCATCAATGTCTCAAGTTCAACAACGGAGGGGTGCAGGTCAAGGTCAGAGGGGACCCAAAGGTGGCAAGACAATGATACGTTATGGCGGTCAACACCATATCTTGGATGGCAGAGGCGGAGGAGTTGGAGAAGGAGATGGCAGCGCATGAAGGAGTTGTCAGGGGAGAGGAGATGACCCGGGAGAGGCAAGCGGGGAGATAGCAGAGGAGCAGGGATAAGCGAGAGTGGGGACCAGAGGGGTGCAGAGGTCGAGCAGCAGCAGGAGAGCCCGGAGGGGGCAATGGAGATTGAGGAGGAGCAGAGAGGAGGAGATGTGCAAGAGGTCCGGAGGCACGGAGGGTTGGAGCCGCAGGTGAGACGACAGGAGGAAGTGGAAGGAGAAGGAAGCAAGGAGGAAGCCCAAAGAGGCATGAAGTTTGAGCAGCAGTAGGGTAAGGCGATGGAAGTTGAAGAAGCAGGAGGGGAGGAAGAGTTCGGGCAAGAAGAGGCAAGGGACGGCTGGGAGCAGTCACGACTGGAGCTGGCTGAGGAAGTGGTGGAGATGGAGGTCTTCACCAGCGCAGGGCAGGTGCAGAGGGTACGAATCAGCGGGGGCTTGAGTCCCGAGGACCAGGAGCGAGTGCGGGCCTGCATTCAAAGCAACATCGACGTCTTCGCTTGGAGCGCGGCAGACATGCCGGGCATCGACGCGGATGTGGCCTTCCACCGGCTGAATCTGGACCCCGGGATGCGCCCCATACGCCAGAAGATGAGGACCATCGCGACGAAGCTGGAGGAGCCAATACGCGAAGAAGTTAAGAAGCTCTTAGAGGCTGGTTTCATCTCAGAGATCCAGTATCCTGGATGGATCTCCAATGTAGTGATGGTGAAGAAGGGGGGTGGAAAATGGAGAATGTGTATCGACTTTTCTTTATTAAATAAATCATGCCCTAAGGATTGCTACCCCCTGCCTCGGATCGATGCGCTGGTTAATTCAGCCGTCGGTTTTTTTATTATGAGTTTTTTGGATGCCTTTTCAGGTTACCATCAGATCCGAATACACCCTCCCGACGTCAATGACGTCTCCTTCATCACAAGGGGGGGGGTGATTTAGCTATAACATGATGCCCTTTGGGTTAAAGAATGCAGGGGCTGCCTACCAACGGATGATGGATCGCATTTTCCAAGGCCAGAAGGGCCGGAACTTAGAGGTCTACGTTGATGACCTCATGGTAAAGAGCAAGGGAGTGAACTCACATCTTCTGGATCTGGAAGAGACATTCGCCACCTTGAGGAAGTTCAAAATGAGGCTGAACCCCTTAAAGTGTGTCTTCGGGGCAAGCCGTGGGAAGTTCCTTGGGCACCTTCTGACCCCGGAAGGGGTAGAACCTAATCCAGACAAAGTAAAAGCCATCCTAGAACTAGAACCACCGCGAAACGCTAAGGAGGTGCAGCGCTTGACAGGTAAGCTAGCCGGCCTTAGCAGATTCCTCTCCAGGTCAGGGGAGAAGTGCTCACCTTTCTTTAAAGTACTACGAGGGAACCAGAGGTTCGAGTGGACCGAGGAGTGTGAAGAGGCTTTCCAAAGACTGAAGGAGCAGCTCTCCCTAGCTCCTCTGCTTCAAAGCCCAAAGGAGGGGGAGGATCTAACCTTGTACCTAGGGGTAGGAGCGGAGGCGGTGAGCTCCGTCCTAGTCAGAGAAGTGGGGAGAAAGCAACTGCCCATTTATTATGTTAGCAAGATCCTAAAGAAGGCGGAGCTTCGCTACCCTATCCTAGAAAAGCTGGCATACGCCTTGATCGTTTCGGCCAGGAAACTCCGGCCATATTTCCAAGCACATTCAATCAGGGTGGTGACGGACCATCGTCTCCGTAAGATTTTCGAAGGAGTGGAACACTCGGGTAGGCTGGCTAAGTGGTCTATCGAGTTGAGTGAATTCAACATTTCATTCGTACCAAGGCTCTCCATTAAGGCACAAGTAGTGGTCGACTTCTTGGCAAACTACGTTGCAGAAGTCGTGGCAGAGGAGTCGCGGCCACAGGAAGCATGGAAGATGACGGTTGACGGGGCTTCGGGAAAGCACTCCCTCGGAGAAGGGTTGGTATTGACAAGTCCTCAAGGGGTGACCATAGAGCAAGCGGTCATTTTGCATTTCCCCGCGACCAACAACCAAGCAGAATACGAGGCGTTGATAGGCGACCTTCGTTTGGCAAAGGAGCTCGAGATCAAGAACATTGAGGCTTTCACGGATTCATTGGTGGTGGCATCCCAGATTCGACGAGAGTTCGAAGCTCGGGAGCCCACCCTTGTGAAGTACTTGTCCAAGGTAAGGGCAATCATCGGGGGGTTCCGGACGTTCTCCATTCAACACGTCCCCAGAGGAGAGAGTGCTGCTGCCGATCGATTGGATAAGTTCGGACCTCGGGGATGGGGTACCTTGACTGATTTATTCCACCAGGAAATCGAAGAGGGGGAGCTAATGGAGGTGGATCAGCGACCCTCGTGGGTGGATCCCTTCGTTACCTCCTTCATGACAGAAACCCTCCCTGAGGGGATAAAGGAGGCAAAAAACCTCCGGCATAAGGCAGCTCATTATCTCATGCACGAAGGAAGATTGCATCGGAAGATGCTTTCGGGCCTCCTAGCTCGATGCGTGACGGAGGAGGAGACCCGACATGTTTTAGAGGAGGTGCACTCCGGGGAATGTGGTAGTCATTCCGGAGGGAGGACTTTTGAAGCAAGGGTGGTCAGGCAGGGGTACTTCTTGTAACATCCCATTTCCAACTAGACCCCTAGAAGTGGTTTTGTCTATGATTAGGTCATGACAAACCCTAGGAAGCCAGAAATGGGCCAAGGGATAGGAGACAAAGTGTGGAAATCATAATGGTCTGCAAATAGTAGAACTCTGAACAATGGTTTAGGATGACCATGGTGCTACACCTTGACCCCAAGACCCTACCACAACACCCCCTCATACCTTTGGAGGCCCATTAGAGCCATAAGGACCCATTGGGGTCAATCAAAGAGACTCAGTTGACCAAGGTCAACCCTAACCCAAAATGGGTCAAACTAGCCTACTTAGGGTCAATTGACCTATTCCTAGCCTAGAGGACCCCACCTATGCCCCCCTAACCCTAACGTGAAGTCAAGGGGTCACTAAGGACACATTGGGGTCAGCCCTAGAGGCCAAGTTGACCCAAGTCAACTCAAGCCCCTAATCTGGTCAGAGTGCCCTTATTAAGGGTAGGTGACCTCTAAGTTTAAGGTAACCCTACATAACCCCACATAGGCCTTAGGGGAGGCCAATGGGTCACCAAGGACCCAATGGGGTCAACCCAGATGATCAAATTGACCCAGGTCAACCCTAACTTAAGCCCAGTCAAACCAAGCCCAAATGGGCTAACCCAAGCCCAAGCCACTTCTTCCTTAGGCTAACCTCACTTTCATGATCATCATGACTAAGTGGGCTGCACATAGCCTATGGTTTTGACCAGTCAATATGGGTGACTAGGAGAGAGAAGGGAGCTTCCCTTCATGTTAATGGTGGAGAGATAAGATGGGGGAGAGGAAGGGGAGAGTGGGAGCCGGCCAAAGGGAGGCCAACAACCACTTTTAATGGCTGCAATCAACTCCTCTAGGGAAGAGGAGTTGATTAAGAGGAGTTGATTCCAGCCATTTCCTGGCCACCAAGGGGTAGATTCAGCCCCCTCCACTTAACCCGAGCCACACCATTAATGGTGTTGAAGGGCATTGAAGAACCAGCCGCTCCCCTCCCCAATTGCCCATTTAAACATCATCAGTGGGCAGAGGGGAACATTTTCGAGCTTTTACCTGGAGGAGACAGGCCATCCCACTGTGTTGTTGCAGAAGCCGAGCGCCGCCGCCGTCGACTATGGTATCCCGCCGCTCCTCCCGCATTCAGGCCGCCAGGAAGGCCCTCCTCCTCTCGTTACCTCATGAGTAGATCATAACATCCCTTAGGGCCAAGGTTGGGGCTCAATTGAGCCAGAATCAACTTTGGATTTTCATTGTTTCCGGCCGAAACTTTTCCTGGTAGAATCGCCAGAAATCAGCCCTCCGGCGGCCAAGCCGCCGCCTTGCGACAGCCACCACCTCAACGGAGGTGGTGGTGGCGGTGGTCGGCCGGGGAGGTGGTCGGATCGCCGGCGGCAGCTCTTGGAAGAAGTTCCAGGCGGGAAAATCCCGACCGTTGGCTGAACGGGGAAGATGAAGGGATCCCGTTAATCTGTTGCGCCAAGATTCGTGCATAGATGATAGAAAACTATAGCATATGAACTTCTGATTATTTAAATTTCTGTCACACTATTTGTAATTAATATTTTTATTTTTTAAAAATACTTAGGCCCCTGTGCAGAAAAAGTCACTAACATGAAGGTTGTAGTCCTTTGTGTATTATTTATTTTGAAATTGGTTTGAACCAAATTTGGGGGCATGGCCTGATCAGGGCTCCCATTTTGGTGGGACATATACTTAGGGCTAGACAGTCATTAAACTGAGTGCCCACACCTCATCCCTGGCCCAAATCACATGAAATTTTGGCAAGGAGTTTAGCTTAGCTAAACCTAGGGCCTTCCCAAAACGCAGAATTTTTGGAGACACTTTGCCAAAAGTTTTTGCTTTTAATTAATAATGCTAGGGTAATTTAATTAAGTGGTCAAATGACCTCCAAACCCTCCCAAATTTTGGAGAGTGGTCCCTGGAATCAAGACCTAGTTCTGTACAAAATTTTAACTCATTTGGATATGTTTTGGTTAGGGAATCACCAAACCCTAGTTTGGCCTTTAGGAGGTATCTTTGATTAAAAGTGCGCTATGGACTTAGGGTGGTCCCCTCCCCTCAACAGATGCTGAGGTTTTGGACACTGACTTAGCATGACCAATGTCACCCTCTTAAGGAAAATGAGATGATTTAGGCTTGATTTACCCTAGGGTGCAACATCAAACCCTAAGGAAGGACTTTTGAGGGTTGTGAAGGACATGGGGGCAAATGCCCTTGTATGGCCTTGGAAACTCAGTAGAATTGGGGGTAAGGTAACCTAAGTTCTCTGGTAGGAACTTTAGAAGAGTTGGAGCAAGGTAGACACCTCAAAACCCAAACCCTAGTTTTAGGGTACGAGCACAAATTTGAAGATTCATCCCCTAAACCTTCCCCAAATGTTATGAAACATGGGTAGAGTAGGTTTTAGGCCATCTAGAACCTCTGATAATTTCTGTATAATTTTATGGATTATATTTCTGGTACTTCATTTGTTAAATGCCAAAAGGCCCAAAATGGTGTTTTAATTAATTTGATTATTATGTGCATTAAAATCTGATGAAACTTGGTCAGAAGATAATCTAGGGCTGGGTTAAAATCTATGAATTTTATTTCAATTCTTAATTGATTATATTTGGTAAAGGGGCTTTGGTAGAATAAAATTAATTATTGATGATATATCTGTTGAAAAATCATGAGGCTTAAGTTTTGATGTTTCCAGGCCAAAAAGTACTTGTAGAAATTTATTTATAATTTTTTTAGAGGTCTGTTTACAGAACTTCTTTTACAAGGCCATATTATTGAGAATTGGATAATTAATTAATTCAGGGAATAATTCTTTCAAAAAAATCATGAAACTTTACTTAGAGGTTTTATGTGCTCTTACAATCATCCTGGAATTTTCTCTGAATTTTTGGAAGTATTGTTGTTGAACATCCCCTTTTAATGATTTATTTTGGAATAAATTTGAAATAAAATTTAAGGGCTTAAACCTTGCTGAAAATTTGGGAGATTCTGGATTTTTAGATGATTATTCATTTTACATTTAACATAAATTTAGTGGAATTTTATCTTGCCTAAAACTTGTACTTCATGTTCAAACTTGGAACTTTTGGCTATTAGAATAAATAAATAAATTGTCGGTTAAATTATAAAAATTAGGAAATTATGGATTCAGGCTACAAATGCCAATATAGTCCTCCAATTATTATTATATGAGTACTGGATGATCATTTGGTATACTTCCCATTTTACGGGTCATATAGCTTAAGTGGTCTGCATTTAGTAAAACTGCAGCAAATCATTTGAGATATGAATTAGAGCACATGTGTTGGGTTTTGTTGGGTTGCTGGAAAGGATAAATAGAATTAGATGCATCATTGGAAGATAAAGTGAGTAGGGTGTTGTTTTGGCTAGGGTTTAGAGGCGCTCGGGTCCGACGAAAGATCGTCCTCCCCGAGGTGAAGTGGAGTCAAATCACCTTAGGATTAGCCTATCGTAACATGAGAAAGTAATGGGTAAGGGGATCAACTAATAACAAAAATAAGTACCTTGCGAAAGGGAACGCTGGGCGTAATCACAACATAGTTCCTAGTGCCCCTTGAGAGCCCTTCACAGGGAATACCGGGGGCAGTCCTGAGTTAATGTAAACTGTTTTAACAGGCTTAAAAGAGTAACTTAGTAATTAGGGTTGCACCTTTCACAAACACCGATAGCACCGGTAGATAACTGGGAGCTTCGAATCAGATGGTTAAAAGACGGACTTTGGGTCCGGGGAGCTTCGGCTCGATTGTTTGAGACAGACGTTTTGGTCCGAGGAGCTTCGGCTCGGTTTTTGATTACGCTAAATTTGCATGTGCATAAAAGTAAAGAAAAATTAAGGTGGTGGGTCTTCGGTATTGGAGGGTCGATGCACCGACGCCAATACGTTGACTCGACAAGTGTGGTTAGCACTTCGCCAACAGAAGTCCGGTGCGCCAGCCGGTAAGAGTACGCAGGAGTCCACATCGTGCACCAAGCATTGAGGCGTATGATAGGTCTGACCGGTAGTGCTTTACTAGTTTAGTGGTGGGAGAGGCCCAACCCTCCACTTCCGTCTGCCACTACGGAGGTATCCTGGGAGGTTACGGCTCCAAAAAGTGGGAACTAAAGGTCTGTGTGCACAGAGTCAGGTGTGTGTGTTGCACTTGCATGTTCCATCATACCCACTTGCATGTCATAGCATAATCGATTCATTTAACCCCTGACACCTAATGTATAAGTGGAATGGGACGCTTATACATTAGGACCTGCTAAACGACCCCTTGGTCTATAAGCTTGTGTGGGCAAGTTTATAAATTAAGGTCAATTTCGATATATATTTATATATTGCTGTGTGATAACCGACACCCCAACGTATAAATTGGTATGGGACTCTTTATACGATGGGAGCTTTGCAGAAGACCCCTTGGCTTATGTGTTCTCACATAAGTGAAGGTTAATTTTTATATTTCTTCTTATTGTCAATATCTATTATATAATTGCTAGTATAGATCCGCTGCCACATGTTTTGATTATTCTCCACCTTCAAGTCCTCCCCTTTCTTCCTCTCCGCTCGGTGCCTAGGAGCCATGGGGGAAGGGGTGGGGGATGATAGGACTTAGTCTTTTAGACTAACAGTTTTCGAACCGCATCATTTAGGGAATCGTGGAGCCCAGCTTGGAGGAGTAGCCCCAGAGACCGGTGCGCTTGGAGGTGGGGCAGTCTAGCTCTGGAGTTCATACAGCCGGGACCGTGAGTCTCGATCTTAAGTAGTTTTTCTGCTTTTGCTTCCGCATGAGTGATATTGTAGTGAGGATATGATGTACCGGGCTTAATCCCGTATTTTAGCACTCTGATGTTTTATTCTATGGACACTCCCTTCGTGGAGATTATATTTACCGTGATATGTGATTTTATTTGGACTGTTAGTTTTCATTTACTTCATTATGCTACTTTTCTGAGATCCAATTGGCCGGCTGAATCGGCGCTTTGTGGTGATGACCCTTCAGGGCGTGAAGGAGTGAACGCAAAATGGCGGTTCTGGGCCTAGGACCCCGAAGTTCAAAAAACAAAACGGGGGGGGGGGGGGGGGGGGTCTTACAAGTGGTATCGGAGCAGACCTCGATCGAAAAGTAGCAGTCCACAACCCTGGGTCACCCCCGCGCGAGTTTAATTTGGGGACAAACTAAGAAGCAGCGAAGCCGTGGTGTGCCCATATGAGGGATCACATGTAAATTGTCCACTTTTTATTAGGTATTGAGTCGATTACCTACTAATACAGTTTGTTTTGCAGCCCCCAGCTCAGCCCACCCCACAAGGTGGAGCTCAGCAGACTCCGGACATTGCACCACCTCCCATGGTCCCCACACCTTTCCTTCAGTCAGACATGGGGCAAACTCTTACAGCTATCCTTGAGGCCTTCCAGGCTCAACAGGCCTGGCCCAGCAGCCAAACCCAGGGGCCAACTGGATGAGCACCTTCCGAGGACTCTCTCCCCCGTCCTACTTTGGGACAGAGTCGGCAGTGCGACAGAGGAGTGGCTGGATGTTATGTACGAGATGTTGATCGGGATACGGTGTAACGCCCCCGAATTTTTCGGCAATTATTTAAACCCTCGTTTGGCATTACGTTGGCGCATTCCCGGCTTGTGCCGTTGTTAGAGTACCTCGTTAGGTGTTCTTAGAGGTTATAGCCTGTTGTATGGTTTCCCCAGCTAGCCGGTGTCTGTTTTGGAGGCCCGGATGAGCCTCTTAGGGAATCCCTGTACTTTGGCTTCGGGCGAGGTTTGCCCAAGTGTGTGGTCGTCGGAGGTTGTGTCCGACTTCGCCGATGTTTTCGTAGCCCGAGTGTTTAGCTACTGTGCGGATTTGTTCGGAATCCGAGAGCGTTAGTTTTCGCGCCTTTTCGACGGTCGCTAGTTAGCGAGTCGTCATTTGTGCGAGCATATTTTTCATGTTTGCGCATTTGGGGCATAGAGAATGTTGTAGACATGCAAGGTTTTAATAATTTGCGTGTGCGTGCCTGCGATCATGTGTTAGTGTGTATGTGTAAATATATATATATATATATATATATATATATATATATATATATATATATATATATATATATATATGTGTGTTAGTGTGTATGCATAAATATATATATATATGTATGTTAGTGTGTATGTATAAATATATATATATATATATATATATATATATATATATATATGTTACGGTGTATGTATAGGTATATATATATATGAGTGTTGGTGTGTAAATATATAAATATATGTATGTAAATAATAAGTATATATATATATATATGTAATCCGATTAGGTTAGAAATTCCTTTTCCCCCCAAACCGTCGGCTGCCTGCAGAACCCGAGCGAGGCGCGATTCCTTCGTGCGGAAGACGGGAGGCGGAAGCCCGGGGCTGCTCCGACCGCCGATTCACCGCCCAGATCTGCTCGAAAATGTGATTTGAGGCCGGATCCGTGCTCCTCCAGTCATGATCTCCATTCCAAGGTATCTATCTTGAGATTTCCTCCATGTTATTCCCTGTCGGATCACTGCATCTCCAGTTTTTTTTCCAAGCAGTAATGGAGTTTCCTACCTTAAATTCTGTCCAGGTTCTTCTTGTGGTTGTGTTTGAGGGCCGATTGGGTGCTGGCCGGTTCTTGCTAGCCCAGATTTTGTTTGTCCAGGTTTTCTTAAATCTGCTGCTAGCCGAATCTTCTCCTAAGACCAAGGCAGGTATTTCCTTGCCAAAGTAAATTCGTTTCATGCTAGTCTTGTTGCTTGATTCGTGGGAAGTTCTTGATATGATTTCAGCACTAGGAGTTAGATATGATTTCAGCACTAGGAGTTGGATATGATTTCAGCACAAGGAACTTGATATGATTTCAACATTTGAAATTTTGATAGGATTTCAGCACTAGGAATCTTGTTGCAAGAACTCCTTGATGTGATTTCGGCACTAGGAATTGTGATGTAAATTCATTATTATTAGCTGCAAAGATTTTACCGTAGTTGCCCCTTGGTTGCACCAAAACAAAAAAAAATCGGATTGGTATCGAGGCCACCCCCCCCCCCCCCCTTGTCGTTTCTTTTTGGTGTGTCAATTCTCTAGCTTGCATTTAGTGTCAAGCCCCTTTGTTAATGATTGTCATCAACCATCCAATTTAATTGTTTATGGATCGCATCGATTCAGTTGTTTATGAGTCGTATCAATTTAAATGTCTATGGTTTACATCAAGTTAACCGTATAGGTTTTGTACCAAGCTAGTTCAGTACGTATTTAGTTGAGATCGGGCCACTAGTCATGCTTATTATCACATTATCGATTCGCGTTTAGTATCAAAATACTTGCATAAGCTTAGTATCGTGTCACTTTTAATTTATTTGTGTCAACCACTTGCTTGGACGAACTCGATGTTTAGTCCCTTGGTATGTATATAAGGTCCTTAGGTGGGTTGCTCTAGTTGGGATATGGTTGTGGTGACTTCATGGTGGTTCATGGAACTACCGGTTAGGGTTTTCCCGAGTCACTTAGTGCTGGAGTAGGATGTGGTTTTGAGGTGGGTCGGACCGATGCCGCCACCCTTGTTTTATTTCTTGTCTTATTAAGACAATGTGAGCTGTTTGGTTGAGTTGGACTGATGCCACCATCATAGCACCTTGAGGTGTTTAGGCCTGATAGACGTGGTTGGACCGTTGCCACCAGTCTAGGCCCCTATTTCTGATTTTTTTTGTCCATCTCCAGTACTAGGTGGCTCCTTCAGCTCTAGCTTTATATTAGGATTTATTTATGTTTGCTAATCCTTCCTGCAGAGATTTGTGAGGCTTGACTTCACCCGTGCACTTGGTGCACCCCTTTTTACTCACTCATGACGAGTATTTTCCTGCACTCGTTTACTTTAGCTCTTACCTGTTTCACTTCTTCCTTATGTTACTGTTCTTTTCATATATATATTGCTTTGCTGAGGCGTTCTTTTCTTTGAATGCCTCAGGTTCAGGTTTATAGCCGACTGCGCGGCTAGGTTTCTTCTGAAGCTTGCTAGTACTGTAGCCGCTGCTGAGTTTTTCTTTTCCTCACTCCTGGGAGGTAGTTACTTTAGACTTCTAGTACAGATATGCCTACTCACCAGTGGGTTCGTGTCAGTTGTTGGCGCCCACTGGTGGTTTCTCTTTTAGATGCTTGGTACTTTGCTTATACTGCTAGTTTTCCTGTTTTGGAATTTATTAAACTTGCTTCTGGGATGATTTATGTTAGGTTGCTAGTTACTTTAAAACCTATAAAGGAAAGTAATTATTATATCAAAAACATAGACCGCATGTTTTCCCTTCTAAAAAGCTTAATCACTATTTTCAAACCACGTAAAAAGGGTGTTTCCTATATATAAGATATAAATTAAATCTAGGGTCTTGCATAGCCTTAGGCGTCCCCTGGGGACGCTTAAGCATTCTCTTAGGGTGTAAAAAAATGAATAAAGTATTTTCCGCTACGTATAAGTATAATTTTGAAGGGTGGACTAGTTGATCCACGAAGCCGAGGGATACGGCCTCAAAAATATAATTGATTTTCACATCATTAAAGCTTTTGAACTATCATAGTCTTAGTAGTTGGTGGTTGCCTGAGCATCGACAGTTATCCCCTGTCCGACGTGGCATCACAACGCACGTTTTCTTCTACTCTGATACTTCTTAAATTTCGGAGAAAATGCGGGTTGTGACAGTTGGTATCAGAGGGAGGTTGCTTGACAATTTGTCGGGCAACCTTTCCTTGTAGGTATTAGAAGTTTAGCATCATGTCATACACACACCGGTATGTCATCAGCACGTCTTGGCAGAAGCACGAACACTACACTCATAGCATAACATGAAGTATACGTGGCATATTATGTAGTATGGGATGCATAATATGTGTTCGTATATGGATCCACCATAGGAGGCAACATGTGAGGGTTATGTAGTATGGAATGCATAACCTCACCACATGAATGCGACTAGCACATTTTCTTTTTCGTTGCATGAAAATGTTATGTAGTATGAGATGCATAACATTTTCATGTGTACGCCGCTCATAACATGCATTAGGGCCTTTTTAGAATGCATAGCACAATCATGCATAGCATAACATTGCATAAGCACAACGTGCCAAGCTAAAGACTTGCAGGATGACGTATGTATACACATGGTTTTGAGTCAAAAAGATTATAAATTCATGCATACTCGACTTAGGCACAAGAGTTAGTGTGATGGTGGTGAACCATGTTAGGTTAAGCACGACATTATTTCCCCTGTATAAATATATATATTCATATATAAAAAAAACCCCAGAGCAAGTTGGCAGTGAAAGCAAGTACTTATGTAGGTTTGTCTGTACCTGTTGTTTTGTCCTAGTAGTTGAACTAGGTTCTGATGTTTGATTGTTGATCTTTTTAGGATGGCGCCTAAGCGTAGGGTGGCGAGATCGACTCCCCATTCTGAGGGTGAGTCTTCTGGTGCTCAAAGCAGTGCAGTTATGGAAAGTCTGAGGCAGAGCAATGAGGCTCTATCGAGGCAGATGGTGGACGTTCAGTCTCAGATCCAGTCCCTATTATCTGTGGTGGCAGGACTAGCCCCGAGAGCGCAGGACCCTGCTGCGGGTTTAGCTGTTCCCGCACCTCCTGCACCCCCAGCCCCTTTGGTACCTCCAGTGGTGGTGCCCCCGGAGATGGCTTTCATCACTCAGTTCCAGCGACTGCGACCCCCTACCTACGATGGTAAGGCGGACTTCATGATATTGGATGACTGGTTGATTACCATAGAAGAAATGTTTCACTACTCTGGAGTGTCTGAGGATCAGAAGGTGATGCTGGCCGCCTATCAGCTGAAGGGGTTAGCGAAGAGCTGGTGGATGAGGGAGAAGGAGGGAATGGTAGGAGGAAGCACTTGGGCTTCATTCAAGGAGATCTTGATGCGGAAATTTCTACCGTCAGTGGAGCGAGACAGGCTGATGAATGACTTCTTGCATCTGAAGCAGAGGCAGCTCTCAGTCAGCGAGTATGAGATTGAGTTCAGCAAACTCAGTCGCTTTGCCCCTAGTTTGGTGAGCTCAGAGGAAGATAGAGCAAAGCGTTTCCTCGGTGGCCTGCGGAGCGATGTACAGCAGCTAGCGGTGGCTCATGGAGCGGTGAGTTATGCTGGGGCAGTGGAGGCCGCTTTGAAGGTAGAGGCCATCGAAAACGCGAAGCAAAGAGGACAACAGGCAAGGAATGAGAAGAGGAAAGCTGCTGAAGCAAAGAGCCCCAAGTGCCCGGTGCTCCTTCGGGGAAGAGGAGCAAGGAGGTTTGTAGTTTTTGTGGCCGGTCGGGCCATCCTGCTGAGAGATGTTTCAAGAGGGCGACGGTGCAGAAGGAGCATGTGCATGCTATTCAGGGTGCTCCCAGGCAGAATGTGGTGTGTACTTTGTGCAAGAAAGAGGGGCTCGATGTTGCTCGTTTCTGGTTGAAGGACAAGGTCTGCTATCAGTGCGGACAGAAAGGTCACACCAAGGCCCGATGCCCGCAGCTCCAGTATGTGCACCGACCAGTTCCTCTTCAGGCGTTGCCACCGCCTCAGTCTATGGATAAAGGCAAGGGGAAGCTGAACGTGATATCTTCAGCGGAGGCTCAAACTTCGACGCAAGTCATTTCAGGTAAACCTTCTCGCTAGTCTTTTACTTCTTTTGCAGATTAGTCTGGCTTTTGTTTTCTTTATTGACTGTGCAATTTTCCCGTTGATATTTATATAGGGAGTTTTAAGGTAAAGAACCGCTGGGCGCGCGTTCTCTTTGACTCAGGTGCTACCCACTCATTTGTGGCTAGGGCCTTTGTAGAGCGGTGCCAGCTGGTTCTTGATCGTGTCGGTGATGCCTTTTGCGTCAAATTCCCCTCGGGCGATTCCGTGATATCAGATCAGGGCATTCTGGATTATCCTATTATGTTGGGGGATTTCCCAGCCAAGGCAGATCTGAAGGTTATAGATTTGGAAGATTTCGACGTCATCCTGGGTATGGATTGGTTGTCCAGATACGATGCAGTGATCCAGTGCAGGGGTAAGCGCTTGGATTTCAAGAAAGACAACGGTCAGCCTGGGAGTATTTATGGCGATCCGCGCCAGGCCTCTCCGGCGATTTCTGCGGTATGTGCTCAGAGGTTATTCAGTTCTGATTGTTTTGCTTGCTTAGTCTCGGTGCTGGGGACTGTTAGCAGTGTGCCGCTGTTGGATGAGATTCCAGTTGTCCGTGAGTTTTCGGATGTGTTTCCTAGCGACCTTCCCGGTCTTCCCCCTGCCAGAGATGTCGAGTTCGTGATTTATTTGGAGCCGGGTACGCGCCCTATTGCTAAGGCGCCGTACCGGATGGCCCCGCGAGAGCTGGAGGAGCTGCGTACCCAGCTGGATGAGTTATTGGAGAAGGGTTTCATAAGGCAGAGCTCGTCGCCCTGGGGTGCACCCGTTCTTTTTGTGAAGAAGAAAGATGGTTCGATGCGCCTTTGCATCGACTATAGGGAGTTGAACAAAGTCACCATCAAGAACAGGTACCCCTTGCCCAGAATCGACGACTTATTCGATCAATTACGTGGCAGTTCTGTGTTCTCCAAGATTGACCTTCGATCAGGATATCATCAGCTCAGGATCCGGGAGTCGGACATTCCGCGGACGGCTTTTCGATCGAGGCATGGACATTTCGAATTCCTAGTTATGTCTTTTGGGTTGACCAACGCGCCATCAGCATTCATGGACATGATGAACCGGGTGTTCAAAGATTTTCTGGACAAGTTTGTGGTCGTATTCATAGACGACGTTCTGATTTACTCACGGAATGCTGCGGAGCATGATCAGCACTTGCGGTTGGTGTTATCTGCCTTGAGAGATCATCAGTTGTACTCCAAGTTGAGCAAATGTGAGTTCTGGTTGCCTCAGGTGTCCTTCCTGGGTCATGTGGTGAACAAAGATGGCATTTCAGTGGACCCAGTGAAGATTTCTGCAGTGATGGATTGGCATAGACCGAGCACACCCAAGGAGATTAGGAGCTTCTTGTGGTTGGCCGGCTATTATAGAAGGTTTGTTGAGGGCTTTTCCACCTTGGCAGCGCCCTTAACTAAGCTGACGCAGAAGCATGCAACGTTCATCTGGAGCGAGCAGTGCGAGGAGGCCTTTCTGGAGCTAAAGAGGAGATTGTGCACTGCTCCTGTTCTGACATTGCCTACGGAGGGCAAGGACTATGATGTTTATGTGGATGCCTCGCATGTTGGGCTCGGAGGCGTGTTGATGCAAGAGGGGAAGGTGATCGCGTATGGGTCGCGGCAGTTGAAGACTCACGAGCGGAATTACCCTACGCATGACCTCGAGTTTGCGGCGGTGATTTTTGCGTTGAAGCTGTGGAGGCATCTACTCTATGGGGCCCAGTGCAAGATTTTCACAGATCATAAGAGCCTGAAGTACGTGTTTACTCAGAAGGAGCTGAATCTGCGCCAGCGGCGGTGGCTAGAGTTTGTGGCCGATTATGACGTGGAGATCCAGTACCATCCAGGCAAGGCCAATGTGGTGGCCGACGCCCTGAGCCGCAAGACAGGGAAGATCTTCAACCTCACGACGGACCGTTTAGTGGAAGAGTTCTTGTTGATGGACATCTCTGTGGGAGGCTGTGATTTGCAAAGCAGTTTGGCAGTGGCAGAGCCATCTTGGATTTCGCTCACCAGGTTGCACCAGAAGGATGATCCAGATTTGTTACACCTGTACCTCAGGGCTGAGAGAGGGGAGTTGCCGGATTTCTCCATCGACGATTCGGGTACCTTGAAGTACCGCGGCAGGTTTTGCATCCCCGCGGTTGGAGACATCAGGAGTATGGTATGCAAAGAGGCTCATGGATCCAGTGTTGCTTACCACCCAGGATCCACGAAGATGTATCATGATTTGAAGCAGATCGCATGGTGGCAAGGTATGAAAGGGGATATAGCTCGGTATGTTTCTGAATGTTACACTTGCAAGCGGGTGAAGGCCGATCATGGGAGGCCTGGTGGAAGGTTGACTCCCTTGGAAATCCCAACTTTGAAGTGGGAAAGTATCTCTATGGACTTCATCACGGGCTTACCAAGGTCTCCAAGAGGATTTGACTCAGTTTGGGTGATCGTGGACCGATTGACGAAGTGTGCGCACTTCGTACCTTATAAGATCGACTACCCGATGAAGAAGATAGCAGAGCTGTATTTGAGCGAGGTCATCCGATTGCATGGAGTTCCCGTGAGCATCATTTCAGACCGAGACTCCAGATTTACTTCCCGTTTCTGGAAGAGTTTGCAGGAGGGTTTGGGCACATACTTGAGATATTCTACCGCTTACCACCCTCAGACAAATGGGCAGACCGAGCGGGTGAACCGGATTGTGGAGGATATGATCAGGTGCTACATTCTAGATCACGGTGGAGCGTGGGATGAGCGTTTGTAGCTCATGGAGTTTGCCTACAATAACAGTTACCAAGAGAGCTTGCAAATGGCTCCCTTTGAGGCATTGTATGGGAGGCGCTGCAGAACTTCGTTGTTTTGGACTGAGGCCGGGGAGAGGCCTTTGTTGGGTCCTGATGCTCTCGAGGAAATGGAGGTTGATGTGAAGCTCATTCGGGAAAAGCTTCGGTTAGCTCAGGAGAGATATGAGAAAAACGCCAACCGGCGTAGGTCTGATCTGGAATTTTCGGTAGAGGATTTAGTTTTCTTGAAGGTGTCTCCGATGGTTGGAGTGAAGAGGTTCGGCAAGAACCATAAGCTGGATCCGAGGTATGTGGGCCCATTCAGAATTTTGGAGCGTATTGGTGTGGCAGCATATCGGTTGGATCTACCCGCCAACTTCCCAGGCGTGCATAATGTCTTTCACGTGAGCCAGCTGCGAAAGTGTGTGCGGAGCAGTGGGCAAGTCTTGGATGTCGTGCCCCAGTTGGAGCCCAACCTCTCGTATGTTGAGGTGCCGGTCCGCATCTTGGATACTCAGGACCGGGTGCTGCGGTCAAAGTCTATTCCGATGGTGAAGGTTCTTTGGAAGAATCAAGATTTGGAAAGTGCGACTTGGGAGCTAGAGTCGGCTATGAGGGAGGCTTACCCTCGCCTGTTCTCCTGATTTGTTGGGTATGTTTTATTTCTAGTAACTTTTATATTGTTACTTTCCTCTTTAGTAGAAGTAGTGCACGTAAAGTTTCGGGACGAAACTTTCTTTTAGGGGGAGTGACTGTAACGCCCCCGAATTTTTCGGTAATTATTTAAACCCTCGTTTGGCGTTACGTTGGCGCATTCCCGGCTCGTGTCGTTGTTAGAGTACCTCGTTAGGTGTTCTTAGAGGTTATAGCCTGTTGTATGGTTTCCCCAGCTAGCCGGTGTCTGTTTTGGAGGCCCGGCTGAGCCTCTTAGGGAATCCATGTACTTTGGCTTCGGGCGAGGTTTGCCCAAGTGTGTGGTCGTCGGAGGTTGTGTCCGACTTCGCCGATGTTTTCGTAGCCCGAGTGTTTAGCTACGGTGCGGATTTGTTCGGAATCCGAGAGCGTTAGTTTTCGCGCCTTTTCGACGGTCTCTAGTTAGCGAGTCGTCATTTGTGCGAGCATATTTTTCATGTTTGCGCATTTGGGGCATAGCGCATGTTGTAGACATGCAAGGTTTTAATAATTTGCGTTTGCGTGCCTGCGATCATGTGTTAGTGTGTATGTGTAAATATATATATATGTGTGTTAGTGTGTATGTATAAATATATATATATATATATGTGTGTTAGTGTGTATGTATAAATATATATATATGTGTGTTAGGGTGTATGTATAGGTATATATATATATATATGAGTGTTGGTGTGTAAATATATAAATATATGTATGTAAATAATAAGTATATATATATATATATGTAATCCGATTAGGTTAGAAATTCCTTTTCCCCCCAAACCGTCGGCTGCCTGCAGAACCCGAGCGAGGCGCGATTCCTTCGTGCGGAAGACGGGAGGCGGAAGCCCGGGGCTGCTCCGACCGCCGATTCACCGCCCAGATCTGCTCGAAAACGTGATTTGAGGCCGGATCCGTGCTCCTCCAGTCAAGATCTCCATTCCAAGGTATCTATCTTGAGATTTCCTCCATGTTCTTCCCGGTCGGATCACTGCATCTCCAGTTTTTTTCCAAGCAGTAATGGAGTTTCCTACCCTAAATTCTGTCCAGGTTCTTCTTGTGGTTGTGTTTGATGGCCGATTGGGTGCTGGCCGGTTCTTGATAGCCCAGATTTTGTTTTTCCAGGTTTTCTTAAATCTGATGCTAGCCGAATCTTTTCCTAAGACCAAGGCAGGTATTTCCTTGCCAAATTAAATTCGTTTCATGCTAGTCTTGTTGCTTGATTCGTGAGAAGTTCTTGATATGATTTCAGCACTAGGAGTTAGATATGATTTCAGCAGTAGGAGTTGGATATGATTTCAGCACAAGGAACTTGATATGATTTCAGCATTTGGAATTTTGATAGGATTTCAGCACTAGGAATCTTGTTGCAAGAACTCCTTGATGTGATTTCGGCACTAGGAATTGTGATGTAAATTAATTATTATTAGCTGCAAGGATTTTACCGTAGTTGCCCCTTGGTTGCCCCAAAACAAAAAAAAATCGGATTGGTATCGAGGCCACCCAACCCCCCCCCCCCCCCCTTGTCGTTTCTTTTTGGTGTGTCAATTCTCTAGCTTGCATTTAGTGTCAAGCCCCTTTGTTAATGATTTTCATCAACCATCCAATTTAATTGTTTATGGATCGCATCGATTCAGTTGTTTATGAGTCGTATCAATTTAAATGTCTATGGTTTACATCAAGTTAACCGTATAAGTTTTGTACCAAGCTAGTTCAGTACGTATTTAGTTGAGATCGAGCCACTAGTCATGCTTATTATCACATTATCGATTCGCGTTTAGTATCAAAATACTTGCATAAGCTTAGTATCGTGTCACTTTTAATTTATTTGTGTCAACCACTTGCTTGGATGAACTCGATGTTTAGTCCCTTGGTATGTATATAAGGTCCTTAGGTGGGTTGCTCTAGTTGGGATATGGTTGTGGTGACTTCATGGTTGTTCATGGAACTACCGGTTAGGGTTTTCCCGAGTCACTTAGTGCTGGAGTAGGATGTGGTTTTGAGGTGGGTCAGACCGATGCCGCCACCCTTGTTTTATTTCTTGTCTTATTAAGACAATGTGAGTTGTTTGGTTGAGTTGTACTGATGCCACCACCACAGCACCTTGAGGTGTTTAGGCCTGATAGACGTGGTTGGACCGTTGCCACCAGTCTAGGCCCCTATTTCTGATTTTTTTTGTCCATCTCCAGTACTAGGTGGCTCCTTCAGCTCTAGCTTTATATTAGGATTTATTTATGTTTGCTAATCCTTCCTGCAGAGATTTGTGAGGCTTGACTTCACCCGTGCACTTGGTGCACCCCTTTTTACTCACTCATGGCGAGTATTTTCCTGCACTCGTTTACTTTAGCTCTTACCTGTTTCACTTCTTCCTTATGTTACTGTTCTTTTCATATATATATTGCTTTGCTGAGGCGTTCTTTTCTTTGAATGCCTCAGGTTCAGGTTTATAGCCGACTGCGCGGCTAGGTTTCTTCTGAAGCTTGCTAGTGCTGTAGCTGCTGCTAAGTTTTTCTTTTCCTTACTCCTGGGAGGTAGTTACTTTAGACTTGTAGTACAGATATGCCTACTCACCAGTGGGTTCGTGTCAATTGTTGGCGCCCACTGGTGGTTTCTCTTTTAGATGTTTGGTACTTTGCTTATACTGCTAGTTTTCCTGTTTTGGAATTTATTAAACTTGCTTCTGGGATGATTTATGTTAGGTTGCTAGTTACTTTAAAACCTATAAAGGAAAGTAATTATTATATCAAAAAACATAGACCGCATGTTTTCCCTTCTAAAAAGCTTAATCACTATTTTCAAACCACGTAAAAAGGGTGTTTCCTATATATAAGATATAAATTAAATCTAGGGTCTTGCATAGCCTTAGGCGTCCCCTGGGGACGCTTAAGCATTCTCTTAGGGTGTAAAAAAAATGAATAAAGTATTTTCTGCTACGTATAAGTATAATTTTGAAGGGTGGACTAGTTGATCCACGAAGCCGAGGGATACGGCCTCAAAAAAATAATTGATTTTAACATCATTAAAGCTTTTGAACTATCATAGTCTTAGTAGTTGGTGGTTGCCTGAGCGTCGACAGTTATCCCATGTCCGACATGGCATCACAACGCGCATTTTCTTCTACTCTGATACTTCTTTAATTTCGGAGAAAATGCGGGTTGTGACATACGGTGCCCCCGGGAGGAGAGGGTGGCTTTGGTGGTATCTTGCTTGGAGTCACATGCCAAGAGGTGGTGGAAGACGCTGTTGGACACGACGTTTGCCAATAGGGAGGTTGCGGAAATTACTTTTGAGGAATTCAGGGCCACGCTGCTGGAGCATTTTGTTCCACGGTCGGCCAGGGACGAGTTGGAGGAGCGGTTCTTACAGCTGAAGCAGGGCACCAAGACGGTGGTGGAGTACCATCGAGAGTTCGACCATTTGGCTCGATATGCAGGTTCTTAGCAGCTGGACGAAGCAGGATACATCAAGAGGTTCTATAAGGGTCTGAAAGAGGAGTTGAGGGAGGCTTTGTTGTTTGTATTCGATGGGCCTATCTCCCGGATTTTGGAGATGGCAAAGAGGATTGAGGCTGATTGGCACACCACCCGGGGCCGGAAGCGGCAAGCGGAGGATCAGGGTCGGAAGGCCAAAAATGATAAATGGCGAGGCGTTATACCAGATGGGAGAAGGACGGAGGATCAGCCTCGTCAGGAGGTGAGGCAGGAGACGAGAGAGTAGGTGATATTGGCCCCTCAACCTCTTCAGATTCAGGAGATGTCGAGACCCGGGGGTATGGCGTATCCCCCACCAGAGTGCTTCCATTGTCATCAGGTGGGACACCTCCAGAGAAACTGCCCCATGAGGGGGGCACCACCTCCAGCACCACAGGGTGGCCCACCTGCCCAGCATTTTTGAGGCCGAGGACGCGGCCGAGGATGTGGTTACCAGGGAGGAGATCGAAGATAGGAAAGGGAGCAGACATATGCCTTGGACCTGACACAGCCTCGAAATCCAGAGCGGGTCATCACAGGTAAATCAATATGTTTAAATTGTTTAAATTAAATTCCCGTTCTCAGTTGCCCAACAAGTAGAACTTCCTTAAGTAGAATAAATAGGAAAGAAAACGCGTTATAAAATACTAAGACATTTAATCGTCCCAGGTATAGTCTTCATCAGCGGCAAGCCCGCCTATACTCTGTTCGACACGGGTGCCTTGCACTCGTTTGTGTCGGAGGCCTTTCTGGAAGGGCTAGAAGGAGTGGAACGGTTCACATGCCGGATGAGGAGGGTGCGTCTACCCGACGGATCGGAAATACTCACCTCAGCCCACTGCAGCATGGAGGCGGAGATTGGAGGAAAGTCGTTCGAAGTTTCGGCAACGGTCCTGAGGATGCTCGTCTTTGAGCTGATCCTGGGCATGACTTGGTTACAGTGGAATCATGCCCAGATTGATTGTCAAGCGAAGAGGATCACCGTGAGGCACGGGGACTCTATCATCATCATCGAAGGTATAAGACCTGCCTCACGTATACCCTTATCTTCAGTACAGGCCGTTAAGGCCTATTTACATGGGGAGGAGGTCTACAAGGTGCTGTTTGAGATGGCGGAGGCCACGAATTCTATATTGAATATCCCGGTGGTGCGGGAGTTTGAGGACGTCTTTCCAGAAAAATTACCCGGATTACCCCTGCGCAGGGAGCAGGACTTTCAGATACAGCTTGTGCCGGGGGCCAGACCAGCATCCAAGGCACCTTACCGGATGGCCCAAGGGAGTTGACAGAGCTCCGGAGCCAGCTTCAGGAGTTAGTGGAAGCCGGATTTGTCCGGCCAAGCTCTTCACCATGGGGAGCCCCGGTATTGTTCGTCAAAAAGAAAGACGGGACTCTCAGATTGTTCATCGACTACCGAGCACTAAATCGGCTGACGGTCCGGAACACCTACCCACTGCCAAGAATAGATGAGCTGTTCGACCAGCTGCAGGGAGCGTAGTTCTTTTCGAAATTAGATTTGAGGTCAGGATACTACCATCTTCGGATTCGAGAGGAGGACATTCAGAAGATTGCTTTTAGTAGCAGATATGGTTTATTCGAGTTTACGGTGATGCCCTTCGGGCTCACCAATGCACCATCAGCGTTCATGACCCTCATGAACCAGGTTTTCAAGGAGTATCTAGATGTGTTTGTCATCGTGTTTATCGATGACATCCTCATCTACTTGAGAACGGAGGAGGAGCACACTCGCCATCTGGCACTGACCCTACAGAGACTGCGGGAGAATCATTTATTTGCAAAGTTTAGTAAATGTTAGTTCTGGCTGAAGGAGGTGGGCTTCTTAGGCATATTATCAGTGGAGCCGGGTTGGCAGTGGATCCGGCGAAGATTCAGGAAATTCGAGATTGGCCGCGGATAAAGACAGCCACTGACGTACGAAGTTTCCTAGGACTTGCCGGTTACTACCGGAAGTTCGTGGAGGGATTCTCTCGAATCGCCCGCCCGCTCACATCCTTAACGAAGAAGGAGGTACCCTTTGTGTGGACCCCGCAATGCCAGGCAGCTTTCCAGGAGCTGAAGGATCGACTAACCTCAGCTCCCATTCTTACTCTCCCCTCGGGGAGGGAAGGATTTCAAGTCTACACTGATGCTTCCTACCAGGGTATGGGAGCTGTACTGATGCAGAAGGGTCATGTAATTGCATATGCGTCTCGCCAATTGAGGAAGCACGAACAGAACTATCCGGTGCACGACCTTGAGATGGGGGCGGTCGTTTTTGCTTTGAAGATCTGGCATCATTATCTTTATGGAGTCCATTGCGACATCTCCTCCGAGCAAAAGAACCTGAAATACGTGGACACGCAAAAGGAACTGAACATCAGGCAGAGGTGCTGGGTGGAGTTCCTAGAATATTATCAGTCTGAGATGCACTACCTTCCAGGGAAGGCAAACGTGGTGGCTGACGCGTTGAGTCGGAGAGCTGCCACTTCCGAGACCGGGCCCCAGGTTATGCCTATGGAGCTGGTGAGGAGATTGGAGGATATACACATCACACTAGTGTCATCCGAGGACCCCGAGCTTTACATGGAGTATTTAGCTGCAGTGAGTGCTATCGACGATATCCGGGACCGAGTCAGAGAGGGACAGAGGCGAGATGGCAAATTGGAGCCGATATTCTAGGCCTTGGAGAACGGTGCAGCAGGAGATTATACGATGAGGGATGGTGTGGTATGTTTTAGAGGTCAGACTTATATACCAGAAGGAGGCCAGGTCCGGGAAGACATTTTGGCGGAGGCCCACCACAGCAGATACTCGGTGCACCCGGCCATCACGAAGATGACTTCGGATTTGAAGAAGACTATGTACTGGCCTGGCATGAAGAAGGATATCACTCGGTTTGTGACCCACTGCGAAGCTTGACAGCTAGTGAAGGCAGAGTGCAAAAACCCTGCGGGTTTGTTGCAACCACTCCCTGTACCAGAGTGGAAGTTCGAAGACATCGCGATGGACTTTATTCACGGACTTCCCCGATCACGAACAGGAAATGACTCGATTTGGGTCATCGTCGATCGGTTGACAAAAGTAGCCAGATTTATTCCGATCAGGAAGGATGACGCTGTGGGAGTATTAGTACGGAGATTTTTTGGAGCAGTTCGTTCGATATCACGGGGTGCCCAAGACGATCGTGTCGGATTGGGATGGTCGGTTCACTTCCAGGGAGTGGAGATCCATGCAAGCTTACTTAGGCACGCGATTGACCTTCAGCACCGCGTTCCATCCCCAGTCGGACGGGCAGACAGAACGCACCAACCGGACGCTGGAAGATCTTTTGAGGCTATGTATTCTGGACCGCGGGGTACCATGGGAGAAGTGCTTACACCTGGTCGAGTTCTCTTATAACAACAGCTACCAGTCCAGCATCAGGATGGCGTCTTACGAAGCCTTGTATGGAAGGAAATGTCGGACCCTGCTTTCTTGGGTTCAGGACGAAGATCCGAAGGTGTTGGGATCAGATTTTGTTGAAGACACCGAGGCCCAGGTGAGGCTGATCAGAGACAGGATGCTAGAGGTGCAGAGCAGACAAGCTAAGTACTATGACGCCCAACATCGGCAGGTGGAGTTCCAGGTCGGGGACCAAGTGTTTTTGAAGATCCGGCCCATGCATGGAGTCTCGCGGGTGCGTGGTCGGAGGAAGAAGCTCAGCCCTAGGTACATGTTCCCTTACAGGATCCTGGAGCGGATCGGGCCCATAGCCTACAGGATGGAGTTGCCACAAGAGCTGGCAGCTCTGCATGACGTCTTCCACATTTCCTCGCTGAGGAGGGCTCTGCTATTCCCGGAGCAGAAGATTTTGACCACCAAAGGGCCGGTAGCTTCAGACCGGTCAGTTTGTTTGGAGCCGGTTAGGATCGACGACCGAGGAGTACGGGTCTTGCGTCGCAAGAAGGTCCCATTAGTCAAGGTCCTGTGGAGGAACCAAGGCCAGGAGGAGCATACCTGGGAGCTGCAGGACCTGATGCGACAAAGATACCCAGAGCTGTTCAGTCAAGTATACCTCACAAACCCCTCAAGATGTTTGATTTATTTTCCTGCTTTAAACTAGTAAGGGCTGCTCTAGGCAGGTAGAGGCTTATCTTTTGTTTATTGGGGACTTATCTTTAATTTATTGGGATCTTGGCTCACCGATTAGGCGAAATGGGTATAGACTTAAGTTTCCCTCAAAACTTAATTTAGCAAACATGGCGTCGTGATGGGATGTTACAAGTTTCTTTTCTTCGGTAGAAATTCCCGTAGGCTTAACCTTGATTTCGAGGACGAAATCTTTGTTTTGTTTATTGGGATTTGTAACATCCCATTTCCAACTAGACCCCTAGGAGTGGTTTTGTCTATGACTAGGTCATGACAAACCCTAGGAAGTCAGAAATGGGCCAAGGGATAGGAGACAAAGTGTGGAAATCATAATGGTCTACAAATAGTAGAACTGTGAACAATGGTTTAGCATGACCATGGGGCTACACCTTGACCCCAAGACCCTACCACAACACCCCCTAATACCTTGGGAGGCCCGTTAGAGCCATAAGGACCCATTGGGGTCAATCAAAGAGACTCAGTTGACCAAGGTCAACCCTAACCCAAAATGGGTCAAACTAGCCTACTTAGGGTCAATTGACCTATTCCTAGCCTAAAGGACCCCACCTATGCCCCCTAACCCTAAAGTGAAGTCAAGGGGTCACTAAGGACACATTGGGGTCAGCCCCAGAGGCCAAGTTGACCCAAGTCAACTCAAGCCCCTAATCTGGTCAGAGTGCCCTTATTAAGTGTAGGTGACCTTTAAGTGTAAGGTAACCCTACATAACCCCACATAGGCCTTAGGGGAGGCCAATGGGTCACCAAGGACCCAATGGGGTCAACCCAGATGATCAAATTGACCCAGGTCAACCCTAACTTAAGCCAAGTCAAACCTAGCCCAAATGGGCTAACCCAAGCCCAAGCCACTTCTTCCTTAGGGTAACCTCACTTTCATGATCATCATGACTAAGTGGGCTGCACATAGCCTATGGTGTTGACCAGTCAACGTGGGTGACTAGGAGAGAGAAGGGAGCTTCCCTTCATGTTAATGGTGGAGAGAGAAGATGGGGGAGAGGAAGGGGAGAGTGGGAGCCGGCCAAATGGAGGCCAACAAGCCACTTTTAATGGCTGCAATCAACTCCTCTAGGGAAGAGGAGTTGATTCCAGCCGTTTCCCGGCCACCAAGGGGTAGATTCAGCCCCCTCCACTTAACCCGAGCCACACCATTAATGGTGTTGAAGGGCATTGAAGAACTAGCCGCTCCCCTCCCCAATTGCCCATTAAACATCATTAGTGGGTAGAGGGGAACATTTTCGAGCTTTTACCTGGAGGAGACAGGCCGTCCCACTGTGTTGTTGCAGAAGCCGAGCGCCGCCGCCGTCGACTATGGCATCCCGCCGCTCCTCCCGCATTCAGGCCGCCAGGAAGGTCCTCCTCCTCTCCTTACCTCATGAGTAGATCATAGCATCCCTTAGGGCCAAGGTTCGGGCTCAATTGAGCCCGAATCAACTTTGGATTTTCATGGTTCCCGGCCGAAACGTTTCCTGGTAGAATCACCTGAAATCGGCCTCCGGCGGCCAAGCCGCCGCCTGGCGACAGCCACCACCTCAACGGAGGTGGTGGTGGCGGTGGCCAGCCGGGGAGGTGGCCGGATCGCCGGCGGCAGCTCTTGGAAGAGGTTCTAGGCGGGAGAAATCCTGACCGTTGGCTGAACGGGGAAGATGAAGGGATCCCGTTAATCTGTTGCACCAAGATTCGTGCATAGATGATAGAAAACTATAGCATATGAACTTCTGATTATTTAAATTTCTGTCACACTATTTGTAATTATTAGTTTTAATTTTTAAAAATACTTAGGCCCCTCTGCAGAAAAAGTCACCAACATGAAAGTTGTAGTTCTTTTGTGTATACTTTATTTTAAAATTGGTTTGAACCAATTTGGGGGCATGGTCTGACCAGGGCACCCATTTTGGTGGGATATATACTTAGGGTCTAGGCAGTCATTAAACTGAGTGCCCACACCTCATCCCTTGCCCAAATCACTTGAAATTTTGGCAGGGAGTTTAACATAGCTAAGCCTAGGGCCTGCCCAAAACTCAGAATTTTTGGAGACACTTTGCCTAAAGTTTTTGCTTTTATTTAATAATGCTAGGGTAATTTAATTAAGTGGTCAAATGTCCTCCAAACCCTCCCAAATTTTGGAGAGTGGTCCCTGGCATCAAGATCTAGTTCTGTACAAAATTTTAACTCATTTGGATATGTTTTGGTTAGGGAATCACCAAACCCTAGTTTGGCCTTTATGAGGTATCTTTGATTAAAATTGCCCTATGGACTTAGGGTGGTCCCCTCCCCTCCCCTCAACAGAGGCTGAGGTTTTGGACACTGACTTAGCATGGCCAATGTCACCCTCTTAAGGAAAATGGGATGATTTAGGCTTGATTTACCCTAGGGTGCAACCTCAAACCCTAAGGAAGGACTTTTGAGGGTTGTGAAGGACATGGGGGCAAATGCCCTTGTATGGCTTTGGAAACTCAGTAGAATTGGGGGTAAGGTAACCTAAGTTCTCTGGTAGGAACTTTAGAAGAGTTGGAGCAAGGTAGACACCTCAAAACCCTAACCCTTATTTTAGGGTAGGAGAACAAATTTGAAGATTCAGCCCCTAAACCTACCCAAATGTTATGAAACTTTGGTAGAGTAGGTTTTAGGCCATCTAGAACCTCTGGTAATTTCTGTAGAATTTTATGGATTATATTTCTGGTACTTCATTTGTTAAATGCCAAAAGGCCCAAAATGGTGTTTTAATTAATTTGATTATTATGTGCATTAAAATCTGATGAAACTTGGTCAGAAGATAATCTAGGGCTGGGTGAACATCTCTGAATTTTATTATAATTCTTAATTGATTATATTTGGTACTTCCTTCATTAATTTCAGAAAGGGGCTTTGGTAGAATAAAATTAATTATTGATGATATATCTGTTGAAAAATCATGAGGCTTAGGTTTTGATGTTTTCAGGCCAAAAAGTACTTGTAGAAATTTATTTATAATTTTTAGAGGTCTGTTTACAGAACTTCCTTTACAAGGCCATATTATTGAGAATTGGATAATTAATTAATTCAGGGAAAAATTCTTTCAAAAAAATTATGAAACTTTACTTAGAGGTTTTATGTGCTCTTACAATCATCCTGGAATTTTTTCTGAATTTTTGGAAGTATTTTTGTTGAACATCCCCTTTTAATGATTTATTTTGGAATAAATTTGAAATAAAATTTAAGGGCTTAAACCTTGCTGAAAATTTGGGAGATTCTGGATTTTTAAATGATTATTAATTTTAAATTTAACATAAATTTAGTGGAATTTTATCTTGCCTAAACCTTGTACTTCATGTTCAAACTTGGAACTTTTGGCTATTAGAATAAATAAATAAATTGTCGGTTAAATTATGAAAATTAGGAAATTATGGAATCAGGCTACAAATGCCAATATAGTCCTCCAATAATTATTATATGAGTACTGGATGATCATTTGGTATATTTCCCATTTTACGGGTCATATAGCTTAAGTGGTCTGCATTTAGTAAAACTGCAGGAAATCATTTGAGATATTAATTAGAGCACACGTGTTGGGTTTTGTTGGGTTGCTAGAAAGGATAAATAGAATTAGATGCATCATTGGAAGATAAAGTGAGTAGGGTGTTGTTTTGGCTAGGGTTTAGAGGCGCTCGGGTCCGACGAAAGATCGTCCTCCCCGAGGTGAAGTGGAGTCAAATCACCTTAGGATTAGCCTATCGTAACATGAGAAAGTAATGGGTAAGGGGATCAACCAATAACAAAAATAAGTACCTTGCGAAAGGGAATGCTGGGCGTAATCCCAACATAGTTCCTAGTGCCCCTTGAGAGCCCTTCACAGGGAATACCGGGGGCAATCCTGGGTTAACGTAAACTGTTTTAACAAGCTGAAATAAGTAACTTAGTAATTAGGATTGCACCTTTCACAAACACTGATAGCACCGGTAGATAGCTGGGAGCTTCAGCTCGGATGGTTAAAAGACGGACTTTGGGTCCGGGGAGCTTCAGCTCGATTGTTTGAGACGGACGTTTTGGTCTGGGGAGCTTCGGCTCGGTTTTTGATTACGCTAAATTTGCATATGCATAAAAGTAAGGAAAAATTAAGGTGGTGGGTCTTCGGTATTGGAGGGTCGATGCACCAACGCCAATACATTGACTCGGCAAGTGTGGTTAGCACTTCGCCAACAGAAGTCCGGTGCGCCAGCCGACAAGAGTACGCAGGAGTCCGCTTCGTGCACCAAGCGTTGAGGCGTACGATAGGTCTGACCGGTAGTGCTTTACTGGTTTAGAGGTGGGCGAGGCACAACCCACCGCTTCCGTCTGCCACTACGGAGGTATCCTGAGAGGTTACGGCTCTAGAAAGGGGGAACTAAAGGTCTGTGTGCACAGAGTCGGGTGTGTGGGTTGCACTTGCATGTTCCATTATACCCACTTGCATGTCATAGCATAATCGATTCATTTAACCCCTGACACCTAATGTATAAGTGGAATGGGACGCTTATACATTAGGACCTGCTAAACGACCCCTTGGTCTATAAGCTTGTGTGGGCAAGTTTATAAATTAAGGTCAATTTCGATATATATTTATATATTGCTGTGTGATAACCGACACCCCAACGTATAAATTGGTATGAGACTCTTTATACGATGGGAGCCTTGCAGAAGACCCCTTTGCTTATGTGTTCTCACATAAGTGAAGGTTACTTTTTATATTTCATCTTATTGTCAATATCTATTATAGAATTGCTAGTATAGGTCCGCTGCCACATATTTTGATTATTCTCCACCTTCAAGTCCTCCCCTTTCTTCCTCTCCGCTCGGTGCTTAGGAGCCATGGGGGAAGGGGTGGGGGATGATAGGACTTAGTCTTTTAGACTCACGGTTTTCGAACCGCATCATTTAGGGGATCGTGGAGCCCAGCATGGAGGAGCAGCCCCAGAGACCGGTGCGCTTGGAGGTGGGGCAGTCTAGCTCCGGAGTTCATATAGCCGGGACCGTGAGTCTCGATCTTGAGTAGTTTTTCTGCTTTCGCTTCCGCATGAGTGATATTGTAGTGAGGATATGATGTACCTTGCTTAAGCCCGTATTTTAGCACTCTGATGTTTTATTCTGTGGACACTCCCTTCGTGGAGATTATATTTACCGTGATATGTGATTTTCTGTGGACTGTTAGTTTCCATTTTCTTCATTATGCTACTTTTCTGAGATCCAATTGGCCGGCAGAATCGGCGCTTTGTGGTGTTGACCCTTCATGGCGTGAAGGAGTCACCGCAAAATGGCGGTTCTAGGCCTAAGACACCGGAGTTCAAAAAAACGGGGGGGGGGGGGGGGGGGTCTTACAAGTGGTATCAGAGCAGACCTCGATCGAAAAGTAGCAGTCCACAACCCTGGGTCACCCCCGCGCGAGTTTAGTTTGGGGACAAACTAAGCAGCGAAAGCCATGGTGTGCCCATATGAGGGATCACATGTAAATTGTCCACTTTTTATTAGGTATTGAGTCGATTACCTACTAATACAGTTCGTTTTGCAGTCCCCAGCTTAGCCCACCCTACAAGGTGGAGCTCAGCAGACTCCGGACATTGCACCACCTCCCATGGTCCCCACACCTTTCCTTCAGTCAGACATGGGGCAAACTCTTACAGCTATCCTTGAGGCCTTCCGGGCTCAACAGGCCCCGGCCCAGCAGCCAAACCCAGGGGCCAACTAGATGAGCACCTTCCGAGGACTCTCTCCCCCGTCCTACTTTGGGACAGAGTCGGCAGTGCGGACAGAGGAGTGGCTGGATGTTATGTACGAGATGTTGACCGGGATACGGTGCCCCCGGGAGGAGAGGGTGGCTTTGGTGGTATCTTGCTTGGAGTCGCATTCCAAGAGGTGGTGGAAGACGTTGTTGGACACGACGTTTGCCGATAGGGAGGTTGCGGAAATTACTTGGGAGGAATTCAGGGCCACGCTGCTGGAGCATTTTGTTCCACAGTCGGCCAAAGACGAGTTGGAGGAGCGGTTCTTACAGCTGAAGCAGGGCACCAGGACGGTGGTGGAGTACCATCGAGAGTTCGACCATTTGGCTCGATATGCAGGTTCTTACCAGCTGGAAGAAGCAGGATACATCAAGAGGTTCTATAAGGGTCTGAAAGAGGAGTTGAGGGAGGCTTTGTTGTTTGTATCCGATGGGCCAATCTCCCGGAGTTTGGAGATGGCAAAGAGGATTGAGGCTGATTGGCACACCACCCGGGGCCGGAAGCGGCAAGCGGAGGATCAGCGTCGGAAGGCTAGAAATGATCAACGGCGAGGCACTATACCAGATGGGAGAAGGACGGAGGATCAGCCTCGTCAGGAGGTGAGGCAGGAGACGAGAGAGCAGGTGATATTGGCCCCTCAACCTCTTCGGATTCAGGAGATGCCGAGACCCGGGGGTATGGCGTATCCCCCACCGGAGTGCTTCCATTGTCATCAGGTGGGACACCTCCGGAGAAACTGCCCCATGAGGGGGCACCACCTCCAGCACCACAGGGTGGCCCACCTGCCCAGCTTTTCAGAGGCCGAAGACGCGTCCGAGGACGTGGTTACCAGGGAGGAGATCGAAGACAGGAAAGGGAGCAGGCATATGCCTTGGACCTGGCACAGCCTCGAAATCCAGAGCAGGTCATCACAGGTAAATCAAGATGTTTAAATTGTTTAAATTAAATTCCCGTTCTCAGTTGCCCAACAAGTAGAACTGCCCTAAGTAGAATAAATAGGAAAGAAAACGCGTTATAAAATACTAAGACATTTAATCGTCCCAGGTATAGTGTTCATCAGCGGCAAGCTCGCCTATACTCTGTTTGACACGGGTTCCTCACACTCGTTTGTGTCGGAGGCCTTTCTGGAAGGGCTGGAAGGAGTGGAACGGTTCACAGGCCGGATGAGGAGGGTGCGTCTACCCGACGGATCGGAGATACTCACCTCAGCCCACTGCAGCATGGAGGCGGAGATTGGAGGAAAGTCGTTCGAAGTTCCGGCAACGGTCCTGAGGATGCCCGTCTTCGAGCTGATCCTGGGCATGACTTGGTTACAGTGGAATCATGCCCAGATTGATTGTCAAGCGAAGAGGATCACCGTGATGCACGGGGACTCTATCATCACCATCGAAGGTATAAGACCTGCCTCACGTATACCCTTATCTTCAGTACAGGCCGTTAAGGCCTATTTACAGGGGGAGGAGGTCTACGAGGTGCTGTATTAGATGGCGGAGGCCACGAATTCTATATCGAATATCCCGGTGGTGCGGGAGTTTGAGGACGACTTTCCAGAAAAATTACCCGGATTACCCCCATGCAGGGAGCAGGACTTTCAGATACAGCTTGTGCCGGGGGCCAGGCCAGCATCCAAGGCACATTACCGGGTGGCCCCAAGGGAGTTGACAGAGTTCCGGAGCCAGCTTCAGGAGTTAGTGGAAGCCGGATTTGTCCGGCCAAGCTCTTCACCATGGGGAGCCCCGGTATTGTTCGTCAAAAAGAAAGACGGGACTCTCAGATTGTGCATCGACTACCGAGCACTAAATCGGCTGACGGTCCGGAACACCTACCCACTGCCAAGGATAGACGAGCTGTTCGACCAGCTTCAGGGAGCGCAGTTCTTTTCGAAATTAAATTTGAGGTCAGGATACTACCAGCTTCGGATTCGAGAGGAGGACATTCAGAAGACTGCTTTTAGTAGCAGATATGGTTTATTCGAGTTTACGGTGATGCCCTTCGGGCTCACCAATGCACCATCAGCGTTCATGACCCTCATGAACCAGGTTTTCAAGGAATATCTAGATGTGTTTGTCATTGTGTTTATCGATGACATCCTCATCTACTCGAGAATGGAGGAGGAGCACACTTGACATCTGGCACTGACCTTACAGAGACTGCGGGAGAATCTTTTATTTGCAAAGTTTAGTAAATGTCTGTTCTGGCTGAAGGAGGTGGGCTTCTTAGGCCATATTATCAGTGGAGCCGGGTTGGCAATGGATCCGGCGAAGATTCAAGCAATTCGAGATTGGCCGCGGTTAAAGACAGCCACCGATGTATGAAGTTTCCTAGGACTTGTCGGTTACTACCGGAAGTTCATGGAGGGATTCTCTCGAATCGCCCGCCCGCTCACATCCTTAACGAAGAAGGAGGTACCCTTCGTGTGGACCCCGCAGTGCCAGGCAGCTTTCCAGGAGCTGAAGGATCGACTAACCTCGGCTCCCATTCTTACTCTCCCCTCGGGGAGGGAATGATTTCAGGTCCACACTGATGCTTCCTACCAGGGTATGGGAGATGTACTGATGCAGAAGGGTCATGTAATTGCATATGCGTCTCGCCAATTGAGGAAGCACGAACAGAATTATCCGGTGCACGACCTTGAGATGGGGGAGGTCGTTTTTGCTTTGAAGATCTGGCGTCATTATCTTTATGGAGTCCATTGCGACATCTACTCCGACCACAAGAACCTGAAATATGTGGACACGCAGAAGGAACTGAACATCAGGCAGAGGTGCTCGGTGGAGTTCCTAGCAGATTATCAGTATGATATGCACTACCTTCCAGGGAAGGCAAACTTGGTGGCTGACGCGTTGAGTCGGAGAGCTGCCACTTCCGAGACCGGGCCCCAGGTTATGCCTATGGAGCTGGTGAGGAGATTGGAGGATATGCACATCACACTAGTGTCATCCGAGGACCCCGAGCTTTACATGGAGTATTTAGCTGCAGTGAGTGCTACCGACGATATCCAGGACCGAGTCAGAGAGGGACAGAGGTGAGATGGCAAAATGGAGCCGATATTCTGGGCCATGGAGAATGGTGCAGCAGGAGATTACACGATGAGGGATGGTGTGGTATGTTTTAGAGGTCGGACTTATATACCAGAAGGAGGCCAAGTCCGGGAAGACATTTTGGCGGAGGCCCACCACAGCAGATACTCGGTGCACCCGGGCATCACGAAGATGACTGCGGATTTGAAGAAGACTATGTACTGGCCTGGCATGAAGAAGGATATCACTCGGTTTGTGACCCACTGCAAAACTTGCCAGCTAGTGAAGGCAGAGTGCAAAAACCCCGCGGGTTTGTTGCAACCACTCCCGGTACCATAGTGGAAGTTTGAAGACATCGCGATGGACTTTATTCACGGACTTCCCCGATCACGAACAGGAAATGACTCGATTTTGGTCATCGTCGATCGGTTGACAAAAGTAGCCAGATTTATTCCAATCAGGAAGGACGACGCTGTGGGAGTATTAGTACGGAGATTAGTGGAGCAGTTCGTTCGATATCACGGGGTGCCCAAGACGATCGTGTCGGATCGGGATGGGCGGTTCACTTCCAGGGAGTGGAGATCCGTGCAAGCTTACTTAGGCACGCGATTGACCTTCAGCACCGCGTTCCATCCCCAGTCGGACGGGCAGACAGAACGCACCAACCGGACGCTGGAAGATCTTTTGAGGCTATGTATTCTGGACCGCGGGGTACCATGGGAGAAGTGCTTACCCCTGGTCGAGTTCTCTTATAACAACAGCTACCAGTCCAGCATCAGGATGGCGCCTTACGAAGCCTTGTATTGAAGGAAATGCCGGACCCCGCTTTCTTGGGTTCAGGACGAAGATCCAAAGGTGTTGGGATCAGATTTTGTTGAAGACACCGAGGCCCAGGTGAGGCTGATCAGAGACAGGATGCTAGAGGCGCAGAGCAGACAAGCTAAGTACTATGACGCCCGACATCGGCAGGTGGAGTTCCAGGTCGGGGACCAAGTGTTTTTGAAGATCCGGCCCATGCATGGAGTCTCGCGGGTGCGTGGTCGGAGGAAGAAGCTCAGGCCTAGGTACATGGGCCCTTACAGGATCCTGGAGCGGATCGGGCCCCTAGCCTACAGGCTGGAGTTGCCACCAGAGCTGGCAGCTCTGCATGACATCTTCCACATTTCCTCACTGAGGAGGGCTCTGCTACGCCCGGAGCAGCAGATTTTGACCACCGAAGGCCCGGTAGCTTCAGAACGGTCAGTTCGTTTGGAGCCGGTTAGGATCGACGACCGAGGAGTACGGGTCTTGCATCGCAAGAAGGTCCCATTAGTCAAGGTCTTGTGGAGGAACCACGGCCAGGAGGAGCATACCTGGGAGCCATAGGACCTGATGCGACAAAGATACCCAGAGCTGTTCAGTCAGGTATACCTCACAAACCCATCAAGATGTTTGATTTATTTTCCTGCTTTAAACTAATAAGGGCTACTCTAGGAAGGTAGAGGCTTATCTTTTGTTTATTGGGGGCTTATCTTTTGTTTATTGGGATCTTGGCTCACCGATTAGGCGAAATGGGTATAGACTTAAGTTTCCCTCAAAACTTAATTTAGCAAACATGGCGTCGTGATGGGATGTTACAAGTTTCTTTTCTTCGGTAGAAATTCCCGTAGGCTTAACCTTGATTTCGGGGACGAAATCTTTGTTTTGTTTATTGGGATTTGTAACATCCCATTTCCAACTAGACCCCTAGGAGTGGTTTTGTCTATGACTAGGTCATGACAAACCCTAGGAAGCCAGAAATGGGCCAAGGGATAGGAGACAAAGTGTGGAAATCATAATGGTCTGCAAATAGTAGAACTCTGAACAATGGTTTAGGATGACCATGGGGCTACACCTTGACCCCAAGACCCTACCACAACACCCCCTAATACCTTGGGAGGCCCATTAGAGCCATAAGGACCCATTGGGGTCAATCAAAGAGACTCAGTTGACCAAGGTCAACCCTAACCCAAAATGGGTCAAACTAGCCTACTTAGGGTCAATTGACCTATTCCTAGCCTAGAGGACCCCACCTATGCCCCCCTAACCCTAAAGTGAAGTCAAGGGGTCACTAAGGACACATTGGGGTCAGCCCTAGAGGCCAAGTTGACCCAAGTCAACTCAAGCCCCTAATCTGGTCAGAGTGCCCTTATTAAGGGTAGGTGACCTCTAAGTGTAAGGTAACCCTACATAACCCCACATAGGCCTTAGGGGAGGCCAATGGGTCACCAAGGACCCAATGTGGTCAACCTAGATGATCAAATTGACCCAGGTCAACCCTAACTTAAGCCAAGTCAAACCTAGCCCAAATGGGCTAACCCAAGCCCAAGCCACTTCTTCCTTAGGCTAACCTCACTTTCATGATCATCATGACTAAGTGGGCTGCACATAGCCTATGGTGTTGACCAGTCAACATGGGTGACTAGGAGAGAGAAGGGAGCTTCCCTTCATGTTAATGGTGGAGATAGAAGATGGGGGAGAGGAAGGGGAGAGTGGTAGCCGGCCAAAGGGAGGCCAACAGCCACTTTTAATGGCTGCAATCAACTCCTCTAGGGAAGAGGAGTTGATTCCAGCCATTTCCCGACCACCAAGGGGTAGATTCAGCCCCCTCCACTTAACCCGAGCCACACCATTAATGGTGTTGAAGGGCATTGAAGAACCAGCCGCTCCCCTCCCCAATTGCCCATTTAAACATCATCAGTGGGCAGAGGGGAACATTTTCGAGCTTTTACCTGGAGGAGACAGGCCGTCCCACTGTGTTGTTGCAGAAGCTGAGAGCCGCCGCCGTCGACTATGGCATCCTGCCGGTCCTCCCGCATTGAGGCCGCCAGGAAGGTCCTCCTCCTCTCCTTACCTCATGAGTAGATCATAGCATCCCTTAGGGCCAAGGTTCGGGCTCAATTGAGCCCGAATCAACTTTGGATTTTCATGGTTTCCGGCCGAAACGTTTCCTGGTAGAATCGCCGTAAATCGGCACTCCGGCGGCCAAGCCGCCGCCTGGCGACAGCCACCACCTCAACGGATAAGATGACGGGATCCAAGATCTTTGAGCTTACCTGTGATGCGTCAGGGGTGGGAATATGAGGTGTTTTAAGTCAAGAGGGTCACCCGGTCAGTTATTTCAGTGAGAAACTAGTGGGTGCTAAATTGAATTATTCAAACTATGATAGAGAGTTTTATGTCATTATTAGATGTTTGCATCATTAGAGACACTATCTCCTCTCCAAGGAGTTTGTAATCCTCTCCGATCATGATGCTTTGCATTTCATAAATGGTCAGCATAAAATTAGCCTGCGTCACGCTAAGTGGGTCGCTTTCTTGCAAGGGTACACGTGTAGTTTTAAGCACCTTAAGGTGTCTGACAACCTAGCTGCCGATGCAGTTAGCCGCCTTACCCTTCTACTGTCTACCATGCAAGTCAATGTCGTAGGATTCGAATGAGTTAAGGACGAATATGCCACATGCCCAGATTTCCACGAGATGTATTTCTCCGCCAAGGATAGCTCTCCAACAACCATATCTGCATTTGTTCTTATGGACGATTATCTTTTTAGGCACGGGAAGTTGTGTATTCCTCGATCCTCCTTACGACACCACATTATTTGGGAATTACATAGCGGAGGTCTGAGTGGACACTTTGGAAGGGATAAGACCATTACACTCGTTGAGGAGAAATTTTACTGGCCTAAACTTAAGGCGATGGTTGGGGGGATAGTGAGTAGTTGCCGTACATGTCAAATATCTAAGGGCACTAAAACCAATGTTGGGTTATACACCACTTTACCGATTTCTTCCATACCATGGGAAGACGTGAGCATGGAATTCATATTAGGCCTCCCCACCACTCTTCGTCGACACAACTCCATTTTTGTAGTTGTGGATAGGTTTTCTAAAATGACATACTTTATTCCATGTAGCAGGACCAACGACGCATCTCACGTAGCTAATTTATATTTTCGGGAGGTCGTTAGTCATCGTGGAGTGCCGAAGACAATTGTCTCGGATAGGGACTTGAAATTCACTAGCTATTTTTGGAAAACTTTACGTATTTTAATGGGGACGAAATTATTATTTTCCACTGCCTATCATCCGCAATCTGATGGTCAGACGGAAGTAGTCAATCAGAGTTTGGGGAACCTTCTTAGATGTCTCATAAGTGATCACAAGGGCATTTGGGATCTACTTCTTCCCCATGCACAATTGGCTTAAAATAACTCTAAGAACAAGTCCACGGGTTTGTCCCCCATCGAGATTTTTCATGGGTATAAGACTCCTGTGCCGCTTGACTTGATTCCATTACCACCAACATATAAAGCAAGTCAATTTGCATAATCCTTCGCCCAACACATTCATGACTTGAACTCATATATTCGGGCAACCTTGGCCTCCCAATATGAATCCTATCAAAAACAAGCTAATCAATATGGAAGAGTGTCACACTCTAAAGTTGGCGATCAAGTCTTAGTCCGCTTAGTTCCCGAGCGACTGCCAACTGGCACCGTTAGAAAGCTAGCTCCAAAGCGCTGCAGCCCCTTCCGAATTATAAAGAAACTCGGTGATAATGCTTTTGTCTTAGATTTGACAGCAAATTGGGGTGCTTCACCCATTTTTAATTTCTCGGATTTGACGATGTTTGTTTCGCCTCCACAAGAGTTGACTTCTTTGTCAACTTCTCCTTCCACTCAAAATTCTTTGGGTTTGGGGAGTGGTAGTACGGATGATCTCTCTCCCCTGGTCTCTACAGGTTTAGCATCGGATGGTATGTTGCCTTCTTATATTCCCACTGCTGACATGTTTCCAAGGTTTCCCAAAACCTTTCTTATACCAGACAGGAAACTTGATGCTGAGCTGCTCACTACCACCGATGGTGCAACCCACCGCTTTCTCATCCATTGGCGTGAACGCCCTTCTTCCAACGACTCATGGGTACTCAAGACAGAGCTTCAACAATTGGATGCCGCACTTCTTTGTCGCTATCTCTTGGACCACGCATTGGAGAAACGTGACTTTGTGCGGGGGAGGATTGATGTCACGACCGTTGGCAAATCCCGACCGTTGGCTGAACAGGGAAGATGACGGGATCCCGTTAATCTGTTGCGCCAAGATTCGTGCATAGATGATAGAAAACTATAGCATATGAACTTCTGATTATTTAAATTTCTGTCACACTATTTGTAATTATTAGTTTTAATTTTTAAAAATACTTAGGCCCCTCTGCAGAAAAAGTCACCAACATGAAAGTTGTAGTCCTTTATGTATACTTTAGTTTAAAATTGGTTTGAACCAATTTGGGGGCATGGTCTGACCAGGGCACCCATTTTGGTGGGACATATACTTAGGTCTAGGCAGTCATTAAACTGAGTGCCCACACCTCATCCCTGGCCCAAATCACTTGAAATTTTGGCAGGGAGTTTAAATTAGCTAAACCTAGGGCCTGCCCAAAACTCAGAATTTTTGGAAGACACTTTGCCTAAAGTTTTTGCTTTTATTTAATAATGCTAGGGTAATTTAATTAAGTGGTCAAATGACCTCCAAACCCTCCCAAATTTTGGAGAGTGGTCCCTGGCATCAAGACCTATTCTGTACAAAAGTTTAACTCATTTGGATATGTTTTGGTTAGGGAATCACCAAACCCTAGTTTGGCCTTTAAGAGGTATCTTTGATTAAAAGTGCCCTATGGACTTAGGGTAATCCCCTCCCCTCAACAGAGGCTGAGGTTTTGGACACTGACTTAGCATGTCCAATGTCACCCTCTTAAGGAAAATGGGTTGATTTAGGCTTGATTTACCCTAGGGTGCAACCTCAAACCCTAAGGAAGGACTTTTGAGGGTTGTGAAGGACATGAGGGCAAATGCCCTTGTATGACCTTGGAAACTCAGTAGAATTGGGGGTAATGTAACCTAAGTTCTCTGGTAGGAACTTTAGAAGAGTTGGAGCAAGGTAGACACCTCAAAACCCTAACCCTAGTTTTAGGGTAGGAGCACAAATTTGAAGATTCAGCCCCTAAACCTTCCCCAAATGTTATGAAACTTGTGTAGAGTAGGTTTTAGGCCATCTAGAACCTCTGGTAATTTCTATAGAATTTTATGGATTATATTTCTGGTACTTCATTTGTTAAATGCCAAAAGGCCCAAAATGGTGTTTTAATTAATTTGATTATTATGTGCATTAAAATCTGATGAAACTTGGTCAGAAGATAATCTAGGGCTTGGTGAACATCTCTGAAATTTATTACAATTCTTAATTGATTATATTTGGTACTTCCTTCATTAATTTCAGAAAGGGGCTTTGGTAGAATAAAATTAATTATTGATGATATATCTGTTGAAAACTCATGAGGCTTAGGTTTTGATGTTTCCAGGCCAAAAAGTACTTGTAGAAATTTATTTATAATTTTTTAGAGGTCAGTTTACAGAACTTACTTTACAAGGTCATATTATTGAGAATTGGATAATTAATTAATTCAGGGAATAATTCTTTCAACAAAATTATGAAACTTTACTTAGAGGTTTTATGTGCTCTTACAATTATCCTGGAATTTTCTCTGAATTTTTGGAAGTATTTTTGTTGAACATCCCCTCTTAATGATTTATTTTGGAATAAATTTGAAATAAAATTTAAGGGCTTAAACCTTGCTGAAAATTTGGGAGATTCTGGATTTTTAGATGATTATTCATTTTACATTTAACATAAATTTAGTGGAATTTTATCTTGCCTAAAACCTGTACTTCATGTTCAAACTTGGAACTTTTGGCTATTAGAATAAATAAATAAATTGTCTGTTAAATTATGAAAATTAGGAAATTATGGATTCAGGCTACAAATGCCAATATAGTCCTCCAATTATTATTATATGAGTACTGGATGATCATTTGGTATACTTCCCATTTTACGGGTCATATAGCTTATGTGGCCTGCATTTAGTAAAACTGCAGGAAATCATTTGGGATATGAATTAGAGCACATGTGTTGGGTTTTGTTGGGTTGCTGGAAAGGATAAATAGAATTAGATGCATCATTGGAAGATAAAGTGAGTAGGGTGTTGTTTTGGCTAGGGTTTAGAGGCGCTCGGGTCCGACGAAAGATTGTCCTCCCCGAGGTGAAGTGGAGTCAAATCACCTTAGGATTAGCCTATCATAACATGAGAAAGTAATGGGTAAGGGGATCAACCAATAACAAAAATAAGTACCTTGAGAAAGGGAACGCTGGGCGTAATCCCAACATAGTTCCTAGTGCCTCTTGAGAGCCCTTCACAGGGAATACCGGGGGCAGTCCTGGGTTAACGTAAACTGTTTTAACAAGCTGAAAAGAGTAACTTAGTAATTAGGGTTGCACCTTTCACAAACACTGATAGCACCGGTAGATAGCTGGGAGCTTTGGCTCGGATGGTTCAAAGACGGATTTTGGGTCCGGGGAGCTTCGGCTCGATTGTTTGAGACAGACGTTTTGGTCCGGGGAGCTTTGACTCGGTTTTTGATTACGCTAAATTTGCATGTTCATAAAAGTAAGGAAAACTTAAGGTGGTGGGTCTTCGGTATTGGAGGGTCGATTCACCGACGCCAATACATTGACTCGGTAAGTGTGGTTAGCACTTCGCCAACAGAAGTCCGGTGCGCCAGCCGGCAAGAGTACGCAGGAGTCCGCTTCATGCACCAAGCGTTGAGGCGTACGATAGGTCTGACCGGTAGTGCTTTACTGGTTTAGAGGTGGGCGAGGCCCAACCCACCGCTTCCGTCTGCCACTACGGAGGTATCCTGGGAGGTTACGGCTCCAGAAAGGGGGAACTAAAGGTCTATGTGCACAGAGTCGGGTGTGTGTGTTGCACTTGCATGTTCCATCATACCCACTTGCATGTCATAGCATAATCGATTCATTTAACCCCGGACACCTAATGTATAAGTGGAATGGGATGCTTATACATTTGGACCTGCTAAACGACCCCTTGGTCTATAAGCTTGTGTGGGCAAGTTTATAAATTAAGGTCAATTTCGATATATATTTATATATTGCTGTGTGATAACCGACACCCCAACATATAAATTGGTATGAGACCCTTTATACGATGAGAGCCTTGCAGAAGACCCCTTGGCTTATGTGTTCTCACATAAGTGAAGGTTACTTTTTATATTTCATCTTATTGTCAATATCTATTATAGAATTATGAGTATAGGTCCGCTGCCACCTGTTTTGATTATTCTCCACCTTCAAGTCCTCCCCTTTCTTCCTCTCCGCTCGGTGCCTAGGAGCCATGGGGGAAGGGGTGGGGGATGATAGGACTTAGTCTTTTAGACTAACGGTTTTCGAACCACATCATTAAGGGGATCGTGGAGCCCAGCATGGAGGAGCAGCCCCAGAGACCGGTGCGCTTGGAGGTGGGGCAGTCTAGCTCCGGAGTTCATACAGCCGGGACCGTGAGTCTCGATCTTGAGTAGTTTTTCTGCTTTTGCTTCCGCATGAGTGATATTGTAGTGAGGATATGATGTACCGGGCTTAATCCCGTATTTTAGCACTCTGATATTTTATTCTGTGGACACTCCCTTCGTGGAGATTATATTTACTGTGATATGTGATTTTCCGTGGACTGTTAATTTCCATTTACTTCATTATGCTACTTTTCTGAGATCCAATTGGCCGGCAGAAACAGCGCTTTGTGGTGATGACCCTTCAGGGCGTGAAGGTGATGGCGTGCCCCCTCCTCCACCATTTGAAGACGATGCTGACGATGCTGCTGATGATCCGGTTGATAAGGCCATACGACTCAAGGACGTGAGGCGGCACGATGACGATAACGGAAGGCTACGCTACAACCTCCGCCCGCGACGTGCTACTGCCACGGCAACGCATTAGCTTTATTTATTTAATTTTCTTGCACTCTATTTTATATTTGGAATATAAAATTATCCTATGTTTATGTGATAATTTTATATTCATGACATGTGTTGTTATTTTTCATTTTGAACTATTTTTAGTATTGGTGTGCAATTAGCCATTCGGATGGATGAGATTAAATCTCCATCATGAAGGGCTAAGGCTTGTTTGTAACTCCTATATAAGGAGGCTTTGTTATGAGATTATTAGACAAGAAATTAACCCTAAAGCTCCCATTGTGGAATTCGGCCAAGAGGAGGAATCTCCAAGCCGCCGCCCCCCTTGGTTGTGGTGTGAAACCGCCGCCCCCTTGCTCCCTCCATCCGTTCGGTGCGACTCCGGCACGGCTTCCTACGGTGCGACTCCTTGGAAGAAGGTTGCAAACCATTCGGTGTGACGCCGGTGGATCCGTGGAGAGAGTGATTCTCCCACAGTTATCTCGTGTGAAAGCTTTCCGGTTGGGTAATCTCTTTCCCCTCCCTTGTGTGATTTCTTCTCTTTAGTTGTGGTGGTTTTCGCAAATCGTTTTCTCCGGATCTTTAATCTAATCGCTGCAAGTTTTGAATCGAAATCGCCGTTGCAAGGCTTTTTATTTGCGGATCGGGTGGATCATATTTGCCTGAGCGGATCTTGGCCTATAGCCTTGGTCTTGCTCTCAAAAAGGAGTGGCAACCTTTGTGTTTTCTTGGGGAATATTCTGACTCAAATTTCCGATCGTCATTTTCGAGTCGACCATTCCTCCTTTGTTGTTTGTGCTGCGTTTTGTGATGAGGACTATTGTGGGCGATAGGTGCTGTGTAGGTGCGGTAGATCTACGACGTGTTGTGCGTAGGGAGAGCGTTAGCTTCGCGGAGATCTCCGATCCGACATCCCTACATCAATTTGGTATCAGAGGGAGGTTGTTTCAACTTTCACGTTGCAAACATCCTCTCTGCGTTCCTTGTTGGAGATCGGATCGTTAGAAAATCAAAAAAATTATTTTCTGTGGTCTGCCAATAGCGGGCTGAAATCTTTATTTTTCAGCAAAATTGCAAAAAAATTTTTTTTAACGATCTACGTGTTATTCACATTGGGAATATATAACAATATCTTATTTTCAATATAGCTACAACCCTAGGAAATTTCATCTTGCCCGGGGCCTCCCAAACCTGAATGCCCACTAGGCTAGGAACGGAGTACGCAACCCCGTCTACGTCTAGTATGGCTGCGAACGAGCATGGTGATCCCAACACCGCGGCTATAGCGGGTCTTCGTGCCGAAATGTCTGAGCTTAGGAACGTCTTAGCCCAGATCCTACAAAACCAAGCTAGGCCACCCCCGCCACCCGTTAATGTTGACCGGCCCAACCGGCACCAACATAACTCTGATTCGGATTCTGATGGGGACTCTCCGCGGGTGCCCCCTAGAGGACACCGCCCCGAGCGAGACTTTGACATTACTAGGGCCATTATGATAAATGCCCCCACGTATGATGGCATGAGAGACCCCCAAATCTTCCTTAACTGGACTGTGGATATGGAGTGTTACTTCGAGTGGCACAACCTGACGGATCCCCAAAAGGTCCAAGTTGCCCGGATGAAGTTAACAGGTCGTGCAAAGACGTTCTGGCTGAATGAGGAGCGAAGATTAGGAATCGGACACGGAGCCCCCCTTATAGGTTGGCCAGTAATGAAGAACCTGTTGACCGATCAGTACATTCCTGCGTACCATCGGACACAGATGTTCGATGAGCTTGCCACTCTACGGCAGGGCTCAAGCTCCGTAGCTGAATATATGGGTGAACTTAAGGACCGAATGGTGCGATGTGACCTTAGGGAGATCCACAAAGTCACTTTATCTAGATTTCGAAAGGGCCTTAACCCCGATATCCAAAGGAAGCTCTTGCGATATGGGCATACGGACTTGAACACGACTTTCAATGCCGCCTTGGACATTGAAAAACACCTAGCCTCTAATGCTCACTCCCGTTACGCTCATGCGAAGAACAAGTCCACCACTGGGGCATCTTCTTCCACATATCCTGATAAGGGAAAGTTTAAATCTACCGAGTCGAAGTCAATCGTGATCACCGCTAGGAACTCCAAGAACCCTGCGAGTGAGCGTGTCCCTATCGGGAAGGTTAGCAAGGCTAACACCACTTGTTACTCTTGCGGCATTCAAGGCCACTATGCCTACGAATGCCCAACAAAGACAAAAACACTAGCCTTATTAGAGCCAACTACCGACCCTGACGATTACGTATACGAGGCCGCAGAGGAGAGTGACCCCGAAGGAGTCCCTAGTGACTTAGAAGACGATCACCCCCTTATGGTGATGCGTTGTATTTTGACCACTCCTCGTCCATTAGATGATTGGAAGAGGACGAGCATATTTTCTCTGATTTTTAAGAGTGGCGAGAAGCTTTGCAAGCGGATTATTGATAGTGGTAGCTGCGTGAATGTCATATCTGAGAACGCCGTAGCACGTATGTCCTTGGTCACGGAACCACACCCGACCCCATATCAGGTCGCCTGGATCAACAAGCTCTCTGTACCCGTTACCAAGCGATGCCTGGTCCCACTCTCATTCAAATCCTACATTGATGAGGTGTGGTGTGATGTCCTTCCGATGGACGCTTGTCATGTGTTGTTAGGCCGCCCTTGGCTATACGACCGTGATGTTACACATTTTGGTAGGGCCAACACTTATGAATTCAAATTCAATGGCAAAACCATCACTTTGAGGCCGACCATCCCAAAGGAGCCCGTAGTCTTGGCTAAGGACACCACTATTCCGGTAGAACAGAAAACGTTGAATCTAGTTGGTAGGAAAGAGTTTGACAGGGATCCGTTCTTTGATGGAATCATGTATGCGCTAGTCCTCTGAAGTGCGAAGCCCAATCCTAGCATTTTGGATGAGTTACCTAGTGAGTTGCAGGTACTGTTGGAGGAGTATAGGGACGTGTACCCGGATGAGTTGCCATCCACGTTACCCCCGCTTAGGAATATCCAGCATGCGATAGATCTCATCCCGGGGTCTTCCTTGCCAAATCAGCCCCATTACCGACTCCACCCCGCAGCTCACCTGGAGTTGCAGTCTCAGATAGAGGGCTTGCTAGCGAAAGGTTTTATTAGGACTAGTATGAGTCCATGTGCTGTACCAGCCCTACTTGCCCCCAAGAAGGATGGTACATGGAGGATGTGCGTTGATAGCCGGGCTATCAACAAAATCACCATCAAGTATAGGTTCCCCATTCCCCGCCTAGACGATTTGTTGGATGTCTTGTCTGGAGCCACCGTATTCTCCAAATTAGATCTTCGGAGTGGCTATCACCAGATTAGGATTCGAGAGGGTGATGAGTGGAAGATGGCATTTAAGTCGAAGGATGGTCTGTACGAATGGCTTGTGATGCCCTATGGGTTGTCCAATGCCCCTAGTACCTTCTCCCGGATGATGACACATGTCTTCCAGCCGTTCATGGGAAAGTTCGTTGTCGTCTACTTTGACGATATTCTGATTTATAGCACCTCTACTACCGAGCACATCTCCCACATGAGAGTGATCCTTTCCACCCTGCGGAAGGAGACGTTATTTCTCAACCTTAAGAAATGCACTTTCTATGTCTCGGAGGTAGAGTTCTTAGGCTATATAGTCGGCTCCGAGGGTATCCGAGTCGATCCGGGCAAGGTTCAGGTCATTAAGGACTGGCCCGTGCCAACCACCCTACGTGAGGTGCGTAGTTTTCATGGGTTAGCCACGTTTTATCGTCGTTTCATACGAGACTTCAGTAGTATTATGGCGCCTATCACGGACTGTATGAAGAAGGGAGAGTTTACGTGGACGAAGTCCGCCACCCATGCTTTTGAGCGAATCAAGGAGCTTATGACTGAGGCACCTGTCTTACGTCTACCTGACTTTGCTAAAGTCTTTGAGCTCACGTGCGATGCGTCTGGGGTGGGGATTGGAGGTGTCTTGAGCCAGGAGGGCCATCCCGTTAGTTATTTTAGCGAGAAGTTGTCCGGCCCTAAGCTGAACTACTCAAATTACGATAGGGAGTTTTATGCTGTAGTCTGATGTCTACACCATTGGAGGCACTATCTCCTCTCCAAGGAGTTTGTGATCCTCTCCGATCATGAGGCTTTACGTTTCATCAACGGCCAGCATAAGATCAGCCCACGTCACGCTAAGTGGGTCGCTTTCCTACAAGGTTACACGTTTAATCTCAAGCACCTTAAGGGAGCTGATAACCGAGTCGCGGACGCCCTTAGTCGTCTTACCCTTTTACTCACCTCTATGGAAGTACATGTTGTAGGGTTTGAGCGGATTAAGGATGAGTACGCCACGTGTCCTGACTTCCAGGACTTCTATCTTTCTGCCCAGGATAGCTCCCCCATGACGATATCTGCCTACGTCATCAAGGACGGTTACCTGTTTAGGAACGGGAAACTATGTATTCCACAGTCATCGTTACGACTACATATCATATGGGAGTTGCATAGCGGAGGGTTGAGTGGCCACTTCGGTAGAGATAAGACCATTACGTTAGTCGAGGACAAATTCTATTGGCCAAAACTTAAGGTTATGGTGGGACAGGTAGTGAGTAGCTGCCGCTTGTACCAGGTGTCTAAGGGTAGTAAAACCAACGTAGGATTATATACACCCTTGCCTATTCCCTCAATGTCTTGGGTAGACGTTAGTATGGATTTGTATTAGGCCTTCCCGTTACCCTACGCCGTCACGACTCAATTTTTGTAGTTGTGGATAGGTTTTCAAAGATGGCTTATTTCATCCCGTGCAGTAGGACGAATGATGCGTCTCACGTCGCTAAACTTTATTTTAAAGAAGTCGTTAGTCACCGTGGAGTGCCAAAGACCATAGTATCGGATAGGGACGTAAAATTCACTAGTTATTTTTGGAAGACTCTTTGGATATTAATGGGAACGAGATTATTGTTTTCCTCTGCCTATCATCCCCAAACTGATGGGCAGACGGAAGTGGTTAATTGGAGCTTAGGAAATTTGTTACGATGCCTTGTGAGTGATGGTATCAGAGCACGTAGGACCTTCTCCTTCCCCATGCCCAGTTAGCCTACAATAATTCCAAGAATAGGTCTACGGGTCTGTCTCCGAATGAGATTGTCCACGGGTATAAGGCTCCTGTGCCGCTTGACTTGGTGTCGTTGCCCCCAACGTACAAGGCAAGTCAGTTTGCACAATCCTTCGCCCAGCACATCCATGATTTACATGCACGTATACGGCCACCTTGACTACGCAATACGAATCTTATCAAGCGCACGCTAATTTACATAGGAGAGTATCAGACTTCAAAATTGGCGATCTAGTTTTAGTCCGTTTGGTTCCCGAACGCTTGCCAACTGGAACCGTTAAAAAGTTAGCACCAAAGCGCGCCGGCCCTTTTCGGATTATTAAGAAGTTAGGTGACAGCGCTTTCGTTTTGGACTTGCCTGCTGATTGGGGTATCTCCCCCATTTTTAATGTTTCGGATTTAACGATGTTTGTGTCACCACCACAAGAGTTGATTTCTTTGTCGTCTTCTTCTCCCACTGAAAATTCTCATGGGTTGGGGAGTGGTAGTACGGATGATCTCTCTCTTTTGGTCCCCACAGGTATATCATCGGATGGTAAGTTGCCTTCTTTCCTGCCTACTAGTAATATGTTCCCCAGGTTTCCACGGACGTTTTCCACTCCAGAGATGATACTTGATGCTGAGCCCGTTACCACTGTTGATGGCGACACCCACCGCTTTCTCATCCGTTGGCGTGATCGGCCCCCTTCGGATGACTCTTGGGTACTCAAGACGGAGCTGCAGAGTTTGGATGCCGCTCTCCTTCACCGCTATCGCTTGGACCACGCAACGGAGATGCGTGCATTTGAGCGGGGGAGGATTGATGGCGTGCCCCCTCCTCCACCATTTGAAGACGATGCTGACGATGCTGCTGATGATCCGGTTGATAAGGCCATACGACTCAAGGACGTGAGGCGGCACGATGACGCTAACGGAAGGCTACGCTACAACCTCCGCCCGCGACGTGCTACCGCCACGGCAACGCATTAGCTTTATTTATTTAATTTTCTTGCACTCTATTTTATATTTGGAATATAAAATTATCCTATGTTTATGTGATAATTTTATATTCATGACATGTGTTGTTATTTTTCATTTTGAACTATTTTTAGTATTGGTGTGCAATTAGCCATTCGGATGGATGAGATTAAATCTCCATCATGAAGGGCTAAGGCTTGTTTGTAACTCCTATATAAGGAGGCTTTGTTATGAGATTATTAGACAAGAAATTAACCCTAAAGCTCCCATTATGGAATTCAGCCAAGAGGAGGAATCTCCAAGCCGCCGCCCCCTGGTTGTGGTGTGAAACCGCCGCCCCCTTGCTCCCTCCATCCGTTCGGTGCGACTCCGGCGCGGCTTCCTACGGTGCGACTCCTTGGAAGAAGGTTGCAAACCATTCAGTGTGACGCCGGTGGATCCGTGGAGAGAGTGATTCTCCCACAGTTATCTCGTGTGAAAGCTTTCCGGTTGGGTAATCTCGTTCCCCTCCCTTGTGTGATTTCTTCTCTTTAGTTGTGGTGGTTTTCGCAAATCGTTTTCTCCGGATCTTTAATCTAATCGCTGCAAGTTTTGAATCGAAATCGCCGTTGCAAGGCTTTTTATTTCCGGATCGGGTGGATCCTATTTGCCTGAGCGGATCTTGGCCTATAGCCTTGGTCTTGCTCTCAAAAAGGAGTGGCAACCTTTGTGTTTTCTCGGGGAATATTCCGACTCAAATTTCCGATCGTTGTTTTCGAGTCGACCATTCCTCCTTTGTTGTTTGTGCTGCGTTTTGTGACGAGGACTATTGTGGGCGATAGGTGCTATGTAGGTGCGGTAGATCTACGACGTGTTGTGCGTAGGGAGAGCGTTAGCTTCGCGGAGATCTCCGATCCGACATCCCTACATCAGAAGGAGTCACCGCAAAACGGCAGTTCTGGGCCTAAGACCCCGGAGTTCAAAAAAGGGGGGGGGTCTTACACTTCTGGCCCACCCTGAGGAAGGACGCAGCGGAGTTTGCGAGGAAGTGCCAAAAGTTCCAGCTCTACTCCCCCCTCCAACTCTTGCCGGCTCAAAGGCTCTGAAGTATCACAGCACCATGGCCTTTCTCCATCTGGGGGATGGATTTAGTTGGGCCTTTCCCTCCAGCTAGTGGGCAAAGAAGATTCCTCCTGGTTATGATAGATTACTTCTCTAAATGGCTGGAGGTTAAGGCGCTAGCAAAGGTGACCTCCCAAGTCATCAGGAACTTCATTTGGGGGGAGATCATCTGCAGGCACGGGCTGCCTCAGGCCATCGTCACGGATAATGGTCCCTAGTTTGCTAGTGAAGAGTTCATCAGCTTCTGCACTCAGCTGGGCATCGACCTCAGGTTTGCCTCCGTCCACCACCCTAGGGGAAACGGTCAGGTAGAGGCGGCAAACAAGATTATCGTAAACCTGCTCAAAAGGAAGGTGGAGAATTTGAGGGGGAGTTGGGTAGAACAGCTCCCCTCGGTCTTGTGGGCCTTGAGAACAACCCCGAACACGGCCACCGGCGAGACACCTTTCAAGCTTTCCCATGGATACGAGGCAGTCCTGCCCGTGGAATTCGAGGTCTGGTCCCCACGAGTTGCGGCTGCATGTGATGGAGACGAGGCTTGGAGCATAGAAAATGAAGAAGGATTATGCCTCTCGCTAGACCTGGCGGAGGAGCTGCGAGACGTGGCAGCCATCAGACAAGAAGAGATCAAGTGTCGAATGGCAAAGCACATCAACAAGCATATCAGAATAAAGCAATTTGCGGAGGGAGATCTGGTATTGAAGAAGGTTGATGCGGCAGGGAGGTCTGCCCCGGTGGGAAAGCTCAATCCGAACTGGGAGGGACATTATATAGTGGAGAGAGTATTGGGAACAGGAGGCTACTACCTCCAGGATGCGGAGGGTAGGACCTTGAACCACTCCTGGAGTGGGGATGACTTAAAACTCTTCTACCCCTGAGAAGGGAGCGCGAAAGATATGTACTCAAAGCATGATCAATATAATATACTTCTCGAATCATTTCTTGTTTATTGTTTATTGTGAACTCCTAATGACAGGTAGATGGAAACTTCATCGGCACCCCGAGCTCGGCTCGGCCCCAGGTAGACCCGCTGCGCAGGCTCTCATCTAGCTGGCAGTTCCGAAGGCTCGCCTGTGGGGGACAGGTTGAGATTGAGGAAATTTCATCGGCACCCCGAGCTTGGCTCGGCCCCAGGTAGACTCGCTGCACAGGCTCTCATCTAACTGGCAGGTCCGAAGGCTCGCCTGTGGAGGATATGTTTGGATTGAGGAAACTTCATCGGCACCCCAAGCTCGGCTCGGCCACAGGTAGACCCTCTGCGCAGGCTCTCATCTAGCTGGCAGGTCCGAAGGCTCGCATGTGGGGGATAGGTTGGGATTGAGGAAACTTCATCGGCACCCTGAGCTCGGCTCGACCCCAGGTAGACCCGCTGCGCAGGCACTCATCTAGCTGGCAGGTCCGAAGGCTCGCCTGTGGGGGATAGGTTGGGATTGAGGAAACTTCATCGGCACCCCGAGCTCGACTCGGTACCAGTTAGACCCGCTGCATAGGCTCTCATCTAGCAGACAGGTCCAAAGGCTCGCCTGTGAGGGATAGCTTTGGATTGAGGAAACTTCATCGGCACCCCGAGCTCGGCTCGGCCCCAGGTAGACCCGCTGCGCAGGCTCTCATCTTGCTGGCAGGTCTGAAGGCTCGCCTGTGGGGGATAGGTCTGGATTGAGGAAACTTCATCGGCACCCCGAGCTCGGCTTGGCCCCAGGTAGACCCGCTGCGCAGGCTCTCATCTAGTTGGCAGGTCCGAAGGCTCGCCTGTGGGGGATAGGTTGGGATTGAGGAAACTTCATCAGCACCCCGAGCTCGGCTCGACCCCAGGTAGACCCACTGCACAGGCTCTCATCAAGCTGGCAGGTCCGAAGGCTCGCCTGTGGGGGATAGGTTTGGATTGAGGAAACTTCATCGACACCACGAGTTCGGCTCGGCCCCAGGTAGACCCGCTGCGCATGCTCTCATCTAGATGGCAGGTCCGTAGGCTCGCCTGCGGGGGATAGGTTTGGTTGGTTTGAGAACGTCATCGGCACCCCGAGCTCGGCTCGTCCTTAGGTAGACCCGCTGCGCAGGCTCTCATCTAGCTGGTAGGTCCGAATGCTCGCCTGCGGGGGATAGGTCTGGTTCTTGAAGGATTGTGTCCAAAGTTTGGGAACAGGTCTAAACCTGAGACATTCTACATCACTTCGAGCTCGGACCAGTCCTCGGTGGACTTGTTGCCCAGAGCTCACCAAGCTAGCAAGGAAATAAACTCATTCGATGACAAAAAAGTTGGGAAAAGCTCCTTAAAAACAACACCCCAGCTTAAACTCAGAAGAAGGAAGTAAACTAGGGTAAAAGTTGAGGCAGTAGGGGTGGAGACACTCGCAGCCGAGAGTAATATGGATGGTCTCGCATAGGCGGGTAGGCTCTCGCGCGAATACAAGAGGCCCGCCCTAAATAATTAGGGTACGGGTTACATCACCAAAAGCCACTCACGCGAGGAGCACCTAAAGGCAAGGCGAGAAGATTGTACAGCACCAACTCGCGCTCTTTGAAAGGCCAACTCTCCAGCAAGGTGACGAGCTAGGACAGCACTGTCTCGCTGACATAAGGACGCCAGGGAATCGTCTCGCAACAAGCAAAACAAATCAAAGAAAAGTGAAAAGAAGTATGTTGGCGAGATGGCAAAATAACGTCGCCTCGCCAGCGAAAGCAAGCAGAGAAAAAGTGTGTGAGTGGTAAAAGGACAAAATATGCTTTTTAAATAGCTTGTTACAAAAATCAGATTTCTGATCACAAAAATTGGTAAGTTTTTATAAGTAACAGCAAAACAAAAGAAGGAGAGAGGGATTCTGGATCTTGGAGTTGGCACGTCAGTCCTCCTCGCCGGATGAAGAATCATTGCTGTCCTCGATGTATAGCTCGGGAACCAAGTCGCCAGCGGTCACAACTTCAGAATCATCTTTCACCACTCCTAGGTCCTTCATCATCTGCAACACTAGCTCCGCCACCCGAACGCCAGCGTCTCGGCACTGTTCCTCGACTTCCTCATGAGAATAATGTGGCGGAGGTGTCTGGAAGGGCTCGCGGCGAGACGATGACGTGACGGAAGCATGAAGATGCGTATTCTCAGCTTTTAATTCCTGACCTCCACCTCCAAAGCTGTCACGTGCGAGCGCAATTGCTCAGCCGTCTCGGCATCCTGCGAGACGACCCATCAGTTAGCCAATGATGATTGAAAAAGAAAAACCAAAGGAAAAGGTCTAAGGCTTACCACACCGCCTTGGGCCTTCACGAGGAGGGACTCGGCTTCAGATAGCCTTTTCGCAAGACCGGTGGACTTCTCTCGCTCCGCCTCCAGGCTCTCCTCAATGGCTTTCCACTTTGCGTTGATATAAATAAGATGGCGAGAGGAGCGGTGCGAGAACTCCAAGGCCTGCATTTGATGGTGGGAAGTCTTCAGTACAAGATCCTTGGTGGACTCGCTTTCAGGCGAGACGACATCAAGGCCGCCATAGAGACCGTACCGCACGGCGAAGGCATGGCTGGTGGGGACCTCTTGCTCCTTCCAAGGAAGGAAGGAGGGTGGATATGGACTACGCGGTTGGCGTCCCGCCCCCACAGCAAAACTGGGTCGCCGACGACATCGTGGACCACGGGACCCAGGTTATAGTTCATGTGGGAAGAGGGGGCGGGACGGACGGAGTAGTCGCCTTCGCGAGAGGAGGTGGCAGTCGCCCGGACGGGGAGAGCAGCTTGTGGGTTGGACGAAGTAGTAGGCAGGTTGGAGGTAGCAACCGGGTGACTGGGGATGACAACCGGTTGATTCGGGAGTACCGTCTCGCGGGTTGGCGAGACGGCCTGATGGTTAGGCGAAAGCGGCGGTGGAGATTCCCCTACAGAAATGGGGCTCCCTTGGGAAGCTTTCTTCTTTTCCTTAGAAATAACTACGGCCTTTTTCATCTTTTTTCTGGGGGGGCTGGAGCGAGATGGGGCCGTGTCGCCTGTAGGCCTCTTCGGCGAGATGGGCGCCAAGGAGACTCTCGCCGCAACGGCCGCCGCGTTGGAGAGATCAAGGCCCTTTGCTGGATGGATGTTGCTCTTGTAAGGGGGGACGACTGGAATGATTTGCTCACCTAAAGACAAGCAAAAGTTATTTTACGGCGAGACGGTAAACAGCGAGACGTGAGACGAAGGAGTGGGAATACCTTCACCAGGGAGCACTGGAGGAAGCGAGTCGAGACATCGCCGCAAGAAGTTGACCTCGAAGTTCTTGCCGACGAGGTATTTGCACAGCAGCTTCTCTGGGCCACTGACCTGTGGGGTGGCGTAGAAGCTTTCTGGCGGAGACACCGGCGCGAGAGGGATGCCACCAAAATCAACGCGATCTCCCCGGATGAAGACAAACCAGGTGAGCCAGTGGTGGTTCTTATTGGGCGTCTCGCACACTTTGAGCCCCTGCCCGGTGAAGTACGAGACGCCATCGGCGTTGGCGTGGTAGATAAAGAGCTTGCGGAAGACCGTCAAGCTGAATTCAATATGCTCCCGGCGCATATAGCAAGCGAAAGCAATCCACACCGAGATGGCGTTAGGGTTAAACTGCGCCGGGACAACTCCAAAATATTTAAAGACCTGTTTTACCTCAGGCCAAAGGGGCAGCCTCAACCCCGCCTCGAAGTGCGAGACGGGGAAGGCGAGTTCTCCTGGGTTGTAAGTGTTGATGGACTCGCCGACTTTAGGGGGACGCGACTCGACACCATCCCCCAGGTACTCGCGGGCAAACCTATGGTAATCTTCTTGAGGAAGCCGGCCAAGCGGGAAGTCATGATCTGTGAACCTCTTCCCGCAGCGACTGCGCCCCTCACCTTCCTCAGCTTTCTTCTTGCCCATCTTTGACGGCGAGACAGTCTTCGGCAAGATGGAGGAAAAGAAAGAGTTGGCGAGAGAACCAAGAGAGAAGGGCGAGAGGGGCCGACGAGACGAAAGAGTCAAAGAGGCAAGAGCTTGGGTAGCGGCAGGAGTAAAGAGTGCGGTGTCTTTCTGACCCCGAGCCAGGTATATTTATTTATAGCGGATAACAGGGCAATGATTGATGGGCGGGAAAAATATAAGGGGAGGGGAAGAGTCGGCGGTTGTTTCTCTCTCCTGAACCTCGATCGGCGCGACCCATCACAATCAAAAAAAGAATATATATAATATTAATTAGAAAAGAAAGTTAAAAAAGGAATAAAAAACCAGCAGCAAAAAATGTATATTCAGAGATCGTCCCGCGTACAGTGGGCACCAAGTTTCTTCATGTTTTGGCAAGACGACGCCACAAGACTACTATTATTACAACATTCAAATGAAGGGGAAAAGAGAAACAGCGAGACAGACGTCCTTCAATACGGGTGCCATTGCCAGCAGCCACCACGAGCTCCCGCACAGGGAGGTCTGCTGCGCGAGTGGAAGGAGCGAATGGACTCAAGACCACGACGCGCGAGACGGAGCTGCATATCAGTCTCATTAATGATGGCCTCAGGGTTGGTGCCATCAACGTCTAGCTCGGCATTGGCTTCGGAGGAAAGACGAGCACATTCATTCTCCAGCCATTCAATACGCCTCTCCGCGGTCTGTTTATCATGCGCCAAGGAATGGATGATGCGCGCGTGCTTCCGAAACAGCTCAGCTGTCTTGCGCTTCATTTCCACTGGGTTCGAAGGGTCACCCAGGTAATCTTCAATCCCATATACAGGATTAGGCGAGACGGAGAGTCGCTTTGGTTGCTCCTCAACAGGCGAGTTGGCCCGAGAATCTGCGCAAGGAGTGCAGAGACAGGGTGGAAGAGGCACTCACAGAAGGGTGTGAGAATAACGAAGAGGGTTCAAAAGCGCGAGGGAAGGTCTTTTACCAGGAAGATGAGAGGTCTCGGCGACATGGGAGGGGTCGTCCCTCCTCTCGCTGGGAGTCGTTGGGGGACTAGAAGAGGGCTGCGAGTCGTACTCATCGCGGTGGATGGCAGAACCATTTCGCGGGCTCTCCAGGTGCTGCAAGACCACGAGAGTTCCCTGAAAAAACCAGTCAACAAAAGATAAAACACATGTTGCAGAGATAATAGGGGCAGATGCAAGTATCCACCACTTTCTCCCTGGAAGATGCATGAGGAGTAGGGACGGTTTCCAAAACAGTGCGAGACAGATCTTTTGCGGCAGACGACGGACCACCAGCCTTCATCTTTTTCAGGCGAGACGATGGGGGGAGAGGTCGAACTAATGAAGAAGTAAAAGAGGCCACACTGGCCTTGTGCTGCTCTCGCACTAGTGCGAGACGTTCACGAAAGCTCTGGATATGCGTCATGACGAAGGATTCAAGCTGGGGAAGAAGGATGTGCAAAGAAGGGCGCCCAGTGTGTGGAGTAGGAATCCTATATTTATAGGCCCCGGTGGGGGCCTCATAAAAGATTCCTCATAAATACGTTTTTTAATGCGCTTTAAATAACGGCCCTCGGTTGGACATTCTTTCCGAGCTTAGGATAATCTCAAAAAGAGCGGGGATTGTGTACAACCTCGAGCTCGCAAGAGACCCTCAAGGGGCGAATAGGTCGAGACAGGCGAATGGGACCAGGGGTCCCACTCGCGATAGGCGAGAAGAACTGCCTCTACAATAAGCAAGATGCCCCATTTGGGGGCGAGAAGGCCTCCAGCGGCGAGCGGCGAGAAGGCCTCCAGCGGTGAGAAGGCTTCATAGCAAAGGACGCCGGCGAGACGGGCAGAGGGGTCCATCTCACCGATAGGTGCTCCCCCACTCGCCTGGGTGAGAAGAGAACGTTTTCATATTTCCATATCAGTAGGGGATTTTACTCTTCTACCCCGGGCTTTTTTACCCTTTTACCCATAATGGTCTGCATATAGCTCCTCGGAACAGCGATGTTTGGCTGTTGGCAGACCCAGCTAGGGGTACCCTGGTAATTTCAGACCAGTGCAGTTTTGTTCAGATTACGAAATCTATAAATAGGCCCATAGGGGTTCTTCTGAGGGACACTTTTTTCACTCCCAGGGGACTGGTGGCATTATCTTCTGTGCTTTCTGAAGAGCTCCAAGCCCAGTTTTTGTCTTTGGAGGGGAAGCTCTCAGTGATCTTCCGGGTAAGCGGTGGGACCTCCCTGCTGCGGCTTTGGGCCAGTTTTCTAGTCCTTCACAACCAGTCGGGGGTCGGAGCTTGGGTCAAGTAGGTGTCGGCTACGCCCCTATTTTGCAAACTTTTGTCGGAGTCAAATTTTGGCTTCAACAAATAGTACATGCCAACCCAACCAAATATAATTAGCAAGAGAAGCCAAATCCACACTAGGCATATAAATTCCAAATACATCAATAAAGGAGAAGCTAAAACATGCTTCTACATATCAGAGTACAGCTATAGAAGTTGCCCCAAAAGGGGCTGCATCAAATTCTCTCAACACTCACATCTGTGACCGACAGTATCAATGACACCGTCACTTCAGGCCCCGTCATCCTGGCCTGGCTGTCTTGCTGCGTAGTCCGCGGTTGCACTACCTGCGGCGTGTCCTCTTAAAAGGAAGACATAGAAACCGTTAGTCGGAATGACTAAGTGGCTTCATTTCCGCTCCCCCGGCGACTCCTCGGCACCGGGCGGAGAGAAGGAACAGGGTAATATATATGTATGCAAGTAAAAGAAGTACAAGCAGGTGGCAGCAGTGTAAGGGTAACAATAACATGATCTAGCAAATATTCAAGAGCTACATCAAACTAACATGTATTAGTAATAACAGGAAAGTAACTTAACTTATAAGAATGCCCATACAAACTTATAAGTTAAGGATCGGGTTACATAAAAGTAACTCATCGTATAAGAGTGCCCATACAAACTTATACGATGAGGATCTTGTTGTGCAATGTTATGAAATGCTATGTATGCTATGCAATGACTCGCCCATGATCACACACATGCAATTGCTATGTCGACACAGACTATAGTTCCCACTTTTCGAGCAGGTAGCGAACCTCTCAGACATCAGCCGCCGTGGCCTGGCGGTGATAGTAGAACAGGAACTTTTACTACTAGGCGGGTATCCACACTACTTCACCTAGGCCTCCGTACACCTCAACGCTAAGAACACAATAGCGGAGTCCATGCATACTATGTCCCAGCGGGGTCTTGGGTAGATGTGCACCAAGAACACAGCCCGAACTGGCCTTGTGTGACATAGAAGGGGCCTCAGAAGTAAGCACGAGGACACAGCCCAACCGTTCACTTTGCACGGAAGGAGCCCCGGGTCATGAACACCGAGGACCAAGCCCAACCGCCCAAAGTCTAACTGTCAACTCCCATCGGTGTGACGATCGGCGAGCCCGTAGACCTGCCACACTATCCTTAACCCAGGATTAGACACCGCATGTCGACTCACACCTCATGCAATTTCACACCACCGTGGCATGGAAGGGGCCTCAGAAGAAGGCACGAGGACTCAGCTCAACCATCCATCCATACTCTATCCCAACACAAACCAAACAAGTGACAGTCAACACCGCACTTAAATCCTTTTACAACACAACCCGTATGGAGACGACACTCTAAGTATTGGACTACTATACCCATTCCATTAGTCAAACATACTCATGGCCATAATTTATACCTCTACATGACCTTCCAAATGATAACAACATAATATAACATGATGCGCATATAAAGATCTATCACACTTTCCAAATGGTAACAACATATTTAAACATGATGCGCATAAGTAACACTCTATCAATTTCTATCAAGTTAATTTATCTAAATAAGCTTGCTTCACAATTTGATTATATGAAATCTGATAAATAAGCTCCATCAATCATGTAACTAAAATGTTTAGCCATAAAGAGTTCATCCAAGCCAAGTTACTAGCAATATTAATTCCACCGAATCCAAATCCATATTATATAAAGCCCAGAATTTAGATGCAGAGTAAATCTGGATTGCAAATTTAATCGGAGATTCCTGAAGCTACAGGAATCCGGTGGAGACGTGTAACCCCTCAATGGAAAGGTCTTTCCATGGGCTACAACTATTGTATTCAGATCTCAGGCCAGATTTGATATTATCCTAATTGAAATCAGACTTGAAGTCTGCTGCGTACATAACACAATTTCTGCATGCAGGATTTATCGAACACCATATTCGTTCAAATTTTCCCATGGCTACAGATGTCGCCTGAAATCATGCAGCCACTCGTTGGAAAGGTATTTCCAAGGGCTTCAAACTTTCGTGTTTAGCGGAAAGCCCAGATCTGGCCTTATCCCTCGTGAAAAGGACCTAGAAGATCGCTACGCGCAGAATACAGATTCAGCACGCATCTTGAGGCGGAATGAACGACATCGGTTCATCTTCCACCTCAAGTCGATACTCTCCGATCACCTCCAGAATTTTCCTCCACCCTTATTCAACCTCAAGAAGCCATTATCCTTCACGAAACCATTCCCTATCTTTACATAGAAGAAGGGAGTGGTTGAAGAGATCTAAAACCTAGGACACAAGTCCTAGCATGGCCTTTCCTAGAAAACTCCTCTCCATCATGAATCTCTTGAGTCGATATCTCACCTAGGGAAAATAACTATAGATCTAGCACCAAGGGACAGGGTAGGAAACTCATATCACTCCCGGCGGTTCCATTTCCGGCCATAGATCTTGTGATTCTTCGCGGCGGCATCCTCTCCTTTACGGCGATGGCGGATCTCCTTCCCTAGATCTTCCTCCAGCAAACTCTCCTTCTCCATAGGACTTCTCTCAAAAAATACGGCTGGGAAGAAGAGTGAAACGGCTAGGGTTTTTTTCCCACTCCATATATATAACAAGTGACACGGGTAGGGACACGCCCGTGTCCTTACCCATGTCCTGCTCCAGCGAAGCGTTACGACGGTTTTTAGTGTCGGTTCAACACTCGACACGGGTAGGGACACGCCCGTGTCCAGACCCGTGTCCCGACCCGTGTCCACATGACACGGCCGTGTTCCCTGGCCGTGTCCTTCTCTGGATGCATTTCGACGATCTCAACACTTCGTCGATCTCGATTAAAATCGTCGACTGGAGCACATGGGTAGGGACACGCCCGTGTCTCTACCCGTGTCATATAATTCGTCGGTCTCGACACATCTCGTCGAGTTCAACTCGACACAATGCCACACGGGTAGGGACACACCCGTGTCGCTACCCGTGTCTTGTAATTCGTCGATGTCGATGCGCAGTTCGTCGATCTCGACACATCTCGTCGAGCTCAACTTGACACAATGCCACACGAGTAGGGACACACCCGTGTCGCTACCCGTGTTATGTAATTCGTCGATGTCGACGCATAGTTTGTCGATCTCGACACATCTCGTCGAGCTCAACTCGACACAATGCCACACGGGTAGGGACACGACCGTGTCTCTACCCGTGTCACATTCTCACGGGTAGTGACACGCCCGTGTCACTACCAGTGCCCTTCTCTGCACTGATTTCTCCACTCCTCCACAAGTGCAGTCCAATTCCATGCACTTCTCAGGACTCGAGTAAACCCTCCTGACTCAAAAACACACACGACAGGCCTAGAGCGATTCGGGACGTTACAAAACAAGTCCATATGCAAGAGGTATAAACACTTCACTGAATCCTTACATTCAATACTTTTGAATGTAGTTTTAGTTTGCTTGCCTTTTTGGCATGCAGAGAATATTCTCTCCTTTGAACATTTAATGTTAGGGCTATTCCTAACATGCTCTTTATTGAAAAGTTTGTCTATGATCTTGTATTTCAAATGAGATAGCCTTTTATTCCATTTGACACAGTGTGTGGCTTTCTCATTTGCATCTAGACATAAGGGTGAGTCTGACTTTAAACAAAGAAAATTTAAAAAATACACATTCCCACGTCTAGTGTCTGTCAAGATAACCTCTTGGTTACTTGAATTCTTAATTAGATACTCTTCTCTGTGGAAAGAAATGTCATAGCCAGGATCACAAAGTTGACTTATGCTAAAAAGGTTATGTTGCAACCCTTCCACATAAGCTACTTTAGTGAGAGTGACTAAGCCATTTGTGATCTTAACATAACCTTTGGTTATTCCTTTGTCAGCTCCACCAAAGATCACCTTTGGTCCATTCTCCATGGTAATAAATTCCCTTAAATTTTCTCTTATTCCAGTCATGTGTCTGGAATATCCACTATATAAGTACCAAATTGTTCTATCTATAGTGCTTGGACATTCTTGCAAAATCAGAATTTATTTTTCTTTAGAAACCCAAATTGTTTTGGTTCCTAGGTTCTTGTTAGCTGTAGTTCTATTGAAACCACCATTGATCTTCTTAACTGGATATCTTTTCTGAATATCAGACACTGAGTAATTGAACCAACATTCCAAGGTAAAGTGTCTTACCTTTCCACGATACCACCATTCATATCTGTTGTACCTCCTCTTTGTAGGAACAGAAGGAACTTTGTTCTGACATTCCTTAGTACAGGAATCAGCACATTTAACTGTTGTAATTCGTCTGGGAGCAAACAAGTTGTTTTGACTCCAAGTTACAACTATCCTCCTTGGTGCAGGCACATTAGGAATAGCTTTTCTATTCACATATGAACTATGCCCATCTAGTCTAGACTTCTGGATTTCTTTCCCTTTAGTCTAAATTACAGGCCATGGAATGACTGGACCCTTTTGTACTTTCCGCTTTTTGCCTCTTTTCTTCTTAGGTTTAACATACCCAAGACCACTTCTTGGTGTTCCTGAGAAGGTATCTATAATGAGCAATATAGTCTTATGTTTAGAAAATTGTTGAACTAATTTTTTCTCATTCAGGAGTTTGAGTTCCAGCTCTTGAATTATTGCATCCTTCTGCTTCAGCTTTAAGATTTGATCATCAATGATCTTAGTCAGCTTTGCTAACTTAGAACTTTAAAGACCAATTTTCTGAGTATCCATCTAATGATGATACTCAAAACCTTTTAGTGAAGCTATCTCTATAGCTTGTTCTTTGACAAGCTTTTTGCTATTTACTAAGCCTTCCAATAGCTTTCTAAACTTGACTATAAGTTGTTATAGTTCAGTCACAGAGTTTGTCCTATGTGAATCAAACTTTGAGTCACACGAGTCTAACTCATCCCCAGTCTTATATACAGAAGTTTTAGTACTTGTTGAATTGTCATATATTATCTGAGTATTCTGACAGTCAAGTGCTACTGTTTCTGGATCATCAGATAGGGCCATTAAATTGATCTCCATTTCTTCTTCAGAATCACCATAGTGTGATGAAGTTGTGAGCTTTTCCCTTTATAAATAGCCTTTTAATGAACTCTTCTTCACTGGAGAATAGTCTAGCAAGTTATTGTTCTGACTCAGTTGAGTCAGAATCACTATCAGATTAGGTCTTTGATTTCTTAGCTGTCAGAACCTTCAATGATTTCTTGTTCTTATAGAACTTCTTCTCTTTTAACTTTTTGTTTTCCTTCCTTTTTTACTAGACTGTCAACAATGACATGCCCAGGCCTATTACAGCAAAAGTAAATAATGTCAATCTTAGATTGTTTATTCTGATGAGAATTATACTCGACCATAGATTTGTCTCTATGATTGTCTTTGCTTTTACTGGAACTTGATCCAGAAGGTTTCTTTTTATTGCACTGCTTCCTATCCTTAGAATTTTCTTGAATTGCCTGGTAAATAATGTCAATTCATTATCTGATAGATCTTCTAATGAAGAACAAACTTCAATGCTATCTATATCTTCATCCCTTCTGGGTGATGATTGGATTTCTCTTCTAGACTTTTTAGATGTATCTGCTTTGAAGGCCATAGATTTTGTTTGAGTTTGAACTTCTGGTAGATTCTGCTTCAGCTTTTCTGGAGTTTAGCTGAAGCTCATGTGACATAAGCTTCCCATATAAGTATTGATGTAACATATTTCTTAGATTCCCCATTTCTCTTACTGCACAAATTTTGATGTCCCAATCTTTATTTAGGGATCTTAAGAACTTGTCATTCAGCTCATAATTTGAGAAAATTCTGCCATAGTTTCTTAAGTCATTTACTATTCTAAAGAACTTTTCATAGCATTGTTCTTTAGAATCATTCTTTCCTTGTCTAAAAGCCTCATACTGCTGGTTGAGGAGATATTTTCTGTCATCTCTTACCTCCTATGTACCTTCTATGTATACTATGATGGTATCCCACATCTCCTTTGATGTATTATAGTGCACAAGTTTCCGAAACGCAGAATTGTCTATTGCACTAACTATTATATTTTGTGCCCTCTTATCTTTGGTGGCAAGTACCACCTCATCCTTTGTCATTTCTGATAGTTTCTTGGGGGTTTGAACATTTGCATCTAGGACTGATGCCTTTATTGGTATATATGCTCCTTCTTATACAATAACAAAGATTCTTGGATCTGAGGCTTCCCTGAAAAATATTACTCTATGTTTCCATATAGCAAAATTGTAACGTCCCGGTTCACATTAGGCCCCTCGCGCGTGTTCTGAGTCAAGAGACTTGAATCAGGCTCGTCGGGTGCACTTGCAAAAGTTCCTGGGCCAAAACCCGAACAGGCAAGTGTACTGTCGAATGTAGTACCAAGGTGTATTTAAAACGGGGCTGTCAATTACTTCTACTCACGCTCTAACTATTATCCTACTTGGGTTTTGGAATTTTAAAATCAAACTGAAACGAAATCTGAAACGGAACTATGTAAAGATACCTTGATCGATGATTCACCATGAAAAGAGATAGGAGAAATAAAAATAATATTTTATAATTGCGACTTAACTCGACCGGACGGATCCGAAAATAAGACAAAATCTCGCTAGAGCATTAAGTCTCCTAACTTATAGACGCTTTGATGAAATCTCTTTACAAATCAAAGGGGCCTAAAGTTGCATTATCGAGGATCCGCACTATTGGATTGACTCCAATCCGGGGATTTACGTCGTCCTATCTCTAGGATTGCGTTCAGGGATAGTCTCCGACTCAAAGGCCTATACCGTTACCGGAAATCGAGTCGGCTCGAAATAAATCAAAGAGGGATCGAGCGAAAGTGCAAAAATAAAATTACGAGATGGATCCTCATGATCAAATGCGATTAGCTACGCATAGTTGAAGATAAGAGGATATATAAAAACGGAGAATACAAAATAATAAGGAGACAAGATTATGCTACCAAGAAAAGAGCAAATTACACTAATAAAGACTTAACAACATGTAAGAAAGCACTCTCTTGAACTAGTACTTCACTTGCTCTCCCAAAATCCAACTCTCCAAAGGATGAGACCATGGTGCCGATTCTAGATGGGAATTGGCCGCCATGTGTAGGGGAATGCATCATGGCATTTAATTAGGTGGAGAGAATTCATCGAAGATACATTCGCATATAAATTTAAAAGAAAACAAATAAAATAAAGAGAGTAAATAAGGGGGAATGGATGATAATAAAGAGTGGAGAAAAAAATAATGAGGGATGGATGTAAATAATAAAAACGTGGAGGGCCGGCCGATGCATGCAATAAATGGAAGGGAGAGAGAGAGAGAACATCATGTATGACATGAAGGTGGTCGCCATGTAAGGGATTCATGCATTTGGAAATTAATGAGGAGGGGAGAGAGAACATGAGGTGGATTAAATAAAGGAAAAAAAAGAAATAAAAGAGGGAGAGAAAAGGGGTGGCCGGCCATTCTTGGATGAAGTGGATGAATCAATAAATGATGAGGGAGGGGGGAAGTGGCCGGCCATGTAAGGATGAAGTGGGCTGCACTATGTGGGTTGGGAGCTTGAAGAGGGGCTGAATGCACCTATTCAAGGAAAAGGCCCGGGCTGCTCCAAACTTCAAGGGTCATGAGGGGGTGCATGGTTCATCATGTAGCATGGACCTACAAGAAAATACGCATAATAACATTAGTCATATAACAAAACTAACACAAATAAGTAACATAAATATTAGTTGTTAAAACTAAACTAAACATACCAAACATAACATACTATTAATTAATTATATTCATAACAAAACACTAGTAAACATAAAACATAAGACCTATACTAAAACTATAGATTTTTATATCAAAACATAATAAAATAAAATTGCAACATAATGAGCAAATAAAACTAATAATAAAACTAGGAATTATAATATCCTAACACAACAAGACTTTAAGGAGAAGTAAAACAAAACATGCATAAAAATACTTGAAACATATAATTAAACTAGGATTTTTGCATACTAAACTATCCCAAAAACGATGACTAAAATAATTCATCAGATATTCCTCCTCTTCCTCTTTCTCGGCCTCTGTCCCTCCCTCGGCCAATTGACATTTCTTGCTGTGGCGTAGGTCGGGGAGGTCTATGACCGTACCCCAACCCTTGCTGGTGAAATATTCCTGGTCCTCCCAATTGGTTCCTTCCTCCCTCGGGAAATCCTCTCCCCTGCCCTGTGGTCAGGCCCTCCTGCTGCTTCCATCCCAACTCCTGGCGTGCCAGGGCCCTCGACTCTTCCCTTCTCCTCACCTCCTACTGTCTCCCTCCAGAATTCCTCATCTCCACCTCCGTCAGTCTCGCCAGTGTCTTAAAAAGGCTGGATTCGCCTCCTCCATAGCTATTTCCTTTGCGGCCTACTCCATTAGTCCTTCGAACGACAGCGGCGCCTTCCGAGTGAGGCTCATCTTGAAGAAGCCTTCTCGTAGCCCCACGGTAAGGCCATCTGGAGGGTGAATCCAGGCACCTCCTGGATGTCTAGGATCTCCTCCTGGAACTTGTCTATGTACTGAGCTAAGGACTCATCCGCCCTCTGCTTAATTAAGAAGATAGACTCCGGGTTCTTCTTCCTCTTCTTCGAAGTTGAGAAACATAACTGGAAACTCCTACTCAGGTCTTCAAAGCAGTATATTGAGCCTGTCGTGAGCTGGTGAAACCAGTCCCTAGCCTTGTCATTTAGAGTGATGGCAAAAAGACGACATTTAAACGCGTCCGTCATGGGCCTGATCGAAACCGCATCCTCAAACCACTACAAGTGATGAAGGGGATCATCTTTCCCCACATAGTAGTTCATCTCGGGTTCCCGGAACCACTCCAGGACGGGAGCCGATAGGATCAACTCGCAAAAAGGGGATCCTCTCGCCACCGGTCTTACTGCCCCTACTCGCGCGATTACCTCCCCCGGCGAGACGACGCTCGTCGGGCTGGGGAACAACTCCCTTCCAGCCATGTATTGCCCGGCTCCATCCACCATCACTTCCTTTCCCGGTCACCTTCCCGGGGCGTCTTCTCCCACTCGCACCGAGACGAGCTCCTCTTGCGGCACGAGAGCGGGTACCTGAGGTAGCAGGGTTGAACAGTCTCCCTATCGCGATATCCCTTGCAGCAGATCCATGATACCTTTAATTGACGCCATGAACTATTCTCTTCCAACAAATCCTCCCAGGCTATCAGACCCCTCTCCTTCTCCTTCTCCCTGGCCTCTCGTCATGTGGTGGCTCTAGATTCTTCTCTAAGGGCTGCGGTCCACGCTCACTGCACCAAAAATGTTGGAACCAGCTTTCTGATCCCGCCTAGAGTTCGGACATGAGGTTGCAGCCCACACCTACTCTTCTTGAACGACCCACCTGACGAGAGCTGCACGCCTAGAAACAGATCGAGGAGTATCAGCTCGGAGTTCCCACCTCTTACCCGAAAGAAACTGAAGTCCTTCCCCTCGCTAGCCAATTGCTGAGCTAAGTGCCTGTGAGGAAGTATACAAAAGGGTTCAACAACCATTCTAGGTACCTTATTGGTCTATTTATAGGCCTCTGAGTCTGATCTGCAAATATCCATATTGAACCGACCTGAAATTACCAAAATACCCTGGATTGGGCCTGCAAACAGCCAAACTCCGCTGTCCTGAAGAGTTATATGCAAACCATTATGGGTAGAAGTGTAAAATTACCTTGGGTAGAAGAGTAAAATCCCCCTTCGGGGTAAAAGGGTAAAAATAGATTTCCTCTCAGGCGGAGAGTGGAGGAAGTGACTTGCGGGCGAGACGGTCCCACTTGTCCGTCTTGCCGGCCTCTCGCCTTTTAAGGCCAGCTCGTGCCCCAAAGGACGTCTCGCCTACCGCAGAGAACCCCTCGTCTCGCTACATGCGAGTGGGCTACCCGGTCCCACGCGCCAACCAAGTTCCTCTCGCCATCCTCTCTGGTCACAACTGCGGGAAAGACCTTCCGCGAGCCCTAGGTTGTACAGGGGAACCACTATAAAGTTCTTGTGTCGTCTGGTTGCCCTTTTTCTTTTTGCTCTTGCTGTGCATGTGATAGATTAGTTTAGTTCTGCTGTGGCTGTGTTGGGTTAAGATATATTAGGCTGCTCCTTTGCTTACTGTGTATATTAGTTTCTTTACTCTGATAATTTTATAAACAGCAAATAGTGTTCAGATACTCTATTCACCCCCTAGAGTATATCAGGTCTAACCCTCACTTTCAATAGTTATCAGAGCAGGTTCCTTTGGCTGTACAAGCTAACCCTTGAGCCAAAAGATCTAGTGTTAGATCTAATCTTTTATTTTCCTTAGATTTATTTTCACATCATGGCACAGAATAAGGATTATGCAAGCACCAGAACTCCAGTGTGCAACTTGAATAAGTTTGCTATCTGGAAGGCAAGAATTAAGCTTTATATGAATTCCATTGATGAGGACATCTACAATTCAATTTTAATACGTCCTCCTCAACAAACTGCATCTACTTCAACATCAAGCACACATATTGTTCCAACACCTGAGTGGACAGATTCTCAGAAGAAGGCCAAGATTGCTGATGCAAAGGCCATGAATCTTCTGGCTCAGACTATGTCTGATGACATCTTCCAGAAAGTGGCTGAATGCACATCAGCCAAGGCTATTTGGGACTCTCTTAACCAGATGGTAGCTGGTTCTACTGATGAGAGGAAAGATAGAATATCAACTCTCATTTCCCAATATGAGAACTTCAAGAAGGATGAGTCAGAATCTGTTGCTGACTTATACAACAGATTAAGCTCAATAATCAGTGATCTGAAGACTTGACAAAGACATCACTCTTACTGAAGTGAATTATAAGATCCTCATGTGCTTCCCAAGCTCATGGGATTCCAGGATCTGGCCAATCAAGGAGGCCATCAGTTTAAATGATATTTCCACAGAATCTCTATTAGGAAAGCTCAAGTATTATGAGTAGCTGATAAAGTCTAGAGAAGCTGCAGAACAAAGGACTCCTCCTCCAGCAAGAAAGGACCAAAATATAGCATTCAAGGCTGCTGAAGAGACAGAAGCTTCAACAGTTAATGAAGAACTAATGTATCTCCTTGCCAAAAGATTCTACAAAATGGCAAGAAAAGACTTCAGGAGAAAATCATCCTGACAGAATGATAAGCCCAGGTATGATAAAACTCCTACTAAAGAAGTAATATGTTTTGGTTGTAGGAAACCTGGACACATCATCTCAGAGTGTCCAGAGAATCAGAAGAAAGAAAGAAGAAGAGAGGACTCTAGAAGACAACCATACAGCAGGCCTTCCTCCAGCAAACAGAAAAGAAAGGAGAAGGGCTTTGTTGCTGATACCTGGAGTGATACAGAAGATGAATCCACATCTTCCAGTTCCAGTGAAGTGGAAGAAGAGGCAAAGGCCAGAGAAGTTTGCCTCATGGCCATCAATGTCTCATGACCATCAATGCCTCTAGCAACCCATCAAATGATGAAGAAGAATCTGATAATGAAGAAGCTTCAGAATTAGAAGCTGATCAGGTACTATTATCATTTGATTATAATTATGATAGTTTCAAAACTGAATTTAAAACCATGTGTATTGATTTAATTAACTCTGAAAAGGAAATCAAATTACTTAGAGAAAGACTCATTAATCAAGAAAATGTGATTTCTGAAAACACTAAATTAAAAGATGAACTAATCCTAGCTAATGAACAAATTATTTCTTTAAAAACGAAGTTATGTGAGGCTAAGCAACTTGAAGATTCTCTCAATGGGAGAAGCCTTAAGCAGATGGACATCACAAGTACAATCAATGCCAGACTGAATGTGCCTAGTTCGTCAAACTCCGATCGACGATATATGAACGCAAATATTAGCTATAATAATTCGTCTTACTACAAACGACGAACTCTGTATGGTTCGTCGAGCGGAGATCGACGAACCTGGGGCACAGAAAATGAATATCTTCATTCTCTGAGGAGAGATCGACGATCTTATCCCATTTCGTCGAACTCCGTTCGATGAACTCACAACTTTTCGTCGAACCCAGTCAGACTTAATAAAAATCATAATTTTAACAAAAACTTAAATCAACCTAGAAAACCTTTTAATCCACTTGCTGGTTGGATTATTCCACCTAGAAGATTTCACCCCTTAGGATATAAAAGCCAACCTGAATGTTCATATATTTCCAACTTTTCTTATGAAAAGAGACAAGGACCCAAGGTGACCTGGGTCAAGAACATCTAACTTATTTCCTTGCAGGTGAAGAACTATCCTATTACTCAAAATAAGTGGTATCTGGATAGTGGTGCTCAAAGTACATGTCTGGTTGCAAGGACAGCCTGATCAATTTCAAGGAAAAGATGGGTCCAAAAGTGACCTTTGGGGATTCTAGCTTTGGACAAACTAAAGGCTATGAAGACTTCAACAGTGGAGCTGTCACATTCAAAAAAGTGGCATATGTGAATGGTCTCAAACATAACCTAATATCCATAAGTCAGTTATGTTATGCAGGTTATCAAGTTTGCTTTACTAATTCCAAATGTGTTATTTCTTCAAATAATCAAATTGTTTTAACAGGTTGTAGACAAGAGAATATATACCTAGTAAACTTTAACTCTGCTAATTCAGAACTATGCTTATCCAATCAAGTTAGTAATAACAATATTCTTTAGCATAAGAGACTAGATCATGTTAATCTTAAGAACATCTCTAAGCTATCTAGGGACAACCTTGTCAGAGGATTGCCTTCTGGTCACTACAAGAAGGAAAGCTTATGCAAGACATGTCAAGATGGCAAGCAAACTAAAAATAGTTTTAAGTCAATTAATAAGAGTGACTCACCTAAGATTCTGTACTTGCTATATATAGATCTCTTTGGACCCATTGATGTACAAAGCTTAGGAGGGAAGTCTTACACTCTAGCCATTTTAGATGACTTCTCTAGATTCTCTTGGGTATTCTTCTTGAGACACAAGTCAGATAACTTCAAAGTCCTTACAGATTTTCTTAAGGGCATAAGGATTGAGTATTCTACTCCAGTTGCATTGATCAAAAGTTATCATGGTACTGAGTTTGAATCTCTTCCCATGCAACGATTCTGTGAGGAGGAAGGTATCAGGCATTGTTTCTCTGCTCCTAGAACTCCTCAATAAAATGGGGTAGCAGAAAGGAAAAACATAACCCTCATTTAATCTGCAGGAACATTGCTTGTAGATGCAAACATGCCCCTATCCTTTTGGGCAGAGGCTGTGAGAACAGTAAACTATGTGCTGAATAGAAGTTTGATTCAAAAACTTAAGGGTAAGACCCCCTATGAATTACTCAAAGGGAAGAAACCTAAAATTTAATACTTTAGAAGTTTTGGGTGTAGATGTTTCATTCAGAACAATACTAAGAAACACATTAGAAAATTTGAAGCCAAATCTACAAAGGGAATTTTTCTAGGATATTCCCAAGTTTGCAAGGCTTATAGGGTTTTCAATAAATCATCATTAAAAATGGAAGAGTCTGTACATATTTCTTTTGATGAAGCTGACATGTATTACAAGGAGAAGGACTCTTCTACCTCAGATCTTTTGCAGGTACCTCACTTGTGTGAGAAATTGGAATAATTAAACCTTACTCAAAAGGTCATATCTTATTCTCCTCCACAAGATGATGAAGACAGTGAAGATTAACTTTTAGAAGTGGCTGAACCTACTCCAACAGCAGACACTATTCCACAAGAGGAATTAACTCCAAATATTGTTGCTGAACCAACTCCACCCACTGACTTTATCACACTAAGGGATCACCATACATCTCAAGTGATTGGAGATATATCAGTAGGTGTACAGATAAGTCATCAACTCAACCAAGATGTGATGCATGACTTTTTCCTCTCTCAAGTTGAGCCTCAATCCATAAAATATGTTGAGCAAGATCCCCACTGGATCATTGCAATGTAAGAGGAACTCAATTAATTAGAGAGATGCAGAGTTTGGGATTTAGTTCCAAGACCCAAAGACTATGTTGGAACACCCTATTACTAATTTGGGTCAGGATCACTATGTCTTTAGGAAACCTGTTTTTGACCTCATTGTATAGATCTAAAGGTCAATTAGAATTGAGTCTAAGGGTTAGTGGTTAGGTTTGGAAGCTGCCCTCAAGACCAAGGTTTTTTTTGTTTGGAGACTAAGTCATTTCGTCGAGCTCAGTACGACGAATCGTCGAACTCCAATCGACGATCGTTGAGCTCACTTTGACGGGTCATCGAACTCCATTCGACGATCGCTGAGCTCAAATTCAACAAATCGTCGAACTCCATTCGACGATCTTCGAGCTCAGTTCGACGATCTTGACTCCAGTATTGATTCTCTATCTCTGAGCTCAGTTCGACGATAGTTGAGCTCAGATCGACGATCTCTGTTGCTGTCTAAGTCCAAATCACTGAGCTCAGTTCGACGATAGTGGAGCTCAGTTCGACGTTTTTCTGAAGAGTTAAATGATTTTCAAGATTCAAATTCAGAACAGTAAAGGAGTTATTGTCAGCAATTAATTCAGAAGATTTTGTAGCCGTTTTCAATTATTCTGGACCAAGTTTCAAGGAATTATCAAGGAATGTTTCTTTGGACTTTCCCCCAGAAGACAATTGCAATTAAGGAAGTCATTTAATGACAGGCTAACGGCTATTCTTGACATAGGATCATTTTCTATTCAGAACAAAAGAAAAAAAGACAAGATTTTTGAATCTCTCATAACAAGAAAAAGAAGAACAAGAGAGTGCACAAGAAGAAGAAGGAAAAAGATATTCTTTGCTACAACTCTTCTCTGCAACAACAGCTTTCTCAACCACAATCACTCAAGAGAAAAAAGAAAGAAAGCTGTAGACATTCTCTGTCTCAAGATTCTCACAAGAACACCATCATCAAAATGAGATCAACAAATCTGAAATCTTCAGATCTCTTTTGATTCAAGTGTTCAAGGCCATCATCATTCAAGACTCCAGACACCTCACATTTCAGCTATTGCTGAAATCATAAATTGCTAGAGTTTAATTTTCTGAAGGCCTATCACCCTACAACAAAGCTTCATTTCCTGATCAACTACAGATCTCAGGGGGAGCTTTGACAACATCATATCCACTTAGTCTTCTCAGATGCTCTGAGAAAGAGAATACTTCCATCACTCTCTCATCCCCATCTCTGTAAAGGGTTTTTCAAACTCCCTTCAAAAATTTGTGCTTGGTTTTTGAGCACCTTATCAAAAGCTCATTGGTGACAAGACACCTGATCAAAAAATCTGATTTGGTTTTTGAGCACCTTATCAAAAGCTCATTGGTACCCAGGATACCTGATCAACTCATCCTGCAGTGGATTCCTACCTAGGGTGGTAGAACAGTGGATGTACCCAAGTTTAGGGGAACCACTTTAGCTCCTTGTGTCTTCTGGTTGCTTGTCTTTATTTTTTGTTTCTGGGTGTGATTGGTTTGTGATATGTGATTAGCTTCTTTTGTAGATTGTGATTAGATAGCTGCTGTGTTTAGATTTACTATTTGCTTCCCTGTTCACTCAAATTACAACAACTGTTGTAAAAAGTTTTGAAGCACCATACTCTATTCACCCTCCTATAGAGTATATCAGATCTAGCTTGCACTTTCAATTGGTATCAGAGGGAGGTTGGTTAAATATACCACATCTCAGTGGTTGCACAGGCTAACACCTGGACCCCAAGATCCCTAGTTAGATCTGCTTGTTTTGATTTTGTTATTAGATTATTTCTTCACAAATCATGGCCCAAAACAAAGTTTATGCTAGCACCAAACCTCTAGTGTGCAATCTGTCTAAGTTTGCACTTTGGAAAGCAAGGATTAGACTCTACATGAATTCTATTGACGAGGACATTTTTAATTCTGTTTTGACAGTTTGTCCAAGACCTCCAGAGAACACAAGCACAAATGCTGTTCCACCTCCGTCAGGAACAGATGCTGATATCAAGAAGTGGAAGGTAGCAGATGCAAAGGCTATGAATATCTTAGCCCAGACTATGTCTGATGACATTTTTCAAAAGGTGGCTGAATGTAATTCAACAAAGGAAATCTGGGATAAGCTGTCTGAAATAGTCTCAGGATCAGTTGATGAAAGAAAGGACAGGAGATCCCACCTCATATCCCAATATGCGAATTTCAAGAAAAGAGAAGCTGAGCCAGTAGATGAAATGTATAACAGGCTCAGTCTGATAGTCAATGAACTCAAGACTTTGGATAAAGAGATCCCACTGACTGAACTAAATGATAAAATCCTAATGTGCTTCCCAAGCACTTGGGATTCAAGAATCTGGCCAATCAAGGATGCCAGAAGTCTGAATGAGATCACCACAGAAGCTCTCTTGGGCAAGCTCAAATCTTATGAGCTGCTCATTAAGAACAGAGAAGAAGAGCAGAAGGCTGCCTCACCAGCCACAAGAAAAGAAAAGATAATAGCTTTTAAAGCCACTAAAGATCAGCCTGAAGATAAAATCTCAGGCAATGATGAGCTGCTTAGTCTATTGGCCAAAAGATTTTACAAGATGGCCAGAAAGGACTTCAAAAAGAGATCATACAAAGAGCATGATAAGCCAAGGTATGATAAGTCAAATAATAAAGAAATTGTTTGCTTTGGTTGCAGGAAACCAGGGCACATTGTACCTGACTGTCCAGAGAACAAAAACAAGGACAGAAGGGACAAGAAGGAAAGAAGAAGAGATAAGGACTTCAATAAGAATGACAATGGCAAACCCTCCTCAAGCAAGAAGAAACACACAAGGAAGAGATTTGTTGCTGAATCCTGGAGTGAAACTGAAGAAGAATCAGAAGCTTCATCCAGCTCCAGTGATGATAAAGATGATGCTGAAGAGAAGGAGTTCTGCATGATGGCAATCAATGCCTCTCAACATAATTCAGATGAAGAAGAGTCAGAGTCAGACTCAGAGACTCAACTTGAAGATGATCAGGTAATTAGTTTTTTTTGATTTCAATTCTGAGGACTTTAAATCTGAATTTAAAGCATTATGTTTAGACTTACTAAAATCTGAGAAGGAAATAATTTCTCTCAGAAATCAATTATCTGAACATAGTATCTTAAAGTCAGAAAACCTCAAACTCTCTGAGGAGTTGGAGTGTTGTAGGGAGCATATAACTTCACTGAAAGGTGAGCTATCAGAGGCCAAGAAGCTTGAAGAATCCCTTAATGGGAGAATATCAAGCGGATGGACATCACTAGCACAGTGAACTCCAGACTCAATAGTACACTGGGCTTGGGTGCTTCATCCATCCAACCTATAGTTCTAATAACCCCAATTAAGTTTATTTTTGATAAAGGGAAGGGAGTTGTAGAGGTAGCTAGGAAGAACTCTGATCTGCCTAAGAAAACCAAGTTCCAGCAGAAATCATCGAACGGAGCTCGACGATCGCCGAACGCAGATCGATGATCTCAGGCAAATCGTCGAACTCAGGTCGACGTTCTCTAATTCCTGAACTTTGCTACAGTCGACCATCGAACGGAGCTTGATGATCTGACCCAAGATCATCGAACGCAGCTCCACGATCGTCGAACAGAGATCAGAGCTTTGGAAATTCTTTCAAGGGCAAATCAAAATCCAATCCTAGGGGTCCTTCATCCCAAAGCTTTAACCCTTATACTAAATGTATAATACCTCCAAGGAGATATCATCCTGAAGGTTATAAGAGTCAACATGAGATGTCTTATATTTCTGAATTTAAAGGTTATCAACCTAGGCCCAAGGTACACTGGGTCAAAAACAAGTGAATTATTTTATGTGCAGGTGAAGACCTATCCAACATCAAACCAACAATGGTATCTGGATAGTGGGTGCTCAAAGCACATGACAGGAAACAAGGACAACCTCACATCCTTTAAAGCCAATCTTGGACCCAAAGTCATATTTGGTGATTCAAACTTTGGACAAACTAAAGGATATGGTACAGTCCAAATTGGGACAGTGACATTCAAGAAGGTAGCCTATGTGGAAGGACTGAAGCACAATTTGATCAGCATCAGTCAGCTATGTGATGAAGGCTACCAGGTGACTTTCAGAAAAGCCTTATGCAAGATCAAGTCAGAGGACAACACAACTGTGTTGACAGGTAAAAGGAAAGGTAACATCTATTTTGTAGATTTTCTTTCAACAGATGTAGACATTTGCCTGTTTAATTCTGTTTGTAGACCTAATGTTTTATGACATAAGAGACTAGGACATTTAAACCTTAGAACCATTGCTATGCTATTCAAGGACAACCTTGTTTGAGGACTACCTTCTGGACCCTACAAGATGGAAGGACTCTGCAGGGCTTGTCAATTAGGCAAGCAAACTAAAAATAGTTTCAAGTCACTTAATAAGAGTGATTCACCTAGGATTTTGTATCTGTTACACATGGATCTTTTTGGACCCATTACAGTACAAAGCTTAGGAGGGAAATCTTACACTTTAGTAGTTGTAGATGACTTCTCTAGATTCACATGAGTGTTCTTTCTGAGGAAGAAGTCTGATAACTTTAAGTGTTTGACAGAGTTTCTCAAATGTATACAGATTGAGTTCAATACTCACATTGCCCTGATCAGAAGTGATCATAGGACAGAGTTTGATTCTCTTCTTATGCAAGAGTTCTGTCAGAGTGAGGGGATCAGACATACTTTATCAGCTCCTAGAACTCCTCAACAAAATGGGGTAGCTGAAAGGAAAAATAGAACCCTTATTGAATCTGCCACTACATTGTTGTCAGATGCTCACCTTCCTCTATCTTTTTGGGCAGAGGCAGTGAACACCTCCAACTATGTGCTGAAAAGAAGTTTAATACATAAACTAAAGTGCAAGACTCCCTATGAATTACTCAAAGGGAAGAAACCTAAAGTTGATTATTTTAGAAATTTTGGTTGTATTTGTTATATACACAATAATGACAAGAGATATTTAGCAAAATTTCAAGCTAAAGCTGATGAAGGAGTGTTTCTGGGATACTCCATGATCAGTAAGGCTTATAGGGTTTATAATAAATCATCTCTTAAAATTGAAGAATCTGTTCACATATCATTTGATGAAACTAACATGTCTTTCAAGGAGAAGAATACTTCTACCATAGAGCCTTTGCAGGTACATTCTCTTGATGAAGACTTGAACAGGATAAAAATTACTCAAAAAGAGGAAAGCAGTGAAGATGAAGAAAGCATTCAACATATTGAAGAGAAACAACTTGAAGAGCTAGTTGTTGTACCACAAGAGGAAACAACAACATAGGTTGGTGAACAATCAACACCCCCTGTTGATTTTGTAACATCAAGAGACCATCCAATTTCCCAAGTAATTGGAGACATCTCAGCTGGTGTGCAAATCAGAAATCAGGTCAACCAAAACCTGTTGCACACTTGCTTCCTATCTCAAATTGAACCTCAATCCATTCAAGATGCAGAGCAAGATCCACACTGGATCATGTCAATGTAAGAAGAGTTGCATCAATTTAAAAGGAACAAAGTTTGGGAACTAGTGCTAAGGCCTAAGGATCACTCCATTGTTGGAACAAAGTGGGTGTTCAGAAACAAATTAGATGATCAAGGAGTAATTGTAAGGAAAAAGGCAAGGCTAGTTGCTCAAGGATACTCTCAAGAAGAAGGCATAGACTATGACCAGACTTTTGCACCAGTTGCAAGATTGGAAGCCATAAGAATCTTCTTAGCATATACAACACATAAAGGTTTCAAGGTATATCAGATGAATGTAAAAAGTGCATTTCTAAATGGAGACATCAAAGAAGAAGTCTATGTCAGACAACCTCCAGGTTTTATCTCTCCAACCCATCCTGATTATGTTTTTAAGCTGAACAAAGCATTATATGGTCTCAAACAAGCTCCTAGAGTATGATATGAGACCCTAGCATGCTTTCTCCTGAAAAATGAATTTATGAGGGGTAGAGTAGACCAAACTCTTTTCATTAGAACCCATAAGTCCCATACCCTACTAGTACAGATTTATGTAGATGATATCATCTTTGGTTCTACTGATTCAAATTTGTGCAGAAGGTTCTCCAACCTAATGCATTCTAAATTTGAAATGAGTAGCATGGGTGAGCTATCCTTCTTTCTAGGATTGCAAGTCAAACAACATGCTGAAGGCATCTTTATTTCTCAAACCAAGTATGCAAATGAATTGGTTAAGAAATTTGGTATGTCTGATGCATCTTGTATGAAAACACCTATGCCTACTAATGCTGTATTGGATGCTGATGAACATGAGAAACCTGTTGATCAGACAACATATAGAGTAATGATTGGCTCTTTACTGTACCTTACAGCTAGTAGACCTGACATAATGTTGTTACATGCATATGTGTTAGATTCCAAGTGAGCCCTAGAGAGTCACACCTAACACTAGTTAAAAGGATTCTCAGGTATGTTAAACGTTGTCCAAATCTTGGTCTCTGGTATCTAAAAGATTCAGCATTTGACTTAACTAGATTTTCTGATGCTGATTATGCTGGATGCAGAATTGACAGGAAAAGCACCAGTGGAACTTGTTAGTTTCTTGGTGACAGACTTGTCTCTTGGTTTTGGAAGACACAAACATCTGTGTCAACTTCAACTACTGAGGCTGAATATATGGCTGCAGGCAGTTGTTGTTCACAAATCTTGTGGATTCAAAACCAACTCCTAGACTATGGCTACAACTTAGAGAAGTCAAAAATATTTTGTGATAACACCAGTGCTATTTCTATAGCTCAAAATCTAGTCCTCCATAGTAGGACAAAACACATAGAAATTAGGCATCACTTTTTAAGGGATAATGTTGAGAAGAATAAAATTGAACTTCAATATATCCCAACTGATTTGCAAAGGGGAGACATTTTCACCAAACCCTTGGATGAAAAGAAACACACCTTCTTCCTAAATCAGTTAGGAATGCTAGATGGAGGAAGTCTAAAATAAGTTCCAAGATTTTGAAACTTTAAAAATTGACCAAGACTAGGCAAACATCTTGATTTTTCTAGTGTCTAGAGTGTATTTCTGGTCTCTGAACTGCGCTCGACGATTTTCCCCCAGATCGTCGAACGGAGATCGACGCTTTCCGAAATCGTCGACCGGAGTTCAGCGCTTCTCAGATAGTGTTCAACTATCTCTCCAGGTCAACGATCGTCGAACGACGCTCGACGATTTTGTTCTCTGAACTATCGTCGAACGGAGCTCGACGCTCTCCAATATCGTAGAACGGAGATCGATGATATTGAAGACCTTTCAGATTCCTTTAGCAGCCCCGATCGTCAAACTGAGTTCAACGATCTTTCCTTTTCTACGTCGAACCCTAATATAAAATTCATTTTTCGGCCGTCGTTCTCCTTTTGCACTTTCAATCTCTCTGCAAAAATTCTCTTTCCCTCCAAACATCTCTACACTTGGTCGTTTTGTTTGTTGATTTTTGCAGGTAACAATGGCCATCTCAGTTGCCGTTCTAGCCGCAATGAAGTTTGATGCCGGATTTGATATAGACATGGAGTCTTTCAACACCAGTGATCAGGTTTTTCAAGACATTCTGGAATTGTTCAAGGAGCAAAAATTAGCTACCATCATGTCCACAAGAATCAAATTGGCTGCTGATGAGATCAAGGAGTGGGTCTATACTGCCCACAATCAAGACCAAAATACAGTGGTTGGTTCAATTTCTGGAACTCAGGTACCTCTGATACCTACCATTTTGACAGAGGTTTTTGAATTGAATTCTGGAAGAGATTCTGTTGAGTTATCTGGAGAAGAATTTTCTGATTTACTTGCTAGAATGGGTCATTCTGATGCAAACCCTAGCAAGCTACTGAAAAAGAACCTAGCTGTTGAATATAGGTTTTTAGCTGATGTAGTGGGAAAGGTTCTGTTGGCCAAGCATTCAGCACGTGATACCATCTCCAGGTATCAGCTGTGCTTGATGGGAGCTCTAGTGGATAAGAAATAGTTAAACTGGGGAGAGGTCTTCTTTGACCTGATTAAGAAGAAAATAAATAAGAATTTTTGTGAATTTTGGAAGGATTCTAGGTCTGTTTCTCCATAACAGATGCCCTGCCCTGCTTGTCTCATCTGGGATGCACATCAATGCCTCAAAGAGGCTGTCCTGGCTGTCCAGATAATGAATGTCACAACCCGCATTTATTGGCTATCAAGGGTTGCGGTTTGAAACCTAGCGCCAACAACGCGGCGTGCTGAGAAACAGGCCGAGGAGGCGTTGGGGTGTATTGGGCTGCAGCCCTGTAGCGGGACACGCTGTGCGGCCTTGTAAGGTGCGGCAGCCTCTGAGTCCGTTACAGTGAAGCCCAGCAGGCCTTCTGCAAGCACAACTTCAGGCACAAGGACTCTTGCAGTCTCTTCCCCTCAAGTCTCTGCCCCTGCAGATGACTTGCCTGCTGCTTCTCCTCCTCCTGTTTCATCTCCACCAGTCACCTCCACCATTCCAACTTCATCCACCATCATTATTTGTAGCCCATCTCCTACATCAATTCCATCTCCAATCCCAACTCTTCCAATAACACAGGAAATCTTTCATCCATTACATCACTACCCTCACCCAGACATTGACACATCATCCCACATTCCATCTTTCACACTTCTAGATGATTCCTTTATGGATGATTCACCTTCATCCCCTCCTGATCTACCCTCCTCATCCACCTCTTACCACCAACTTCTGCAAGACATCATTGATCAACCCTCCTTCACACCTTCTATCTCCATACCACTTTCTTCCATCTCCACAATCCCCACACCTCAACCTTCACTTCTACCATCCACCAGCTCTCCACCAACATCACCAGTTGCTCCACCATCCTTCTCTACCTCTGCTCAAGTACATACTGAGCAAGTAGATATTCCTGCCTTAGCTGACAAATTATATGAGCTGATAGCCCCCAGGCTTTCACTTCTGTTGGAGACCTCTTTGGCTCCACTACTAAAGTCAGTTGCAGACTTATCTGCCAGGCTCTCCTCCATCTTTCCGCCTCAGGCAATCCCTTCATTTGGGTGCCTTGATCCAGCTCTCTCTGAATCCAGGCAGGGGGAGATGCCTCATGAAGATGTGAGATTGCCTGCTACTGCTGTTGTTACCTCAGTTTCTGCTGCTGTTGCTGATGTTCCTACAACTCAAGCTCTAGTTTCAACTCCACAAGTTATTGTCTTCTCAGTGGACCTCAGGTCCTTATTATCAGTTTTTGATTCAATTTATTTCAGCTGTCTTCCAGTGAGTAATGCAGTTCAGCCCTCTGAAGATCTTTCCAAGGCCATTGTGCCCTTTTCAAGTTGTGACACAAGTGTTATAAATTCTTTTGTAAATTCAGTTTATGTTGTTGTCCCTACTGTTGCCCCTGCTGTTTCTGTTGTTGTTGAAAGCACTGATGTTGCTGTTTCTGTTTGTTCTGATGCTGCTGATGTTTCAGTTTCTGATGATCTACATATGACAGAGGCACATGACATTGAGCCTGCTGTCACTGATGATGTTGCCCCTGCTGATATTTTTGTTTCTGAAGCTGTTTTATCTGAATCTGTTACTACCCCAACTGCTCCTGTCATTACTGCTGGTATATCTTCTGAAAGTATTGCTCCTGAAAGTACTGTATCTGCTGTATCTGCTGCTGCTACAACTACTGTCACCACTGCCTCATCTGCTCCAACCCAACTTCAGAAAGATTATCTGAAAAAGATTGATGCTTTATATGATGAGCAAAGCTCTGAAAGTGATGAATATAAGACTGATTCTGATGATTCTTCTGCTACCATAGCCAGGAAAAGAAAAGCAAGGAGCAAGTTTATGAAAAGAGTTCCCACAGCCAAAGTCAAAGATACTAATGACATTCCTTATTACATTCTTCATGACTGCCCCATTACTGAACATTGGATGCAATATTCCAAGAATCAACTTAAGGCTATGAAGAAGAAGAGGAAATATGAGAAAGGATCCTCTCGGTTCCAACATCCACCTCCACCTCCTCCTCCTGATGTAGGTGCAGGTGGTAGCTTTGCTGTTAATCCTTCTGCTAGAAGTCAAACCCCCTATCAGCCTCAGGCAAGTTCTCAATATAGGGGAAGTCAATCCAGAGGTTCTCAATCAAGGAGAGGAAATTATAGAGGAAACCAAAGGGAATTCCAAGTTTACTCTAAAGCCTATTCAAGGCAACATCCATACTCAAGGGAAGGACAAGCTTCATATGACACTACCTCAGGCCATTTTCCCTACAAGCTGAAAGAAGTAGTCTCATCCAGAGCTCCTCAAGATAATCCTTCCAACAGATATGAACCTCCTGTGCCTTTTGAGGATCCAGAAAATAATCCTACTGCATGGACTGCTAGAATGAAAGAGTTAGCTGCCTTGGATCTGATTAAGAAAGCCAGAGAGCAAGGCAAGGACTCCTCCAGCATTTCTACTATGTCTGAACAAAGAAAGAAGGAACTTGAAAGATATGCCTCCAGCAAATTCTTTGATTCTGAAAGATACATGGAGCTGCATCCTGAAGCTGTGGTACCAAGGCCTAAACAACAAACTTCTTTAGGTGCAGCTGATGACAGAAGATCCAAAAAGGAAGCTCTTAATCCTAATAGAGAAATTAAACTTATAAAGAGCAAGGAGAAGGAATAATTCTGTAAGGTGACAATTATTCTGATTTCTGATTTCTGTCTGAGATATATCTGTGATTCTGCAATGTTGTTGTGTGTTTTATTGTTGCTTTGTATGATGTTTTTAATTTCTCCAATTTCTGTAAATAGTAATCCTAACCCAAATAGGGGGAGATTGTTGGAACACCCTATTACTAATTTGGGTCAGGATCACTATGTCTTTAGGAAACCTGTTTTTGACCTCATTGTATAGATCTAAAGGTCAATTAGAATTGAGTCTAAGGGTTAGTAGTTAGGTTTGGAAGCTGCCCTCAAGACCAAGGTTTTTCTGTTTGGAGACTAAGTCATTTCGTCGAACTCAGTACGACGAATCGTCGAACTCCAATCGACGATCGTTAAGCTCACTTCGATGGATCGTTGAACTCCATTCGACGATCGCTGAGCTCAACTTCAACAAATCGTCGAACTCCATTCGACGATCTTCGAACTCAGTTCGACGATCTTGACTCCAGTATTGATTCTCTATCTCTGAGCTCAGTTCGAAGATAGTTGAGCTCAGATCGATGATCTTTGTTGTTATCTAAGTCCAAATCGCTGAGCTCAGTTCGACGATAGTGGAGCTCAGTTCGACGTTTTTCTGAAGAGTTAAATGATTTTCAAGATTCAAATTCAGAACAGTTAAGGAGTTATTGTCAGCAATTAATTCAGAAGATTTTGTAGCCGTTTTCATTTATTCTGGACCAAGTTTCAAGGAATTTTCAAGGAATGTTTCTTTGGACTTTCCCCCAGAGGACAATTGCAATTAAGGAAGTCATTTAATGACAGGCTAACGGCTATTCTTGACAGAGGATCATTTTCTATTCAGAACAAAAGAAAAAAAACAAGATTTTTGAATCTCTCATAACAAGAAAAAGAAGAACAAGAGAGTGCACAAGAAGAAGAAGGAAAAAGATATTCTCTGCTACAACTCTTCTCTACAACAACATCTTTCTCAACCACAATCACTCAAGAGAAAAAGAAAGAAAGTTGTAGACATTCTCTATCTCAAGATTCTCACAAGAACACCATCATCAAAAGGAGATCAACAAATTTGAAATCTTCAGATCTCTTTTGATTCAAGTGTTCAAGGCCATCATCATTCAAGATTCCATCACTCTCTCATCCCCATCTCTGTAAAGGGTTTTTCAAACTCCCTTCAAAAGTTTGTGCTTGGTTTTTGAGCACCTATCAAAAGCTCATTGGTGGCAAGACACCTGATCAAAAAATCTAATTTGGTTTTTGAGCACCTTATCAAAAGCTCATTGGTGCCCAGGACACCTGATCAACTCATCCTGCAGTGGATTCCTACCTAGGGTGGTAGAAGAGTGGATGTGCCCAAGTTTAGGGGAACCACTATAGCTCCTTGTGTCTTCTGGTTGCTTGTCTTTATTTTTTGTTTTTGGCTGTGATTGGTTTGTGATCTGTGATTAACTTCTTTTGTAGATTGTGATTAGATAGCTGCTGTGTTTAGATTTACTATTTGCTTCCCTGTTCACTCAGATTACAACAACTGTTGTAAAAAGTTTTTAAGCACCATACTCTATTCACCCCCCCTCTAGAGTATATCAGATCTATCTTTCACTTTCAGACTATCCAGTCATCGGAACTAAATGGGTATATAGAAACAAGCTAGATGCCCAAGGTGTTATAATCAGAAATAATGCAAGGCTGGTTGCTCAAGTTTATAGGCAAGAGGAAGGAATTGACTATGACCAAACTTTTGCACCAGTTGTGAGACTGGAAGCTATCAAGATTTTCCTTGCTTATGCTGCATACAAGTTTAAAGTCTGTCAAATGGATGTCAAGAGTGCATTTCTGAATGGAGTACTTAAAGAAGAGGTTTATGTTGAACAACCTCCAGGTTTTATCTCTCCAACTTATCCTTCATATGTCTTTAGATTGCATAAAGCTCTTTATGGTTTAAAGCAAGCTCCAAGTGCTTGGTATGAGACCTTAGCTAGCTTCCTGATAGAGCATAAATTTACTAGAGGCATTGTAGATAGGATATTTTTCACTAGGCACCATAAGGATCAAATTTTGTTGGTACAAATTTATGTACATGATATAATATTTGAGTCTACAGATTCCAAACTATGTAAGAGATTTTCTAACCTCATGCATTCAAAGTTTGAAATGAGTAGTATGGGTGAGCTCTCCTACTTCCTTGGTCTCCAAGTGAAGCAACAACATGATGGAATCTTCATATCCTAGTCTAAGTATACTAAGGAGCTTCTCAAAAAGTTTGGGATGGTTGATGCCTCAACAAAGAAAATACCCATGGCTACTAATGCTGTAATAGACTCTGATGAACATGGGAAACCTGTTGCTCAGAAATTATATAGGGGCATTGTTGGGTCCCTCCTACACCTTACAGCAAGCAGATCTGACATAATGTTTGCTAAAGGTCTTTATGCTATGTCCCAAGTGAACCCTAAAGAATCCCATCTAGTTTTCTTAAAAAGAATTTTGAGGTATATAAAGAGTTGTCCTAGTCTAGGACTCTGGTATTCTACTGAGTCAGAGTTTGAGTTAACTGGATACTCAGATGCCGACTTTGCTGGATGCAGAGTCGATAAAAAAAGTACTTCAGGAACATGCCAGTTCCTTGGTATGAGGTTCGTCTCATGGTTTAGCAAGAAATAGTCATTTGTGTCTACATCAACTGCTGAAGTAGAATATATAGCTGCTGGCAGTTGCTGTTCCCAGATGCTGTGGATTCAAAACCAACTCCTGGACTATGGGTTCAACTTAAATAATTCAACTCTATTATGTGAAAACACAAGTGCTATATCCATAGCACAAAATCCAGTCCATCATAGTAGGACCAAGCATATAGATAGTAGACATCATTTCATAAGAGAGTGTGTAGACAAAAATAAAATTAATCTTGTGTATATCTACACTGATTTACAAAGGGCAGATATCTTCACCAAATCTTTGGATGATAGGAATCATCTATTTTTCATAAATCAGCTTGGTATGATAAATGGAGAAGACTTAGTTTGATTTCGTTCTATGGTCGACGAATTTTTCAAAGTTCGTCGAATGAAGATTGACGAACTGTGAAAGGTTCTAGAGATATTCGTCGAACGGAGTTCAACGAACTCTCTGTGAGTAATGTTGTTTTCGTCGAATGGAGATCGATGAATTTGCTTCAGAAAATTTTCGTCGAACGGAGCTCGACGAAATGTTTTCGAATCTTCTGACTAAGATCGACAAATTTTTTAACTATATAATATTTCTTCGACCTCAGATCGAAATTTTTTTTAATTTTTCACTGAACGGAGTTTGTCAATTCATATACTGAAAAATATTATATCTAGGTTTTTCTTCGACCTCTGTCCTGCACTTTTAGTTCTCTTGCACTTGATCTCCCTTGTGTTTGTTGCAGGCGAACTCATGGCGATTCCAGCAGGAAGTCTTGGAGCAATGAAATTTGATACAGGCTTTGACATCGACTTTGAGTCATTTCAACACTCAGATACTATCTTCTTGGAAATTCTGAAACTGCTTGAAGATCAGTAGTTAAAGTATCTGATGACCTCAAGAATCAAGATTGCTTGAACAGAAATAAGAGAATGGGTTTACACCTCCTCCTCCCCAGATGAGAATACCATGACGGGAACCATATCGGGTAATTAAATATCTCTTACCCCCGCCGCCTTAATAGATATTTTTGGATTAGTTAATGGTGAAGCAGAGTTGGAGATTGATAGTGATGAATTTGATGAGATGTTAAATAAGATGGGCTACTCTGGAGACACTCCCATAAACCTGCTAACGAAACATTTGTCTGCTGAATACAAGTTTCTAACAAATGTTGTAGGCAAGGTATTGCTGGGAAAACACACAGCCCATGACTACATCACTAGGCATCAATTCTTGGTGATTTGTGCTGTTGTGAATCAGAAGCCTGTGAACTGGGATAGGATTATGTTTGAGATGATCAGGAAGAAAAACACCAAGAAAGAGGTGTATTTTGGAAGGATTATGGGAATCTTCCTTCAAGCCAAGGCTATTGAATCCCTGATCACACAGACCATATTCATCAATGCCTCCAAGAGGATTACTTGTTCCCTCTTTGGCATCAACGACTCCCTCCTCTTCCTCCAGACCTTCTGAGAGTACAAGGGATGCTCCAGCCACTCCCCACCCTACTGAAGATGATCCACCTCCACCTCCTCCAGCCTCCTCAATTCATCTCCCTTCACCAGTTCACACCACAGTCCCTACTCCTCCACCGCCATCATCTCCAGTACATCTTCCACAAACTTATATTCACTCTCATACACCACCTCCATCACACTATGGTACACCAACTCCATCACCCCATGGTACACCAACTCCATCACAACATGGTATACTAAATCCATCACAACATGGTACACCAACTCCATCACACCCTGGTACCCCACCCACATCTCCTCTACCAACACATCTTGCCAACATACCCCTTTCCAACCTCCTCTCACTCCCTTCTTTTGACCTATTATCATCCCCCCTTCATACTCCACCTGTAGATGAGCCAATGCCAGACTCTCTACCTTCCCCTCTACCATCATCTTCCATCCATACTTTTGTATCCACTTAGACACCTTCTGAGTTCATGTCATTGGACTCTCCTTTCATTCCCTCTCTTTTGGCAATGCTTACTCCCCTCATCAAAAACCTCATAGCAGAGGCTATTTCACCTCTTGCTTCTTCAATCTCATCCCTTGCTGCTCAAATCTCTGCCCTCTCTGTCCCTCCTTGTTCAGTCAGGGGCTTGGCTCCAGCAACTTTTGAAACCAGGCAGGGGGAGATACTCTGTGAAGAAGTAGCTCCAGCAGCAGCAGTAGAAGAAGCAGCAGCAGTGGCAGAAGCAACAATAGAAGCAGAAGCAGAAGCAGCAGATGATTTGATTGATTTGATTAGTTTTATTGAATCTGATATGGATTTGGATGAGATAGTCATAGATGAAATTAACACTGTTGGTGATTACATTATCAATCCCACAGTGGATTTATTCTGTTTATTGAATACTTTTGATACAGTTTATATAAACTTTCTTCTAGAAGACAGCATAAAGATATCCATGACTATAGTTCCCTACACCTCTCCAATAAGCCCCAAAGTTGCCATGCAACTCAAGGCTAATTTTGTTAATACAGAGGCTCCTGTTATTCCATCTCCACCAAGAGCTGATTCTTTCATTGCTTCATCCCCTCCCAGAGCCATCTCTCCTCCAACATTCATTATGGATGATAGTCCCATGCCTGATCTAGATGAGTTGATCATGGCAGATAATGAAGAATAAAGTAAATTAGTTGCTGAAAGCACTGATGTATAAAGTTCTCCAGCTCCAGCTCCAACTCTTCCTCCTGCTCCTCCTCAGGCTCAAAAATTGTTGATATCTGTAGAAGCCTTAAGAAATTAATGCCTTATATGATAATAGTTAGGGATCTTTTGATGATGAAGATGAGGAAGATGATTCTTCTGATGATCCACCGAAGTCCAAAAAGAAAATTTCTAAGAAAAGGAAAGCTCCTCCAGCAGCTGCTCCAAAACCAAACCCAACTCATGATACCCCTTATTACATTCTTCAAAATATTACTTCTTACAAGGGCATATAGCTTGGATGTGGCTGTCCAAGAATCAGCAGAAAGATAGGTTGAAAAGTAGGAGATATTCTCCTCCTCCACAAAGATACAGGAAAGATCTTCCTCCTCCTACCCCACCTACTGCTGGTGCTTCAGGCACTTCTTCTCAGAGGTCTACCCAATTTCAAACTTATCAGATACGCCAGGGTAGATCCTCTTCTCATTTTGGAAGCAGCCAACACAGGTACTCCTCAGGCAAGCAGCATCAACAACATCAACATCAACAATGTCAACAACATCTACAACAAGCACCTAAATCTCAGAAAGCTGACAGTCCAAAAAGACCTGAATCTCCTCCTACTCCTTTTGAGTATCCGGAGACAACAAACACTGCTAGAATGGCCAGATTTCAAGAATTGGTTGGATTATCCATGATAAACAAGGCCAAAGCTGAACGAAAGGATCCATCCCAATACTCAACAATGTCCAAGTACAAGAAAGAAGAGCTAAACATGTTTGTAAAAGCTAATAAATTCTTTAATGTTGATGATTATATGAAATTTGATCCAGAGGCTATTGTGCCAAGGGCTACTTCCCTCAACATCATTGGAGCTAGTGATATGACCATGACAAAGAGTCAAGCAGCTCATCCAAACAGGGAAATCAAGTTCACTCAGCCTGGGGATAGATCTAAGGAGGATAAGCAAAAGGAGTCAAAGAAGAAGAAATGAGTTTAAACTGTTTAGACTTTCTGTATGTCTTAAAAACTGTTTATTTACATTCTGTCACAAAGCTACATTGTATAAATATCTGCTGCATGTTTTCAATTTTTGTGCCAGATATATTTTCTTTCTTTGTGATTGTTTTTATTTGTGTTTATATTAGTGACCTCACCCAAATAGGCAGAGATTGTTGGATCCCTAGTTTGATTTGGGCTAGGTTCACTCATTAGGATGCTTGACCCACCTTGTATAGCCAGGGTCATGTCTTTGTGTCTTAGAGTTTAGGCTAAGTCCTTAGAAACAACCACACATGGACCAGCCAATAGAAGACAGCAGAAGACTCAAAACTTAGAAGAAAATCAAGTTCAGACAAGTGAGTTCGACGTTCATCGAACTCAACTCTATCAAAGTCGTGCTCCGCTCGATGAACTCAGAGTAAATTCTCTGAGTTGAGCTCGATGATATTCGAGCTCAGGTCGATGATTTCTGGAAGCTCAACTTCAACACATTAAGTCCAGAATCCTTTCTCTGAACTCTGGTTGATGAATTTGCATTATCAGCTCGATGAACTTAGAGCACATAATTGACAAGTTTTATCAGAAAGCAGTTAGCCATTCTCAGGTCGACGAACTTGGATCTCAGCTCGACGAACAACATTTATTAGGTCGACGAACATGATTTCTCAGCTCGACAAACTCTGGACTCAGGTCGATGAAATCTGTTCTTTGCTCGACGAATTCTGTGCAGATCTAGACTTGGATTTTTCCTTCTTTTATCCTTATTATATTGCAGTAATTCCTGAATAATCAATTCTTAATATTCTCTGAATATAATCGTTAGACTCAACATTGATTATGGTATTCATCAGGATTATTGCTTGCCGCTTTTCAATAGGATAGTTAGGAAAATCCATTAATGCAGATATTCTATCCAGCTGTATTACATTCTCCAGGCCGTCAGCAATCAATGCAGACAATTCAAAAATTCAAAGGATAAATTCGACTGAGCAAATAAAAGAGATTTTCTCTCTTTTCAACATTTAGAGAATCCAGACCAGAAAAAAAAGACAAGACAAACAGAGAAGATCAACAACAATAACATTCTAATCCTTCTCTATGCAGAAAATAATCTGGTTTTTACCTTGACATTGCTAAAGAAGAAGAACATTCATTCCAAATCAAGAGTCTTCTTCGACCTTCACTCCAGGATTCTTCAAGGATAACAAACCACTATCAGTCAAGAAGTTCCTGGATCTGTTCAAATCAAGACTGAAGATAGAAGACCTACACCATGAAGCAAAGCTCCAATCTTCATGAACAACTCAATATCTCATGTGGAGCTTTGACAACATCAAGATCCACTTATCTTCTCAGTTGTTTTGAGAAAGAGAAGACTCCATAAATCTCTCACCCCTCACTGTACAAAGGGTTCTTTAACTCCCTTCAAAAGTTATTCCATTGGTTGCAAGTCACCTGATCAAAAGACTTGATGTGGTTTTTGAGCACCTGATCAAAAGCTCATTGGTGGCAGTCACCTGATCAAAACCTATAGTGGATTCCTACCTGGGTGGTAGAAGAGTGGATGTACCCAGGTTGGGAAACCACTATAAAGTTCTTGTGTTGTCTGGTTGCCATTTTTCTTTTTACTCTTGTTGTGCATGTGATAAATTAGTTTAGTTCTGCTGTGGCTGTATTAGGTTAAGATATATTAGGTTGCTCCTTTGCTTACTATGTATATTAGTTGCTTTACTCTGATAGTTTTATAAACAGTAAATAGTGTTCAGATACTCTATTCACCCCCTCTAGAGTATATTAGGTCTAACCATCACTTTCAGGATTTAACTTGTATTGAGATTAGAGAGGACCAGTGCTCCTCCTCTTCTTGTTTCTTATTTCCTCCACCTGAGTTGCATATGTATTATTATTTAGGTAGTGGGGTAACTGTATTATTGGCGTATCGGTACTGACTACCGCAACGAATATTCGGCCAGTTAGCTGTGCATCTTTTATATCATAGGCCCATTAGCTTGAACGTTTCGTTAGCCGAATAAGTCATGCTGGGTGGACAATAACCCCAGTACTTATATAGGAGTAGTTATAGTTAGTTTTTTTTTATTGTTTTTTAAAAAATTGTTTTACGTATTGTATAGCTTGTTTTAGCTTTAGTGCATGCTTGCAAGATTTTGGTGTGTTTGTGCCCAATTCGGGCGGATTACCTAGTCTCTCGAGTGGTTCATTGTTGCATTTGCTGTTGTTTTTCTCGTTGTTTTTGCAGGATGAGACTACTTGGAGAAAATTAACCGAATCAGGTTGTTTGTGCAAAACACGCTGTTTGGGGAAAACGTGCGCATCAAAAACGCACGACCGTGGATTTTATATTTACAAAAATTCTCAGCCGAGCGATTTTGTACGCACGTTGGCCCCAATGCTTCCGTGCTACTGCTACAACCGCCCACTTCTCCTCTGTTTTCTCCGGCGAAATCTCCCACTTCTCCTCCAAATCCTCCACCATTTCTCCTCTCTCTCCACTCCCCTCTCTCTTCCTTTCCATGGGGTTTAAGAAGGTGATTAGCAAGTTGTGCGGCTCCGGTGGTGCTTCCTCCTCCTCTACGCGGAATGCGTCTCCTAAGGAGCTGGATGATGCTCCGAATGCACCAGTTGATACTGAAGAAGCGGAGATGATGCTTCAATTTGTTAGGACAGAGATGGTCATGAGGTTTGAACGGTTTGTCCAGAAGCCATTTTTGAATTTTTGCTACGTTTCGGATGAGGAGCACACGATCGCCGGTCTAAATCTGGATGTGTGTCATTTGCTCGATGTGGGTTCATGGCATCACCTCTTCTCCATTATGGAGACCGGGTTTCATATACTCACACTCGAGTTCCTCTCTACATTCCACATTATAGAACGACGCTACGTGGCCACCGGTGAGTCCACGACTATGACATTCCGGATGAACTTCTGTACTTACAACATTAGTGTCGGGGTGCTTGCTGTTTATGTGGGGATATACACTGTTGACGATCTCACGGAGTCGGACGTTCTGTCCCGACCCTTTGAGTTCCCAACTTGTATATCTCCCCACACTTTCTGGCAGGAGATCACCGGGCTATCACTGCAGTACGAAGCGCGTTCAGCCAAGTCATCCCATATCATCTCCCCCCTCTCCATGATGTCAAGCACTTGATCGGGCACAACATAAATGCCAGCTCGATGAGTTAGAACGTAGCGGGTGGTCGGACCTACTCTACCTTTATAGTATGCACCCCAACTTTCCTCTCAACCTCAGCCGGGTCCTTGTAGATTGCTTCTTTCACCAGGCTACGTACGTGCCCCTGAAGGCTATCAGTGTTTCACACTTCATTACGCGAATCACCAAGGGATTGGGAGTTTTTGATGTTTTGCAATGACTCATGTCTCCCGCGGCGATTTCATCTAAGCAACCATGATGATCGCCTTCAGGCTGGTACGACGCGTTTTCACTGCCGGTACATGGCTCTATGCTATTCGTACAGTGGAGCGTGAGCTGCCTGTAAAGGCTTCTTCTGCTATTACCGGATCCTCTTCGGAGTCCAGCAGGCTCAATGATGCCGCTCCGGTCCATCTCGTGCCCTTGGCCCCAACACCTTCTTTTGCCTATGGCCCACATCGTAGGATTTTTGTGGAGGATTATCCCGACTCCTATGCGTGGCAGATGCAGATGGAGGAGCTGATGCGCCAGCAGTACGACATGACGACATGCATTGTTGACTTTGTTCAGGTGCCCCCCGTTGTCCCCGCTCGAGTTTCTACATACTTCTCATGCCGGTACTCCGCCTCCACCTCCATCTTCTACTGATCAGCCTGAGTGGCTATTGCTTCTCTCCTTGGATGGGGTTTTTTGTTTTTCTTTATGTTTGTGTTTTTGTTTATTCGACTGATTTTGTACTTGACCTTATTCAGTTGGGGCTTCGTCCCTAGGGTTGTTAGTGGTGTCTACTAATCACAAAGAGAATAAAAACCGAACTGGCAATCCACTGAGGCAAGTATACCTATCGAAATGCATCTAGGGGACACAAGTGTCGTGTTAAAATACGGGAACTGTTGAGTAATCTTACTCACACGAAAACTATTATCTTATCGAGAGATTGTTTTACGATTTAAGAGAAAGCTAAATGCGATTAAGAAAAGAAATATTATGCTAAAAAGAGAAATTCTTGCGGTTTAAATAGAGAGCTACTAAATGTGATTACAACGAGGGGTTGAACTATGATAAAGAAAAGCACTCGATCGAGAATCACCTCGGCTAAAGTTGATTAAAAATACGATAATAAAGCCTAACTTAATAAGTTAAAAGACCTTGACCGTGGAGGTTCCATAAGCAAGAACACGCTTCTCTCGAAGCCGTGCCCACTTGATTTTAGGAAGGTCCGACCGAACTCTCATCCAAATCAGAGACCTAAAGCTCGCTTTACGCTGTGAACACCTATATTGGATTTCACTCCAATCCGAGAGATTTAACATCTGCCTCTCTCGAGGGGTGCGTGCAACTCTCTTTACTCTTGAGTGTTCACTTCAAACTACGAGCCTCTCAGATAACTAAGTGTGAAAACAAATATGGAAATTATATATCGATGATATAACTCCAAATAAGATTAATCAAGAGTAAATAAAGTTCTAAACCCTAAAAAGAAAAAGAAAAATAGAGCAAAATTACTTAATCAGCTCGACCTCGGATCATCAAGGTCGAGTACAAGGAGGATTAGTTACTCATGGTGAAGTGGAGGAAGAGAGATGAGTAGAAGTGCGTAAAAAAACAAGAAGTAGAGACAAGAAAAATTAAGCACACTTTATATTAAAATCAAACAAGGAGCTTACAACTTGAAATAGAAGATTACAAGTGCTGGAAATGAAAACTAGGCTAGCATTAACAAACAATTACAAAAACTAATACAAAAGAGTAAACTAAGCTAGAATTAAAAAGCCTAAAATGAGAAAGGGGGAGAGGAGAATCATGAAAAACTACAAGAAAATAAAAGGTCAGCACCTCCCCTCTCACTCCAAAAGTGGTTCTGGACACAGGGGGGGTCTGAATTTATAGAAACTTTGCGGGTCGGTGACGCCCCCAGTCACGCCCAGGTAGGGTATGTCAGCGGGCGTATCATGTACGGAGAAGACATCGGGAGCTGAATTCTGACGGAAATCATGATTTCATTTGTACGTCGGTGGGCACGCCCAAGGACATGCCCGTGTAGGGTGGGCATGTACGGCACGTCAGCTTAAATCATTGGTCGAAAATCTGTCAAACGCTGAAAATTGTGGAATACGCCCTAGTACATGCCCATGTAGGGAGGGCGTGTCTGTACTGTTGACGTGTAGCGACGGAAAAGCATTAAATGGACAGCAGGCTTCGGGATGAGGGCGACATGCCTAATGACATGCCCAGTGACATGCCTAGTGACACACCAAGGAGGGCTTGTCCGAGGGGCGTGTCGGGTGGTTTTGCTTGGGATTTGGGCTCTAGCAGCAAACTTCCTCATGATCAGGTTACACGCCCGATGACACGCCCAGGGATGGCGTGTAACTGGGGCCTATCAGGTCATTTTGGCCGAAAGCTGAGGAAACTTGCAAAAATAAGAGAAACAATTAGTGGTATAAAAATATATACAAAACAAGTTCAAAATAAAACTATACAAACATGATTTCTATATTAAAAACTAGTAATTACCCTAGTAGTTTAGACTACAAAATATACTATCAAATTCCACCAAGCATAAGCTTTGCTTGTCCCCAAGCAAAGATATAGAAACTAGCTAACATAGAAGTGAATAATCATGAAAATTCTAATTATGCTAACACAAGTATCATGTAAAATTCTAAGTAGGGAGAATGTGAAACGTAAACCTAAAACAATTATTTAAACATGGTTTAACAATTTATAAACTTTACCAATGAAAATAGATCATCCAAAATTTTAACGAAATTCTTTAAATAAATTTAAGCAAAGAAACAAAATGAAAAAATGCAATTAGTTATTACTAGATCCAAGAGACACATTATAACTATATCAATCAAAAATCAAAAATCTAAATTTAAATCCAAAACTATACTATTTTACTTTTCTTCTTTATAAATAAAAATCAAAAGCATGAATGGAAAGGACTTATTAGGACTGAAATGTTTGGTTTAGTCATATAATTAGGAATGGAATTCAAAGATAAACATGAAAGCTTAAAATCATACTAAACCAAAATAAAAAGTTTCAAAAATTTTAATCATAAATAAACTATTTTTCTTTCTTTTTCCTTATCATTTTCTTTCCCCTTTTTTCTTCTTTTTTTCAAAAAAAAAAATAAAGGCCATAAATAATTTTCTTTTCATTTTGAAATTGGCCAAACAAGAGAAAACACTTCTTTTGAGCATACTTTTTCAAAAAGTTCTCCAAATAAAAATAACAAAACAACCCTATCGTAATCATGAAAATTTTTTAAAGAAACTCAAAAAGGCTAGTGTGTTTAGATAGGTTGGAATATTTTAGCTTTGGTGAAAATGAGATGATAAATGAAGCTAATCAATTGAAAAAGGAAAAAGGCTCAAAAGCGGCTAGCTAGGGAAATTTTTTTTTTAGGTTGGCAAGAAGGCTCAAATGAAAACAAATACGTCCTAAATCATTTTCATGCTTCTAAAATTTATCTAAATCATAGTTTTGAAAAATTTCAGAAAGGAAGTCCTAGATAATAAAAGATGACAAATGAAATTATCTTGAAAATAGAAATAATAGGCGCAATGGATCATTCATATCTACTACGCTAATCAAAAGTTGACATTACACAATTATCCAAAAACAACAAGGAAAATAGTGGATGAAATATTTTTAAGAAAGTAAAGAGAATAAAGAACGAAAAACCAAAATAGAAATGCGAGTTTTTAAAAAAACGTTTCACATTAACATGCTACCACGAATTAGAAACACAGCAAGGCCAACATTTTACTATTAAAATACCAAATTCATTTAAACTATTAAAGTAAAAACAAATAGTATATAAATATAAATTTTTTTTATTTTGAAATATTTTCTATTTTTTTTGGATTTTTAAGATATTCTCGTTTTTTGTATTTTTAAGATATATATATATATTTTTTTGATTTTGATTTTTTTAATGGAAACAGAATAAAGCAAAGAGATGGAGGAAATCCTCTCCTAAGCATAAAATAGACATTGTCCTCAATGGAGAAAGGTGGGGTATGAGAGAGAGAAGTTAAACAGAAATGAAAGTACAGATTTGAAAAACAGGTACTTCCCCGGATTTATGCACCACGAATGTCGATTGATGTCGCTCCCCCATGCTTGCGCTTTGAAATTTATTGAAATGTCTTCTTTGGACTTCGTGATAGATTCAGCAGCGTTGGAGAAGGCAATCGCAGAAGCTTCAGCTTGTCGGAGCCGTCCGAGGCAAAAAGTGTAAAATAAAGAAAATAGAAAAATAACATGGGTTGCCTCCCAAGAGCGCCCTTTGTTTAAAACGTCATTTGAGCTCGACGCAACAAAATAATATTGTCCAAGAGATTATTGTCAAAAATAATAATTAAATTTTTAACAAAAATAAAAAGTATTAAGTTAGTTTAAAGTTTATATCATGCAGAATAAAATAAATACAGTTTGGACTGACATCACCACAAAAATAAAGTTTAAGACGCTGCTCATTCACTTTGAACTCACCCTTATCAGGATGTGAAATTAAAATTGTGCCATATGGAAAAACTTTTTTAACAGTAAATGGCCCAAACCATCGTGATTTTAACTTCCCCGGAAATAAATGTAAACGTGAGTTATATAAAATAACTTGGTCACCCGGTTTGAAGGTTTTTTGGTGCCTTAAGTGTTTATCGTGAAAAAGTTTCGTCCGTTCTTTATAAAATTTGTTATGACTCGGGCGTCGTTTGTAGGAAGAGCTTGGGCTTCAGCCCATCATGAAATATAATCGACCACAACTAGAATGAATTTATTCCCGAAGCTAGAAGGAAGGGGGCCAACAAAATCAATTCCCCAGAGGTCAAAAACTTCGAACACAAGGAAATAATTTTGCGGCATTTCATTTTTATTGGAAATATTTCCAGACCGTTGGCAACTATCACACCTACTTACAAAGGCTTGTGCGTCTTTAAATAGGCTAGGCCAGTAAAACCCGCGCAAAGCACTTTGTGGGCGGTGCAAGCAGCTTGATAGTGACCACCAGTCGGTCCTTCATGCAAATGTTTTAAAATATCTAATACTTCCTCAAAAGAGACAAATCTCCTTATCACTTGGTCTGCACATACTCAGAAAAGATGCGGGTCCTCCCAAAAATAATTCTTCAACTCAGAAAAGAATTTCTTCTGTTGCGGAGAGGAGAACTCTTTCGGGAGGACACGAGCAACTAAATAGTTGGCGATGTGTGAAAACCAAGGAGAAGGGAAAGTGTTAATTAAAAGCAACTTCTCATAGGGGAAGAAATCATTAAAAGATTTTTCATCTGATTTTTCTAAATAAGGATTATCTAATCGTGAGATATGGTCGGCGACCAAATTCCGGGCACCTCGATTTTCACGGATTTCTAAGTCAAACTCCTGGAGGAGTAAGACCCAGCGAATCAGGCGAGGCTTGGCATCCGTCTTAGCAAGAAGATACTTGAGGGCCGAGTGGTCTGGAAAATCGATAATTTTGGAAAGCGTGATATATGAATGGAATTTATCAAAAATAAAAATGATAGCTAAAAGCTCCTTCTCGGTTGTGGAATAATTCTCTTGTGCAGATGTAAGTGTTTTACTTGGATAATAGATGGAGTGGAAGTTTTTAGCTATTCGTTGTCCTAGTACAGCTCCCATCGCGAAACTACTCGCATCGCACATAATTTCAAAGGGAAGGTCCCACACCGGAACTATCATAAAAGGGGCATTAATTAACTTTTCTTTTGTTATTTCAAAGGCAGATAGACAAATGTCATCAAAAATATACGGGGTGTCTTTTTCCAGAAGATGAGTATGGAGTTTGGTGATTTTGGAACATTCTTTTATGAAGCGGCGGTAGAAGCCAGTGTGTACTAGGAAACTTCTTGTAGCTTTGTCATTTGTAGGAGGTGGTAGCTTCTCGATAACTTCTATCTTAGCTATGTCTACTTCAATTCCTATCACATAAATCTTATTACCCAAAACAAACCCTTCCCTCAACATAAAATAGAATTTTTCCCAATTTAGGGCAATGTTAGTTTCTTCGCATTTTTCTAAGACTTTGTCGAGATTTTTTAAGCAACTATCAAAGACATCGCCGAAGACGAAGAAATCATCCATAAATCCCTCCATAATGCTTTCTACGTACTTGTTGAAGATAGCGAGCATACATCACTAGAATGTAGTCGGTGCATTTCATAATCCAAACGACATTCTTTGGTAAGAGAAGGTGCCGAAGAGATAAGTAAATGTAGTTTTCTCCTGGTCCTCGGGAGAGATGGGGATTTGAAATTACCCTGAGAGACCATCTAGAAAAGAGTAAAAGCTATGGTCAGATAACCGTTCTAAAATTTGATCGATGAATGGCAAGGGGAAGTGGTACTTGCGGGTGGCGTCGTTTAACTTATGATAGTCAATACACATTCGCCACCCCATCATCGCCTATGTCAGGATTAAGTCATTATTCTCATTACTAACTACAGTTATCCCTCCCTTTTTCGACACTACCTGGACAGGGCTAACCCACTTACTATCAGATATAAGATAGATAATTCCTGCATCTAAGAGTTTCATAACTTCGCACTTTACAACTTCTTTCATATCTGGAATTATATGGCGCTGAGGATGGATTGAATTACGCGAATTATCTTCCATTAGGATATTGTGGGTGCAGAAAGATGGGCTTATGCCCTTGATTTCAACTATTTGCCAGGCAATAGCTCGGTGATGTTTACGTAACACTAGTAGGAGCTTATCATTTTGCACTTCGGTTAGGTAGGCAGAAACTATTACTGGTAGCTTGGAGTACTTTTTTAAAAAGGCATACCTAAGATGTTCGGCAGTTCCTTTAATTCCAGGGTGGGGGGTTCTTCATACGATATTCTGGAAATTCTTTCTTTTTCAAAAACAATGTCTTTGTAGACTTTTACTTTATATGAAAAATTGGAATGGGTGGAGTCCGCGGCCATGGCCGTCTCTTGCAGAAATTCATTTGGAAGAGTGGAGAAAGAACAAAAATCAAAAAAATTTATTTTTACTTTCAAAAATGTAGCAGGAAGATTCTTCACCTACAACATCTCAGAAAAATAGGAGTCGTCATTTTCTAGGGTGTTCTTCATCGAAGGGGTGATAGAGAAAGTCACTTCATCGTCTCCTACTTGTAGGAAGATCTTACCATTGCTTACGTCAATGATAGCTCGGGAGGTGGAAAGGAAGGTTCACACAAGGATCAAGGGAACCTCGACGTTTTCTTCAATGTCCAATATAACAAAATCCACCGGGAAGATGAATTTGTCAACTTTAAATAAGACATCCTCCACGATTCCTAACGTGTATTAAACAGATCTTTCAGCGAGCTGGATACTCATGCGTGTGGGGTTGAAGCTACCAATTCCTAACTTAGTGAATAATGAGAGGGGCATAAAGTTGATACTCGCACCTAAGTCAGCCAATACGTGCTTGACAAAAGGATTACCAAAGACACACGAAATAGAAAAACTACCCGGATCACTGATCTTCTTTGGTAAACCGTTTGTCAAGACAACAGCGCACTCGACATTTAGTGTGACATGCGGTAAGTTTTCTAACTTCTTTTTATTAGTCAGGAGGTCTTTAAGGCACTTAGCATACTTGGGCATTTGGGAGATAACTTCATGGAAGGGTAGATTTATGTGGATTTGCTTAAACATTTCTAAGAAGCGAGAGTATTGATCGTCCTGACATTGCTTGTTAAGTTCAGAAGGGTATGGTGTAGTTGGATTATTTTTAAAAATGGGTGGTGGAGTGAGATCTTTTTCTTCAACAGGGAGAGGGGTGATAACTTCTTCTTCAGTAGAGTGTGAAATGATAAAGTTTTCTCGACGGAGGGTTGATTTTTTAGAATGGGGGAAGAGCTTTGATTTTTTAAAATGGAGGCGGAGCTTGCCACGGGCTCTTCTCTAACCATACCCGGAACTTGCTTCCCACTCCGAAGTGTTATAGCTTTCGCTTACTCTCTCGGGTTGGGCTCGGTGTTGGCAGGAAGAGACCCGGCGGTCGCTTAGAAATAATTTTTGCGAGTTGTCCTACTTGATTCTCTAAACTTTTAACGGTCTCGGTTAGGGTTGAAAGTGAGGGTTATATTTGATTTACTCTAGAGGGGCGTGAATAGAGTAATTAAAAATCTTTTTACTGTTTAAAAAATAATATCAGAGAAATGGATTAAGAGATACTAGAATAGTAGTAAGCTAAAAGTTATCCTAAGTTAAGCTATTCTAACACAACACATATAATCTAATCTATCACAGGCACATCAAGAACAAAAAGAAAAGGGAAAACAGACAACATAAGAATTTTTATAGTGGTTCCTTAACCTGGTTACATCAGCTCTTCTACCACCGTGGTAGGAATCCACTACATGTTTTTATTAGGTGACTGCCACCAATGATCTTTTGATCAGGTGCTCAAAAACCAACTCAAGTATTTTGATCAGGAGACTTGCAACCAAGGAATAAGTTTTGAAGTGAGTTAAAGAACCCTTTGTATAAAGAGGGGGTGAGAGATTTATGGTGTCTTCTCTTTCTCAAAACAATTGGGAAGACTAGTGGATTTTGATGTTGTTAAAGCTCCCCCTGAAATGAAGATTTGTTCAGGAAGAATGGAAGCTTTGCAGGGTGAGTAGGTCTTCTTGAAAACATCTCCAGAAAGCTGTGGATAGATAGAAGTTGATTGTCTCTTTTAGCTTGCTGGAGGAAGAACACTTGATGAAGACAGTCATAACCTTTTCTTCAATAATTTCTGGTGCCTATCTTCTTCTCTTTGTGTTCTGCTATTCCTGTTATCTGTTTTTGATTGAAAGAGAAGATTATCTTTTATATATCTCTGTCTATTTTTTCCTTTGAATTTGAATTGTCTGCATTGAATGCTGACTGCCTGGAGAATGAAAATCCGGCTGGAGAGAATATTGCATTAATGGATTTCCCCAACTGTCCTATTAAAAACAGCAAGTAATAATCCTGATGAATACCATAATCAATACTGCCACTAACATCTATTTCCAGAGAATATGAGCATTGATTATTCAGGAAATACTGCAATAGAATAAGGAAAAGAAGAAGGGAAAATTCCAAGTCTGGAACTACACAACAATCGTCGAGCATAGAACAATTGTCGTCTACTTAAGTCCAAAGTTCGGCTCCTACATTGGCGTTGTATCAGCGTTTATATATTACTATGTTGAGCGCACTAGTATTTGGACTTTTCACCGCACCTCATAGATATGACAACGCGTCACTTTTGACAGCTCATTTTTCTCTGTGTTCGTCAATGGGTCTGTCCTCTACTACGACAGATTCTGATTCTTTGGCAATTGTGCCTCTGGTTGTGGTGTCCCTTATAAATACTTATATACCACACCCGGTCGCACGCATTTACCCACCGCCTTTTGATGACCTGCATTTCCCCACATTAGTGACTTTAGTTGGGTTCCTTGAGTTGTATTGCTCGCACATCTTTTCACATCCGGGAGCGTCCAATTATTTGGTTTATGATGAGCGGTTCTCCTTGGCAAAGCTTCATGGCAAGCGTGAGTATTTAAAATATAAAATTAAAACTGCGAATTTAGAGCTCATTAAAATCATCTCTGATTATAAGGCTCCCGTTCCACCTGACTTAACCCTCTTATTCTCCGCATTTGGGTATAGTCATGTAGCACATGGATTCTCTCCTCATGTATCTTTGATGTTAGTGTCTTATTTTAAGTTATGTTGTACGCACTTCCACTCCTTTCCGAGACTGTCCGACGCGAGACTTAGTGATTTGGGTTTTTTATGGTCAGTCCCCAAGCAGATTCCTTTTGGCTCCGTTAATAAATTAATACGTAGGAATGCCGAACCATTCATGATTATGAAGAACGTCAGATTTCATGCTTTTATTTCAGATTTTTATATAGCACAAGGTGTTTCACTTTATTTCAAGTTTCCAGACTTTTTACTGTACGTCTTTATTCTACCCGAGTGGCTTTCTTCGTCATTCTTCGCTACCACTACATGTTCTCTTGGGATGGGGAGTGTTAGTCCTGCTGTGTCTATTTCCCACGTTGATTCCATGGTTCTTGAACCGGATGTAAGATTCAAGTTTTTTTTCCTTTTGCTTGACACCCTTTCGAGTTTCCTCAGAAGTTTTGTTGTCTCTTTGCGAGACAGGTTCTCTGTGCAGATGGACGTACATGCTAGTACAACATGGATAGCTGGGCCATATTTGCCCCATATTGCTGTTGTTATGGACTGTTCTTGTAAGACCCCTTTTTTTCTTTTTAACACCGGGGTCTTAGGCCCATAACCGCCGCTTAGCGGTGACACCTTCACGCCCTGAAGGGTCATCACCGTGAAATGCCGATTCTGCCGGCCGATTCGATCACAGAAAAGCAACAAAAGTAGAGTAAGCACAAGAGTGGTAAAACTCTAAACAAAAGTCCACAATAAAATCACATCAGAGTAATAATATCTCCATGAAGGGAGAGTCCACAAAATATATAAATGTACTGAAAATAAGGGCTTAAGCCCGATACACCAAATCCTCACTACATAGTCACTCAAGCGGAAGCAAAATAAAACACTACTAAGGTCAGGGGCTCACAGTCCCAGCTGTCTGAACTCCTGAGCTAGACTGCCCTATCTCTAAACGGGCCGACCTCCGGGGCTGCTCCTCCATGTTGGGCTCCACGATCCCCTAAATGATGTGGTTCGAAAATCGTTAGTCTATAAGACTAAGTCCTATCATCCCCCACCCCTTCCCCCATAGCCCCTAGGCACCGAGCGGAGAGGAAGAACGAGGAGGAATTGAAGGTGGAGAGTAATCAAGAAACATATGGCAGCGTACCTAAACTAGCAATTTTATAGTACATGTGGCAGTAGAGTAAAGTTTGAAAAGTAACCTTAACTTATACGGAAATATATAAGCAAGGGATCTTCTACAGGGCTCCTATCGTATAAAGAGTCCCATACCAATTTATACGTTGGGGTGTCGGTTATTAACAACAATATATATATATATATATATATAAAGAATTTAACCTTAATTTATAAACTTGCCCACACAAGCTTATGAACCAAGGGGTCGTTTTGCAGAGCATATTGTATAAGTGTCCCATACCACTTATACAGTAGGTGACAGGGGTTTTATGCTATGATTATGCTATGACATGCAAGTGGGTTATGATGCGATCATGCAAGTGCAACTCACCCACCCGACTCTGTGCACACAGACCTTTAGTTCCCCCTTTCTGGAGCCGAACCTCCCAGGATACCTCCGTAGTGGAGCATAGAAGCGTTGGGTTGGGCCTCGCCTACCTCTAAACTAGTAAAGCACTACCGGTCAGACCTATCGTACGCCTCAACACTTGGTGCACGAAGTGGACTCCTGCGTACTCTTGCCGGCTGGAGCACCGGATTTTTGTTGGCAAAGTACTAACCACACTTGCCGAGTCAGCGTATTGGCGTCGGTGCTAACTTTAAACACTACTCTACCTAAATCTCATCACTGTTCAGTGAGTTTTAGTGACATTTTCTATCACTACAAGGTTTGTGCCCTAAACTAGGGTGAGGGTTTTGAGGTGGTTTAATACTTCCAAATTTCCTAAAATTTTAACCAGAGGACCATACTAACCATATGGTCCTCTACACAAATTTTTAAGTCATTCCAAGGTCATTTGACACCATGACCTTCAGACCCTAAAAATCCAAATTAAGTGACCTACCCTAGGGCTCTAGGGCTACCCTACTGTTAACCACCCCAAATTCCATTGGAGGGTGAGTCGTACTATAGAGAGTCAGTGGCCAAAATATCAGCCTCTGTTGAGGTGATTTGACCACTCAAAACCCAAAGGGGGTGCTTGACCTAGTTAACCTTAAAAGGGCCAACCTAGGGTTGGATCAATACCTAACCCAAACATCTCCAAATGAGATGAAAAGTTTACCAGAACCCTAACATGCCCTCTAAGACCACCCACCCAAATTTGGGGGGGTTTTGAGATGTTTAGGACACCTAATTAATTTATTCATGGATTATTAAATTTTTCTAAAAACTATATAAAACAATTTTCCAAAAATTCTGATTTTTGGACGTGTCCTAGATATAGTTGAGAGTAGCTTAAACCCCAAATTTCAGATCATTTGGATGTCTGGTTTGGAGTGAGCATCCATTTTATTCTCGGGACGGCCCTAGTGATAGACCTCACCAAAATGAGTGATGTGGTCTAACCAGGACTCCAAATTGAGTGAAATCAATTTTAAATTACGTTAGACATCAAAGGCTACATTTTCGATGTTGATCACTTTTTCTGTTCTGGCATCTATGTATTTTTAAAAATTAAAACCATTAAATACTAAATCTGTGATAGAAATTTAATTAATCAGAAATGCATTTACTATAGTTTAATATCATCCCTGGCACGAATCTTGGCGCGCCCTGGACGGAATCCCTTCATCTTCAACATTGAGCCGACGGCCAGGATTCAATTTTCCTGGGCCAACTTCAAGTGCCTGCCGCCGTCCATCCAGACGCTGCCCCGACCGGCCACCGCCACCCTCACCTCCGTTGAGGTGGTGGTTGTCGTCAGGCGGCGGCACAGCCGCCGGAGGGCCATTTTCAAGCGGTTCTACCAGGTTCAATTATCGGCCTGAAGCCATGGAAATACAAAATTTGTTCGGGCTCAATTAAGCCCGAACCTTGAACCTAGACGTTGCTACGATCTAACCATGAGATAAGGGGAGGAGGAAGACCTCGCCGGCGGCCTAAAGTGGAGAAGATCGCCGGGAAACCATCCTTGAAGGCGGCGCCGCTTGGTTTCTGCAACTACACAGTGGGGAGGCTCAGTTTCTTCAGGTAAGGATTGGGATTCCTCCTCCCGGCCCACTGAAGGTGTTTAAAGCCTCAGATGGGGAGAGGAGAGGCTGGATCATTAATGGCCATTAATGGCCTTGAAAGCCACCTCTCGACCTTGGTGGTTCAGTGCATCTAGCCAGTGGAATAGCCTAGAAAGCCTCCTGATCTTCTCAGGGCTGTTAGGGGAGATGAACCAAGCAAAGAAGAATGGCCCTTGGCTTCCCCATGGCATGAATGGCCTTTACTCCATCTTCTCTTTCCTCCATTAAAGGGAAATTGGATCTTTCTCTCTCCTAGTCATCATGAACGAATTTTTTCATCTCCATAGCCTATTGGCAGCCCATAAAATCATTATTATTAATTAAAATAAAGTTAGCCCAAGTGGGGGGAAATGGGCTTGAGCTTGGGTTAGCCCATTTGGGCTAATTTGACTTAACCTTAAGGTAGAGTTGACCTTAGTCAACATGACCATTTGGGTTGACCCCAATGGGTCCCTGGTGACCCATTGGCCTCCCCTAAGGTCTATGTAGGGTTGGGTAGGGTTGACTTGGCACCTTGGAGGTCACTTGACCCTTGGTAAGGGCACTTTGACCAGATTAGGGGCTTGAGTTGACTTGGGTCAACTTGGTCTCTAGGACTGAACCCAATGTGTCATTGGTGACCCATTGGCCTCCCCTAAGGCCTAGGTAGGGTTATGTATGGTTATCTTGCACTTTGAAGGTCACCTACCCTTAGTAAGGGTACTTTGACCAGATTAGCGCTAGAGTTGACTTGGGTCAACTTGGTCTCTTGGACTGCACCCAATGTGTCCTTAGTGACCCATTGACCTCACTTTAGGTCTAGGAAGACATGGGCAAGGTTGGTTGGGCACATTAGAGTCCAAATCCCCTTGTTAGGGCACCTTGCCCAATTTAGGCCTATGGTGGTCCTAGGTCAAATTGGCCACCTTGGGTTGACTCTAATGGACTATTAAGGCTCTAGTGGACCCTTTGATAGGTTAGTGATGTTATGGTGGGGTCATGGAGTCATGGTGAAGCCCTAAGGTCAAATCTTAGGTTTTGTGATGAGGTTGTGCCATAGGCAGACCAAGGTGATTCTTACCTTGGCCTTCTATCACTTTGCCCTTTTTAGCTTCCTAGGGTTTTGTCATGACCTAGTCATGACCAAAACCACTCTTAGGGGTCTAGTTGGAAATGAGATGTTACAGTTCTTCCCTCAAAGGCCACTCATCAGTGATGAGTAATTTTGAGTGGGGGAGGATTGGTGGCGACGATGCTGATGCGGCCGTGGATCCCCGTCATAGTGAGTTCGTGGATTGGGATGGTCGTTACCGCAATCTCGAGGATGGGAGTCTACCATGATGTTTCTTCGCCAACGCCGCCGTCGCTACATGTTTTGCTCGACGTCCGCTGCCACCAATAAATAAAATATATAATTATAATTTACATAATTATAATTATATATTTTATCATTTATATTTTTAGCAATTTAATTTTTAAGCAATTTTATTTTAATAGATATTTTCATGTATTTTTATTTCATGAAATATGATGGGTGCTTATAACCATCATGTGTTGTTTTTAAATATTTCATTTCAAATGTAAGATGGGTGCATATAACCATGATGAGTGGTTTAATTTTCAAGGGTGAAGATTGAGTGGTGTAGACTATATATAGCCATGTGAAAGTCCACCTAGTGTCAACTATCTTCACCTATGGGGGGGGGGGGGAATAGGTGAAGTGCAGCATTTTTGCGGAATTTAAGATTGTACCTGCACAATAAAAATAAACAGCACAGCACACAGAATACACAAGCTATTTATAGTGGTTCCCCGATTTGGGTACATCCACTTTCCCCCTTCGACCTATCTCCCAACAAGGGACGACTCGGTCTCTTCACCAACAGGATTGAAATCCAATCCTTGCACTTATCGGAAGGAACCCTTCCACACGTAGGAGTCAACACTCCCACAACACGGGTTGCACCCAACCCTTACAACACGGAACAAACGTTCCTTTATAATAAAAGTAAAACTAGAATGTACAAGAGATACAAACTACGTTTGGAGACTAAGGTGTCCCTCTTCGTTGACGACGTGTTTTTGAAGTCCACGAAGAGTCCACTACCCACGATCTCACTTGGAGAGAATCTCCCCGGAACCGGCGACGGCAAGATGGGCGGCGGCTAGGTTCACGGGATCGGCGGCAACAACGATGTGCGGCTGCTGTTCTTTAGAGATCCAAACTTCATAGCGAAGCTAGCTAGGTCTACCAACGGTCACACTAGGATCAATCGTTTCGATCGATTCGGATGGGGAAGATTTTCCCGATCTACAAATCGAGAGACAAGAGATCTCCGGTTAGACACGTGAGACTCTAAGCTTGGCTAGGCTTCTGTCGCAGGAGGATCTGGGCGAAACCATGATCAAACAGCGAACTACTCGGCGCGAGCGGCGACGGCAGTGGCGGCGGAGCGGAACCAGCGATCTAGGTCACGTTGCGGCTCGTGTATTTCTTTTCTTCTTCGCTACCCTTTCTGTTCAAAAATACCCGTGTATTTATACACACGTATACTCCTAAATAACCGTTGTGGGTCCCACCTGAAGGAAACCCTAGTTCCGGTTCAACATAGTCCCAGCGGCAGAATCCGGTCCAGCAGCTTCCAGAGAAATTGCTAAGTCAAAATCGGCGAGAATCGAAGGTGATTCTCGACGAATCGGCGAGAATCAGCTAGTGATTCTCGACGATTCGTCGAGAATCACTAATGATTCTCGCCGAATCACATGATGATTCTCGACGAATAGTACTTGGCCATGATCTGCTCAACGATGGCTTCGGCGAGAATCACTAGTGATTCTCGCCGAATCTTACTTGGCACCGTTTTGAGGTGGCCGGATAGAGTCGGCGAGAATCACTAATGATTCTCGACGATTCGGCGAGAATCACTAGTGATTCTCGCCGAATCGGCGAGAATCACTTGGTGATTCTCGTCGAATTATACTTAGACGAATTTTCGTCTTTCCACCCAAGAGCTGCTCCTTGACCCATCCTTGCTCCTTGTCTGCTCTTGTATAAACACGGCCCTGTACTTGAAAGTAAGTGCACTCCAATAGAGAGAGTACACGTAGGCCAACACACTGATCTGCTCAACGAGGGATTACGTCGTGCAGACCTGTGTATATTGACCTACTGCACCCTGACATTGGTGTGCACTTAGCGTGGAATAACTGCAAGCACAACTTAAGAGGTTTCATCAAATACATTGTGAATTAATCTTAGCTTGACAGGTGGCTTCCTCAAATCCAGGTAATTGTGGATACAATACCCAACAATCTCCCCCTATTTGACGAAGCCAAAACCCTACTTGCTAAGATGAATAACACCAACCAGATAATATAAACAACATTCAGAATTTAAATATGCAGCACAAGAGAATATAGGCAGACAAATCAAGACTTTAGTCATTCATAAATACATATATATATATATATATATATATATATATATATATATATATATATATATATATATATATATATATATATATATATATATATATATATATAAATAATCAGGATTGTTCATATATCAATAAGACAGGATAAAAATGTTCAAGAGACAATGATAATCTATGAGTTTCTGTCTATGGATTTTTGGCTAGGTCGTCCTTATGATTCTGAGCCAAATACTTCTTTCTTTGCCTTTCCACATACTCTTTGGGCTTCGGATAATATTTTGGAGGAGGAGCTTTATCTGCCGCAGTATTGGTTCTGAAAAAGATGTTCCTTTTGGCTTCATACGTCTTATGCATCTCCCATTCATACTGGATGTATACATCGTTTCGATTGATTTCCCATTGTTCCTGTTGCCAGAATGTGTCCAATATGATACTCTTGGATACTGGACTTCACTTTTCGTTTCTTACTTCCTCCTCCTTCAGCCTGATTCTCTTTTCAACTTGTGTTTCCTTTGATGTCCCTTCTTGCGATTTCCTCTTGTCCCTAGCTTTTGCTAGGGCTCGTTGATCAAACATTGCCATCAGTTTTGCCTTGGAGGAGGCCCTAGCAGCCCTATGAACATCAGCTTCACTTACAGGAACTTCTTCAACACTGGCGCCCTCATCAGCCACATCATAATAATCTTCAGGAGCAGGAGCACCCTGGGGATTTTCAGGGATGTTAACGCCTAACGCTTGTTGGAGCATCCACCAGCAACTGTCATAAACATATTTGTTTGACTGCTCAAAGTTTTTGATCATGACTTCCCGAAGCTCAGCCATCTTAGCTATATATTCTTTCTCCCCCTTTTTGGCTTCGACTGCGATGGAATTTGCATAGGAGTGCAGTGAGTCATCAATATGCTTTGTAGTTCTGGAGAATTCAGTGACCAAGGCTTGTTGATTTGTATTGAGAGTTACCATATTGCCATCAAACTTTTGAATATTATTGGCTACGACATGAGCATTCTGATTCACTACGGAGAGAGTATCGGTGTTCTTTTTCAGTCCATCCATAAGAAGAATGACAGCTTGGCCGGCCGCTGTATACTTATCTTCAAACTTCTTTTCCATCACGTCAAGTTTATGATTCAACTCCACCATGTTCTTGAGCATGAGATTTTCAGATTTCTTAATCCTTTTCAGCATTTTATTTTGAGCTTTTTCAAAAGAGGCTTTAAGCTCATCCACTATACCTTGAATGACACTCACAGTGTGAGTGGCTAGCTCATCTCGTAATGGAAGATCCGGAGGCACTTCTTGGCCTTGCGCTTCAGCAGATGCACCTGTAGAGCTGGACACAAGCACAGTCTCTAATGGGGGAATGCTGGCGGCCTCTGTAGATTTTTCGGACTCCCCCTCCACTGGTGCACTGATGATCTCAGGAGCAGTCTCAGGAGCGTGCTGGTCAAGTGGAGCTTCAGTGATATCCTGAGTCTCCAAGGCTTCCTGTCCCTCATTGCCGTCTTCCTCTCCTTCATCATCCATGAGATCATCTTCATCAGCATCCTCTTCCAACTCTTTGTCAGCAGTCTCCTGTACAGCAGCTTCGGCTCCTTGATCGTTCCGGTTCAAGGCCTCCTCATGCTCTAGCACAGTTTCACTTTCTTCTTGTATATCTGCCACAGCATCTCTGGCCATCTGGGAGATGTCAGATACTATATCAGCATGAGTGGGTAGAGGCTCCCCCTCAATTCCTGCAGTCAAAGCATCAGGAATTTCACTGGGGATTACTGCTGGAGATACTTCCTGTTGTCCGACCACGGCGGCCTGCCCAATGTGCCTCTCCCATCTGTCAAAAACACTTGAGTCCATCTTCTTCAAGTAGTGTAGAGGAACACCTTTACTCATGTCATACTTGTCTCCTGTAAGACCCCTTTTTTTTTTTTTTTTGAACACCGGGGTCTTAGGCCCAGAACTGCCGTTTTGCGGTGACTCCTTCACGCCCTGAAGAGTCGTCACCACAAAGCGCCGATTCTGCCGGCCATTTCGATCACAGAAAAGTAGCAAAATAATGAAGTAAATGTAAACTATCTGTCCACAGAGAATCACATGACATATATAAATATAACTCCACGAAGGGAGTGTCCACAGAAGACAACATCAGAGTAGCAAAAATACGGGCTTATGCCCGGTACAACATATCCTCACTACAAAGTCACTCATGCGGAAGCAAAAGCTGAAAAAGCTACTCAGGGTCGAGACTCACAGTCCCGGCTGTATGAACTCCGGAGCTAGACTGCCCCACCTCCAAGCGCACCGGTCTCTGGGGCTGCTCCTCCATGCTGGTCTCCGCGATCCCCTAAATGATGCGGTTCGAAAACCGTTAGTCTAAAAGACTAAGTCCTATCATCCCCCACCCCTTCCCCCACGGCTCCTAGGCACCGAGCAGAGAGGAAGAAAGGGAAGGACATGAAGGTGGAGAATATCAAAAGCAGATGGCAGCGGTCCTATTCTAGCAAGTTCTATAGCATATAAAGACAATGAAATGTAAGCTGAAATGTAACCTTCACTTATGTGGAAAAACACATAAGCCAAGGGGTCTTTTGCAAGGCTCCCATCGTATAAAAGGTCCCATACCGATTTATACGTTGGGGTGTCGGTGGTCAAACAGCAGCAACTAAGTATATCAAAATTAACCTTAATTTATAAACTTGCCCACACAAGCTTATAGACTAAGGGGTCGTTTTGCAGGTCCTAATGTATAAGCGTCCCATTCCACTTATACATCAGGTGTCAGGGGTTAAATGAATCGATTATGCTATGACATGCAAGTGGGTATGATGGACATGCAAGTGCAACGCACACACCCGACTCTGTGCACACAGACCTTTAGTTCCCCCTTTCTGGAGCCGTAACCTCCCAGGATACCTCCGTAGTGGCAGACGGAAGCGGTGGGTTGGGCCTCGCCCACCTCTAAACCAGTAAGGCACTACCGGTCAGACCTATCGTACGCCTCAACGCTTGGTGCACGAAGCGGACTCCTGCGTACTCTTGCCGGCTGGCGCACCGGACTTCTGTTGGCGAAGTGCTAACCACACTTGCCGAGTCAACGTATTGGCGTCGGTGCATCGACCCTCCAATACCGAAAACCCACCACCTTAATTTATTTTCCTTTTATGCACATGCAGATTTAGCGTAAACAAAACCCGAGCCGAAGCTCCCCGGACCAAGAGTCCGTCTTTTAACCATCCGAGCCGAAGCTCCCAGCTGACTTTTGGTGCTAACAGTGCCTGTGAAATGTGCAATCCTAATTACTAAGTTACTCTTTTCAGCTTGTTAAACAGTTTACGTTAACCCAGGACTGCCCCCGGTATTCCCTGTGAAGGGCTCTCAAGGGGCACTAGGAACTGTGTTGGGATTACGCCCAGCGTTCCCTTTCGCAAGGTACTTATTTTATTATTGGTTTATCCCCTTACCCATTATTTTCTCATGTTTCGATACGCTAATCCTAGGGTGATTTGACTCCAACTCTCCTTGGGTAGGACGATCTTTCGTCGGGCCCGAACGCCTTTAAACCCTAGACAAATCCACACCCTACTCACTCATCTTCCAAAGATGCAGCCCTTTCCACTTGTCCTTACAGCAAACCATCAAGACCCATCATACGTGCCCTAATTCAATCCAAATGAAATCCTGCAGTTTTACTATATGCAGACCACTTAAGCTACGTGACCCGTAAAAGGGGAAGTACATGAAATACTCATCCAGTACCCTCATGATAATTATCAGAGGTCTATTATGATAAATATAGACTAAATTCAGAAAAATCATATTTTTCCCAATTAATCTACTATTTATTGAATTTTCCTCAAAAACTAGGCCATAGTCAATTTGAACATGAACCATAAGATTTTCTCAGGTAATGGCCTCCTAAAATTTGTATTCACTAAATAACAGAGAAGTATCATTGGATGCTAATTTTCATAATTTTCCAGATAATTCTTGACCTCTAAAGGATTTATTAAAATAATTCCAAAAATCAAAAATAATGAAGGAAGTGCCACATATATGTCTCCAATAATTATGTAAAAATTACTAGGGCTTCATAGGGAACTAAAAACATCATGATGAAGAAATTAGAATTTTTCAGACAATATAAAAGTCATTATTAAATTTTCCAAGGTTCCATGGAATTAAATAATTAAAGAAGCAACAACTAAATATCATTCTTCAAAAATTCCATAAAAATTTACAGAGATGGGTAACATGATTATAATCCCCTTTGCTAAGTTTCATCAGGTTTAATCAAGTATATTGTTCTCCAAAAATTCCTAAGTGAAAATTGTAAAACATGACTTTGTGAATAAAGTACCAAAAATATTCATCCAAAATTTATTATAAAATTTCCAGAGATATATATACCCTAGGCAACTTCCCATTCAAAAACTCAGGCCTTTTCAGAGAGTTTTGTTATTAGATCTTATGGTTTCAAAGCTAGTGCCCTAAACTAGGGTTATGGATTTAAGGGGTTTTAGGTCTTCCAAATGCCCTAAAATTTTAACCACAGGACCATAGTAACCCTATGGACATCATTCCCAAGTTTCAAGTCCATCCAAGGTCTTTTGACCCCAATTTCTTCAAACCCTAGAAATTTACCCTAAAGGGCCTACCCTAACATTCTAGGGCTACCCTAGTCCAATCCACTCCAAACTCCATAAGTGAGTGTAAAAAGTCAAATTATATCAGTGGCCAAAATTTCAGCCTCTGTTGAGGTGATTTGGTCACTCAAAACCAAAAGTGCAACTTTTGACCAAAATGCCCTTCATAGGGTATAAATAGGGTTGGGTCAAAACCTATTCAAAACACATCCAATTTAAATGAAACTTTATACAGGTACCTAATTGGAGCCCAGGGACCACTCACCAAAATTTGGGAGGGTTTGGATGTGTTTAGGGCACCTATTTAATTTATCTAATAATTATTAAATATTTACCAAAACTATAGAAATATTTTCTCCAAAAATTCCCATTTTTGGGCAGGCCCTAGGTATGTCTAGGATAGACTCTCTGCCAAAATTTCAGCTAATTTGGGCTAGGAGTGAAGAGTGGGCATCCATTTTAATCTCAGGTTAGCCCTAGGTATAGTGCCCACCAAAATGGGCGCTGTGGTCTAACCACTTACCCAAACGAGTTGAAATAAATTTTAAAATAATCTAGACTCGAAGGGCTACGACTTTTGTGACTGGCCATTTTTCCTAAAACAGCCTCTAAGTGCCTCGTTTAATGACATCAAAATGTGCAAGTTAAAGGGGTAATAAATAACAATATTATACATATAATTATAATAATTAAATAGGCAAAGTACTGTTCATCTTCTCAAAAAGAACGAACCAGCACCCTAAAAAAACGCCTAACACCTGTAGCTTTGCATGAGCCACCGCCGGCCATTTGGCCACCTCCCTGGCCAGCCACCACCCCCACAACCTCCGTTGAGGTGAGGGCTACCGCCGGGCGGCGGCACGGCCGCCGGAGGGGCGGTTTCCGGCGAACCCGATAGGTAGAAAATCCATGGAAAAGGCTGAAATTTGCTCTCCCAATCGGGCTCAATTGAGCCCGATTTCTCTCCTAAACGATCTAAGGATCTAGCCCACGAAGAGAGGAGTAGAGGAGGACCTTATTTGTGGTTCGATGACGGCGGCGGCGGTGGTCGGCCATGGCGTTTTTCCTCTCCGGCGAGCTTGCCCGAATCCTCGATCCTCCACCAAAACCTTTGATCCAATATGTTATTTTGACTGCCAAGGACGTTCTGAAGGTGATGGGAAGATCAGAAATTCAAATGGGGGGCTGCATAGGGGGATTTATATTTTTTCATGGGAGGGGAGGTGAAGGGTTGGTTGGCCATGGTGGTTGGGCTCCCCCCATTAGTGTTGGCTGGCTGGAATTGATAGCATTATCATCCCAAGAGGCAAGGGAGATGAATGGGGACAATGGAGAGATGAATGGAGTGGCCCATGGCCTCCCTCCATAACTCCTCTCTCTTTTTTCCTTTTTCTCTCTCCTCCATTAAGGAGAAAACTCTCATTTTCTCTCTCCTAGTCACCCCTACGAAATTTAGGTGGCATCCCTCATAAATATCAGCCTCCTAAAGTTAATGGGCCACTCAAGTTGGGCTTAGCCCAAGTGGCTTGGGCTTGGTTAGGTCATTTAGGCTAGTTTGACCTATTTTAGGGTTGACTTGACTTTGGTCAATTTGGCCATTTTGGTCGACCCCAATGGGTCCTTGGTGACCCATTGGCCTCTCCTAAGGTCTATGTAGGGTTGGGTGGGGTTGACTTGGCACCTTGGAGGTCACTTGACCCTTGGTAAGGTCACTTTGACCAGATTAGGAGCTCGAGTTGACTTGGGTCAACTTGGCCTCTAGGGCTGACCCCAATGTGTCCTTAGTGACCCATTGACCTCACTTTAGGGTTAGGAGGGCATAGGTGGGGTCCACTTGTCTAGGGGAAGGTCAATTGACCCTAAGTAGGCTAGTTTGACCCATTTAGGGTTAGAGTTGACTTTGGTCAACTGAGTCCCTTTCATTGACCCCAATGGGTCCTTATGACTCTAATGGGTCTCCCAAAATGTTTGGGAGTGTTGTGGTAGGGTCTTTGGGCCATGGTGAAGCCCCATGGTCATCCTAAACTATTGTTCAGAATTCTACTATTTGCAGACCATGGTGATCCTCACCTTGGCCTCCTATCTCTTGGCCCATTTCTGGCTTCCTAGGGTTTTGTCATGACCTAGTCATGGCCAAAACCACTCTTAGGGGTCTAGTTGGAAATGGGATGTTACAAATCCCAATAAACAAAACAAAGATTTCGTCCCCGAAATCAAGGTTGGACCTACGGGTCTTATTACCGAAGGAAAGAGTCTTGTAACATCCCATTATGACGTCTTGTTTGTTAAATTTGATTTAAGGGAAAACTTAGATCTAAGACCCCTTTCGCCCAAACGGTGAACCAAAATCCCAATAAACAAAGTTAAGCCCCCAATAAACAAAGATAAGCCCCTATCTACCTAGAGCAGCCCTTAGTATACTTAAAGCAGAAAAATAAATTAACATCTTGAGGGGTCTGAGAGGTATACCTGACTGAATAGCTCGGGGTATCTTTGTCGCATCAGGTCCTGTGGCTCCCAGGTATGCTCCTCCTGGCCGTGGTTCCTCCACAGGACCTTGACTAGAGGGACCCTCTTGCGTCGTAAGACCCGCACTCCTCGGTCGTCGATCCTCACAGGCTCCAAATGAACAGACCGGTCTGAAGCTACCGGCCCTTCGGTGGTCAGAATCTGCTGCTCCGGGCGTAGTAGAGCCCTCCTCAAAGAAGAAATGTGGAAGACGTCGTGCAACGCTTCTAGCTCTGGTGGTAACTCCAGCCGGTAGGCTAGGGGTCCGATCCGCTCCAGGATCCTGTAAGGGCCCATGTACCTAGGGCTGAGCTTCTTCCTCCGACCACGCACCCGTGAAACTCCATGTATGGGCCGGATTTTCAGAAACACCCGGTCCCCCACCTGGAACTCCACCTGCCGATGTCGGGCGTCATAGTACTTGGCCTGTCTACTCTGCGCCTCGAGCATCCTGTCTCTGATCAGCCTCACTTGTGCCTCGGTGTCTTCAACGAACTCTGACCCCAATATCTTCGGATCTTCGTTCTGCACCCATGAGAGCGGGGTCCGGCATCTCCTCCCGTACAAGGCTTCGTAAGGCGCCATCCTGATGCTGGACTGGTGGCTGTTGTTATAGGAGAACTCGACAAGGGGTAAGAGTTTCTCCCACGGTTCCCCGCGATCTAAGATGCATAGCCTCAAAAGGTCCTCCAGCGTCCGGTTGGTGCGTTCTGTCTGCCCGTCTGTCTGGGGGTGGAATGCAGTGCTGAAAGTCAATCGCGTGCCTAAGTAAGCTTGCACGGACCTCCACTCCCTGGAGGTGAACCTGCCATCCCGATCCGACACTATCGTCCTGGGCACTCCATGATAACGAATGAACTGCTCCACAAACTTCCGCACCAGTACTCCTACTGAATCATCCTTCCTGATCGGTATAAATCGAGCCACCTTGGTCAACCGATCGACGATTACCCAGATCGAGTCATTCCCTGTCCGAGACCGGGGAAGCCCATGTATGAAGTCCATGGCTATGTCATCAAACTTCCACTCCGGCACCGGGAGTGGCTGCAATAATCCTGCGGGGTTCCTGCACTCCGCCTTCACTAGCTGACATGCCTCACAATGGGTCACGAAGTGTGAGACATCCTTCTTCATGCCCGGCCAGTACATCGTCCTCTTCAAATCAGCCGTCATCTTTGTGATCCCCGGGTGTACAGAATACCGGCTGCAGTGCGCCTCCATCATAATATCCTCCCGGATCTGGCCTCCCTCCGGTATATACACCCGTCCTCTGAAGCACACCAGATCGTCCCTCAGTGTGTAATCTCCTGCAGTGCCCGCCTTCAGAGCTTGGAAGATGGGTTCCAACTTGGCATCCTGCCTCTGTCCCTCTCTGACCCGGTCTCTGATGTCATCGGTAACGCCTATCGCGGCCAAGTACTCCTCATAGAGCTCAGGATCATCAGACGACACCAGAGTAATGTGCATGTCCTCTAGTCTCTGCAGCAGCTCCATAGACATCAACTGAGGCTCTGCTCCTGCTGTGGCAGCTCTCCTACTCAGTGCATCCGCTACCACGTTCGCCTTCCCCGGGTGGTAATGCATCTCATACTGATAGTCAGAAAGGAACTCCACCCACCGCCTCTGCCTGATGTTTAGTTCCTTCTGCGTGTCCACGTACTTAAGGTTCTTATGATCGGAGTATATGTCACAGTGGACTCCATAAAGGTAGTGCCGCCATATTTTTAGTGCGAATACAACTGCCCCCATCTCCAGGTCGTGCACTGGGTAGTTCTTCTCATGGGTCTTCAGCTGGCGGGAAGCATAAGCTATGACGTGTCCGTTCTGCATCAGTACTGCTCCCATCCCCTGATATGATGCGTCGGTGTAGACCTGGAATCCCTCCCTCCCCGAGGGGAGAGTAAGAATGGGAGCCGAGGTCAGCCGATCCTTCAGCTCCTGGAAAGCTGTCTGGCACTGCGGGGTCCACACGAACGGTACCTCCTTCTTTGTCAAGGATGTGAGCGGGAGGGCGATTCGAGAGAATCCTTCTACGAATTTCCGGTAATAACCGGCAAGTCCCAGGAAACTTCGCACGTCTGTGGCCGTCTTCAGCGGCGGCCAATCCCTGACTGCCTGAATCTTTGCCGGGTCCACCGCCAGCCCGGCTCCGCTGATAATGTGGCCTAAGAAAGCCACCTCCTTCAACCAGAACTGACACTTGCTGAACTTCGCATAAAGGCGATGCTCCCGCAGTCTCTCCAAGGTCAGTGCCAGATGTCGCGTGTGCTCCTCCTCCGTCTTAGAATAGATAAGGATGTCGTCTATGAACACTATGACGAACACATCCAAATAAGCCTCGAAGACCCGGTTCATGAGGCTCATAAACGCCGACGGAGCATTCGTGAGCCCGAAGGGCATCACGATGAACTCATACAATCCATATCGGCTACTAAAGGCCGTCTTCGGAATATCCTCCTCCTGGATCCGCAGCTGGTAGTAGCCTGATCTCAAGTCCAGCTTCGAAAAGTAATGGGCTCCCTCCAGCTGATCGAACAACTCGTCTATCCTGGGGAGCGGATAGGTATTTCGGACGGTCAGCCTGTTTAGTGCTCGATAGTCGATGCACAGGCGTAAAGTGCCGTCCTTCTTCTTTACGAATAGGACAGGAGCTCCCCATGATGAGGAACTCGGCCTAACAAATCCTGCTTCCACCAGCTCCTGCAACTGTGTCCGAAACTCCGCCAACTCCTTCGGAGCCATCCGATAAGGGCCTTGGATGCCGGCTTAGCCCCTGGTACCAACTGAATCTGGAAGTCCTTTTCCCTATGCGGAGGTAGTCCTGACAGCTTATCCGGAAAAATGTCGGCGTAGTCACGAACCACCGGAATGTTAGCAATCAGGTCCTTCTCCTCAGTCATCTCGAACAATACTTGATATACCTCGTCCCCTTGCATATGAGCCTTAATGGCCTGAATAGATGAAAGCAGGCGTCGGGAGACCGGTGTAGTACCTTCGAATGTCGCATAAGTATCGCCGTGGCTGAGCACGACCCTCCTTGCCGGGCAATCAATCTGGGCATGGTTCCAGACAAGCCATGTCATGCCCAAGATGAGGTCGAAGTCCGGCATCCTCAGGATCGTCGCCGGGGCCTCGAGTGTCAACCCGTCTATGGTAACCTCCAGGAGGCACTTTTCTGTGGACTGAATCTCCATCCCATTGGGGAGGCGCACCCTCCTGGGTAGTCCTGTATAGCAACGAATCTGATCCAGGTCCTTGACGAAATCCTCCGATACAAAGTTATGTGATGCCCCCGTGTCGAACAGGGTGTGGGCAGGCTTGCCGCACACCATCACCATTCCTAAATCAGTTTGAAAGAAATTCTAGCGTAAGGTTTTCTAACCTAGGTTGTATAGTAGTTCTATCAATGCTTAATACGAGCAAAGAATAATTCTAACATTAAGATTACTCTCATACCTGCAATAACCCTGTCCGGGTTCCGGGGCTGTGCTAAGTCCAGAGCGTAAATCTGCTCCCCATTCTGCCTGCGGTCGCCTCCCTGGTAACCACGTCCTCGGCCGCGTCCTCGGCCTCCGAAATGCTGGGCCGGTGGGCCACCTCGTGGTGCTGGAGGTGGTGCCCCCCTCATAGGGCAATCTCTCCGGAGGTGTCCCACCTGGTGACAGTGGAAGCACTCCGGCGGGGGATACGCCATACCCCGGGGTCTCTGCATCTCCTGGATCCGGAGAGGTTGAGGGGCCAAGACCACCTGCTCTCTCGGCTCCTGCCTCAACTCCTGACGAGGCTGCTCCTCTGCCCTTCTTCCATCTGGTACGATGCCTTGCCGCTGATCATTTCGGGCCCTCCGGCCCTGGTCCTCCGTTTGCCGTTTCCGGCCCCGAGTGGTGTGCCAGTCGGCCTCAATCCTCTTCGCCATCTCTAAAATCCGGGAGATGGGCCCGTCAGAGACAAAAAGCAAAGCCTCTCTCAACTCCTCTTTTAGGCCCTTATAAAACCTCTTGACGTACCCCGCTTCATCCAGCTGATAAGAGCCCGCATATCGGGCCAAATGATCGAACTCTCGGTGGTACTCCACCACTGTCCTGGTGCCCTGCCTCAGCTGCAAGAAACGCTCCTCCAACTCGTCCCTGGCCGACTGAGGAACAAAGTGCTCCAGCAGCGTGGCCCTGAATTCTTCCCATGTGATTTCTGCAATCTCTCTATCCGCAAAAGTCGTGTCCAACAGCGTCTTCCACCATCGCTTGGCATGTGACTCCAAGCATGATACCACTAGGGCCACCCTCTCCTCCCAGGGGCATCGTATCCCCGTCAACATCTCGTACATCACATCCAGCCACTCCTCTGTCCGTACTGCCGACTCCGTCCCCAAGTAAGATGGGGGAGAGAGTCCTCGGAAGGTGCTCATCCAGTTGGCCCCTGGGTTTGGCTGCTGGGCTGGGGCTTGCTGAGCCCGGAAGGCCTCAAGGATGGCTGTAAGGGTCTGCCCCATGTCTGACTGGAGGAAAGGTGTGGGGACCATGGGAGGTGGTGCAATGTCTGGAATCTGCTGAGCTCCACCTTGTGGGGTGGGCTGAGCTGAGGGCTGCAAAATGAACTTCATCAGTAGGTAATCGACTCAATGCCTAATGATAGTGGACAATTTATATGTGATTCCCCCCATATGGGCACACCACCGCTTCCGCTGCTTAGTTTGTCCCCAAACTAAACCCGCGCGGGGGTGACCCAGGGTTGTGGACGGCTACTTTTCGATCGAGGTTTCCTCTGATACCACTTGTAAGACCCCTTTTTTTTTTTTTTGAACACCGGGGTCTTAGGCCCAGAACTGCCGTTTTGCGGTGACTCCTTCACGCCCTGAAGAGTCGTCACCACAAAGCGCCGATTCTGCCGGCCATTTCGATCACAGAAAAGTAGCAAAATAATGAAGTAAATGTAAACTATCTGTCCACAGAGAATCACATGACATATATAAATATAACTCCACGAAGGGAGTGTCCACAGAAGACAACATCAGAGTAGCAAAAATACGGGCTTATGCCCGGTACAACATATCCTCACTACAAAGTCACTCATGCGGAAGCAAAAGCTGAAAAAGCTACTCAGGGTCGAGACTCACAGTCCCGGCTGTATGAACTCCGGAGCTAGACTGCCCCACCTCCAAGCGCACCGGTCTCTGGGGCTGCTCCTCCATGCTGGTCTCCGCGATCCCCTAAATGATGCGGTTCGAAAACCGTTAGTCTAAAAGACTAAGTCCTATCATCCCCCACCCCTTCCCCCACGGCTCCTAGGCACCGAGCAGAGAGGAAGAAAGGGAAGGACATGAAGGTGGAGAATATCAAAAGCAGATGGCAGCGGTCCTATTCTAGCAAGTTCTATAGCATATAAAGACAATGAAATGTAAGCTGAAATGTAACCTTCACTTATGTGGAAAAACACATAAGCCAAGGGGTCTTTTGCAAGGCTCCCATCGTATAAAAGGTCCCATACCGATTTATACGTTGGGGTGTCGGTGGTCAAACAGCAGCAACTAAGTATATCAAAATTAACCTTAATTTATAAACTTGCCCACACAAGCTTATAGACTAAGGGGTCGTTTTGCAGGTCCTAATGTATAAGCGTCCCATTCCACTTATACATCAGGTGTCAGGGGTTAAATGAATCGATTATGCTATGACATGCAAGTGGGTATGATGGACATGCAAGTGCAACGCACACACCCGACTCTGTGCACACAGACCTTTAGTTCCCCCTTTCTGGAGCCGTAACCTCCCAGGATACCTCCGTAGTGGCAGACGGAAGCGGTGGGTTGGGCCTCGCCCACCTCTAAACCAGTAAGGCACTACCGGTCAGACCTATCGTACGCCTCAACGCTTGGTGCACGAAGCGGACTCCTGCGTACTCTTGCCGGCTGGCGCACCGGACTTCTGTTGGCGAAGTGCTAACCACACTTGCCGAGTCAACGTATTGGCGTCGGTGCATCGACCCTCCAATACCGAAAACCACCACCTTAATTTATTTTCCTTTTATGCACATGCAGATTTAGCGTAAACAAAACCCGAGCCGAAGCTCCCCGGACCAAGAGTCCGTCTTTTAACCATCCGAGCCGAAGCTCCCAGCTGACTTTTGGTGCTAACAGTGCCTGTGAAATGTGCAATCCTAATTACTAAGTTACTCTTTTCAGCTTGTTAAACAGTTTACGTTAACCCAGGACTGCCCCCGGTATTCCCTGTGAAGGGCTCTCAAGGGGCACTAGGAACTGTGTTGGGATTACGCCCAGCGTTCCCTTTCGCAAGGTACTTATTTTATTATTGGTTTATCCCCTTACCCATTATTTTCTCATGTTTCGATACGCTAATCCTAGGGTGATTTGACTCCAACTCTCCTTGGGTAGGACGATCTTTCGTCGGGCCCGAACGCCTTTAAACCCTAGACAAATCCACACCCTACTCACTCATCTTCCAAAGATGCAGCCCTTTCCACTTGTCCTTACAGCAAACCATCAAGACCCATCATACGTGCCCTAATTCAATCCAAATGAAATCCTGCAGTTTTACTATATGCAGACCACTTAAGCTACGTGACCCGTAAAAGGGGAAGTACATGAAATACTCATCCAGTACCCTCATGATAATTATCAGAGGTCTATTATGATAAATATAGACTAAATTCAGAAAAATCATATTTTTCCCAATTAATCTACTATTTATTGAATTTTCCTCAAAAACTAGGCCATAGTCAATTTGAACATGAACCATAAGATTTTCTCAGGTAATGGCCTCCTAAAATTTGTATTCACTAAATAACAGAGAAGTATCATTGGATGCTAATTTTCATAATTTTCCAGATAATTCTTGACCTCTAAAGGATTTATTAAAATAATTCCAAAAATCAAAAATAATGAAGGAAGTGCCACATATATGTCTCCAATAATTATGTAAAAATTACTAGGGCTTCATAGGGAACTAAAAACATCATGATGAAGAAATTAGAATTTTTCAGACAATATAAAAGTCATTATTAAATTTTCCAAGGTTCCATGGAATTAAATAATTAAAGAAGCAACAACTAAATATCATTCTTCAAAAATTCCATAAAAATTTACAGAGATGGGTAACATGATTATAATCCCCTTTGCTAAGTTTCATCAGGTTTAATCAAGTATATTGTTCTCCAAAAATTCCTAAGTGAAAATTGTAAAACATGACTTTGTGAATAAAGTACCAAAAATATTCATCCAAAATTTATTATAAAATTTCCAGAGATATATATACCCTAGGCAACTTCCCATTCAAAAACTCAGGCCTTTTCAGAGAGTTTTGTTATTAGATCTTATGGTTTCAAAGCTAGTGCCCTAAACTAGGGTTATGGATTTAAGGGGTTTTAGGTCTTCCAAATGCCCTAAAATTTTAACCACAGGACCATAGTAACCCTATGGACATCATTCCCAAGTTTCAAGTCCATCCAAGGTCTTTTGACCCCAATTTCTTCAAACCCTAGAAATTTACCCTAAAGGGCCTACCCTAACATTCTAGGGCTACCCTAGTCCAATCCACTCCAAACTCCATAAGTGAGTGTAAAAAGTCAAATTATATCAGTGGCCAAAATTTCAGCCTCTGTTGAGGTGATTTGGTCACTCAAAACCAAAAGTGCAACTTTTGACCAAAATGCCCTTCATAGGGTATAAATAGGGTTGGGTCAAAACCTATTCAAAACACATCCAATTTAAATGAAACTTTATACAGGTACCTAATTGGAGCCCAGGGACCACTCACCAAAATTTGGGAGGGTTTGGATGTGTTTAGGGCACCTATTTAATTTATCTAATAATTATTAAATATTTACCAAAACTATAGAAATATTTTCTCCAAAAATTCCCATTTTTGGGCAGGCCCTAGGTATGTCTAGGATAGACTCTCTGCCAAAATTTCAGCTAATTTGGGCTAGGAGTGAAGAGTGGGCATCCATTTTAATCTCAGGTTAGCCCTAGGTATAGTGCCCACCAAAATGGGCGCTGTGGTCTAACCACTTACCCAAACGAGTTGAAATAAATTTTAAAATAATCTAGACTCGAAGGGCTACGACTTTTGTGACTGGCCATTTTTCCTAAAACAGCCTCTAAGTGCCTCGTTTAATGACATCAAAATGTGCAAGTTAAAGGGGTAATAAATAACAATATTATACATATAATTATAATAATTAAATAGGCAAAGTACTGTTCATCTTCTCAAAAAGAACGAACCAGCACCCTAAAAAAACGCCTAACACCTGTAGCTTTGCATGAGCCACCGCCGGCCATTTGGCCACCTCCCTGGCCAGCCACCACCCCCACAACCTCCGTTGAGGTGAGGGCTACCGCCGGGCGGCGGCACGGCCGCCGGAGGGGCGGTTTCCGGCGAACCCGATAGGTAGAAAATCCATGGAAAAGGCTGAAATTTGCTCTCCCAATCGGGCTCAATTGAGCCCGATTTCTCTCCTAAACGATCTAAGGATCTAGCCCACGAAGAGAGGAGTAGAGGAGGACCTTATTTGTGGTTCGATGACGGCGGCGGCGGTGGTCGGCCATGGCGTTTTTCCTCTCCGGCGAGCTTGCCCGAATCCTCGATCCTCCACCAAAACCTTTGATCCAATATGTTATTTTGACTGCCAAGGACGTTCTGAAGGTGATGGGAAGATCAGAAATTCAAATGGGGGGCTGCATAGGGGGATTTATATTTTTTCATGGGAGGGGAGGTGAAGGGTTGGTTGGCCATGGTGGTTGGGCTCCCCCCATTAGTGTTGGCTGGCTGGAATTGATAGCATTATCATCCCAAGAGGCAAGGGAGATGAATGGGGACAATGGAGAGATGAATGGAGTGGCCCATGGCCTCCCTCCATAACTCCTCTCTCTTTTTTCCTTTTTCTCTCTCCTCCATTAAGGAGAAAACTCTCATTTTCTCTCTCCTAGTCACCCCTACGAAATTTAGGTGGCATCCCTCATAAATATCAGCCTCCTAAAGTTAATGGGCCACTCAAGTTGGGCTTAGCCCAAGTGGCTTGGGCTTGGTTAGGTCATTTAGGCTAGTTTGACCTATTTTAGGGTTGACTTGACTTTGGTCAATTTGGCCATTTTGGTCGACCCCAATGGGTCCTTGGTGACCCATTGGCCTCTCCTAAGGTCTATGTAGGGTTGGGTGGGGTTGACTTGGCACCTTGGAGGTCACTTGACCCTTGGTAAGGTCACTTTGACCAGATTAGGAGCTCGAGTTGACTTGGGTCAACTTGGCCTCTAGGGCTGACCCCAATGTGTCCTTAGTGACCCATTGACCTCACTTTAGGGTTAGGAGGGCATAGGTGGGGTCCACTTGTCTAGGGGAAGGTCAATTGACCCTAAGTAGGCTAGTTTGACCCATTTAGGGTTAGAGTTGACTTTGGTCAACTGAGTCCCTTTCATTGACCCCAATGGGTCCTTATGACTCTAATGGGTCTCCCAAAATGTTTGGGAGTGTTGTGGTAGGGTCTTTGGGCCATGGTGAAGCCCCATGGTCATCCTAAACTATTGTTCAGAATTCTACTATTTGCAGACCATGGTGATCCTCACCTTGGCCTCCTATCTCTTGGCCCATTTCTGGCTTCCTAGGGTTTTGTCATGACCTAGTCATGGCCAAAACCACTCTTAGGGGTCTAGTTGGAAATGGGATGTTACATCTCCATTCAGCTGATTGAGATACAGACTTATGATTCGGCCAAAGCTCGGAGATCTCAGGGTGTCCTTTATCTTCTCAAACAGCAATGCCCCCAGTTGAAACTTTTTCGGCAGACAATTGCCACCAGGATCTTGAACATGTCCCCAGAGATATGGTCATGAGAGCCTGGCTTGCATATGAGTACTTTTCCGATTATGTCTGACAGAAGTTTCCCTTCTTCATTCATATCCTTTCGCTTTATTGACCGAGTTCCTTGAGCGAGACCACATAATAATAGAGTCCTGGTTTTGTCTTCTTCCTCAAGATAATCCTCGTGCTCCGAACTAGAGAGCTGCAGGAAGTGGGTTAGCTTGTTTGCAGACATCTTGATCGTTGTCCCTGCCACCTTGCTCTTGATAAGAGAGTCTTCATTTTGGAGTCTGGCGGTAGCGAAGAACTCCAGCACCTCTTTGTCCAAGATTTTACACGGGTGCTCCAGTACGAATGAGAGCCCAGCCTCTTCCAGCATAAGAATGATGTTTCTAAATTCGTCAGAGGCATGAGAGAACCCTGTTCGAACTAGCTCGCATCCAGTGACCAGCCCAGCGGTTGTCCTTGGAGCCATTGCACACCTAGGGAGAGAATCCCTACTCTACGCTTAATTAACAGTCAAAGGAGAAGCCACACTAGTGATAACGTCCAAGTATGGGTGAGGAAGAGGTTACCTAAAAGCGTAGACGGGAGTTAGATGGTTGAAGATGAGGGACACCGGATGAGTGCACGCGGAGAAATTCCTGGAAGGAAGAATCGAAACCGGGAGAGATCATCGGTGAGCTTCTTGCGGGATGTCGACGGAAGCCTGCACGATTCAGCGAGATACTTGCGGGAAGACGATGGAGACCTTCGGTGAGAAACTTCGGATTCGGTGAGTTTCCTGCGGAGTTCGGCGAGATTAGGCGGGATTCGACGGAAGCCTGCACGATTCCTGGTGAGTTTCCTGCGGAGAAGGTCCTTCGGCGGGATTCCTACGGAAGGTGAAGGGTCGTCGGGATTCTAAATATATAAAGGTGAGTTCGGCGGGAGACTGTGTGAGATCGACGAGATTTAGAAGGGATTTTAATGGGTTTCCGGCTTTTCCATATAAGTTAATTTAAAAATCTTCCAAATATGTGAATACTTCTTAAAGCCACTATTTGGGGTTTGAACCAGCTTTTCCATACATTTCTTGATGGCAATCTTCGCTAGTTTTTAGTGAACTAATTTAAGCCTGTAGATGTTAGATTTCGAGTCTACCAGTGGAATTTCTGATAACTCTTTAATGGTGTATCTAAGGTTTATATTCATCGTGTTACCCTATCCTTGGATGCGCACACATACACGTATATATATATATGTATATATATATATAAAGATATATATATGTAACTGTCGATGGAAAACTACTCAAGTCTTGGAGATGATGAAAAATACCTGGGAACATGAGAGTTATCATTTAGTCTCTCTGACTATAACATACCAGGTGCTCGATGTGAGTTTGCTCATATAGATATCACTGCTGTTATTCCAGATGCATGTTCCAATTCTGTCTTGAAACACCTTCTGTCTAGTTCCCATCATAGTTACGGGAACCTAGACTACCCTGCATGAAAGAATTACTTTACCTTAGGAACCCAAATCATATTGGGTCCTAGGTTACTGTTAGCATAAGCACTCGACTGCCTTCCTTCAGAAAACCTGTCAGGAAGACTACCTCTGCCCAGAAAATGTGGATAGGCCCTTGCCCTTGACACAGAGGGGTTGTGCCAACAGTCGATGGCAAAGTGTCTCACTTTGCCACAGCACCAACACGGGTGAATGTTGTATCGCCATTTCTGACCTGATCTAGTGACTGAGGTAGTCACGGTCCTAGGTATAAACGGGATAGGGCATGAACTCCGCACAACATTTCCTCTTCCACCGTGACACGTGGAAGGGTGGAAGGAATGCATGTTGCGAGCGTCATGAGGCCGGGGAGGTGGTGCCTTCCTTTCAGGCTTCCCCATTCCTGAGGCCCCATGAAAACTTACACCATGACTTCTAACCTCCCTGTCCTGTGTCCTCGGGTGGTGAGAAGTGTTCTGAGAGCTGGTACATGCAGATTCACACCGAGTTGAGGCAGTGGCAGTAAATACAAAGGGCTCAGAATGAGCCTTAGGTATTCGATCATGGGTGGCCACGACGTCCCTTGCACTGCGGGTGTCTCCACATGAGGACAGATTACCCTTGCAGTGATCACGATTATTCCTGTGATCATACCTGAAGGCATGATGAGTTGCCTTCCTGCTTGGAGTGGGGTGTCGGAATACCGTTTCCCCATTTCTCCACGAATTGATAATCCGGGAGATCCACCCATTTTCTTGCTTTCTCTTTATAGCATCAACCTTGAAAAAGTTTGATACTATCCTTTTCTCAGTCTCTAGACTACTCTCTAGATCAGAGATTTTAGAGTCCTTGACCTTGTTGGACGCCAATTGGAGAACCAACAAGATATTCAGCCGTGCAATCTCCTGAGCTTGTTCTTCAACAAGCAGGTTGCATTTCTGAAGGTCTCTCTGCAAGGAATCATAATTTTCTGAAGGGACACAGTTCCTGTCTTCAGAAACTTCAAGAGAGACGGGGCAGGATGAAAAAGTTACATGTTCTTCAGAGTTATTGTCATTAGAGCCAGTGACCGTTGTGTCATCCTCATCAGAACTGCCTTCCTCACTGGCTTCTTCAGTCTCCGACACGGACACTGGAGCTCTGATGCTGTCCGATAGATCCTTGCCTTCATCTTCAGATGAGAGGACCCCCACATAGGCTTCATCCTCTAGTTGACAGCAGATTCCAGCTTTCTCTGACCCCCCTATTAGCTCTGAGATCATCACCCACATAGATTTACCCGACCCACATTTTTCCAATCTTGAGCGAGAAGCTCTAGACCAGATATCCATGATAATTTGTCGAATCCTCTTGTCCAAATTAAATAATGAAAGTTCCGTCTCCGACATCTCAGCAATGCACTTGGGCACTTGGATCTTTCTAGAGTCGGAGGTCTTCATAGGAATAAAAGGACCCTCTTCCAGGATGAAAGATGCTTGAGGATCGATTGCATCCAAGTGATACGACACTCTCATCCTCCAGACTGGATAAAACTCCTTTGTGCATGTGGGGAGTCTTAGTGGCGATATCTCATGATCCAGCTCCATGCTTCTGACACTGGTGGCAGGATTCTACTCAAGGTGTAAACCTTTTTGATGAGTAACCTCCCTCTGATACCACTTGAAAGTTCACCTAGTGTCAACTATCTTCACCTATGGGGGGGGGGGGAATAGGTGACGTGCAGCGTTTTTGCGGAATTTAAGATTGTACCTGCACAATAAAAATAAACAGCACAGCACACAGAATACACAAGCTATTTATAGTGGTTCCCCGATTTGGGTACATCCACTTTCCCCCTTCGACCTATCTCCCAACAAGGGACGACTCGGTCTCTTCACCAACAGGATTGAAATCCAATCCTTGCACTTATCGGAAGGAACCCTTCCACACGTAGGAGTCAACACTCCCACAACACGGGTTGCACCCAACCCTTACAACACGGAACAAACGTTCCTTTACAATAAAAGTAAAACTAGAATGTACAAGAGATACAAACTATGTTTGGAGACTAAGGTGTCCCTCTTCGTTGACGACGTGTTTTTGAAGTCCACGAAGAGTCCACTACCTAAGATCTCACTTGGAGAGAATCTCCCCGGAACCGGCGGCGACAAGATGGGCGGCGGCTAGGTTCACGGGATCGGCGGCAACAACGATGTGCGGCTGCTGTTCTTTAGAGATCCAAACTTCGTAGCGAAGCTAGCTAGGTCTACCAACGGTCACACTAGGATCAATCGTCTCGATCAATTCAGATGGGGAAGATTTTCCCGATCTACAAATTGAGAGACAAGAGATCTCCGGTTAGACACGTGAGACTCTAAGCTTGGCTAGGCTTCTGTCGCAGGAGGATCTGGGTGAAACCACGATCAAACAACGAACTACTCGGCGCGAGCGGCGACGGCGGCGGCGACGGAGCGGAACCAGCGATCTAGGTCACGTCACGGCTCGTGTATTTCTTTTCTTCTTCGCTACCCTTTCTGTTCAAAAATACCCGTGTATTTATACACACGTATACTCCTAAATGACCGTTGTGGGTCCCACCTGAAGGAAACCCTAGTTCCGGTTCAACATAGTCCCAGTGGCAGAATCCAGTCCAGCAGCTTCCAGAGAAATTGCTAAGTCAAAATCGGCGAGAATCAAAGGTGATTCTCGACGAATCGGCGAGAATCAGTTAGTGATTCTCGACTATTCGTCGAGAATCACTAATGATTCTCGCTGAATCACATGATGATTCTCGACGAAAAGTACTTGTCCATGATCTGCTCAACGATGGGTTCGGCGAGAATCACTAGTGATTCTCGCCGACTCTTACTTGGCACCGTTTTAAGGTGGCCGGATAGAGTCGGCGAGAATCACTAATGATTCTCGACGATTCGGCGAGAATCACTAGTGATTCTCGCCGAATCGGCGAGAATCACTTGGTGATTCTCGTCGAATTATACTTAGACGAATTTTCGTCTTTCCACCCAAGAGCTGCTCCTTGACCCATCCTTGCTCTTTGTCTGCTCTTGTATAAACACGGCCCTGTACTTGAAAGTAAGTGCACTCCAATAGAGAGAGTACACGTAGGCCAACACACTGATCTGCTCAACGAGGGATTACGTCGTGCAGACCCGTGTATATTGACCTACTGCACCCTGACATTGGTGTGCACTTAGCGTGGAATAAGTGCAAGCACAACTTAAGAGGTTTCATCAAATACATTGTGAATTCATCTTAGCTTGACAGGTGGCTTCCTCAAATCCAGGTAATTGTGGATACAATACCCAACACCATGGCTATGAAGAGTAATGTAGAGAATGAATGAAAAATAAAAACCTTAATATTGCTTGATGATTTCCCTCCTCCTCTCCTCTCCTCCTCCTCTTAAAAATTCGGCCTCCCCTTTCCTCCCCTCTCTTGGACGCCAGCCACCACCATCCTACCCTCCATTCTCTCTTCCTCCTCCTCCTCCCCTAAGTTTTCTTCCAAGCAAAACCCTCCTTTCCCTACCAAAAATAAAACACTAGCCGTCCTCCCTCCCTATTGATGAGTCCAAATTTTACACTGATTTTTGGACTCATCTGGGCCAGTTTTATCATCTTAGCACTGCACTTGAGAGCTATTACGGCTTATATTTGTTTACGTGCTTATTTCATGATTAAATGCACTGTAGGCCCGTTTCTGTGTGTTTTATTTGTTTCTATGTTTTTTTTGTTCTTTAGTCGTGTCTTGAGAATGTGGTGTACACTTTTGGTGGCCTATCTGCCTCTTCTGCTGGTGCATGGGTCGTGTGCATGCTCCTGAACTGCTCGGGAGACGCCGACGACACTGGAACACTACGCACGACAACTGGACTTACTGCACACGACCACTGGTCGTGCGCCACCGATCGTGCGCATTACATTCTCATTTTTCCTAATTCTGCCCGGGCAATCGCACGAGCACTGGCCGTAGTGCGCATGACCGCAGGTCGTGCGCCACTGCTCGTACGCGTTTACCCCTTGCTTTCTGCAATTCTGTCCTAGTCAACCGCACGATCAGTGGATTCAGTGCGCACGACCACCGGTCGTGCGCCACTGATCGTGCGCTTTTATGCTGATGTTTCTATCCAAGTTGCAGGTCTAATTAGAATGGCACACGATCATCGACCTACAGTGCGCACGACCACTGGTCATGCGCCACTGAACGTGCGCTATGCTTTTGCTGCCTCCGTATTTAAGGGCCTGCTCCGCGATTTAGGTCAACGCCCGTCATTTGCTGCGATCGGGGAGTGCGCGGGAAGTGCCATTTTACTTCTCCAGCTGCTCCATCACCTCCACCTTCATCGGGAGTCCATAGTCGGCTATTCTGAAGCTTTTCAAACTCTCCGGCGAAGCTCCCGACCATTGACGACTTCAACTCCAAGATTTCCATCAGAGTTGGTGAAGAAGACAACCTAGAGAACAGACTTAAAGGCCTTCGAGATGACAACTCGTTGGTACCGGAAGACTCCTCGGACTGAGCCCGGAAGCGGATTGACAACTCGCTATTCCGGCCACGACCTGTGGTGGATCTTCACCCTCTATTGGTTTACCCCTCTTCCCCTTCCTCTGTTGTATGGGATGACATAAATTGTAATGAACTACATATTTTATTCTATATCTAATGGGATGTTTGTAGTTTTCTTATGCTTGTGAGTAGTGTTTGTGAATGCGCCTCGCCCACTCCACATCCACTTCATACCCGTGTCTCACCCGATTGCACTCCGCACAAGAACACTTCCATCCATTAGCTTTCCGTCCACTCGCCCAACCGAAGTTCGGCATCGCGGCCGATACACTCACTTCACCTTGCGAAGCGGTGCCTTCGACCCGCATAGCTCTTATTAGTTTATTAGATCAAACAACCACAATCTCTCAAGTCCCCTTTTTACTCTTTTTCTTAGTATAAACCTCATAACAATATTTTCTGAACTGTTGCCTCTCTATGCTAATTGCATTCCTCAAGAGACCGACACTCGGGGATTTATTCCCAAACTTTATCACTTGTGCGACCGGTGCGCTTGCCGATTTAACGAATCAAGTTTTTGGCGCCGTTGCCGGGGAACACAGTTGTGTGAGTTTCTAGAGAGGGAGACGTGAGATTGCTTTCCTTTTCCTTTGTAAATCGCTTTGGTTTTATTTTATTTCTGTTTTGCAAGCTTTTTTTCTTGTTTGTTTAGGCAATTGTAGTAATATATTGTTGGATTTAGTAATTTGCACAATTTATTTTGAATCTGCTGTTTCGACACCATGTGGGGATATTCGTATGCCCAATGTCGTTTGTGTGGAAAGCCTTCCCACGCTAGGCATGAATGCCCTACGAGAGATATTGAGCATAAGCCTCAGCGCACAATGCATGAGATGATGTATTCGTACAGCCCTTCAAACACTATGCCTCGAGCTTATGGTCAATCGTCCTCACCATATACACCGTTCTCTTATTCCTCTCTGGCCCCACAAGGACCGCAGAGTAATGGGAGAAAGTGTTTGTATTGTCGTAGAACAGATCATGTCCTGAAGGATTGTGCCGAGTACCTCCGTGTTATGGAAGAGGATGATGAGCCAGATATCCGGATCATCCCGACTCCTACCCTTGGTGGCACACCTTCATCATCTGGTTATGTATACCTGTCACCTTTATTTGTTAAAGGGAATGATGTGGACACAACCGCCAGATGTGTGGATAATCTAGGATTCGATGTGGCTGAGCCCATCTCTCCTGTGTATACATCTCCAAGCATGGAGCCGATTCTTTGTGAGGAACCTGCGCTTAACTTTTATCCAAGCAAAGTTCTTCCGCCTTTTGTGCATTCTACTTCAGTCGTCTCTAACGACATTTTCGATGATGCAACACAAGTTGAGGCTTGTGATACATGGGTTGTTTCCACTCTCAAGGAGGAGGACAACCTTCCTAGTGTCGAGGATTCTCCCTCAATACCAAAGGAGGAAGTCCAAGTCTTGGTGGAGGCCTCTATGGATCCGGCCGAGCCTTGTAGCATTGTCGACATTGCTGACGATATTTTTATTCCTCAGCCTTTGGGGAGTGAAACTGGGATCACTCCCCCGATTATTTCTTTATGTTCTTCATCTCTTTTATTTCTTGACCCCCCTTCCTTATCTGAGCCTGTGCAGGTTGAATCTCCATGGGTAAGTTGGGTTGACGTTGAGCCTTGTGCTCAGACTGTCGATGAGTTCATCCTCTTGTGTGAGGAGGTTCCTACCTCCTTCACAGTGGAAGCCCCTGCCGTTACCTTCGCCCCCAGCGAACTTGTGGTGGACGAAACCTTGCTAGGCAAGGATGTGTTTTGTTGTGAGAAGAGTAAGGACCAACACTCCTTCTCTTCTTACTTCCTATTTCCTCTACCTGCGTTGGGCAGGTATTACTATTTAGGTAGAGGGGTAGCTGTTCTATCGCCGTATCGGTACCCGTTACCAAAACGGATTTTGGAATAGTTACCTGTGCATTTTTCTTTTCATAGGCCCATTAGCTAGAACCTTTTTGTAGCTGAATAAGTTGTGCTGGGATGACAATAACCCCAAAACTTATCTTTCATTTTCTGCATTTGGTTTTTCATGTCTATTTAGTTTTAGTATTTCTTTGTAGTTTGTATATTTTTGTTTTGTTTTTGCGAAGCTCACCCCTGCAGGTATTCATGGCAAATCGCATTGGCGGGGTTGTGATTCTTCGTATGGCGGGCCTGCTTCAGGTTTCCACGCGTCTTCTGGTATACTCACTGGATGAGCATTGGGTAACCTCTTCCCTTATCTCTTATGATTTTTATTTCTCTATCTTATGCTGTGTAGTTTTGTTTAAGTCTGGGGAGAGATTTGTTACCTATTGCACGCGCACATTTCATGTGCATACTAGAAGCTTTTATAGTTTTATTTTGATTAGTTCATTGCACTGCACACTATTGCACCCACTTGAGTGCGTGCTTAGTTGTTAGTGTGCCGCGAGTTAAACTCATTTCTTCGTTAGATTTGGGAAAATTATGGTGCTGGCTTAGGATTGTGAGACAGAGTAAAATGTTGACCTTGTTGTGTTTCTAGTCAACTGCTCTTCTCTCATATAGAAATTCGAGTAGATTTAATTTTTCTTAATGCTTATGTTTTTATACTTTTCTATTTGCGTAAATATCTTTTTATTCTACTCAAAAATTGGTGAATCCGGTGTGAATCCGACGGTAGCTTAGGGATGTGTGTAGACGGCCGTTAGTTTCGTATTGCTCGACTCAGGAGGATGGATAGTCTTTCTCGTTGGCTAAGAACTTGCCCCAATCTATTCTTGAAGCATGGGTATAGGTTAGTTCACTCGCATGAGCGTGATGTAGGACATCATTTTGGCCCGGTTGAGCTTTGTACCGTTCCTAACTTCTTGTCCTCGCTAGACCCGTTGTGCCTACCCATTCTTTTGATTCAGCTCCACCTTTATTTCACCAAAGCCTCAAAGCCAATCATAGTCGCACTCCCAAGTTGAGCTTTAGAGTTTTACATTTTTCATGTTGGGGTGTTGATTTGGTGCTTTTACATGTGAATATGTGAATGTGCTCCAAAGCTTATATTTGTTGAAATTGTTAAAGAGACGTAATTTGAAAAAGAAAAAGAAAAGTTAAAAAAAATGATGTTAATTGTGAAAAAGTGAAAAGTAAAATAAAATTGAAAATCCTATTTGAGATGTGAGTATTTTTGGAGTAGGCGGTGCACACACCCATATGTTAAAAGTTAAGTCTGGGGGTGTGGTGTACCCGCATATATTTTGGTTAGCTGATGGATTCTTTCTTTGATAGCTCATTTGGGTTAGGTGTATAGCCTTCTTGTTTATCTTTGTTTACCTCACCGAAACCCAAGCCCCATCTCTTCACCTAAAGTCCTACTGATTCGTGTGTGAACCCAACCAGTGTCGTGGAGAGAATGCGAAAGGTCAAGCATATGGTCACCGATATTTGTTGATTCCTTTGGAGGTTATCCCGAGCCCCGATCTTTGGCAATGCCCGCCTAGCGATTAGTCTACTTTCTCCCTACGCGTGACCAGATGATTCACCATGATTCCATTTTTTGAGTAATAATAAAATATTGACATGCATTGTGAAAAGTATAAACTATCTTGTATACTTAGAAATTTCTTCTATTATATTTTTACACGTGTGAGCATGCGACTTTGCATGGTACTCCGTATCGCAATTTCCTTGTTAGCTAAAACATTTTCCCTATCTGCTTAGACTTTGTTTGCTCGGGACGCGCAAATAATTAAGCCTGGGGGTGTGATGAGTCCGATTTATATAGGGTTTTTTGGATTCATCTGGGCTAGTTTTCACGCGTTTGCACTTCACTTTTAGTTCGTCATCATATATATTTCATCTTATATTTATTTCCATAGAAAGTGCACAATTAGGCCCGTTGTTGTGTATTTCTTGTACTTTTAATATTTGTACTCCCTTTTTGTGATTGCATGGAATGTCTGCACATGTCAGTGTCGGGTTTAGGGGTTGTGTGCATGTTCTAGGGATTTTTGGAAGCAGGAATACTGTGCACGCGCATCGGATATAGTGCGCACGATAACTGGTCATTCACCACTGCTCGTGCGCAATGTTCCTTGATTTCCAGAATCTGGCTGGGGTATACGCACTATCACTGGACACAGTGCGCACGACCACTGGTCGTGCGCCGCTGATCGTGTGCATTGATTACATATTTTTCCAAGTTTTGGTTGGGGCAAACGCACTACCACTGGACATAGTGTGCACGACCACTGGTCGTGCGCCACTGGTCGTGTGTATTATAATTTATGCAATCTATAAATTCGCAGGTTCCTCCCTAATTCTGTATCGCTCGACATTTCTTTGCCATTTTCGTCTCCGAGGAAGGGTTCCGCCGTTGCCCTTCATATTCCATCGTAGGGAGGTTCTCCGGACAAGCTTTCAGCGCCAAATCCAAGCCGGAGCTTCCTCCCGGCATCCTCCTTCATCTTTGAGCTTCAAGAAGAGCTTGACCTAGCTTTCTCCATCAAGCTAGGAGAAGTTGTGCCATCCTCCACCGGATCGTGACAGGAAGAAGACAGGCCATTGGAAGGTGGTGACAACCCTTCTCTACCCCGGACGCAGTGGAGGACCGAGCTTGGACGCGGAATTACAACCCAATGATTCCAACCGTGAATCCTCATCAAGACTTCGGATCCGGTCGATTTCACGCACTCTTTTCTTGTTTGGTTGATGAATGTGTAGTTGAACTCTTGTATATGATGAAGTATGCTTAGTTTGTAAAATGTTTTTATACAATCATGTCTATGTGATTTTGTATTTTCGTTATTTGCTTGAGGTGCGCCATATTCCATCCATCACCATCCACCGTTGTCGCATTAGCAATTGCTAGTGGCATGCGTAGCGAATAAGTGCTCACGACCCTCATTTTGCCATTCTCATCACCTCATTCGCAAGCCTACTCGCCCATCCGCCTAGTGATTCGGTGCATAGCGGCCCGACTAATCTTCCATCCCGCCTGGCGAAGCATCGCATAGCGGCGTCGCATAGGAGTAGTTCTTAGATTTTTACTTTCTTGTTATCGAAACAATCAAAACCCCCATCGTTACCTCCAACCTAAGGACTTCAATCTCAAGTCCTCCTCAAAATTAACTCCACCTTACTGTGTTCCTTGAGAGATAAATACTTGGGAAAACTTGCCCATTTTATATTACTTGTGCGACCGGTTCACTGCCGTGATCTTTAGCATCACCTAGCAGCCACTCTCTTCCTTTCCATCCTCCTCCAACCTAAAACTGACCACTTCCAACACCACCCGACCACCTTTCCCTCCTCTCTAGTATTTTGGCCTCCTTTTCTCACTCTCCACCAACCCAAAACCCGACCACCACCACACCACCCGACACCTTCATCAACACCCAAACTGTCGGCCACCAAAAATAAACCAACCACCAACCATCACAACCATTCTCCTCTCTTATCTCCCAATAATCCTAGCCGACCACCCTCTCTCCCCAACAACAAAATCCGGCCACCAACATCTCTTCCCTAGCTGCCAACCCCTCTTCCTCTTGAGTAAAATATTCCCCCACCTTTTCTCTCTCCTCTTTCCTTATATATTATCATTCAAGGATTACTCCCTCTTCAAGGGTTTGTTGCAAAGGGAAGACGACTCGTGTCTTCATCATCTGGTGCTGATCCGTGGAGTTTGCGTGGAAATAGAAAATAAACCAACATCGTGTGGGCTTCCTCCACTCAATCTTGTCGATGGACTTCTTGGGATTGGGTTACGATTTACTAAAACCTCTTTGTGTGATTTCTTCTATAAATTTGTGAGGTACTGGTGGAATTAGAAGGCTAGTATTTAGTCAAGATTTATATTGAAATTATGCTAATTAAAATCTGAATTTTCAAGCATTATTTTTCGGAATACTCTCGTATAATTTGGAGCTGGTAGATCTCGTCAACACTAGAAGAAATCGGGTTCATCACCCTTGATTTCCCCTTGAGTTCAAGAGATTTAGTATACCCTCATATTAATTATTTCTGGGATTGATTTGGACTTTATTTTGAAACGTTATTTTAGTCTGAATCCTCTAGTATATTTTTGTGTTTTTGCTAGCGAATAATTTTATTTGGAATTGCTAAATGTCCGGATCGGGTAGGTCCTTTTCACTTGAGCGAACATTGGTAAATAGCCATTGTTTAATCTTTATAAGGGTTAGCGTCCCTTTGCGTTGTGCATTGCTATATTGGTTGGTCATCGTTAGTAGTAATTTAGATAAATATTGCTTGCTGCATATTTAATTTAATTGTCGAACCTAAGAACGTGTAGTGTTTCCACCGTAGAAACCTTGGGCCTGCATCAAAAATCTTCATCAGACCATTGACAGTCTGATGTGAATTTCTCTGATCTTTCAGAATCAGATTCAGCTTCTCTCCTTGGTGAAGAGGGAGACTTCCTTCAACTTTTGCTAGAGCCTTCAACTTTGAAAGCTAAAGTCTTGTCTTTTTCCTGAGACTTATTCTGGTTCTCCTCTTCTTTACTTGCAGCCAGTTGCATCTCATATGACAGCAGCTTCCTAAAAAGGGTGTGAGGAACTATCTCACCCTACTTTGCCACTTCTTTGATGGCACAAATTTTTGTGTCCCACTCTCTAGAGAGAGATCTAAGGAAATTGTCATTAAGTTCATAGTGAATGAATACTCTTCCATAAGTCTTCAGCTCATTCACAATCCTGAAGAACTTTTCATAAGAGATTATTATGTTCTCCCCCTTGGATTGTCTGAAAGCCTCATACTCTTGGTTGAGCATGGACTTCCTATCATCTCTATCCTCATTTATCCCCTCCATGTAGATTACAAGTGTTTCCCACATTTTATTTGTAGTTAAGCAAAGGATCAAGTTCTGAAGAGTAGAGTCATCAACAACACTCACAATTATATTATTTGCTCTCTTGTCTGTTGAGGCCAAGAACAACTCATCCTTCCTCATCTCATCATATGTCTTTGGGGTCTTGACATTAGAGTCCAGTGCTGACACATTCATTGTGATGTATGGTCCTTATTCAACTGTAATATACATCATAGGGTCAGCAGCTTCCATGAACTGCCTCACCCTTGCTTTTCAGATGCCAAAATCTTCCTTCCTGCAAATTGGGTGTCTCACAGCACTCAGCTCACAATTGGTCATGTAAGACCACCCCTCCCGGATCCCAAAACATGGCACGAAGGGGGAGCCTTATGCCCGGAACAGCCGCCTTGCGGTAACATTAGCACACGGGCTAACCTGTACCACAAGACGCCTAATCCGCCGGCTACAACAATATCAATAAAACTTGCCAACCCAACCAAATATAATAAGCAAGAGAAGTCAAATCCACAGTAAGTAATAATGTCCAAATTCATCAATAAAGGAGAAGCTAAAACATGCTTCTACTATATATCAGAGTACAACTAATCATTGCACAAACGGGCTACATCAGAGTATCAAAATACTAACATCGGTAACCGATGGTATCGACGACACCGTCATTTCAGACCCTGTCGTCCTGGCCTGGCTATCCTGCTGTGTAGTCCGCGGCTGCTCCACTTGCGGCGTGACCTCCTAAAAGGAAGACGTAACAACCGTTTGTCGAAACGACTAAGCGTTTTCACATCCTCTTCCCCGGCGACTCCTTGGCACTGGGCGGAGAGAAGGAACAAGGGTAATATATTTGTATGCAAGTAAAAGAAGTACAAGCAGGTGGCAGTAGTGTAAGAGTAACAATAACATGATCTAGCAAATATTTAAGAGCTACAGCAAACTAACATGTTTAAGTAACAGCAGGAAGGTAACTTAACTTATAAGAATGCCCATACAAACTTATAAGTTAAGGATCAGATTACACAAAGGTAAATCATCGTATAAGAGTGCCTATACAAACTTATACGATGAGGATCTTGTTGTGCAATGTTATGAAATGCTATGAATGCTATGCAATGACTCACCCATACAATTGCTATGTCGACACAGACTTTAGTTCCCACTTTTCGAGCAGGTAGCTAACCTCTCAGGCATCAACCGCCGTGGCCAGGCGGTGACAGTAGAACAGGCCCTTCTACTACTAGGCGGGTATCCACACTACTTCACCTAGGCCTCCGTACGCCTCAACGCTAAGAACACAACAGCGGAGCCCATGCGTACTATGGCCCAGCAGGGTCTTGGATATATGTGCACCAAGAACACAGCCTGAACTGTCCTTGCGTGACCCGGAAGGGGCCTCAGAAGTAAGCACGGGACACATCCCAACCATTCACTTGGCACGGAAGGGGCCCGGGGACGTGAACACCGAGGACACAGCCCAACCGCCCAAAGTCTAACTGTCGACTCCCGTCGGTGTGATGACTGGAGAGCCCGTAGACCTTCTACACTATCCTTAACCAGGATTACGACACCGCGTGTCGACTCACACCGCATGCAAATGCCACATCAATATAACATGGAAGGGGCCTCAGAAGTAAGCACGAGGACACAGCCCAACCATCCATCCATGCCTTATCACAACACAACCAAACAAGTGACGGTCAACACCGCACGTACATCCCTTCACAATACTACCCGTAGGTAGACGACGCTATAAGTATTGGACTACTAAACTCAATTCATTAATCAAACATACTCATGACCATGATTTATTCTTATATATGACTCCCAAATGATGACAACATAATATAAACATGTTACGCATATGAAGATCTATCAATCTTTCCAAAAGTACTATCCTATTATGAACATGATGCGCGTGTAAAGATCCATCACACTTTCCATATGTTAACGACATATTATATACATGATGCGCACAAATAACAATCCTTCAATTCCTATCAAGTCAATTCGTTTAAATAAGATTGCTTCACAATTTGATTATATGAAATCTAGTTAATAAGCTTCGTCAATCATGCAACAAATGATTAATCATAAGAGTTCATCCAATCCAAGTAACTTGCAATAATAATTCCACCGAATCCAAATCCATCTTATAAAAAGCCCAGAATTTAGGTGTAGATTGAATCTGGAATGCAGTTTCAACTGGAGATTCCTGAGGCTACAAGAATCCGGTGAAGACGTGTAACCCCACGATGGAAAGGTCTTTATGTGGTACACAACTGTCGTATTCAGACCTCAACCAAGATTTGACGTTATCGTATTTGAACTCGGACTTGAAATCCGCTGCGTACAGAATACAATTTCTGCATGCAGGATTTGTTGAACACCATTTTCGTTTAGACTTTCCCATGGCTACACACTTTGCTTGAAGTCGTGCAACCATTCGTTGGAAAGGTATTTTCAAGAGCTTCAACTTTCGTGTTTAGCTGCAAGCCCAGATCAGCCATGTCACACCTAAAAAATGGCCACGAAGTTCGCTGGGCGCCGAATACAGATTCTGCATGCATCTTAAGGCGGAATGAACGGCATCAGTTCATCTTCCTCCTCAAGGCGATCTTCCCAAATCATTCCAGAAAACCTCCTCCCTTATTCAACCTCAAGAGGCCAATACCCTTCATGAAACCATCCCCTAACATCACATAGAAGAAGGGAGTGGTTGAAGAGATCTAAAACCTAGGACACAAGTCCTAGCATGGCCTTTCCTAGAAAACTCCTCCTCTCCATCAAGACTCTCTTGAGTCGATATCTCACCTAGGGAAAATAACTATAGATCTAGCACCAAGGGAGAGGGTAGGAAACCCACTTTGGTTCTAGCGGTACCACCATTTCTGGCCATGGATCTCGTAATTCTCCTTGGCGGCATCTTCTCCTTCGCGGCGTTGGCGGATTTTCCCTCCCTAGAACTTGCTCCAGCAAACTCTCCTTCTCTCAACAGGAGTTTCTCTCCGAAACATGGATTAAGTGAGCATGAAAACGGCTAGGGTTTTCTCTTCCCCTTATATATGAAAAGTGACACAGGTAGGGACACGCCCGTGTCCTTACCCGTGTCCTTCTTGGGCGAAACGGAAATGACAGTTTCCGTGTCGGTTCAATACTTGACACAGGTAGGGACACTCCCGTGTACACTCCCGTGTCCCGACCTGTGTCCCGACCCGTGTCCACATGACACGGTCGTGTTCCCTGGTCGTGTCCTTCTCGGGATACATTTCGACGAACTCAACTCGACATACTGGCACACGGGTAGGGACACGCCCGTGTCGCTACCCGTGTCATACAATTCGTTGATATCAACACTTAGTTCGTTGATCTCGACACGCTCTGTCGAGTGTAACTCGACACACACGGGTAGGGACACGCCCGTGTCGCTACCCGTATCACATGATGTCGACACAGCTCGTCAGTCTCGACACGCCCTATCGAGTGTAACTCGACACACACGGGTAGGGATACGCCCTTCTCTCTACCCATGTCACATGATGTCGACACAACTCCTCGATCTCGACATGCCTCGTCGAGTTCAACTCGATGCACACGCACACTGGTAGGGACATGCCTGTGTCTCTACCCGTGTCTCATGCTTGTCTAATTTCTCCTCCTTTTCACATATGTTGCCCTGTTGTCAACACTCCCCATGAACCCTAGTGAGCTCTCCTGACTCAAAACACGCATGAGGGGCCTAGAGCGATTCAGGACGTTACAAATCCTATAAACAAAATAAAAGATTTCGTCCCCGAAATCAGGCTTAGGCTGTGGGGAGAAAAGCATAACAGGAAATTTAACATATGCTTTTAAATAAAATTACCTTGAGCAAAAAGCTCCGGGTAGCGTTGCTGCATCAAATCCAATGGCTCCCATGTGTACTCATCCTTCCCATGGTTGGACCATAGTACCTTCACCAAGGGAACACTTTTGCGGCACAATGTTCTTGTCTCCCTGTCAATAGTCCGCACCGGCTCTAGTTGCACAGACCTATCTGACGCCACTGCACCCTCAGTAGTGGGAATATATTGGTCGGGCCACAACAGTGCTTTTCGAAGCGACGACACATGGAACACATCGTGGAGATTCTCTAGTTCTGGTGGTAACTCCAACTGATAGGCTAACGTGCCAATCCTTTCTAGTATAGTATATGGCCCAACGTACCTTGGGCTGAGCTTTTTCACCCCACGCACCCGCGACACTCCATGCATTAGCCGAATTTTGATTAAAACTTTATCACCCACTTAGAACTCCACCATTCAGTGATTTGCATTATAATACTTCGCCTGCCGACTTTGAGCCTCCAACATGCGTTCCCGTATCAATCTGACCACCGCATCAGTATCATCTATATATTCATTTCCCAATACCTTCGGATCTTTGTCCTGCACCCAAGACAAGGGAGTCCTGCACCTTCTTCCGTAAAGGGCTTCATGGGGCGCCATACCAATGCTCGCCCGATGGCTATTATTGTAGGAGAATTCCACCAGTGGTATGAGTCTTTCCCATGGTTCTCCTCTATCCAGCATACAGAACCTCAATAAATCCTCCAGTATTCTGATGGTCCGCTCAGACTGCCTGTCCGTCTGAGGGTGAAATGCAGTACTAAAGGTTAGGCGCGAGCCCAAATACGCCTGTACCGCCTTCCACTGCTTGGATGTAAATCGACCATCCCAATCCGAAATAATTGTCTTGGGCAAGCCATGATACCGTACGAATTGCTCCATAAAAGGCGTACCAACACAACCACGTGTGCTTCCTTCTTCATTTGAATGAACCAGGCCACCTTTGTCAGTCGATCAACAATAACCCACACCGAATCATTCCCGGAGCGGGAACGAGGTAGCCCATGGACAAAGTCCATGGAGATATCCTCGAACTTCCATTCGGGAATGGGCAACGACTGGAACAAACCACCGGGACTCCTGTATTCAGCCTTCACTCTTTGACAAGCTTCGCAATGTGTAACATAGTAACGAACATCCTTATTCATTCCTCGCCAGCACATGGTCTTCCGTAAGCTGGCGTACATCTTGGCAATACCTGGGTGTACAACATATTGAGAGGAATGTGCCACTCTCAAGATATCCTACCGGATTTTGCCGCCCTTGGGAATATAGAGTCGGCCACGTAAATAAACGAGGCCGTCTTTTAGTGTGTACTCATCAGTGGTCCCATCTTCAATTGCCTTGATTGCCGGGTCCAAGGCCGCATCCATGCCTTGCTCCACCCGAATCCGGTCCCGGATATCACAAACTATGCAAATGCTTGCCAAAAACTCCGCATACTCTGCCGAAGAAGCCTTGAAAACCAGAGTAATATCCATCTCCACAATCATCCGAGCCAACTCCATACTCATCAACCGAGACTCTGGGCTAGAGCCTGGCACTTTTCTACTCAATGCATCGGCTACCGAGTTCGCTTTCCCGGGGTGGTAGTTCATGGTGAACTCATAGTCGCATAGAAATTCCAACCACCGCCATTGTCTCAGGTTCAACTCCTTCTGAGTGTGGACATACTTCAAGTTTTTGTGATCAGAGAAGATCTCGTAGTGGACGCCATATAGATAATGCCTCCAGACCTTCAAAGCGAACACAACTGCTCCCAACTCCAAATCATGAACCGGGTAATCGATTTCATGTTTCTTTAACTGCCTTGAAGCATAAGCGATTACGTGCCCGTGCTGCATCAATACCGCTCCCATACATTGATATGACGCGTCCGTGTAAACCTGAAATCCTCCCTTCCCAGACGGAAGTGCAAGGATGGGGGTGGAGGTAAGCCTATCCTTTAGCTCTTGGAATGCCGCTTCACATTGTGGTGTCCACTCAAATGGCACACCCTTCTTCGTCAAGGAGGTAAGAGGAAGGGCAATCTTGGAAAATCCTTTCACGAACTTGCGGTAGTACCCAGCAAGTCCAAGAAAGCTTCGTATATCGGGCGCCGACTTCAAGGGCGACCACTCCTTCACGGCTCGCACCTTTGCTTTATCCACTGCTAATCCTGCCCCACTGATCACATGCCCCAAGAAAGCAACCTCCTTAAGCCAAAATTCAAACTTGCTAAACTTGGCGTACAAGGCGTGCTCCTTCAATTTCTTCAACACCAAGGTTGTATGCTCGACATGCTCCTCCTCCGTCTTTGAGTAGACCAAGATCTCGTCGATAAAAACAATGACGAAGATGTCCAAATACGGTTCAAACACCTTGTTCATCAGGCTCATGAAGGCCGAAGGGGCATTTGTGAGCCCAAACAGAATTACCGTGAACTCATACAAACCATATCTTGAACTGAAGGCTGTTTTCTGAATGTCCCCTTCTTGTATCCTCAACTGATAGTATCCAGAGCACAAATCCAGCTTAGAAAACCAATGTGCTCCCACTAGCTGATCGAACAACTCGTCAATCCGAGGTAGCGGATAAGTGTTCCGCACCGTCAACCGATTGAGTTCGCGATAATCTATGCACAAATGCAAGGTTCCATCCTTCTTCTTCACGAACAGCACAGGGGCTCCCCAGGGTGATGAACTGGGGAAAACGAACCTTGACTCCACCAGTTCTTGCAATTGAACTCTAAACTCTGCGAGTTCTTTCGGGGCCATTCTGTACGGAGCCATGGATACGGGCTTGACACTTAGTACTAGATTAATGTGGAAGTCAACCTCTCTATGCGGAGGTAATCCTGGTAGATTCTCAGGAAATACCTCGGGAAACTCCCGCACTACCCGTACATCCTTTAATTCCAATGCTTCTTCCTTCAACTTGAAACAGATCATGAAGACCTCGTCCCCCTTCATATGAGCTTTTACAACCTGGACGGAAGATAACATCATGCGAGGCGCGAAGCCAATACCTTGGAAGATGATGTCAGAGTATCCATGTCTCAAATAGATCCGCTTCTCCGCGCAGTCGATCCTCGCGAAGTGACAGTCCAGCCATGCCATGCCCAAAAATGATGTCAAACTCTGGCATTCTCAGAACCGTGGTCGGCGTATCAAAGGCCTTCCCATCAATAAATAACTCCAACTCACACTTGGCGGTTGCGACCATCTCCGAGCCATCCAGAAGGCGTACACGTCGGGCTATACCAGTGAAGTACTGTACACCCTCCACGTTTTTATTAAATCCTCGGACACAAAGGAGTGTGAGGTACCGGTATCGAACAACGCATAGGCCGTCTTCCCGCCAATAATCACGGTGCCTAAGTACCAACAACCAAAACTTATTGCTAGGTGTCTAGTAAGTCTTAATCAATTCAAGTTAGACCATGAAAATATGTTAATTAATTAAATCATACCTGCAATCACATCTTGTGGGTTCCATTCTCGTGCCATGTCAAGCGTGTACACCTGATCCCTAGCAGGGCGGGGGTTACCTCCTCGCGGTCCTCGTCCTCGACCACGCATATATCCCCGTCCTCATGGGGCTGCACGAGGGAGAGCAGGAGGGAGAGCAGGACGAGCGTTCCCATATAGCTGCAGGCAGAAACATCGGATGTGGCCTGGCTGGTTGCATTCGAAGCACACCAGCCCACGACGCCCTTCAGGTTGTTGAAATTGCTGAGGCTGTGGGGGTGGAGGCAACTCAGGCGGCTGCGGAACCGAATGCTCCACCCTATAGTTCTGGTGGACACGCCCTCCACCTCTTTGATATCCTCTTCCTCCTCTGAAGTCTCGTCTCCTTCTATTCCATGGGCCGGCTTCCATCACGTCCTCCGCAGGCCTCTTACTGCATCCCAACTGGTCCACCTCCAATCTTTTTGCCATATCAATAATCTCTGCTAAGCTACCATCTGCTATAAACAAAAGGGACTGCCTTAGGGGATCTTGCAGCCCTTTATAGAAGCGCTTGGCATAACCTCTATAATCCAACTCGTAAGAATCCGCAAACCTTGCGAGATGCTGGAATTCCCGTTGGTATTCCGTAACCGACTTTGATCCCTGCTTTAGTAGAAGAAACCTCTGCTCAAGCTCATCTCGGGCCGATGTAGGGATAAAGTGCTCCAAGAAAGCACCTGAGAATTCACCCCAACTTATCTCCGTATAGACTCGGCCATGGAAGGTAGAGCCCATAAGGGACTTCCACCACCTCTTAGCATGTGAGTCTAAGACAAACACCGCCAATGTCACTGCCATGTTGGCCGGGCAACGGATACCAGCCAACAACTCCTGAACCGTGTCAAGCCATTCCTTTATACGTACGGCTGACTCCATCCCAAGGTAGGCGGGAGGGGAAAGAGCCCGGAAGATGCTCATCCAGTTGGAGCTCGGGTCCTGTTGTTGCACCGGGGGCTGCTGCGCCCTAAAAGCATCGAGGATGGCAGTGAGCGTCAGCCCCAACTCAGATTGTTGGAACTAAGTGGGAGTGGGTATGGTGGGCGTAAGAGTGCCTCTCACCTGCTCAATGAGCGCTGGATTCTACACATAAAACGCAAACCTATGGTCGGGTTGGCTAATGTTAAGGTCAAAGTTAGACATACTTAGCGTGAATTACATATGGTCACACCAATGCTTCCGCTAAGTCAGTTTGTCCCCAAACTGACTAATCAAACAGGGGTGGCACCATTGTTGAATGACTTCTTTAGTTGAGGATCATGGAAAAATGATACCATTTATAAGACCCCCCCTCCCGGATCCCAAAACACGGCATGAAGGGGGAGTCTTATGCCCGGAACAGCCGCCTTGCGGTAGTATTAGCACACGGGCTAACCTGACCACAAGACGCCTATTCCGTCGGCTACAACAATATCAATAAAACATGCTAACCCAACAAAATATAATAAGCAAAGAAGTCAAATCCACACCAAGTAATAATGTCCAAATGCATCAATAAAGGAGAAGGTAAAACATGCTTCTACTATATATCAGAGTACAACTAATCATTGCCCAAACGGGCTACATCAGAGTATTAAAATACTAACATCGGAAACTGATGGTATCGACGACACCGTCACTTCAGGCCCTGTCGTCCTGGCCTGGCTGTCCTACTGCGTAGTCCGCGGCTGCTCTACCTGCGGCGTGACCTCCTAAAAGGAAGACGTAGCAACCGTTAGTCGAAACGACTAAGTGGTTTCACATCCGCTCCCCCGATGACTCCTCGGCACCGGGCGGAGAGAAGGAACAAGGGTAAAATATTTGTATGCAAGTAAAAGAAGTACAAGCAGGTGACAGTAGTGTAAGAGTAACAATAATATGATCTAGCAAATATTTAAGAGCTACAGCAAACTAACATTTTTAAGTAACAACAGGAAGGTAACTTAACTTATAATAGTGCCCATACAAACTTATACGATGAGGATCTTGTTGTGCAATGTTATGAAATGCTATGAATGCTATGCAATGACTCACTCATGCAATTGCTATGTCGACACAAACTTTAGTTCCCACTTTTCGAGCAGGTAGCTAACCTCTCAGGCATCAGCCACCGTGGTCAGGCGGTGACAGTAGAACGGGCACTTCTACTACTAGGCGGGTATCCACACTACTTCACCTAGGCCTCCGTATGCCTCAACGCTAAGAACACAACAACGGAGCCCATACGTAATATGTCCCAGCGGGGTCTTGGATAGATGTGCACCAAGAACACAGCCCGAACTGGCCCTGCGTGACCCGGAAGGGGCCTCAGAAGTAAGAACGAGGACACAGCCTAACCGTTCACTTGGCACGGAAGGGGCCCCGGGACGTGAACACTGAGGACACATCCCAACCGCCCAAAGTCTAACTGTCGACTCCCGTCGGTGTGATGACTGGAGAGCCCGTAGACTACCACACTATCCTTAACCCAGGATTACGACACCGCGTGTCGACTCACACCGCATGCAAATGTCACATCAACATAACATGCAAGGGGCCTCGGAAGTAAGCACGAGGACACATCCCAACCATCCATCCATGCCTTATCACAACACAACCAAACAAGTGACGGTCAACACCGCACATACATCCCTTCACAATACTACCTGTAGGGAGATGATGCTCTAAGTATTGGACTACTAAACTCAATTCATTAATCAAACATACTCATGACCATGATTTATTCTTCTATATGACTCCCAAATGATGACAACATAATATAAACATGTTACGCATATGAAGATCTATCAATCTTTCCAAAAGTACTATCCTATTATGAACATGATGAGCGTGTAAAGATCCATCACACTTTCCATATGTTAACGACCTATTATATACATGATGCGCACAAATAACAATCCTTCAATTCCTATCAAGTCAATTCGTTTAAATAAGATTGCTTCATAATTTGATTATATGAAATCTAGTTAATAAGCTTCGTCAATCATGCAACAAATTATTAATCATAAGAGTTCATCCAAGCCAAGTAACTTGCAATAATAATTCCACTGAATCCAAATCCATCTTATAAAAAGCCCAGAATTTAGGTGTAGATTGAATCTAGACTGCGGCTTCAACCAGAGATTCCCGAGGCTATAGGAATCCGATGAAGACGTGTAACCCCACGATGGAAAGGTCATTCTGTGGTCCACAACGTTCGTATTCAGACCTCAACCCAGATTGGATGTTATCCTATTTGAAATCAGACTTGAAGTCCGCTGCGTACAAAACACAATTTCTGCATGCAGGATTTGTTGAACACCATTTTTGTTTAGACTTTCCCGTGGCTACAAACTTCGCCTGAAGTCGTGCAACCATTTGTTGGAAAGGTATTTTTAAGGGCTTCAACTTTCGTGTTTAGCTGCAAGCCCGGGTCAGACATGTCACACCTAAAAAATGGCCACGAAGTTCGCTGCGCGCCGAATACAGATTCTGCACGCATCTTAAGGCGGAATGAACGACATCGGTTCATCTTCCTCCTCAAGGCGATCTTCCCAAATCATTCCAGAAAACCTCCTCCCTTATTCAACCTCAAGATGCCAATACCCTTCACGAAACCATCCCCTAACATCACATAGAAGAAGGGAGTGGTTGAAGAGATCTAAAACCTAGGACATAAGTCCTAGCATGGCCTTTCCTAGAAAACTCCTCTCCATCAAGACTCTCTTGAGTCGATATCTCACCTAGGGAAAATAACTATAGATCTAGCACCAAGAGAGAGGGTAGGAAACTCACTTCGGTTCTAGCGGTACCACCATTTCCGGCCATGGATCTCGTAATTCTCCTTGGCGGCATCTTCTACTTCGTGGCGTTGGCGGATATTCCCTCCCTAGAACTTGCTCCAGCAAACTCTCCTTCTCTCAACAGGAGTTTCTCTCCGAAACAGGGATTAAGTGAGCATGAAAACGGCTAGGGTTTTCTCTTCCCCTTATATATGAAAAGTGACACGGGTAGGGACACGCCCGTGTCCTTACCCGTGTCCTGCTTGGGCGAAATGGCAACGATAGTTTCCGTGTCGGTTCAATACTTGACACTGGTAGGGACACGCCTGTGTCCCGACCCGTGTCCCGACCCGTGTCCACATGACACAGCCGTGTTCCCTGGCCGTGTCCTTCTCGGGATACATTTCGACGAACTCAACTCGACATACTGGCACACGGGTAGGGACACGCCCGTGTCGCTACCCGTGTCATATAATTCGTTGATCTCAACATGTAGTTCGTCGATCTCGACACGCTCTGTCGAGTGTAACTCGACACACACGGGTAGTGACATGCCCGTATTGCTACCCGTGTCACATGATGTCGACACAGCTCGTCAGTATCGACACACCCTGTCGAGTGTAACTTGGCACACACGGGTAGGGACACGCCCGTATCGCTACCCGTGTCACATGATGTCGACACAGCTCCTCGAACTCGACATGCCTCGTCGAGTTAAACTCTACGCACACGCACACGGGTAGGGACACGCCCGTATCTCTACCCGTGTCTCATGCTTGTCTAATTTCTCCTCCTTTTCACATGTGTTGCCCTGTTTTCAGCACTCCCCATGAACCCTAGTCAGCTCTCCTGACTCAAAACACGCACGAGGTGCCTAGAGTGATTCGGGACATTACAGGTAATTCCTGAACCCATGGAGACATACTTCTAGCTAACCTTGGAGATCTACTCAGACTGTTAACCCTTTAAGGAGCAATCTCCCTCTAATACCACTTGAAAGTCTTGTTTTCAAGGCAAGCTAAACACGTAGAGGGGGGGGGGTGGGGTGAACAGGTTTTTTGTCTTTATTTAAATTTTCTAGCTTGTTTGCAGATTTTTGTGGTTGGTGATTAGGTTAGTTTCCAGCTTTCAAGATAAATCACAGACAACACAGCAATTTATAGTGGTTCCCCAATCTTAGGTACATCCACTGTCCCTCTGCGCCTATCTAATAGTGTATTAGATTCGGCTCTCCCTCTAGAACTTAGCTCCTCAAGAGCTTACAAAACAGATCCCGCAGGACCACACAGGTCACACAGACCTACAACTTAGGCACTAAGCCAAACACAGTTCACAAAGACCATTCACCTGGCACCAATCCAAACACAGGTCACAAAGACCTCAGCCTTTATAATACATGCTTATAAGTACAGACTCACAAAGAATCTTTACAGAAGAATAAGAAGGCGATTTGATTAGACAACAAAATAAGAACTCTGAGTCTTCTTCTTCCTAGATTGAGCAGATATCTGTCCAAGCTTTTGTTGTTGAAGATAATTGATTGGCAGTTGAAACTTTCTTTAAACAACTTTCTTTTCTCTGCAGAGCTTGTTGATCTACTTCCTCAGAATTGCTTCTAAACCTGTTGTTGTAGATGGTGATTGTTTTAACTATCTCTTTCCTCGGCTAGGTTATCTGTGCAGAACAACTTCTGGCTCGACAAAAATGGCGAGGAAGAAAATTGATGTTCGGCCGCACTTTCGTTTTTAGAAAACATAGACAAGGATTTGATTAATTTTTTCTGGCCGATTTCCTTCTTTTTATTCTCTGAATGACAATTGAGCAGTGGGCCCCACCGCCAGGATTGATGGCTGAGATTGAGCCATTCAGCACATGCTTTCCATTTAATCTTGATTCAACGGCTCTTTGCTGTGTGTGAGCGCCAACACTTAATGATAAAAATATTTCTTTGAAAGCGCAGAAGATGATAACAGCTGGCAACCAATGTCTCTGGCAGCATTTCTGCAACATTTGAATTTTGGTTGAATTTTTGACTTTGCTGACGTCAGCATGACTCAGCATCTGTGGACTTGGACAAAATTCAATCATTAGGACCAAAGGAGTTGAGTGAGTAGGCATCACTCAACGCCACAACCCATATACAAAATTCTGTCTATCTAGGTATTGAGCTCGACGAATGTTGAGCTCCGTTCGACGAACGGCAAGCTCAGTTTGACGAAAGCGAAAATTCTGTTCGTCGAATTTTAGACTAAGTTTGATGAAAGCTAAACTTAGTTTGACAAAAGAGTAAATTCCGTTCGATGAACTTCAGGCTCAGTTCGACAAAAGCATAAATTTAGTTCGACGAACTTTAGACTCAGTTCGGCGAAAGCTGAGCTCAGTTCGACGAAGTTGAGCTCGATGAAAGCCAAGCTAATCCCGCATTTGAACTTAGCCAATTTTTTTGCGTCAAGACATTGAGAGAGTCGAGAGCACTGAGAGAGCTTGCCTCACTCAACGTTATTTTCCTTGGCCAGATTTTTTGGGCCTTGGTATTGATAGAGCAAGCTCCACTCAACGCCAAACTACTTAACAGAATTCTTCTGTCATCTGGCATTGAGTGAGTAAGCTAAACTCAACGCATGTGGACTTGGTGAAAATTTTTCCCAACGTTTCTGTGGAGCTGACAGCCACAACAACACCCAATGCTAAAAGTTGTATGACATTGAGTGAGTAGACCACACTCAATGTCTGTGGACTTGGCCACATTTTCAGCTAAGTTCTCTAGGCTTAGACTCACTCAGCCTGACTCACAGCCTTTTTGCTATATGGCATTGAGTGAGTAGACTACACTCAACGCTTTTGTACTTAGCCAAATTTTTGGCTATCTTTTACTTATGCTGAGATAGACTCAATGCTATTTGATATTTGGGGTTGAGTGAGCTATCCTCACTCAAAGCCTATGGACTTAGGTAAATTTCTACTAGACATTATCAAATCAATACCTCTGGCATTGAGTGAGCTTGCTCCACTCAACACCTGTGGACTTAGTAGATTTTTGCTATGTCCAGCAACCACTTATTGTATCCACATGTCCAATTAATGTGATATGGACTAACCTGCACTCAAGACCTCAAATGCACATTAAATACAGTTGACGTGTGTGACATTAACCTGTTTGACTTCTCACAAATCAGGGACTTTGGGAATAATGCACCCAACAAAAGATAAGGTTTCTATCAAGGGAAGCACTAAACTAGGTTTTGAATTGTAACGCCCCGAAACTCAAAAGAGCAATGGGAGGCATTTTGAGCCATGTTTGGAATTTGCCAGGGGGCACACGGCCTGGGACACGGGCATGTCCCAGGGCATCTTGTTTGGGTCAATGATTTGGCCGAGAGGTCGACGAATTTTGGAGTCGACGATCATTGAGCAGCGAACACGACCTGAGACATGGGCGTGTCCCAGGGCGTGTCGAGCTCGTGTCGACTATCTGCCAGGGAAGTCAACGATTTTGCTCGACGAAGTGTCGAGACAGGGAACACGACCTAGGACACGGGCGTGTCCAAGGCCGTGTCAGGTGGTCGACGAAGTGTCGTGACGAAATGTCGAGACAGTGAACACGGCCTGGAGCCCAAGCGTGTTCGGGTATGACACGGGCATGTCAAATAGGACACGGGCATGTCCAAGACCCATGTGAGTCTCGGGTTAGTGTTGGACCTGTGTTGATGGAGGAACACTCCCGGGAATACGGGCGTGGACCGGATGACACAGGCGTGTCAGTTCTAACACGGGCGTGTCGGGTGCCCGTGTGAATTTCGGGATGCGTCGGTTTCGAGGCAAATGGGGGACACAGCCCTGGACATGGGCGTGTGGCAGGCCGTGTTGGCCCAGATTTTGCATTTTAGCTACGGATCGTGGCCGTTCATTTCCTTATTTTGGGATCCGACGGCTGTGGGTTGTTCCTACTGCGATATACCAGAGAATAGAGTTTCAAATCCCTCAGTTCTTTCACTTAGCCTCTTTCTAAAAGACTAGAGAGAGGGGAGAGCAAGGAAGAAGAAAGGAGGCTAGATCCGGTTATCAGCGGAGTTTCAGAGCTCCAAATCGCGAGCCGACTTCAGATCTACAGAGGCAAGGAGATTGCGATGCTTTCCATCCGCATACATTTCCATGGAACGAAGGAAAAATGCTAGGGTAACGAATCTATACTTGAGCTTGTGAAGCTCTCTTTTCCTTTGCATAGGAAGCCCGCTCTCGCGAGTTTGCGGTGAGTTGAGGTGTTCCTTCGGGTAGACATGAATAGTCCCCGTTGTGTACATGTAGAGTCCGTAATCGAGAACGGATATAGACATGATGTGTGAAGCCTACCCGAACAAGTTGGTCTGGATCGGTGATGTTGCATTGTATAATTGGCCTGAGAAGATTCCGTGCGGATGTTTGTTTTTCAGGTTTTCTACGCGGTAGATTGCAACAGGCAGCATTGGGAATTAACTCCAAGGTGCACCCAGAAAACTGGGTGGATGTGTGATTCTGCTAATGGTGGCCTGGGAGCGAACTTGAACATAACCGGGTTATGCGACTATGTGACGAAAATGGGACTCGGGGAGGTTTGACCCGCGCATATGGATTAAATTGACGTTGCGATGTGAGCAATGGGTCAGGCGGAACCGTACCCGTTCTATGTCGTTCGGTGGGAGCCGTTGGCATAGATGAGGGTCTTTGGCGGTCTATGGCTTAAATTGACGTGACCCATGCCAGGAAGAAAAAAAGGCTCGCAAGATTGGCTGTCCAAGTGGCGGTGGTGAGACTGGGGTGTCTATGGCTTATATTGATGTGACATTGACCGGTTCACCGAGAATGTGCCATGAGTGCACGGGGTGTGTGGCCATGCGTGCCCACGCCTGTGATGTAGTGTTCATCTATACTGCTTGGTTATGCTAATAAAGTATAGGGAAAGGAATATCGCCGCCCCGAATTTGGGGGCGGGATCATTATAATTTGGTCAGCATTGCTGACCGTTGCTTTTATTTGCCACCGTGCGGCGGATTGTTGCTTGTAGGTACTGCGGAGCCGAGCGGTAAATAGCGGTCTAAAGCCCAAGTTGCTGAGTCGGCCCTCGAAGGCCAAATTTTCAGTGTTTACTTGTTATATTCATGTGTGACCGGCCTGTGTGCCGTGGTATGGAAGACACATTTTATTTGAGTAAACAATTGTAAGGCCATAAGGCCATTGTACTGGTGTATTGTATTTCACTCCTGTTGGTTTGAGTAGTGGACATTCATGTTTGGTTGGGTTCTTTAACTTGCAACTTTAAATTGCTTCCACTAGAATGACTCTGTGTAGGACGTTGGATATTAGTTGGATGGTTTACATTGAGTAACCACCCGGTCTCTCTGTGGTATATGGCGTCGGGCCCCGGCCGGACCTACTGCTATATGCTATGCTACGGATAGGGGGTGTGATAATTTGGTATCAGACTCCTAGTTTCGGTCGGGCTTAAAATGAATTCGTGGATGAATTCTTTTTAAGGGGTGGTGAGCACATGTGTGTGTGTGTCATCGTTATAACATCAAAAGAACCCATGAATGTCCACTTAGGAATGAAAATACACGTGTTTGAGGAACCTGCGTGTTCCTATAATTGGTTTTTGAAATTTTGTATGGTCGCTTAACAGTGTTTTGTACAACTATAGGTGACCAGAAGCGGTGCTGGGCCGCCAGAACGCCGAGTTTCTAAGGCTAGTAGTGCAGCAAATGATGCTCCTGTAACACCTCCATCGGCTGAAACCATACGATTGGATGCCGAAGCAGTGTTTGCCATGATCAATGCGCAGCCTACAAGGCAAATACAGTAGCCCGCTCCTACGATGGAGCAGGTACCACTGCAAAGGGATGAACCGAGAATAGTGGAGCAGGTAGTGGTGGAGCCTTTGGTGCCGAGGAGAGCAACTGAAAGGCAGCTCAAGCAAGTTATGAGCTTTAATCCTCCTCTGTTCTCGGGGTTGGGAACCCCATCGCAAGCTGAAGATTGGCTCTCCCGTGTGAAGAGAGTCCTGACAGCTACTGAAACTGAGGAGGGTAGATGACCACTATAGCTACGTTCCTTCTGGACGGTGATGCTAGGTTGTGGTGGGAAGGCTTGGAGCTACATCACTTGAGGGGTAGGAAAATTACGAACGTCTCGATGTAAGAGTTCTTGAGACCATTGTTTCTGAGGTACCTCCCTTCGGCGCAGAGGATAGCTTTGGAGAATGAGTTCCAAAGGTTGGTGCAAGGAGAGAGTAGCGTGGATAAGTATCTCCATGAGTTTACTCGGTTGGGTTGGTATGCTAGCTCTACGTTCGCGGATGAGCAGAGTAAGACCAACCGTTTCTGCGAAGGTCTAAGAGATGACTTAAGGCTACTGCTCTCGGGGCCTACGACGCAGGGTCTCTTGGCCATAGTCAACACGACCCGCTCTTTGGAAAAGGATATGAAGAATGTACAAGCAAAGGAAATCTTTTGTGATAAGAAGTCTGAGTTCAAGATGTCGACTAACTCAAAGTCTGGGTACCGTAAGTTCTTTAAGAAGGCTAGGACTTCGGGTCCAGCTCCTTCTTCCGGTGCTTCTAGGGCAACTACGGGTCGGACCCGGGTGCATGTTTTACTTGTGGAAAGCCGGGGCACTTTACTCGCGACTGCTGGAGAGGATGTCCCAAGTCCGAGAGGAAGCCAGGAGCAACTTATGAAGAGAAGGGCAAGGCGGTGGAGTGAATCGCGTCCCATTACGCTCCGGCTCAACCGAGAGTTTATAATCTTGGCAAACAGAAGGCCATTAAACAAGCGGATGTGGTGACAGGATTTATTTTGATTTGCGAGTATCCGGCGAGAGCACTCTTTGATAAGGGAGCTTCACACTCCTTTTTGTTCGAAGAATTCATATCACGCATTAGAGTACCTTCTTTGGTGGCGAAGGACAAACTGGATGTGCTGTTGCCCAATGGGTGTTCGATGCACGCGGAGAGAATCTGTGACATTCGGATTCGTATTGGGCATTAGGAGTTCCATTTGCTAGCGTAGTTACTGCCGTTGGTGGAGTTCGACGTAATATTTTGCATGGAATGGCTCTCAGGCAGCAAGCTTTTATTGATTGCGGTCGAAAAGAAGTCAAGTTGGGAACAGGTCGTGTGACGACTTTTTCAGGATTGAAAGGGTCGAGCAAGACGTTGATGTCTGCTCAACAGGTGGTGAAGGCAATTCGTGCTGGTGTAGAGCTGTTCTTTACACTATTGGAGGTTGCAAAGCCTAAGCCTACGATGGATAGTATTTCAGTGGTAGCTGAGTACCCTGATGTGTTCCATGTCAATCTTCCTGGAGCCCCGCCGCAACGGGAGATAGATTTCACGATTGAGCTAGTGCCAGGTGCGAAACCCGTGTCATGCTCTACGTATCGGCTAGCGCCTAAGGAAATGGCGGAGCTGAAGGTTTAACTGCAAGAGTTGTTGGAGCAGGGTTATGTGCGTCCAAGTTCGTCGCCTTGGAGCTCACCGGTCCTCTTTGTAAAGAAGAAGGACGGAAGCTTGAGACTTTTTATTGATTATCGGGAATTGAACAAGCTAACAGAGAAGAACAAGTACCTGATCCCGAGGATTGATGATCTATTTGATCAGTTAGTCGGGTCGACGGTGTACTCAAAGTTGGATCTTAAGTTTGGTTACTATCATCTGAGAATAAGGGAGAGTAATATCCATAAGACAACATTCAGTATGAGATACGGGCATTACGAGTTTACGGTCATGACGTTTGGGTTGACGAATGCGCCGTCGGTGTTCATGGATTTGTTGAACCAGACTTTTAGGGAGTACTTGGGCCACTTTGTGATCGTCTTCATCGATGATATTTTGGTGTACTCGCAGAGTGAGGAGGTTCACTTCAGGCATCTGCATTTGGTGCTGGAGATGATGAGGAGAAATCAATTGTACGCCAAGTTCTCCAAATACGAGTTTTGGTTGTCTTCAGTGGCATTCCTTGGTCACATAGTCAGTGGAGAGGGAATTGCGGTAGATTCAGCGAAGATTGTTGCGATACGAGAGTGGCCTGTGCTTGCTACGGTAGTGGAAGTTCAGAGTTTTTTGGGGCTTGCCGGCTATTACAGGCGCTTCATGGAGAACTTCTCGCGGATAGCGTTACCCCTCACGTCTTTGACGAGGAAGGAGCAGAAGTTCGTTTGGACGCCGGAGTGCGCACGAGCTTTTGAGGAGTTGAAATGTCGGTTGACCATGGGGCCTGTGCTGAGTTCGCCGGGTGGGACCGAAGGCTTTGAAATTTACATCGATGCTTTAGGCAGTGGTTTGGGTTGCGTGCTACTGCAGTATAGAAGCGTTATAGCATATGGCTCGAGATAGCTGAAAGTGCACGAGAGGAATTATCTGGTCCATGACATGGAGCTAGGGGCCGTGATTTTTTCCTTGAAGCTGTGGAGGCACTACTTGTATGGGGTAAGGGTCGATATCTATACCGACCATAAGAGCCTGAAATATTTGTTGGATCAGAAAGATCTCAACATGTGGCATCGTTGATGGATGGAGTTCCCGGGGGACTATACATTCAAGATCCACTACGTGGCTTGTAAAGGCAATGCAATTGTGGACGCGTTGAGTTGTCGGGACCCGGCTCATGCTAATTGGCTGTCGGTCCATGACGAGCGGTTGGTTCGAGAGTTGGAGGCATTGGAGATCTCTTGCGTATACAAGCAGTCGAGTGCTGATGCGCTATTGAACTGGATGGAAGTTCAGTATGAGCTAGCTGATCGGATTCGACAAGCTTTGGATGTGGATAGCAGCATGAAGTAGCTCATGGTTGAGGCTCTGGATGGGTCAAATTCCCAATATGAGGTTGTGGATGGATTGCTTTAGAAAGACGGTCGTTTGTGCATCCCAAATGTGGGCACTTTGCGGGTGGAATTGTTGTATGAGACACATCATACCAAGTACATGATTCACCCAGGGAGCACGAAGATGTACCGTGTAACAACCCCATCCTTTCATATGATATATTCTAGAAGGTCCGGCCGGGGCCCCACAGGATATACCACAAAACAGTCGGTGAAGGTACAGGATGATATCAGAGTAGCGCGTCGCACCTATCACAAGCATTCTAACGGAAGCCAAAACTACTTGAACTCCTCATGAATGTCCAAATATAAAACTCCACATTTGATATATATATAGGAATGTCTTACAACAAGTCAAAAGAGTTGGCCTTATGGCCTTACATGGCTTTCACACAGTGGCCTAAAACAGCTTGGCGCGCAGGCCGGCCACAATAAAAGAAAACACTCAAAAGAACATATTTAGCCTTCGAGGGCTAATAGCAGCAGCAGCAACACCAGCAGGAGCATCAACCTCTATGCGTCCCGCTCGGTTCTCCCGTACCTGGAAAGGGACAATCCACCCACCGGTGGCAAACAAAAGCAACGGTCAGCGTTCAGCTGACCAAATTATAACGACCCTACCCCTTCTCTCGGGGCAGTGGTATTTTTCCCTGCAGGCATATCATATCACAAGTATGGCAAGCTATATCATCAAAAGGTGCTTTCACGCACACAAGCCATCACAACCGTTCGCCACCCGGCCCAACGGTCCGTTCACTCAGGGCACATTCTTGGTGTTCTGGCAACCTCTTGCCCACCACCGTATCAGGGTTATCACCCAACGGCAAATCTCTTGAGCATTTACTCCATGGTGTGCAGCCGGAGTTAGTCTTCGGACACCGGGATGGCCCATAGCCCCCCGTGGTGTCATGGCGCGCAGGCTGAAGACTCTTGCTATGCGCTCCAACAGACCGCACTTTTTGGTCTCACGTCAGACGGACATAGCGCAGGTCGTATCCTCCACCCCCCGTTGCTCAAATCGCCTTGCCTTCTCCGAGTACAACGTACTCATGGCTATATCAAAGGCGCGGGTTGGTCTCACCAATCCTGTTCTTGGCATTCAAGCCTGGGTATTTCACTATACCCATTTCCTCACAACAACAGCGGGTCTTTCCTGGGCACACCAGTACTTCCTGTGACTCTCTCCACAGGTGGACACCGCACTAGCACAAATGTCAGGGGTCTTTCCTCGGCACACCAGTACTTCCTGTGACTCACTTCACAGGTGGACACCCTATGACATCAAGCATCACAAAAGGGCCTTTCCTGGTCCCACCAGTACTTCCTGTGCCTCAATCACAGGTTGGACCCAAAACCATCACATGGCTATTTTCCTGGGCTACCACCCCAGTACTTCCTGCTACTCCTTTTCACAGGCATAACCCGTAGACTCCTTACACTACACGTTTATCACGGAGTCTTCTCCGGTTCATATGCAACATCACCAATCCAGACTAACCTGTCCAGATGGGCTTCACACAGCATGCCTATTCCGTACTCCATTTCCGGATCTATATGCTAACACAAGGGGATTCAAGCATCCACCCAAAGATTTCCCAAAATCAGCCACCTCTTGGTGGGGGAAATCACAAAATATGCCAAAAAGGAAGCCTTCACATGGCTAGGAAGAAAAGTCATTACCCTTGACGACCACTTCGGTGCCATGGACTCCAAGCTAGCGAGCAAGACTCGCAAGAGCGTTTCCTCCGCAACGCTGGCTTCGGATCTCTCGTCGGTAAACCGCAGCACCACCAACAGCAGCCCCCTTTCCTTCTTCCTCCTCCTTTCCCTCTCTCTTTCTCTCTTCACTTGAAGAAAATTCAAGGCCAAAGAAAATGAGAAATCTTTCTCTGATTTCGGCCCTTAAGGAAAAAGAAGAAGAAGCTTCAGCCCTTGGATCTAGACTGAAGGAATGGACGGCCACGATTCTGCCAAAAACACATATTTTGACCCGACACGGCCTGGAACACGGCCGTGTGCCAGGCCGTGTGCCTCAAGCGGTGGTCAACCGACTTATCCAAACCAGTGACACGCCCATGGGACACGCCTGTGTCATGGGCCGTGTCACCAACACGCCTTCAGACACGCCCGTGTCTGTGGCCGTGTACCTGGATGAAAAAAATCCCAAATCATCCCGAGACTTCACACGGCCTGTGACACGCCCGTGTCCCAGGCCGTGTGCCCAGACACGGCACAAAGACACGCCCTGTCGAAACCTTCGGCGGGCAGAGTTCGTCGCCTAATTTGACACGCCCTGTGATACGCCCGTGTCACAGGCCGTGTTCAACACTCGACACTCACTTCTCGACACTCGACGATCGTCGAATAAAACTCGTCGAGCATGCGACACGGCCTTGGACACGCCCGTGTCCTGGGCCGTGTGCCTCCCTCTCGACGCATCGTCGAGAGAAAAATCGTCGAGACAAAGCCCAATCGTCGACACAACCTCGACACGCCCTGCGACACGCCCGTGTCGCAGGTCGTGTCAACTGACACGCCCTGGGACACGCCCGTGTCCCAGGCCGTGTCACCCAAAAATTCCTGTTTCCGAACTTTGGGCTGTTACAATCCTCCCCTCCTAACAAGAAATTTCGTCCTCGAAATTCAGAGACAGGAAAGCAACAGAATCAACAAGAAAATGTGACAACATATCTAAAAGTTTATGTTACAACATTCTTGCTACAGATTACACAAACAGCTCAGGGAACTCTGTTCGCATGGTTTGCTCGCGCTCCCATGTCAGCTCTTCACGGCCGCAGTTGTCCCACCGGACTTTTACCATACCGACCGTCTTGTTCCGCAACTGTTTCTCGGCTCGATCTTCGATCTGGATGGGTCTAACTCTCGTTGTTAGCCCATACTCCACCGGCACACGATCATCCGCGATCACTTGAGCTGGATCTGTCACGGCCTTCCGAAGTACCGAGATGTGAAAGACATCATGTAACCCACCCAAGTCCGCCGACAGAGCTAGCCGATAAGCCGCTTCGCCAATTCGCTCAACCACTTCAAAAGGACCCAAATATCTTGGACTCAACTTTTTCAATCGTCGAATCCTGGAGACACCTTTGAATGGCTTGATCTTCAAGTAGACCCAATCGCCAACCGCAAATTCAACGTTCCGGTGCTTGGCGCTGTAGTACTTTGCTTGTCGATCTTGAGCAATAAGCAATCTCTCTCGAATAGTCCGAATGGTTGAGTTTGCTTCATCCACCTCATTTGGTTTAACAACCCGGGCTTCACCCGCTTCTACCCAAGCCAAGGGAGTACGACACTTCCTTCCATATAGGGCTTCATATGGTGCAAACCCAATGCTTGCCTGGTAGCTGTTTTTATACGCAAACTCGACCATATAGAGATGATCTTCCCATCTCTTTCCGAAGTCAAGGGCACACATTCAGAGCATGTCCTCCATTGTTCTGTTGGTACGTTCAGTTTGGCCATCCGTTTGGGGATGAAAGGCCGTACTGAAAGTCAACTTCGTGCCCAACAGTCGGTGAACTAGCCTCCAATCATTTGACGTGAATCGCCCATCTCGATCACTTACGATGCTCCGAGGAACACCGTGAAGACGCACAATCTGGTCAACATATAACTTTGCCAAACTTTCAACCGAATCATCCCGCCTGTTCGGGAGAAAATGTGCTACTTTTGTTAGCCGGTCAACTATCACCCAAATGGAATCATTTCCTCGCTGCGATCTTGGCAACCCATGCACAAAATCCATGGAAATATCATCAAATTTCCACACTGGGATCGGCAGTGACTTCAAATAACCGCCCGGCTTTTGACATTCCGCCTTCACCATCGCACAGGTTTGGCATTTGGCTACATAAAGGGCAACATCTTTCTTGAGCCCTGGCCACCAGAAAAGCTTCTTCATATCATTGAACATCTTTGTGCTCCCGGGGTGAATGGAATACTTTGTATAATGCGCTTCATACATCAGTTCTTCCCTCAGCTTCCCCACATTTGGGACGCACAACCGGCCCTCTTTTCGCAAAAGACTGTCATTCCAGCTGAATTTGCCTTCTGGCCCTTCATTCACATAGCGCAAGAGATCGTCATCCAACTCCGTTGCCCGTCGAACTCGGTCTGCAAGGTCACATTGCACCTCAGTCCAGTTCAAACATGCAATGGCAGTGGAATTCTTGTCAACACAATAGATCTCCAATGCCTCCAACTCCTGGATAAGACGTTCATCATGCCTTTGTAACCAATTTGCTCTAACCGGAACTCGCCGACTCAAGGCATCCGCAACAACATTCCCCTTCCCGGGTGTATAGTGAATCTCGAAAGTGTAGTCCCCAAGGAACTCCAACCACCTTCGTTGTCGCATGTTCAAGTCTTTCTGCTCTAACAGATACTTTAGGCTCTTATGATCGGTATAGATCTCCACCTTCACTCCATAAAGGTAGTGTCGCCACAACTTGAGTGCAAAAATCACCGCCGCTAATTACAAATCATGGACGGGATAATTTCGCTCGTGCACCTTCAGTTGGCGTGAGCCATAAGCAGTCACCTTTCCGTTCTGCAAAAGAACGCAGCCTAAGCCGCTCCCTGAGGCATCACTATAAATCACAAATCCATCAGTTCCACATGGCGAAGACAACACTGGTGCCGTGGTCAACCGAACCTTCAGCTCTTCAAAAGCTCGTGCACACTCTGGCGTCCAAACGAACTTCTGATCTTTTCGCGTCAGTGTGGTTAGCGGCAAAGCGATCCGCGAGAAGTTCTCCACAAATCTTCTATAGTAGCCCGCAAGTCCAAGGAAACTCCTGACTTCGGCCACGGAAGACAACATTGGCCAATCTTGTATGGCTCTTATTTTCGCTGGATCCACAGCAATGCCCGCTCCACTCACCACATGGCCCAAAAATGCCACTGACGATAGCCAAAACTCGCACTTCGAGAACTTGGCATATAGCTGATTTTGCCTCAACGTATTCAACACCAACCGCAAGTGAATCTCATGCTCAGCTTTGGACTTCGAGTATACCAGGATATCATCAATAAACACTATCACAAACAGATCCAGGTACTCACAAAAAATACGGTGCATCAGATCCATAAACACCGAAGGCGCATTGCACAATCCAAAGGGCATGACTGTAAACTCATAGTGCCCATAACGCGTTCCAAATGCGGTTTTGGGAATGTCACCTTCCCGAATTCTTAACTGGTAATAACCAGAATTTAGGTCCAAATTCGAATAGACGGTCGAGCCCACTAGCTGATCGAATAACTCATCAATCCGAGGTATAGGATACTTATTCTTCTCGGTCAGCTTATTCAATTCACGGTAATCGATACACAACCGTAACCCACCATCTTTCTTCTTTACAAAAAGCACAGGCGCGCTCCAAGGTGACATACTTGGGCGGATATAACCTTGCTCTAGCATTTCTTGTAGTTGAACCTTCAACTCAGCCATCTCTTTAGGCGCAACGCGATATGGCGAGCGGGCCACGGGTTTCGCACCTGGCACCAATTCAATTGTGAAGTCAATCTCCCGCTGGGGTGGTAGCCCAGGGAGATCCGTGGGAAACACATCTGTAAATTCTGCCACAATCGGAACCTCGCACAAAGTGGCCTTAGGCTCCACAGCCTGAATTAGTGCAAAGTAACACTCCGCACCCTTCCGAACAGCTTTGCCTACCTGGAGTGCAGACATCAACGTCCCGCCCACTCCTCGCATACCCGCGAACTTGGTCTTCTGTTCGGAATTTTGGCCCAACGTGATTTCTTTGGACTGGCAATCAATCATAGCATGCTGCTCCGCAAGCCAATCCATCCCAAAAATCACATCGAATTCCGATATTGGCAAAACAAATGCGGTTAAACAAAAATCCCGACTTCCGAACTGAACCGCCACATCGCAAGCTTGATCCGCAAGCATCCAACAACCATTCGGCAACACCACTCTGACACTATCTGCCTTTGGACGATTGGGTATCCCAAGCCGCGTAAGAAACTCACTAGACAGAAAAGAATGCGATGCACCTGTATCAAACAGTGCTCGCGCCAGCGTGTACCGAATCATCACAAAGCCTATGACAAACATGTCACACACACAAACCACAAACATAGGGGTACGAGGCTAAGCATACAAACAATAGCATAAACAAAACTAAACTCATACCTATGACAACGTCACTCTGCTTGATGGCCTCTTGCAGGCCAAGATTGTAGACCCGGGGTTGCGCCTGCGAGGCAGAAGAATCCACCACCGCCTTTCCTTTTTCCGCATAAAATGCTCCCGCCTTCTTTTCACTCTTTGGCGACATCCGACAATCTCGTGCAATATGTCCCATCCGGCCACAATTGAAGCAGGTACGAGTGTCTGGCTTGGAGGTTGCCCCTGATGTTGCTCCCGTTGCAACTGATGAAGGAGCTTGTCCACTAGGCTTGGACTTCTTACCCCATCTCTTCTTATAAAAGGATTTTCCCGATCGGGGCGCCTTCCACTCCGGTTGCGTCACAGCCAAAGCTCTCTTCCCTTGCACCCTCTTCATATCCTTTTCCAACGCGGTCGCGGTGTCAACCAACGCTTGGACACCTTGGTTCACAGAACTGGACACAAGGAACCTCAGCTCGTCCCTCAGCCCTTCATAGAACCGATTAGTCTTCCTCTGCTCATCAGCAAAAATCGAACCCGCATACCGCCCCAAGCGAGTAAATTCATGCACGTACGCGTCAACACTGCCATCACCTTGAGTTAACCGTTGGAATTCATTTTCCATGGCTATCCGTTGAGCCACAGGAAGGTGCTTCGCTAGGAAGAGCCGGGAGAATTCTTCCATTGATACTTGGGTTAACGGACGACCCGCCAAATGATGCAACTCCATCTCATCCCACCATAACCGAGCTTCTCCTTCAAGCAAGAAGGTGGCTAAGGTAACTTTCTGATGCTCCGCCGTTCCTATCGTCGTCATCACTCGCTTGACGCGCGATAACCAATCCTCAGCCTGCGTCGGGGTTCCCGCTCCCGAGAACGTAGGCGGATGGAAGCTCATAAACCACGTTAGCTGCTTCTCTGCCATTCGAGGAGCCACAGCCACTACAGGTTCAGGCCTTGCCGCCACCTGTTCTGGCCTCACAGCCGCTTGTTCCTGCCTAAGGGGCTGGCCTTGGATCATGGTAAATAAGGCCTCTGCAACTAAACGCACATGTTCTGCAGACGGTGGAGGTGTAGGCACCGCGGCTGGTGCCGTACTTTCATCAGAACGCTGTGGCTCAAACGGCCCAGCTCCACTCCGTGTCACCTAAAGGTGGACAAGACACACACATTAGCGGTCGTTCCCAAGCAAACAACACAAAATAGGAACACGCAGGTTCCTCAAACATAGCAAGTTGCATTCCTATCATGGACATTCAGGAGTTCATTCGTAGACTTTGGTGTGCACAAACACGTGCTCGCCACCCCACAAAAGAAGTCGACCACGACTTCGAGAGGGAATGACCAAGACAACCGATACCAAAAATGTAACAACCCCATCCGTTCATATGATATATTCTAGAAGGTCCGGCCGGGGCCCCACAGGATATACCACAAAACAGTCGGTGAAGGTACAGGATGATATCAGAGTAGCGCGTCGCACCTATCACAAGCATTCTAGCGGAAGCCTAAACTACTTGAACTCCTCATGAATGTCCAAATATAAAACTCCACATTTTATATATATATAGGAATGTCTTACAACAAGTCAAAAGATTTGGCCTTATGGTCTTACATGGCTTTCACACAGTGGCCTAAAACAGCTTGGCGCGCAGGCCGGCCACAATAAAAGAAAACACTCAAAAGAACATATTTAGCCTTCGAGGGCTAACAGCAGCAGCAGCAACACCAGCAGGAGCATCAACCTCTATGCGTCCCGCTCGGTTCTCCTGTACCTGGAAAGGGACAATCCACCCATCGGTGGCAAACAAAAGCAACGGTCAGCGTTCAGCTGACCAAATTATAACGACCCTACCCCTTCTCTCGGGGCAGCGGTATTTTTCCCTGCAGGCATATCATATCACAAGTATGGCAAGCTATATCATCAAAAGGTGCTTTCACGCACACAAGCCATCATAACCGTTCTCCACCCGACCCAACGGTCCGTGCACTCAGGGCACATTCTTGGTGTTCTGGCAACCTCTTTCCCACCACCGTATCAGGGTTATCACCCAACGGTAAATCTCTTGAGCATTTACTCCATGGCATGCAGCCGGAGTTAGTCTTCGGACACCGGGATGGCCCGTAGCCCCCCGTGGTGTCATGGCGCGCAAGCCGAAGACTCTTGCTATGCGCTCCAACAGACCGCACTTTTTGGTCTCACGTCAGACGGACATAGCGCAGGTCGGATCCTCCACCCCCCGTTGCTCAAATCGCCTTGCCTTCTCCGAGTACAGCATACTCATGGCTATATCAAAGGCGCGGGTCGGTCTCACCAATCCTGTTCTTGGCATTCAAGCATGGGTATTTCACTATACCCATTTCCTCACAACAACAGCGGGTCTTTCCTGGGCACACCAGTACTTCCTGTGACTCTCTCCACAGGTGGACACCGCACTAGCACAAATGTCAGGGGTCTTTCCTGGGCACACCAGTACTTCCTGTGACTCACTTCACAGGTGGACACCATATGACATCAGGCATCACAAAAGGGCCTTTCCTGGTCCCACCAGTACTTCCTGTGCCTCAATCACAGGTTGGACCCAAAACCATCACATGGCTATTTTCCTGGGCTACCACCCCAGTACTTCCTGCTACTCCTTTTCGCAGGCATAACCCGTAGACTCCTTACACTACACGTTTATCACGGAGTCTTCTCCGGTTCGTATGCAACATCACCAATCCAGACTAACCTGTCCAGATGGGCTTCACACAGCATGCCTATTCCGTACTCCATTTCCGGATCTATATGCTAACACAAGGGGATTCAAGCATCCACCCAAAGATTTCCCAAAATCAGCCACCTCTTGGTGGGGGAAATCACAAAATATGCCAAAAAGGAAGCCTTCACATGGCTAGGAAGAAAAGTCGTTACCATTGACGACCGCTTCAGTGCCATGGACTCCAAGCTAGCTAGCAAGACTCGTAAGAGCGTTTCCTCCGCAATGCTGGCTTCAGATCTCTCGTCGGTAAACCGCAGCACCACCAACAGCAGCCCCCTTTCCTTCTTCCTCCTCCTTTCCCTCTCTCTTTCTCTCTTCACTTGAAGAAAATTCAAGGCCAAAGAAAATGAGAAATCTTCCTCTGATTTCGGCCGTTAAGGAAAAAGAAGAAGAAGCTTCAGCCCTTGGATCTAGACTGAAGGAATGGACGGCCACGATTCTGCCAAAAACACATATTTTGACCCGACACGGCCTCGAACATGGCCGTGTGCCAGGCCGTGTGCCTCAAGCGGTGGTCAACCGACTTATCCAAACTAGTGACACGCCCACGGGACACGCCCATGTCATGGGCCGTGTCACCAACACGCCTTCAGACACGCCCGTGTCTGTGGCCGTGTACCTGGATGAAAAAAATCCCAAATCATCCCGAGACTTCACACGGCCTGTGACACGCCCGTGTCCCAGGCCGTGTGCCCAGACACGGCACAAAGACACGCCCTGTCGAAACCTTCGGTGGGCAGAGTTCGTCGCCTAATTTGACACGCCCTGTGACACGCCCGTGTCACAGGCCGTGTTCAACACTCGACACTCACTTGTCGACACTCGACGATCGTCGAATAAAACTCGTCGAGCATGCGACACGGCCTTGGACACGCCCGTGTCCTGGGCCGTGTGCCTCCCTCTCGACGCATCGTCGAGAGAAAAATCATCGAGACAAAGCCCAATCGTCGACACAACCTCGACATGCCCTGCGACACGCTCGTGTTGCAGGCCGTGTCTACTGACACGCCCTGGGACACGCCCGTGTCCTAGGCCGTGTCACCCAAAAATTCTTGTTTCCGAACTTTGGGTTGTTACATACCGTGATATGAAGAAATTGTTCTGGTGGCCAGGACTGAAGAAGGATGTGGCAGTGTATGTGGCGAAGTGCCAGATGTGCTCCTTGGTGAAGGCAGAATGCCAAAAGCCGGGAGGATTCTTGAAGTCCTTGCCTATTCCGGAGTGGAAGTTTGACGACATCACTATGTACTTTGTGCATGGGTTGCCAAGGTCGCAAAAGGGGAATGACGCCATTTGGGTGGTCATAGAACGTCTAACGAAGGTGTCGCACTTCATTCCGCATAAGAAGGATGATCCGGTTGAGAAATTGGCAAAGCTGTATGTGGACAATATTGTGCGGCTTCATGGTGTGCCCCACAACATCGTGAGTGACCGAGATGTGTGGTTCACGTCCAATGATTGTAGGATGGTGCAGCAGATGTTGGGAACAAAGTTGAGTTTCAGCACAGCCTTTCATCCGCAGACGGATGGGCAGACTGAGAGAGTCAACAGGACAATGGAAGACATGCTTCTCATGTGTGTCCTGGACTTTGGGAAGCAGTAGGAAGGCCACCTATACTTGGTGGAGTTTGCGTACAACAATAGCTACCAGGAAAGCATACAAATGACTCCCTTCGAGGCCCTTTTTGGTAGAAGATGTCGCACGCCGTTGTCTTGGTTGGACAGATGTGAGTCAAAGTTATACAAACGCCAAGAGGTGTAAGATGCTACGTCGTGGGTTCGAACGATTCGAGAGAGGTTACTAATCGCTCAAGACCACCAGGAAAAGTACTATAATGCCAAGCATAGGAACGTGGAGTTCGCTGTTGGAGACTGGGTGTACTTGAAGATCATGCCGTTCAAGGGTGTCTCGCGGGTGCGGCGCTTAAAGAAGCTAAGCCCGAGGTACCTTGGACCGTTTGAGGTTCTGGAGCGGATTGGTGAAGCAGCTTATTGTTTGAAGCTATCAGTGGAGCTCAGTGGTCTATATGATGTATTCCATATATCGGTGTTACGGAAGGCGGTGCAAGAGCCTTCGCATGTGATCGCGGTGGATCAAGTGCCGGTGGATAATGGGATGACGACGAAGGTCAAGCCCGTTCGAATTGAGGACTCGAAAGTCGAGCGGCTACGCAACCAAGAGATCAGGATGGTCAAGGTCAGTTGGGATAATTGTGGTCGGGAAAAGCTCTCTTGGGAGTGAGAGCAGACCATGCTGGAGGAGTACCCAGAGTTGTTTCACTCAGGTACCGTTTACGTTTATGATTATCTTTCCTTTATGAAATTTCGAGGACAAAATTCTTTAAGAGGGTGAAGAGTTGTAACGCCCCGAAACTCAAAAGAGCGACAGAAGGCGTTTTGTGCTAAGTTTGGAATTTGGCAGGGGGCACACGGCCTGGGACACGGGCGTGTCCCAGGGCGTGTCATGTTTGGGTCGACGATTTGGCCGATAGGTTGACAAATTTTGGAGTCGACGATCGTCGAGCAGCGAACACGGCCTGAGAAATGGGCGTATTTCAGGGCGTGTCGAGATCGTGTCGACGATCTGCCAGGGAAGTCGATGATTTTGCTCGACAAAGTGTCGAGACAGGGAACACGGCCTAGGACACGGGCGTGTCAAAGGCCGTGTCAGGTGGTCGATGAAGTGTCGTGACAAAATGTCGAGACAGTGAACACGGACCTGGATCCCAGGCGTGTTCGGGTATGACACGGGTGTGTCAAATAGGACATGGACGTGTCCAATACCCGTGTGAGTCTCGGGTTGGTGTTGGTCCTGTGTTGATGGAGGAACACGCCCGAGAACACGGGTGTGTACTGGATGACACGGGCGTGTCAGTTCTAACACGGGCGTGTAGGGTACCCGTGTGAATTTCGGGACGCGTCGGTTTTGACGGTGAATGGGGGACATGGCCTTGGACATGGTTGTGTCGCAGGCCGTGTTCGGCCCAGATTTTGCATTTCAGCTACGGATCGTGGCCGTTCGTTTCCTTATTTTCTGATCCGACGGCTAGGGGTTGTTCCTACTGGGATATACCCGGGAATAGGGTTTCAAATCCCTCACTTCTTTCACTTAGTCTCTTTCTAAAAGTCTAGAGAGAGGGGAGAGCAAGGAAGAAGAAGGGAGGCTAGATCCGGATATCGGCGGAGTTTCAGAGCTCCAAATCGCGAGTCGACTTCGGATCTACGGAGGCAAGGAGATTGCGGTGCTTTCCATCCGCATACATTTCCATGGCACCAAGGAAAAATGCTAGGGTAATGATTCTCTACTTGAGCATGTGAAGCTATCTTTTCCTTCGCATAGGAAGCCCGCTCTCGCTAGTTTACGGTGAGTTGAGGCGTTCCTTCGGGTAGATATGAATAGTCCCCGTTGTGTACATGTAGAGTCCGTAATCGGGAATGGATATAGGCATGATGTGTGAAACCTACCCGAACAAGTTGGTCTGGATCAATGATGTTGCATTGCATAAATGGCCGGAGAAGACTCCGTGCAGATGTTTGTTTTTCGGGATTTCTACGCGGTAGATTGCAACAGGGAGCCTTGGGGATTAACTCCAAGGTGCACTCGAAAAACTGGGCGGATGCGTGATTCTGCTAACATGGTGGCCTGGGAGCCAACTTGAACATAACCGGGTTTTGTGAACTGTGTGATGGAAACGGGACTCGGGGAGGTTTGACCCGCGCATATGACTTAAATTGACGTTACGATGTGAGCAACGGGTCAGGCGGAACCGTACACATTCTATGTCGTTCGGTGGGAGCTGTTGGCATAAATGAGGGTCTTCGGCGGTCTATGGCTTAAGTTGACGTGACCCATACCGGGAAGACAAAAATGCTCGGAAGATTGGCCGTCCAAGCAACGGTGGTGAGACCGGGGTGTCTATGGCTTAAATTGACGTGACATTAAACGGTTCACCGAGAATGTGCCCTGAGTGCACGGGGTGTGTGGTCGTGAATGCCCATGCCTGTGATGTAGTGTTCATCTATATTGCTTGGTTATGCTAATAAAGTGCAGGGAAAGGAGTATTGCCGCCCCGAATTTGGGGGCGGGATCGTTATAATTTGGTCAGCATAGCTGACCGTTGCTTTTTTTTACCACTCTGTGGCGAATTGTTGCTTGCAGGTACTGCGGAGCCGAGCGGTAAATAGCGGGCTAAAGCCCAAGTTGCTGAGCCGGCCCTCGAAGGCAAAATTTTGAGTGTTTACTTGTTATATTCATGTGTGACAGGCCTGCGTGTCGTGGTATGGAAGACATATTTTATTTGAGTAAACTATTGCAAGGCCATAAGGCCATTGTACTTGTGTATTGTATTTCATTCCTGTTGGTTTGAGTAGTGGACTTTCATGTTTGGTTGGGTTCTTTAACGTGCAACTTCAAATTGCTTCCGCTAGAATGACTCTGTGTAAGACGTTGGATATTAGTTGGATGGTTTCCATTGAGTAACCACCTGGTCTGTCTGTGGTATCTGGCGTCGGGCCCCGACCGGACCTACTGCTATATGCTATGCGACGGATACGGGGTGTCACATGAATAGCTAGCCACTATTCTCTTTTCTCTCTCAAGCAACACTTCCAGGTATCTTATTCTATTTTCCTGGTACTCTATGGTACCCATCTGAATGAAAGAAATAGTTTTAAGCTCAATGATCTCTTTCAATTTATAATCAAATAGTGAAGCAGAATCAGCATGCTGGGACGCAGCGAGCTGAAGGGAGGGAATTTCCTTAGCTTGTTTATTTTCCAGTAGCTTGCTTTCCTTGAAAGCACTTAGAAGGATACCATATTTATCAATTACTGATTTGATATCTTCCTCTGATTCAGACCCATCTTCATCATAGGATTTAGATGCCTGTAAATCAGGAACTGGTCTCATAGCCAGTTTCAAGTGGAGTGTCTGGACTAAGAATGTACCTTTGATTGACCAGACTATTCCTGACAAGATTTTTCATCTGATATAGCCATTAGGCCATAACAACAGCTATCTTCTTTTTCTTCTGCATCCACCTCTATATCACCATCTGACTATGATAGAGGGGCCCTGACTTCAATCCTGGTAGCAAGATGACTTACATCAGCTTCTTCAGGAATAACATCCAGCATTTTAATAAAGTTTGCTTCTTCTACTTCTACTTCAGCAGAGTACAGCCTAATGTAGGCTTCATCATTCTCATCTCTTTCTAACTCAAAAGAGGAAGAGTCAGTCCAGCTCTTTTTCTTCTTAGCTATGAAGGATTTCTCCTTCTTGCCTTTTTGCTTGTGGTCCTTCTTCTCACTAGACTATATTCTTTTGATAGGGTAGTAAGCTACTACATGCCTCGACAAGCTGCAATAATAATAAACCACTTTCGATAGACATGTTTGTTAGGTTTAGAACCATACCTATCCTCCTTAGAGGTTTTCTTCCAGCCCTTATAGTAGTCTTCTTTAGGATGTGAGGAGGAGGAGGCCCTGCTTTTCCAATGTTTCTTCTTGAAAAACTTCTATAACTAACTGGTAGAGGGCAGCAATGTCTTCGTCAGACATATGGCAGTCTGATGTGCTGGTCTCTGATTTTTCTGAGTCAAAATCAACATCCCTCCTTGGTGGATATGGTGTCTTCCTTCAACTCCTCCTTTTGGCTTCAGCTTTGAAGGCCACAGTGTTGGATCTTACGGCGCCCTTAGGGGGGGGGGGGGGTGAATAAGGGTTCTTTAAATTTTTCTTAAAATTAGACAAACTTGCTTGATGAATAAAAATAATATAATTAAAGAATGAAATTGTATACTAGCTAAAACAACAATGATATATTTCAAAATTGATAAATTGAATACAAAGTGTCTCTATAGAGCTAGAGACAAAGGCTCATAAAACAAATAATTTACTTGTGTTTTGTCTGTTCTTCTACCAAGAACCGGCAGGCTAAAGCATATCTCTTCCAAGATCTTGCTAGTAGCCTCCCCCTAGATCTAATCACGATCTAGACATTGCACACAAGGCAACGATTTCTCCCTAAGCTAACATAAGGACTTGGACGCCACTCACAAGACGACGATTCTCTCCTAAGCCACACAAGGACCTAGACGCCACGCACTAGGCTGCGATTTCCCCTCTCAATTATAATGAGAAAATAATCGAAACAAGAACAAAACAAATTGTACACTTTAGGCTAGACACTCCCTTCAAACAATGCGCTGAAAATGCAGACGAATCCTTGCTAGAGTTGCTTTGAATACTGCGAACATGCCGTCAATCATTCGCGCTTTGGCATTCTTGAGAGTATGGAGTATCTCTAAGATCTGGAGCTCTCTGAATCTTCATTGCAGGAAAGTACACTCAAGGTAATCAGATTCGTGATTTCCACAAGAAATTGAATGGCTTTTATACTCTGGCGATATCGCCTGGCGATACTAGGTATCGCCATTTGGCGATATCGGTAACTGCTGCCACGTGGCCCACGAACTCCTCATTTTCGCATCGCAGATATGTCGAGCGTCGAATCGTCCACTATACCCTAGCAATAATGGATATCGCCGTCTGGCGATAGCGATGTAACTGGTGCCACGTCTTCGTCGAGCATCGAATGGAAATATGTCGAGTGGCGCTATCACCTGTCGATAGTACTCAATATCGCTCGACGATATCTCCCGAGCTCAACTCTGATCCGATTCATCACCAAAAAGACATTAGAGATAGACCTGTGTTATCTGCACACAAAAAACACCCAAAAAACAAATATAAACAAGATTTCTTATTAGCAAACAGAAAGCGTGGAATACATGCTCCAACAATCTCCCCCTTTTGATAATAACAAATCCATTAAGAAAGAAATCATGAATGTTATAAGGTCCACCCGATTTGAGTATCAAGACGAAGCATGTGTATGTGTACAAATTTCTCTTGGATGAAACACTCCCCCCACATGCGATCTCCCCCTAAATTGAAGCATAGTGATCTTTTCCGTTGTTAATATAAGGATTATGAGTGTATATGAAAATTCTTATGAGTGTATATGAATGATTTCCTTTGAAAATTCTCCCCCTTTGGTATTGTCAAAAGATAGATAAGAGTGGGGCGGAAGCAAAAGAAGGAAAAGCACAAAGGAGAAACTCTAGATAGGATAGGTTAGCAATGTATAGTAAAGAAACAAATGAGTAAGCACTAACATTGGCAATATTCAGCCAACTATATCACAAATACATACACTAGTGAATAATATTTTGTAAAAAGTTTTCAGTCCAATTCTCATAAGAAGAACTTTTAGAAAGGAAAATGGTGTGTACACGTGATATGGTGTCAGAAACACTTATGCAAAATCTTACAAATACATGAACACGAGAATGTTAAAAAACAACATAACATAGAGTTGGACATGCGGGGCTAAACTTGTACCTAAGAGTTCAGAGCACACAATAAAGAAATTATTCAGTTCAATATTTGAACAAGTCACTTTACAATTCTTTCCAAGGTGCTCAACCTCACAATGCTTATTAAGACTTATCAGGAGGGTAAGTAGTGCTTGGTGGAGGTTCCTTGTCATCCTTTTAGTATTTGTTTTTTTTGTGAAATGTATCACCAAAGGTGTCACTTTTGGGATCATACAATTTTTTTATCTTATTTTTTTGTTTGGTTGGACAAAGGAGTCTGAATTCACTTGTGAGAGCATACAAGATAATTAAATATTTGTGGTGCACTGTACAAACTCGGATAAAACATTAGTAGGAACATGAAACAGTAGCGGTTATGGTAGTACATTCACAATTCACACATGTAGTAAGGTGAATGCATATGAAGATTTGCACAACCGTGAGCGAAAGAACATTATCATAACTAAAAAATTTCTCATACTTAGAGGTATGCAAAAACAATTTCACATAGTTCAAGAACACTAGCACTTAAGTATTTAGAATGGATATATGAATGTTGAATTATGGAACCAAGTTATTGGGAACCCATAAAAATATTAAACCATGCCTAAATCTGAGTAACGAAGAAAAAATTGTGGAATGGTGAATTGTCACTGACGCCGGGCAATACCGGGTATTGCCCTTTTAGAGATAGCGCAGAAAATAAAAAAACAGTGGCATTTAGTCAAAGGCATCAAATCTAGCAGTTTTTCCTGAAGGCAGGTCGCAGAACCCGGAGCGGACGGCTGCGAAAACCTAAGACCATGGTAAGGAACTTTGATTTTTTGCTTTTATGCTTTAGATTTTTGTTGATCCATGTGTTAGTATAGTGTAGCATGGAAACCTAGATAAGAAATTTCCAAGTTTTAAAGTAAGATGGATCATGAGAAATTGTGTTTGTGTTGGTGAAAAATGTGCATATATTTAGGGATCTAAGGGTTTGTAAATGTGTTTTGTTAATAACAAATTTCAGATCTGGTAGTTTGGATGAGTGAAAAACCAGATCTGGAGTCGAAAATGGAGGAAGACCATTTTTTGATATCGCCCGGTGACAGTGGGTGTCGCCGGATGGCGATATCAAAAAAAATGTTTTTGTTTGTATATTAAAAAAAATTTATTTGATGCAATGGCTTCCAGTTCCAAATCCCGTAGAAGCACAGACAGTGATTCATATTCTTTCTATCAAACATTTCCAGGAATTGAAAATGCTAACATAGGGATCAGACGGGTGATCGAATTTGACCCTGCCCATCATGCACACATCCACGATCTGTTAGTAATGGCGGGAATAATGTCTATTATTATTCCAGATACATTTTCCTCAGTACTGATTAGAGAGTTCTATAATTATCTCAAAGATCCGCGGTTCACGGAACTGAATGGTGGAGAACGATCTAAGATACAAGGACAGGTAGTAGAGATAACCCACTACGACCTTAGAGAAGAGTTTGGGTTAATAGAGCATGAAAATACCTTAGATGTAGTAGAGAACTATCAGAAGGATTGAGATTGGACACTATTGAATTTGGTTTTGCATGGAAATTCCACCAAAACACTTATTCAATCAACAACCACGCTCACTGAGGATGCACGACTATTGCAAGTCATATTGAGGCACACTGTCTTACTCAAATTCGGTGATACATGGAAGATAACAACTCAACTGAGTTATGTTACATACATAATTTTGGAACGGGAGCCGTTTGATATGGCGGACTTTATCATTTCGATAATACGCTATGTATTTAGATTAAAGAGTCCTAATTGGAATAAACTAAATACACTACCACTTGGAGACATCATCCCACGTATTTTATATAAGAAATACACTTGGATAGACCCAGATTTGTACTTCAACGATTGTATTCCATCCATGTTTTTGATGAGTGGAACACCTTCCATTAGCTGATCAACACGAGGAGGGTTATCAAGGAGTGCTGAACCTGTGTCCACTATCCGTAACATGCCAATTCCAAGATGTGGATCATTGCGAGAAGGGTTGGACGACTTGCGAGAGTCGTTCGAAGAACACAAGAGGGAAGTGAAGAAGAACTTTTTGGGAATTCAAAATTTTTTTAAATTTCTGACAAAAAGTCTCAAGTTAAAGCCTACTCCATCAGAGTCGCAGAATGGGAGAATCCGGTCAAGGAGCCTCCCCGTATGTCTACTCGCCGAGCATTCCAGATGAGGAGCAGTGAGCACAATTCAGCTGATGATCAAGGGGAGACAAGTGCAGGTGATAGTTGAAATTTCTGAAGATTTTTGGGATGACTGGACAAGTTAGCGTTATCACCCGGCGACAGTCACTATTGCCCGCGATAGTGAAGTTTCTTAATTTTTAAAAAATAATTTGTGTTGTAATATTATGTGGGACTTAGTATGTGTTGTTGTGCTACTGTAATAATATAAGACCCAGTATGTGATGTTCGCATTCATGGTTTATGTATTTTTATTCTGGTTTAATTTTCATTCTCTTAGGAATTTATGTATTTTCTTGTTTAGCTTACTATGGCGATATATCAATTTGAAATATATAGGATTCCTAGTTCTAATCTTAATAATGAAAAACAGGAATCTGGAAGTGGTTTCATGAAAATATCTGCAAGCTGTGAATCAATGCGTATAAAATTGACTTTGATCGTATTTTGTTTTATGTGGTCTCTTATGAAATGGTGGTGTACGTCAATGTGTTTGGACCTAGAATGATGAACTGGATTATATGTTAATTCAATTGCACATTTATTATCACACGTTAATTCAATTGTTTCATGAACAATTCCAAAGTCTTCTAAAGTTTGCTTCATCCACATAGCTTGTGCACAACACCTGACTATTGCCATGTACTCGGCCCCAGTGGTGGATAAGGCAACAAAATTTTTTTCCTACTCGACCATGAAACTATTGAAGGGCCAAGTAAGTGACAGGTTCCACTGTTGCTTTTATAATCAAATGAACAGCCAACATAATCAAAATCAGAAAATCCATGTAATATAAAAGTATTGTTGTGAGGATACCACAAACCTAACTTAGATGTGCCAATAAGATATCTAAAAATGCGTTTAACTGCTTTTAAATGAGACTCTTTGGGATTGCTTGAAATATAGCACATAAATATACAGTGAACATAATGTCAGGTCTAGAGGCAGTCAAATACAACAGTGATCCTATCATTCCTCTATATAGTGTTTGATCTATGGATATTCCACTTTCATCCTTTCCTAACTTTAATGAGACACTCATGGGGGTATCTGATTATTTTAGATTTTCAAACCCAAATCTTTTTAAAACATCATGAATATATTTAGATTGACAAATAAAAATTCCATCATGCTTTTGAGTAATTTGAAATCCAAGAAAATAAGTGAGTTCGCCTACCATGCTCATTTCAAATTCATTGTTCATAATTTCTATAACACTGTAACATAATTTTTCATTTGTGGATCCAAAAATAATGTCATCAACATATATTTGTAAAACTATAAGATCATCATTAATATGTTAAACAAATAGAGTACAATCAACACTACCCATTTTGTAATCATTCTTTAATAAATAAATAGTCAATCTATTGTACCATGTTCGGGGTGCTTGTTTCAAACCATAAAGGGCTTTTTCTAATTTAAAAATATGATCAGGAAATTTAACATCAACAAAGCCTGGAGGTTGTTCTACATAAACCTCTTTCTTAATATACCCGTTAAGAAAAGCAGTTTTAACATTCATTTGAAATAGTTTAAACTTTTTAAAACTAGCAAATGCAAGAAATATTCTAACTGCTCCTAAACGTGCTACGGGTGCAAAGGTTTCATCAAGATCTTTTCCTTATATTTGTGAATAACCTTTTGTTACAAGTCTAGCTTTGTTCCTAGTGACCCTAGATTCATTATCTAGTTTATTTTTCAAAACCCACTTAACCCCTACAATAGGATGATTTGACGCTCTTTCTACTAACTTCCAAAACTTATTGCGTTCAAATTGATTAAGCTCGTCATTCATAGCTAAAAACCAAGAATTATCATTTAAAGCAGCTTCAACACTTTTAGGTTCTATATCAGAAATAAAGCACATATTAGAGAATAACTCACGTACGGATGAACGAGTACTTACCCCTCTTGACGGTTCTCCAATAACAAAATCCTGGGGATGATCGTTTGAGAATCTTAGTTCCCTTGGAGGCACGTATTCTTGCTCTTCTTCTTCTTGTTCGACTCCTTTTTCTTTATCTTTGTCTCCAAGGATTTCATCATCATCCAATCTTTATGGAGGGGAGAACTCTTCATCTTTACCTGTATTATTAGCTTCTACACAAGGGAAAAACTCATCAAATTTAACATGTACAGATTCTTCAACCATTTTAGTCCTTTTGTTGTAAACTCTATAAGCTTTGCTCGTTGAAGAATAGCCAATAAAAATGCCTTCATCACATTTTTCATAAAATTTGCCTAAATTATCCTTAGTGTTCCAAACAAAACATTTACAACCAAAATTTTAAAATAAGACACATTTGGTAGTACTAACAGCTTTGGCCCAAAATGATCTGGGTAATTTGTATTCAGATAACATAGTACGAGCTACTTCTTATAAAGTTATATTTTTCCTCTCTACCACATCATTTTGTTGAGGTGTACGAGGAGCGGAAAATTCATGTTTAATTCCTAACTCATTGTAAAAAGAAACAAATTTTTCATTATCAAATTCACCTCCATGATCTGAAAAAATGTATTTTATTTTTAACTCTAATTCATTTTGAACATGTATACATAATTTAGAAAATTATAAAAATGCATCAGATTTAGATGTTAAGAAAATTTTCCAACTTAAGCGAGAAAAATCATCAATCGAAACAAAATTATATTTTCTACCACCTAGACTTAGTGTATTAACAGGAACAAACAAATCCATATGTATCCATACTAAAGGCCTAGTGGTTGCACAACATCTTTGCTTTTAAATGAAGACTTTGAAAATTTTCCTTTTTGACATGGTGAACATAAAGACGATAAATTTCCATGCAAAAAAGGTAAAACTTTAACAAGTTTGTTTTGAGACAATTTTATAATTAGTTTGGAACTAGAATGTCCAAGACGTCTATTCCACAAATCTAACTCCTCATTTTTAGATATAAAATACTTTAATGAAGAATATGACAAATTATTAAATCTAATCATGTAGACATTTTGAAACCTGGGAGCAGGAATAATAATATCATTTGTTTTGGAGTTAATAATTTTGCATAATTTGAAGACGAGTCAAATAAGACATTTAAGCCAACATCACATAACTAACTTATAGAGATTAAATTATGCTTCAAACTTTTAACATACAAAACATTTGAGATAGTAAATGATTTGTTACCTACTACTCTAATGCCGATGATTTTTCCTTTCCCGTTGTCACCAAAAGTAACCACTCATCCTTTCTTCATCTCTAGTATAAGAAACTTGGATTTATTGTCCGTCATGTGCTTGGAACACCCTGAGTCCAAGAACCACACGTCTTCTTTGTCCTTAGCCTACCAACACACCTAGAAAGAGGATGAGTGTAAAGATCCAGTTACCCAAGTGGTTCCTCCCATAGAATAGGTGGAAGCCTTTGGTACCTAGATTTGTTTAACATAACAGTGTCCAGTCTTCTTACAAGTGTGTATTGTGTGACCAAACTTATAATATTTGGCACAGTTGATGAAAAAAGTCGACGGGTTTTTTAAAGTAAATTTTGACCCTTTGCTGGAAGCTACAGGGACAATAGTTTTATTATTTTCATTTTGAAAACATGATTTTCTGGACTTTTTCTTATCGCCGTCCACAGTGGATGTCGCCAGGCGATAATGTTCAGGTGAGTATCCGAGTTCAAATTTTTCAGAACCATAGTACTGGTTTCCAAAATCATATTTAGTGATTTTTGGACCACTCAAAATTTGTTAGTGGCCATTTCTAAATCATGGACTTGTCCCCTTAGTACATTATTTTTGGCTATAATGGTGCCGCATCGGTTTGCGAAGGACTTTCTGCTGCCTGCCACTTGAGATTGAGAAAACTTTAGAGATCTCTCTTGTAAGAGTTTCAACCCGAGTCTGAGTCTTATAGAGATCTTTCTCAAGCTCAAGTATCTTTATCAAGGAGGGACAATCCTCTTGACATGTCGCTTTCTCCTTTCCAAGTACTTTATCTTCATTTTTTAATTTTTTATTTTCTTTTACTAACAATTTATTTTCAGATTTAATCAATTTAATTTCATCCAAATTTTTATCTAAATATTTGTAGGTTCTCAAAAATTCAGAATATAAATCATCATAAGTTTCAGGAGTTATCTCAGTGTCGCTCTGGACACTACTTCCTTCATTATGTGATGAAACACTCTTTCCCATCAAGCACATGTTGGCCTCCTCTTCAGTTTTTGATCCTGAACAGCTTGATTCCTCAGAAGTGGCTTCATCCCATGTTTCTGCCTTCAGAACTTTCTTCATTTCTTTCTTTCTGTTCCGCTTCTCCTTCAGCTCTTTCAGATAGTTTGGACACTTGCTCATTATGTGGCCAATTCTCTTGTAATGATAGCACTCAGGTGGTGGTCTATATTCATCATCCTCTCCATTACCTTGAGCTTTTCCTTTCTTATTCCCAGATTCTTGCTTCTTGAAAAATTTCCTGAAAGAATTTCTTATTTCAGAATTTCTCATGAATTTCCTGAATTTCTTCACAAACAGGCATTCTTCATCCCCATCGTCACTTTCATCAGACTCGCTTTCCTCTTTCTTCTTGGACTTCAATGCCAAAGCTTTCTTTCTTAGCTCCAGGCTATACTCTTATTGTTGAATCCTCAACTATACTTCATGGTTTTTTAAGTTTCCTATTAGATTCGCAATTTGGAGAGACTTTAGATCGTTTGACTCCGAGATGGCAGTCACTTTTCGATTAAACTTTGGGGGAAGCGATCTAAGTATTTTTCGCACCAAATCTCCATTTGAGAAATTCTTCCATAGAATCCTTGAGTCATTCACTATTTTGTTGAACGACGAGAAGCTTGTGCCGAGGGGGAACCAAAACTTCGGCTACGACGAGAAGCATCTCGATGAGCTTGGCAACCCCCTCCTCCTATGAGACAAGGGGGTGAACCAGGCCTCGATCTATACCCTCCTGCTGTACTGGATGGTGCAGGACACCTCTAGTGCGGAGGCCTTCTCCATCTCCTTTGGACTCTACTCGCGGTAGGATGCTTCCATATTCGACGAGGAGTCCATGTAGATACTAGTACACGAGAGCGCCAGAGCCCAGCTCCGCACCTTGGAGTTGGCCCATATGGTGGGTCACCATTGCATGTAGATGGAGAGGAACTCATCTATGCACCTAAAAGACTCCACCGAGAAGATCAAGCCCGCCATCTTGCGCTTGATAAGGTGGAGCACCATAAGAAGAGGTCAGATTCCTTTGACGCCCTTCTCGCCAACGACATAGCATGGGTGGTGAGTCACGAAAACCTTAATGCCCGTTTTCAGAACCTTTTTACGCTAAACCACACTTTCACTGCCCTCTATAGGATGTGACGACGGCCAAGGATCTCAACTGCCGGATTATCGACCTAGGGAAGGACAATGATGAGCTAAAGGATCGAGTTTGGGAGTTTGCATCTGCAGCTCTCCCGCCTCCCTCCAGCAGTAATGCCAAGCTCGCATGGTACTCTGAGTATGAGGTTGACAAGTTGTTATAGCTAAATTTGACCAAGGTGACAAAGTACACCCTCCAAACAATGCAGGGGCCTTGCCTTGTGTCAAGCGAGACGCACGGCTTTCGGCAAAGATGTGGTTTTGGAGTTGTTCGTCCCGGTTCCGAAGCCTGGCTATGACTCCTATCTACCCCCACGGGGTAGCGCGTCGCACGAGGGCTCGCCCTGAAGAGTCCACAAGCTAGGTTCGGTTTTGTGTCTTTGAACATGTATACTTATTTTTTGCTGTCTATTTGGTAATTTTGAACGTGCGGGTTGAGGCCGCATTTTTTAACTACTGTTTTACATTGTTCTTGCTATCTTCTTGAATGGATGTTTGTTGATCTCGCTACTTTTACTACTACGGATAATATTTTATTTTCTTCTATCACTTTTTCTTTACTCACAACTTGGATTGGTCCTCTCTCTTGCCAAGTCCGAACCCAAACTTCGACTTTGCGCTCGTGCGATTCTTAAGGTCTTAGCAAAAAGAGGTGACAGGACCTTCCGAAATCATTCCGTGAGTGGCGACCCGCCCATTCATCCAGGGAGCTTCTATCGTGGTGCCTCCGAGATCAAGGTTTATGAACATTCCATCCCGCGCTATGGGTTCTTACCTCAAGCGAGCTATGCCTCACTTGGTTGAGATGTTGGCTGCAGAACTCGCGGGTGCCCCACATGACTGAGGCCTATGGTCCATGCGCTTCCTGCAGTTTATACCCTCATAGGAGATCGTGATTTGAGTCGCCTCACTGTTGCTCGTGGGGAACTCACCAAACGGGTACCAGAGTGGCGAGGCCCAACTCGCCTGGAGTGTTCGCCTAGGGTGATCGCCTGGAGTGCTCTCCCTAAAAGCTCGCTAGGAGTGCTTGCCCTGAGTGCTCTCCTTGTGTTTTCTCCCATGGCGATGCTCGATCCTCCGATTCTCTATTTTGGCGAGCCACTAGGGTTTCTTACCCCTCTTGTTAGCCTGGTAGCATGTGTTGAGCTTGAATTCAGACTTATTTCTTGGCCAGTCACTGGAGCTGCCACTGGCCCAATCATCTAATAGGATCCTGATGGCGGGTGTTGAACATCAATCAGTCTTTTCTCTTGGCAAGTCACTGGGCACTACCACCGGCCCAATCATCTAATAGGAGCCCGATAGCGGGTGTTGGACATCAATTGGGCTTTTCACTTGGCCAGTCATCATGCGCTGCCACCGACCTAATTAGCTAATAGGAGCCTGGTGGCTGGTGTTGAACATCAACCATGCTTTTCACTTGGACAGTCACAGGGCGCTACCACCGGCCCAATCAGCTAATAAAAGCCTGATAGTGGGTGTTGAACATCAACAATGCTTATTGCTTGGCCAGTCACTGAGCGCTACCACCGGCTCAATCTGCTACTTGGATCCTGACGACAGGTGTTAAACATCAACCGTGCTTTTCGCTTGGCTCGTCACCGGGCGCTACCACCGTCCCAATCAACTAATAGGAGCTTGACGGCGGGTGTTGAACATCAATCAGGCTTTTCACTTGGCTAGTCACCAGGCTCTACCACCGGACCAATAAGCTAATAGGATCCTGACGGAGGGTGTTGTACGTCAATCGAGATTTTCACTTGGCCAGTCACTCCACACAATCATTATATCAAGCAGGTGGATCATCAAAGACAGATAAAAGTGTGGAAAAGTTCTATTTTATTGTTCAATTTCATGGGTCAAAGCGCTTCAAGTCATCGCTGTTCCAGGCATGACTAAGGGGCTCCCCCTCCAAATTTGAGGTGGTATCCCCCCCGACTTCAAGGCTTCTTTGATTACATAAGGACCATCCCCATTTGCGTTCAGCTTGCAGACGGCAGCCGACCTTCTGGCAGCATTGAACTTTTTCAAGGCCAAGTCCCCCTTTGGGAATTGCTTAACCCTGACATGCTTGTTGAAGTACTTGGGCATCCATGACTTGACTTCTTCCTGTCGAATTGCTGTCAGGTCGCGCAACTCATCTACCAAATCTAGGGAGAGATGCAATTTGTTCTCATTCTTGACACTCCATTGTTGACTACCTTCCCCTACCTCCACTACTCACGACGTTTGGATCTCATACTCTATTGGGAGGACTGCCTCGCAGCCATGGGAGAGATTGAAGGGAGTCTCTCTAATGGTCGTGTTGTGCATGGTCCTCAGGGTCCAAAGGACCGAAGGGAGTTGCTCCACCCATCTTCCCTTCAAATTCTCCACCTTCTTCTTTAATAAGTTTACTATGATCTTGTTTGCCTCCTCTACTTGTCTGTTGCTCCGAGGGTGGTGGACCGACGCGAACCTGAGGTATATCCCCATTTGGCCACAAAAGCTGATGAACTATGTACTGGAAAACTATGGCCCATTATCTGTGATAATGCCCTGAGGCAAACTATGCTGACAAATGATCTCCCCCCATATAAAGTTGCGAATCAACTAAAAGGTCACCTTGGCAGGTGCCTTGACCTCCAATAACTTAGAGAAATAGTTGATCATAACTAACAGAACCTTCTCTGGCCACTGGCCTGTGGAAAGGGTCCCATGAGATCCATTCCACAAATAGTTAAGGGCCAAAGTGCAGTGATTCTTCTGAGCCTCTGAGCTGGCAGTAGTTGGAGAGGAGCGAACAACTGGCACTTCTGACATTTCTTTGCAAATTCTATGGCATCTCAGCCCAGGTTCGGCCAAAAATACCCTTGCTTAACTATTCTTCCCTCCAGATTCCTGCTTCCTCGGTGGCTTCCACATTCATCGGCATGGACTTCCTCCAAAATTCTCAGGACCTACTCCTCGGCTATGCAAAGTGCCAGCAATCTCGAGATGGTCTTCATATACAGCTTCCCATCGCGCATCATGTTGTATGACGATTAATACTTGAAATGATTCTTGTCTAGAACACCCAGGAATTCTCCCGGGGATAAGAAAACCATGAAGGGTTCCATCCATGAGGGGTGCTGGTCCACCTCCATCAACTCCCCTTCCTCAATAGAGGGGCAAAATAAGTCAATTATAGTTCCTCCCGCACGGGGTCCGAACTTAGCCAGCTGATCCATTTGCTCGATTTCTTCTCGCGGAGCATGTTAGATGGAAAACATTTGGAACATGTTGATGATGCTCTTCACTTTTGCTAACTACAATTGGAGAGTATGCTCTCTTGCCTCAAACTTATCGTCGATTAGAGAGAACAGTACCAGGGAATCCATTAGCACTTCCACGTCATGCACTCCTAGCACCCTCGCCAGACGTAACCCTGTGATTATTGCCTCATACACCGCTTGATTGTTAGTATTGGCGAAATGGATGACCATTGTTTGGTCTATTCTCGTTCCCTGAGGACTCTCCAGGATCACTCCTACTCCCAAGGAATGTCTCCCGATGTGCCATCCACCATCACCTTCCAGGGAATCGGACCAGTGAGCTCCGTATCTACCACCTCGACCATATAGTCTTCCAAAAAGTCAGCCATCACCTAGGCCTTTATCAAGAGGTGAGGGACAAATGATATGTCAAACTTGCTTATCTCTACCAATCATTTTGCAAGTCTCCTCGAATGCTCCACTCCTTCAAATGTGTTACGAAGGGGATGATCTATCACCACCCGAATTGAATGTGCCTGGAAATATGTCCTAAGCCTTCAAGCCAAGATGACTAGAGCAAAAGCTAGCTTCTCCAGGATCGGGTACTAGAGCTCCGCCTTCCTTAGGACCCGACTCACGGAGTAGATTGTCAATTGCTTCTTTCCCTACTCCCGGGCTAGGACGGAGCTCATGGCCTTGGCTCCAACTTCAAGGAAAAGGGATAAATCTTACCCCTCCTCTGGTCCTTGGACAAGTGGAGCCTGAGTGAGCTGTCTCTTCAAGGCTTGGAAGGCCTCCTCGCACTCCTTGGACAGTTCGAATTTGTGGCCTACCCTCAACAATTAAAGATGGGAGAGCACTTCTCTCCTGCCCAAGAGAGGAACTTCCTCAGTCCTGCAAGCTTTCCTGCCAGGCACTGAATTTCTTTGGCATTTCATGGCAACTCCAAATCCATGATCGCCATCACCTTATCAGGATTCAGTTCTACCCTCGCAAGAGTTAGGAGGTGACTCAGGAAATTTCGCATGCTTGCCCTTAAAATGCACTTCAGAGGGTTCTGCCTCATCTTATACTTTCGTAAGGTGTTGAAGGTCTCGTCCAAATCTTGGAGATGGGATCTCGTATATTAAATTTTCACCATAAGGTCACACTCATCCCATGTAATTAATGAAACATCCTTTATGTCTGGGGGTCCATCCTGATCTGGTTGTACGCTGAAAATGTATCTAAAAAACTCATTAGAGAAAAACTGATGATTGAGTCAACCAACGCGTGGATTCAAGGGGATAACAATCCTTAGGACAGGCTTTACTTAAAAGTGAGAAATCAATACAAATTCCCAGCGCTCGTCTCCCTTCTTAAAAATTACCACATTAGAGACCCAGCCTGGGTACTGGATCTCCGATACAAACCCTGTCTTAAGAAGCTTACTCACCTCCATCCAGATGGGCTTAGACAGCCTGTAATTGATGGTCCTCTTCTTCTGCTGGATCGGTAGAGCACCGGGATCAATGTTGAGGCGGTGGCAAGCCACGTCCGCATTAATCCATGGCATGTCCTCCGCGCTCCATGAGAAATGTCCATATTCTTCTGGATGCACTCCAGCATCTTCTGCTAATCTTCCAGGCTCAGCACCCACTGTCTCGCACCTTCTCCACTCTTCCTCACTAGGTGAGGACTTCTAGCTCTGCCACCTCTTCCGCCACTTCTAGTCAGGACTGCTCTTCCCACTAGGCTACTGCCTCCTCACCCGGGACGAGGGATTCCTCCTCCTCAACTCCCTCTATAACCATCACCTTGGCTTGTTCCTATGGAACTTCCTCTACTCACCCCTCATGGGTTAGTATCTCCACATCCTCTAACTCTATATCCTCTTCTTATCCCACGACATCCTGTCTAGGCAGCTCCTCCATTCTTCTCTCCATCTCCTCAGCTCCCTCCTGCCACGAGATGGTGTTGACCGCATTGACGTAACATCTCCTTACCGCCTTGGGGTATCCCTAGACGTGAACCTGGATTCGTTCGACATTAAACTTGAGGTATTGGTGTAAGGACGAAGGTACGCAATGGAAGGCGATGATAAGGGGCCGCCAAAATATTGCATTATAGCTGCCAGGATCGTCCACAATGATGAACCTGTAGTTTTTGGACAGGGCACCCAATGTCACAACCCGCATTTTCTCAACGGTAAAATCGTATCAGAGTAAGAGAAAACACATGGCGTGATGCCACGTCGTGCAGGGGATAACTGCACACGCTCAGGCAAAACTCCAGACGTTAGATTTTAAGGAAAATTGTTGATTAAATAAGAAAGAAAATCAGTTATGTTGAATGGCCGTATCCCTCGGCCCGGTGGATCAGCTAGCCGACAGTTAAAATTATATTTATACGCAGCAGAAAATATTTTGGTTCAATTAAATTGACGCCCTAAATAAGCATAAGTGTCCCCGGGGGACGACTTATGCGTGCACGACCTAAGGTGAATATAGTAGCTATAAAAAGATAGTGTTTTACGCTGAGGAAAAATAGTGTCTTTGATTTAGAAACATGTTATGCATGGGGTACATATAATAATACTTTTAGGTTTTAAAATATCTAACATGCAACCTAGCATAAATCCTTCGCAGAAGCAAGTAACCAACCACAAATAGGCAAAATCAGTAGTTTAAATTCATATCTAGCATCACAAGAAGGCACCAGTGGGCGTCAATAACCTGACACGAACCCACTGGCGAGTATGTATGTCTATACAGAAAAGTAAAGAACTACCTCACAACAAATGGGGATCAGCTATCTCAGCTACCATAGAGGCCACCAACAAGCCCCTCCAAGAGAACTAGCCACTGAACTGGCTACAACCTGGACCTGAGGCATTCAAGAAAAGAACACCTCAGCAAAGAAACAATAAAAAAGGGTAAAATAGAGCAATAGATTAATTAGCGAATAAGAAGAAGGGTTTACCAACCCGGCAACAAACTGCTATAAGCAAAATAAAAGGGGTGACAGTAAGAAGAGAGTACTGTCTAGAGCACAGCAGAGCACACCAAGTGCGAGCAATAAAACCATAATGCCCTACCAAAAGAGTCTGCAACAACAACAAGACATATACATATATCCCAAAAGAAAGGAAAGCATAAACAGGAAAGGGACTAACAGTCCTAACACGTGGGTAAGTGGCAGTGGTCAAAACATGGGTCTGAATACATAATCAAAATCAGACTCAAAAAGGGCTAATGGGTCAAACAGTGGCAGCTTTAGGGTCCCACAAACATCAACCCAAATCGGGGCAAAGGCGGTGGCCACAGCTCTCCACATAAAACCACCCCTCCAGAGGCCACCAAAACTCCACCACCTGCCACAACCCAAGAGTTGGCAAGCAGAAAATTAGCCGAACACCCAATGCCCCCCCTCCCCTAGGGAAAGGTCACACTAACAATCCTAAGAAACACACGAACCCAAGGCAAAATCGTCGGGTCCAACCGACGCGGCCTTGCACGCCTAAAAAGAACCAACCCCGAGTCTACCTGACCCCAAAACAAGCGCAACACCCAGTGTCGACTCGATGTGTCGACACCACGACAAGCCGGTGTCGACACAACCGCAACCGGTGTCGACACCAAGTGTCGACACCACAGCGTCCGGTGTCGACACAAGGTGTCGACACTGCCGCGGCTGGTGTCGACGCCAAGTGTCGACACCACTGCGGCCGGTGTCGACACAAGGTGTCGATGCCAAGTGTCGACACCACTGCGGCCGGTGTCGACACAAGGTGTCGACACTCCCGCTGCTGGTGTCGACACCAAGTGTCGACACCACTGCGGCCGGTGTCGACACAAGGTGTCGACACTACCGCTGCTGGTGTCGACACCAAGTGTCGACACCACTGCGGCCGGTGTCGACACAAGGTGTCGACACTGCCGCTGCTGGTGTCGACACCAAGTGTCGACACCACTGCGGCCGGTGTCGACACAAGGTGTCGACACTGCCGCTGCTGGTGTCGACACCAAGTGTCGACTCCACGACTGGCCGGTGTCGACACCAAGTGTCGACACCAAGACTGGCCGGTGTCGACACAATGGTCTCGACACACCGACTGGCCGGTGTCGACACAACGGTGTCGACACCCCGATTGGCTATAGGAGCCAGATCCAGCAAACGACCAAAAGCAAGAACGAGGACTCCCTCTCTCTCTAGAGTACAACATCCATCGGCAATGGCAACTACTCGACCCAAACCGAACAAAAACTGTCCCTAATAGACACAATCGCTCAGGAAAACTGAGATTTAAATTGGAACTTTCTACACTAACCACGGCATGATCGGGAACGAATCCTAGCGTACACCTAGGATCTAAGCAAGAAAGAGATAAAAAATTAAACAAAAAAAGACTAAGATCAACTATGGCAAGGATGAGGGAACATCACTTGCCTCAATACCAGAAAAGCTTGGCAGGCGGCATCCCCCACTCTCGGATCTAGCCGCAGAGCACCAGCTGAGGAGCAAAAAGAATGCAGATCCAGGCGAGGGCAGTCCAGATCCACTCTCGAAATCGAATTTCGACCGGAAAATCTCCAGGAACACGGCGTCCGAAGGCTAGGGTTGTCCGGCGGTTCTCTCCCTCTCGCACAGGCGACGGCTTCTTCCAAGCAGAGAAAAGAAAAGACAATGAACCCAGTCCTAATTCTAACCCAAGACTTTATATATATCAGTTTTAATATTAAATAATCAACATATTAATAATTATTTACACTCAATATCAAAACAACACGAAACCTGAAACTTCTCGGAAAAAGACGAAATTCACGCCGCAGCTAAAAACCCACGCTACGAACACAACTGCGAAGTCGAAATTAGCATTCGACGAACGAAACCCGGGATAACACCTCCCGAAGCCAAAACACAAGCATTCCCTAAGAGGCCTAGCCGAGTCATCAAACAGACTCCGGCTAGCTGGGGAATCTTGCTAACAGGCTACAAACAGGCTACACAGGGAACCCTAAGAGCTAAAACCACGCTCTACAACGGCAAAAAGCCGAAAAATACGCCATCGTAACGCCAGCCAACGATCAAACAAAACACAGAAAAACCGGGGGCGTTACAGCCACTCCCCCTAAAAGAAAGTTTCGCCTCGAAACTTTACTCACAACACTCCTATAAAGAGGGAGAGAGAAAGAGCCAGGAAAGGGCTATATAAATAATAAAATAGAACATACCAGGAACAAAATAAGTGAAACAGATGAGGGTGAGCCTCCCTCATAGCCGACTCCAACTCCCAAGTCGCGCTTTCCACATCCTGATTTCTCCATAAAACTTTAACCATAGGAATAGTCTTCTTCCGCAACGCCCGAACTTGAGAATCCAAAATGCGAACAGGCACCTCCACATAAGAAAGATTCGGCTCCAACTGAGGCACATAATCCAAAACCTGCCTGGCATTTATCACACATTTTCGCAGCTGACTGACGTGAAAGACATCATGCACGCCAGGGAAATTTGCGGGCAAAGCCAGCCTGTAGGCTGATACCCCAATCCGCTCAACAATCGGAAACGGCCCCACGTACCTCGGGTCCAACTTCCTATTCTTGCCAAACCGCTTGACTCCAATCAACGGGGAGACCTTTAAGAACACCGAGTCCCCCACAGCAAACTCCAAGTCCGATCTACGCCAATTGGCGTTCTTCTCATATCTCTCCTGGGCTATCCGAAGCTTTTCCTGAATAAGCTTCACAGCGGTTTCCATCTCCTCAAGCGCTTCTGGACCCAACAAAGGTCGCTCGCCAAGTTCAGCCCAAAACAAGGGAGTCCTGCAGCGCCTCCCATATAAAGTTTCAAAAGGAGCCATTTGCAAGCTTTCTTGATAACTGTTGTTATATGCGAATTCCATAAGCCGCAAGCGCTCATCCCACGCTCCTCCGTGGTCCAGAATATAGCATCGGATCATATCTTCCACAATCTGATTCACTCGCTCCGTCTGACCATTGGTCTGCGGATGATAAGCCGTGGAGTATCTCAAATCTGTACCCAACCCTTCTTGAAGGCTCTTCCAAAAACGAGACGTGAACCTGGAGTCTCGATCTGATATGATACTTACGGGTACACCATGCAATCTGACAACCTCTTCCAGATACAGCTCGGCTATCTTCCTCATCGGATAATCGATCTTAAATGGTACGAAATGAGCGCTCTTCGTCAATCTGTCTACGATTACCCAAACTGAATCATGCCCCTTAGATGATCTCGGTAAGCCGGTAATGAAATCCATCGAGATACTCTCCCACTTCCACATCGGAATCTCCAGGGGAGTCAGCTTGCCACCAGGCCTCCCATGGTCGGCCTTCACACGCCTGCAAGTGAAACACTCTGAAATAAATCTGGCTATGTCCTTCTTCATCCCGTACCACCAGGCGATCTGTTTTAAATCATGATACATCTTGGTAGACCCTGGATGGTAGGCAACACTAGATCCGTCGGCGTCTCTGCACACCATATCCCGGATATCTCCAACTGTGGGGATGCAAAACCTGCCACGATACTTCAAGGTACCCGCATTATCTATAGAGAAATCTGGTAATTCAACCTTCTCAGATCGAAGATGCAAATGCAGGAGGTAAGGATCGTCCTTCTGATGCAGTCTCATAAGCGCAATCCACGAAGGTTCTGCTACTGCTAAGCTACTCTGCGAATCACAGCTTCCCACAGAAATGCCCATCAAAAGAAACTCTTCCACTAGACGCTCGGCGGAAAGATTAAAAATCTTACCTGACTTCTGACTCAGGGCATCAGCCACCACATTCGCCTTGCCCGAATGATACTGAATTTCGACATCATAGTCGGCCACGTACTCCAACCACCGCCGCTGGCGCAGATTCAATTCTTTCTGAATGAAGACATACTTCAAACTCTTATGGTCCGTGAAAATCTTGCACTGCGTGCCATATAGCAAATGCCTCCACAATTTCAGCGCATAGATCACAACTGCAAACTCAAGGTCATGCGTAGCGTAATTCCTCTCGTGAGTCTTTAGCTGCCTTGACCCGTACGCAATCACCTTCCCGCCCTGCATCAAAACGCAGCCCAGTCCAACATGCGACGCATCCACATATATATCATACTCACTACCCTCCGTAGGCAAAGACAAAATTGGAGCCGAACATAGCCTTCTTTTTAGTTCCTCAAAAGCCTTCTCACACTTGCCATCCCATATAAAGGCTACATTCTTCTGCGTCAACTTGGTCAACGACGCGGACAAGGTAGAGAAACCTTCTACAAATCTCCTATAATAACCAGCCAAACCCAAGAAGCTTCTGATTTCTTTGGGGGTAACAGGTCTCGCCCATTCTATAACAGCAGCGATCTTTTCTGGGTCCACAGATATTCCCTCCTTATTAATCACGTGGCCTAGAAAAGAAACCTGAGGCAACCAAAATTCACATTTGCTCAGCTTGGCGTATAGCTTATGGTCTCTCAGAGTCGCCAAGACCAGCCGCAAATGTCGATCATGCTCCTCTTCATCCTTAGAATACACCAAAACATCGTCTATAAAGACAATCACGAACTTATCTAGAAAATCCTTGAAAACTCTGTTCATCAAATCCATAAAAGCTGAGGGTGCATTAGTCAAACCGAATGACATAACCAAAAACTCAAAATGCCAATGACGAGAACGGAACGCCGTCCGCGGAACATCTGACTCCCTAATCCTCAACTGGTGATAGCCCGAACGAAGATCTATCTTGGAAAACACGCCACTACCACGCAATTGGTCGAACAAATCGTCGATTCGCGGCAAAGGGTACCTGTTCTTAATAGTAACCTTGTTCAGCTCTCTATAGTCAATGCACAACCTCATCGACACATCCTTCTTTTTAACGAACAGCACTGGCGCACCCCAAGGCGAAGAACTCGGCCTTATAAAGCCTTTTGCCAACAACTCATCCAGCTGAATTCGCAACTCCTCCAGCTCTCGCGGGGCCATCCGGTACGGCGCCTTTACTATAGGACGCGTGCCTGGCTCCAAATCTATGGCAAACTCGACATCTCGATCAGGTGGAAGACCGGGAAGGTCGTCAGGAAACACATCAGAAAAGTCACAGACCACAGGAATCTCTTCCAAACGGGGCACACTAATAATCGACCCTACCAGAGAAACCACACAGGCAAAACAGCCAGAAACAAGCAACTTCCGAGCACGCACCACAGAAATGACTGGAGACTCCTGGAGGGAATACCCATAAACGCTCCCTGGCTGACCGTTGTCTTTGACGAAGTCCAAGCGCTTACCCTTGCACTGGATCACAGCATCGTACCTTGACAACCAGTCCATGCCCAAAATAATGTCAAAGTCCTTCAGGTCAATCACCTTCAAATCTGCCTTGGCTAGAAAATCTCCCAACAATATCGGACAATCTAGGACACCCAGGTCCGTAACCACAGAGTCACCAGAGGGGAACTTAACGCAGAAGGCACCACCAACACGATCTAGGCCCAAACTGAACCGCTCCACGAAGGCTCTAGCCACAAACGAGTGGGTAGCGCCGGAATCGAAGAGAACGCGCGCCCAGCGGTTCTTTACCTTAAATCGTCCTACGAATTGCACACGCATCTATGGAAACAAGCGCTAAAACAAAAACTACAACCAAAAAGGGAATGTAGCGAAACGACTGGGGAGGAGCCGAACCTGAGATAACCTGGGTCGAGGTTTGTGCTTCGTCTGCCGAAAGCACATTCAGCTTCCCTTTTCCTTTATCCATTCGCTGAGGCGGTGGCAAAGCCTGGAGGGGAACTAGCTGCAGAATAGACTGGGTCTGAGGCCACCTTGTCTTGAGATGACCCTTCTGGCCGCACTGAAAACAGACCTTATCTTTTAACCAACAACGGTCAGCCTCATGCCCCTTCCTTCCACACAAGGCACACACCAAGTCTCCCCTGGAAACACCCTGAATTGCGTGCACCTGATCCTTCTTCTGCCCTCCCAACCTTTTGAAACACTTCTCAAAGGGGTGGCCTGGCCGGCCACAAAAGCTACAAATCTCTTTGACCTTCTTTCTTGAGACAGCATCAGGTTCCTGAGGGCCCTTCCCTCCACCGGACTTCCGCTTATCCTTCCTTAACTGCTGGCCTCTATTCTTGGCATTCTCAATGGCCTCAACTCTCAAGGCAGCTTCAACCACACTGGCATAACTGACTGCTCCATAGGCATTCGCTAACTGCTGAATGTCGCTTCTTAGTCCACCCAGAAATCGCTTAACTCGGTCTGCCTCAACACTCACCAGACCCAGAGCAAACCGACTCAACTTACTAAACTCAATCTCATACTCACTAGCTGTGAGTTTCCTCTGTTTTAGATGAAGGAAGTCATTCATTAGCCGGTCCCGCTCGACTGAAGGCAGAAACTTATTTAACAACATCACCTTAAATGACTCCCAAGTGCAACCTGCCACTAAGCTCTCTTTCTCCCTCAGCCACCAATTCTTTGCTAAGCCCTTGAGCTGGTAAGCAGCGAGCATCACTCTCTGATCGTCCGTAATCCCTGAGTACGAGAACATCTCCTCAATGGTAATCAGCCAATCATCCAAAATCATGAAATCTGCCTGCCCATCATAGGTAGGGGGTCTCAGCCGCTGAAACTGGGATATGAACGTCATCTCTGGGGGCACCACAACCAAAGGCACGGGAGGAGCAGGAGGGGTAGGAACAGCTACCCCCTCAGCGGGGTTCTGAGCTCTCGGGGTCTGTCCCGCCACCACTGCTACAAGGGACTGAATCTGAGACTGCGTAGCCACTACCTGCCTCGATAACTCCTCATTACTCTGCCGCTGGCTTTCTACCAACGCATCGCTCTGCGCTCCTGACGTCTCACCCTCGGATTGGGGGGTCGATCTCGTCGCAGGACGTCTCGCCATCCTAAAATCGCACAAGCTTTAGACAAAACCTAGCCCATCAGCTAGAACAAAACTACCTGGTACAGACAAACACACTTAAATATGAACTTCAACTGCAAAACTTGCTCTGGGAGTTGTTTTTACCATGACGATGTTATGCTTAACCTAAGATGGTTCACCACCATCATACTAACTCAGGTGCCTAAACCATGAATGCATGTATTTGTATTCCTTTTGACTCAAAACCATGTGTGTACATATGTCATCTCGCAAATCTTTAGCTTGGCACATTGTGCTTATGAAATATTATGTTATGCATGATGTGCTATGCATTCTAAAAAGGCCTTAGTGCATGTCATGGGCGGCGTACACATGAAAATGTTATGCATCCCATACTACATAACATTCCCATGTAACGAAAAAGAAAACGTGCTAGCCGCATTCATGTGGTGAGGTTATGCATCCCATACTACATAACCCTCACATGTTGCCTCATATGGTGGATCCATATACAAACACATATTATACATCTCATACTACATAATATGCCCTGTATACTTCTTTATGCTCATGAGTGTAGTGTTCGTGCTTCGGCCAAGACGTGCCGATGACATATCGGTGTGTGAATGGTATGATGCTAAACACTAATGCAGACAAGGGAAAGGTTGCCCAACCATTTGTCAAGAAACCTCCCTCTGATACCAATTGTCACAACCCGCATTTTCTCAACGGTAAAATCGTATCAGAGTAAGAGAAAACACGTGCCGTGATGCCACGTCGTGTAGGGGATAACTGCACACGCTCAGGCAAAACTCCAGACGTTAGATTTTAAGGAAAATTGTTGATTAAATAAGAAATAAAATCAGTTATGTTGAATGGCCGTATCCCTCGGCCCGGTGGATCAGCTAGTCCACAGTTAAAATTATATTTATACGCAGCAGAAAATATTTTGGTTCAATTAAATTGACGAGTGTCCCCGGGGGATGACTTATGCGTGCACGACCTAAGGTGAATATAGTAGGTATAAAAAGATAGTGTTTTACGCTGTGGAAAAATAGTGTCTTTGATTTAGAAACATGTTATGCATGGGGTACATATAATAATACTTTTAGGTTTTAAAATATCTAACATGCAACCTAGCATAAATCCTTCCCAGAAGGAAGTAACCAACCACAAATAGGCAAAATCAGCAGTTTAAATTCATATCCAGCATCACAAGAAGCCACCAGTGGGCGTCAATAACCTGACACGAACCCACTGGAGAGTATGTATGTCTATACAGAAAAGTAAAGAACTACCTCACAACAAATGGGGATCAGCTATCTCAGCTACCCTAGAGGCCACCAACAAGCCCCTCCAAGAGAACTAGCCGCTGAACTGGCTACAACCTGGACCTGAGGCATTCAAGAAAAGAACACCTCAGCAAGGAAACAATAAAAAGGGTAAAATAGAGCAATAGATTAATTAGCGAATAAGAAGAAGGGTTTACCAACCCTGCAACAAACTGCTATAAGCAAAAGAAAAGGGGTGACAGTAAGAAGAGAGTACTGTCTAGAGCACAGCAGAGCACACCAAGTGCGAGCAATAAAACCATAATGCCCTACCAAAAGAGTCTGCAACAACAACAAGACATATACATATATCCCAAAAGAAAGGAAAGCAAAAACAGGAATGGGACTAACAGTCCTAACACATGGGTAAGTGGCAGTGGTCAAAACATGGGTCTGAATACATAACCAAAATCAGACCCAAAAAGGGCTAAGAGGTCAAACAGTGGCAGATTTAGGGTCCCACACACACCAACCCAAACCGGGGCAAAAGGCGGTGGCCACAGCTCTCCACATAAAACCACCCCTCCAGAGGCCACCAAAACTCCACCACCTGCCACAACCCAAGAGTCGGCATGCAGAAAATTAGCCGAACACCCAATGCCCCCCCTCCCCTAGGGAATGGTCACACTAACAATCCTAAGAAACACACGAACCCAAGGCAAAATCGTCGGGTCCAACCGACGCGGCCTTGCACGCCTAAAAAGAACCAACCCCGAGTCTACCTAACCCCAAAACAAGCGCATCACCCAGTGTCGACTCGATGTGTCGACACCACGACAAGCCGGTGTCGACACAAGGTGTCGACACAACTGCGTCCGGTGTCGACACCAAGTGTCGACACCACAGCGGCCGGTGTCGACACAAGGTGTCGACACTGCCGCGGCTGGTGTCGACGCCAAGTGTCGACACCACTGCGGCCGGTGTCGACACAAGGTGTCGACACTGCCGCTGCTGGTGTCGACGCCAAGTGTCGACACCACTGCGGCCGATGTCGACACAAGGTGTCGACACCGCCGCTGCTGGTGTCGACCCCAAGTGTCGACACCACTGTGGCCGGTGTCGACACAAGGTGTCGACACTGCCGCTGCTGGTGTTGACACCAAGTGTCGACACCACTGCGGCCGGTGTCGACACAAGGTGTCGACACCAGCCAGTCGTGGTGTCGACACTTGGTGTCGACACCAGCAGCGGCAGTGTCGACACCTTGTGTCTACACCGGCCGCAGTGGTGTCGACACTTGGGGTCGACACCAGCAGCTGCCAGTGTCGACACAAGGTGTCGACACTGCCACTGCTGGTGTCGACACCAAGTGTCGACAACACGACTGGCTGGTGTCAACACCAAGTGTTGACACCAAGACTGGCCGGTGTCGACACAACGGTGTCGACACCCCGACTGGCTACAGGAGCCAGTTCCAGCAAACGACCAAAAGCAAGAACAAGGACTCCCTCTCTCTCTAGAGTACAACATCCATCGGCAATGGCAACTACTCGACCTAAACCGAACCAAAACTGTCCCTAATAGACACAATCGCTCAGGAAAACTGAGATTTAAATTGGAACTTTCTACACTAACCACGGCATGATCGGGAACGAATCCTAGCGTACACCTAGGATCTAAGCAAGAAAGAGATAAAAAATTAAATAAAAAAAGACAAAGATCAACTATGGCAAGGATGAGGGAACATCACTTGCCTCAATACCAGAAAAGCTTGGCCGGCGGCATCACCCACTCTCGGATCTAGCCGCAGAGCACCAGCTGAGGAGCAAAAAGAATGCAGATCCAGGCGAGGGCAGTCCAGATCCACTCTCGAAATCGAATTTCGACCGCAAAATCTCCAGGAACACGACATACGAAGGCTAGGGTAGTCCGGCGGTTCTCTCCCTCTCGCACAGGCGGTGGCTTCTTCCAAGCAGAGAAAAGAAAAGACAATGAACCCAGCCCTAATTCTAACCCAAGACTTTATATATATCAGTTTTAATATTAAACAATCAACATATTAATAATTATTTACACTCAATATCAAAACAACACGAAACCTGAAACTTCTCGGAAAAAGACGAAATTCACGCCGCAACTAAAAACCCACGCTACGAACACAACTGCGAAGTCGAAATTAGCATTCGTCGAACGAAACCCGGGATAACACCTCCCGAAGCCAAAACACAAGCATTCCCTAAGAGGCCCAGCCGAGTCATCAAACAGACTCCGGCTAGCTGGGGAATCTTGCTAACAGGCTACAAACATGCTACACAGGGAATCCTAAGAGCTAAAACCACGCTTACAATGGCAAAAGGCCGGAAAAAACGCCATCGTAATGCCAGCCAACGATCAAACAAAACACAGAAAAAACGAGGGCGTTACACCCAAAGTGAGATGGAGTCCCACTCACCCTTCCACTTCTTTCCTCTCCCCAGAGAATGCAAACAAAGGTCCATCCGAGTCCAGTACTCTCTTAGTCTCCACCTTCATCGCGTCAAATGCCTTCTTGAAGACGACGTTGACGAAACACCCGTTATCAATGAGGATCCAGGTGATAGTGAAATTTTTGATGGCCGATTGGATTACCAGAGCATCGTAGAATGGATCCTCATGATATCGCATATCCTTCCATGAGAAGGTGATCTTCTCTTCCAGGGGTGGGACTTGGGACATCGAGGCAACGCTCCGACGATACATGGTGTGGAGAATCTCCATGCGGCCGCCTCGACACCCACCCCTGTGGAACACTTTGATCGCTCCTCGGCCTCCAACATAGGCCCGATCCTCGCACCTATCCTCCTCCACACCTAGTATAACTTCTTATATCTGCACCTCCTAATATGGTCGCTGCTGCTGTGGGGCATGAACCCTTGCTCCCCTCATCTCCAAGAACTCCGAGCAGGTAGCTATCGCATGACCTTCCTCCTGATGAAAATTACAGTAGGACACCTGATGAGTCCACTTTATATACCTATTTTCGGACTCATCTGGGCTAGTTTTCACGCATTTGCACTTCACTTTTAGTTCATTATCATATATATTTCATTCTGTCTTTATTTCCATAGGAAGTGCACATTTATGCCTGTGGTTGTGTATTTTGTTGTTTTTATAGTTTGTACTCGCTTTTGTGATTGTCTGGAATGTCTGCACAGATTAGTGGTTGGTTTTTCCTTTCGGTACAGGGGTCGTGTGCGTGTTCCGGGGTGGTTGTGAAACAGGAATACTGCGCACGATCATGGGATCTAATGCGCACGACCACTGGTCATGCGCCCCGGATCGTCCGCACTACTCTTCGTTTTCCAGAATCAGCCTGGGGTAAGCGCACGACCAGTGGACATATTGCGCACGACCACCGGTCGTGCGCCCCTGATCGTGTGCATTGATTCCTCATTTCTGGAGTCCTGTCTGGGTAATCGCACGATCATTGGACTTAGTGCGCACGACCACTAGTCGTGCGCCACTTCTCGTGCGCGTTATCCCAGTTCGTCTTCCTGATATTCCATGCCAGTGCGCACGAGCACAGGACATAGCGCGCACGACCACTGGTCGTGCGCCTATGATCGTGCGCATTGTTCAATTCTGCTTTTGTATAAATAGTGCAGGTCTCGCCCTAATACAGAGATCCGCAGATTGCCCATTTCCTCCACCGTTTTCGACGTCCTCCTTCATCTTCCACCCTAGGGAGGTGCTCCGGGCAAGCTTTCACCGCCAAATCCGAGCCGGAGCTTCCTCTCGGCCTCCTCCATCATCTCTTGGATTCATTTCAAGTTTCAACGCCATAGCCATCAAGCAAAGGGAAGCTTTCAACTTTCGTCCGCTATCGTGAGACGAAGAAGACGGGTCATTGGAAGGTAGTGACAGCCCTTCTCTATCCCGGACGCAGTTGAGGACCGAGCTTTGACGCAGAATGACAACCCGACGATTCCAACCGTGAATCCTCAGCAAGACTTCGGATTCGGTCGATCTCTTGACTTGTTCTTCCTTTATTGTTGTTTATGTGTTGTTGTAAACCTTATTTATAGATGATGTATGCTTGTTTGTAAAACGTTTATATTCAATCATGTCTATGTGATTTTGTGTATTTTCGTTATTTACTTGAGGTGTGCCATAGTCCATCCACCATCCATCCACCCTTGCCGCACTAGCAATTGCTAGTGGCGTGCGTTGCGAAGAGGTGCTTTCGACCCTCATTCCGTCGTTCTAACCACCTCATCCGCTAGCCTACTCGTCCATCCGCCTAGTGATTCAGTGCATAGCGGCCCGACTAGTCTTCCATCCCGCCTAGCGAAGCATCGCATAGCGGCGTTGCATAGGAGTAGTTGTTAGTATTTTATTTTCTGTTTCCGCAAATATCAAAGCCCCCATCGTTACCTCCGACCTAAGGACTTCAATCTCAAGTCCTCCTCGAAATTAACTCCACCTTACTGTGTTCCTTGTGAGATCGATACTTGGGAAAACCCCCATTTTATATTACTTGTGCGACCGGTTCACTGCCGTGATCTATAGCATCAAGTTTTTGGCGCCGTTGCCGGGGAACACAGTCATGTTAGTTTTTGGAGAGGGAAATAATAGATTGAAGCCCTTTTCCATTTGTGCATATTATTTTTTTTATTTGCTTTTGTTATTAGAATTTTTATTTTGCTTATTCCTTTTTGCCATTTTTTATGATTTTTGATTTAGATAGCAGATCCGTGCTATTTTCATTTTAGTTGTGTAGCACTTTTTCAGCAATTATTTTTGTTCGTGATGGATCCTGATGCTGAGTGCCGTATCCTTGACACTTTGCGCCAATCCATCGATGCCATTGCTGCTATGAATGCCGAGCATTGCATTCGGTGTTTGTTATGTCAAGGTGTGGGCCACATGTTGAAGGATTGCCCTCGTTTGTGCAACCCTTCTCCCTCTGAGGGCGTGTGCACAACAACCTCCCGTTCGCGGAAGACTGTTGTGGACAGGCCTACCAGGGTGTTGCCTGGCCCATACAATGACATAACGCACTTTGCTCATTCTTTACCCGTTGAGATTACTGAAGAATCTTTAGCCGCATACAGCTCTTTCATGGGTCCCTCGATCCCTTTTTACGAGCTTCCCTTGAGTGATGATGATCACTCTGGTGTTAGCCAACTAAAAGAGGAGCAGGAACTCATGGATGCTCCTGTATGGGACGATGAGATTGTTCCGGTCGTCGACGGGGTGGCGTCGACGAATGATTTTGCGATGGGGCCTGCTCATTCAGTGCTTGATTTTGAGAGCAGCCTTGCCCCTCCGAAATTTTTGCTGGATTGTGCTACTCCATTTTCTTGTGAGTCGGTTGATGACGCCGTACTTGTTGATGATTCGGTGCCCGAGGTTGCGCCGAAGTGGGATGAGGATTCCTCTATCTCCGACGGAGACGGTGGATCTTCGGAACATTTTTACGCACCCCGGTGGGATGAGGAATACCCTATTTCCGATGCGGAGGTTTGCACCTCCTTATTGGATGAGGCTGTTCCACTTACCACTACGGACCTTGAGTTCTCGGATTCTCCTCGGTACGACTCGTATGATACCGATGATGATCTCTGCTTGGATCCTGCTGAGAGTGACACCGGGATCACTCTCCCATTTTCTGATTATTTTAGTTCTTCGTCTCCTTTATTTCTTGATCCCCCTTCTTTATCTGAGCCTGTGCAGGATGAGTCTCCACAGGTACGTTGGGATGATGATGTGCTTTGTGCTGATGTCGTTGCCATCGCCTCCTGCGGGCCTGTGATAGAAGATACCTTGCTAGGCAAGGATTTGTTTTGTGGTGAGATGAGTGAGGACCAGGCCTCCTCCTCATCCTACTTCCTATTTCCTGTACCTGTGTTGGGCAGGTATTACTATTTAGGTAGAAGGGTAACTGCTCTATCACCGTATCGGTACCCGTTACCGAAACATATATTGGAACAGTTACCTGTGCACTTTTTATTTCAAAGGCCCATTAGCTAGAACTGTTTAGATTTTAATAAGTCGTGTTGGGATGACAATAACACCAGTACTTATCTTTTATTTCCTGCATTTTTATTTTCATGTCTATTTTCTTTTTGCACTTCTTTTTGTATATTTTTCTTTTGTTTTTGCGGAGCTCACCCCTGCAGGTATTCATAGCCAATCGCATTGGCGGGGTTCTGATTCTTCGTATGGCGGACCTGCTTCGGTTTTTCACGCGTCTTCTGGTATGCTCACTAGCTGAGCATTGGGTAACCTCTCCCCTTGTTTCTATCTGATTGTCATTTCTATATCATATACTGTATTGCTTAGTTTATGTCTGGGGGAGAGATCTGTTGCCTATTGCACGTACATATTTCATGTGCATACTAGAAGCTTTTATAGTTTTATTTTGCTTAGTTCATTGCATCACACACCACTGCACCCACATGAGCACGTGCTTAGCTTTTTGCCTGCTGCGAGTTAAACTCATTTCTTCGTTAGATTTGGGAAAATTATGGTGCTGACATAGGATTGTGAGACAAAGTAAAATGTTGGCCTTGTTGTGATCCTAGTCAACTGCTCTCGTCTCGTGTAGTAATTGGAGTAGATTTAATTTTTCTGTATGCTTTTAGTTTTATATTTTTCTAATTGCGTAAATACTTTTTATTCTAATCAAAAGTTGGTGAATCCTGTGTGAATCCGACGGTAGCTTAGGGATGTGTGTAGACGGTCGTTAGTTTTGTATTGCTCGAGTCAGGAGGAGGGATAGTCTTTCTCGTTGGCTAAGAACTTGCCCCAAGCTATTCTTGAAGCATGGGTATAGGTTAGTCATGCATTAGTGTGATGTAGGCCATCATTTTGGCCCGGTTGAGCTTTGTACCATACCTAACGTCTTATCCTCGCTAGCCCCGTTGTGCCTACCCCTCCTTCTGATTCAGCTCCACCATGATTTCACCAAAGCCTCCAAGCCAATCCTAGTCGCACACCCAAGTTGAGCTTTAGTGTTTACATTTTCATGTTGGGATGTGATGTGGTGATTTTACTTGTGATTATGTGGATGTGCCCCAAGTTTATATTTGCTGAATTGTGAAAATAAAATGAAAAAGAAAAACAAAAGAAAAAGAAAAATATTTGTAAAGAAAAAGAAAAGTGAAAAGAAAAAGTTTAATTGAAAATCTTTTTGGAAATGTGATTATATTTGGAGTAGGCGGTGCACACACCCATATGTTAAAAGTTAAGTTTGGGGGTGTGGTGTACCCGCATGTATTTTGGTTAGCTGATGGATTCCCTTCATACTAGCTCCTTTGGGTTAGGTGCATAGCCTTCTTGTTTATCCTTGTTTACCTCACCGAAACCCAAGCCCCATCTCTTCACCTAAAGTCCTACTGATTCCTGTGTGAACCAAACCAGTGTCGTGGAGAGAATGCGAAAGGGCAAGCATATGGTCACCGACATTGGTGGATTCCTTTGGAGGTTATCCTGAGCCCTGATCTTTGGCAATGCTCGCCTAGCGATTAGTCTACTTTCTCCCTACGCATGACCGGATGATTCACCGTGATTCCATTTTTGAGTAGTAATAAAATTTTGATACGCATTGTGAAAAGTATAAACTATTTTGTATACTTAGAAATTTCTTCTATTATATTTTTACGCACGCGAGCATGCAACTTCGCATGGTACTTCGTATCACAATTTCTTTGTTACCTAGTATTCTTCCCTATCTGCTTAGATTTTGTTTGCTCGGGACGCGCAAACAGTTATGTCTGGGGGTGTGATGAGTCCACTTTATATACCTATTTTCGGACTCATCTGGGCTAGTTTTCACGCATTTGCACTTCACTTTTAGTTCATTATCATATATATTTCATTCTGTCTTTATTTCCATAGGAAGTGCACATTTATGCCTGTGGTTGTGTATTTTGTTGTTTTTATAGTTTGTACTCGCTTTTGTGATTGTCTGGAATGTCTGCACAGATTAGTGGTTGGTTTTTCCTTTCGGTACAGGGGTCGTGTGCGTGTTCCAGGGTGGTTGTGAAACAGGAATACTGCGTACGATCCTGGGATCTAATGCGCACGACCACTGGTCGTGCGCCCTTGATCGTGCGCACTACTCTTCGTTTTCCAGAATCAGCCTGGGGTAAGCGCACGACCACTGGACATATTGCACACGACCACCGTTCGTGCGCCACTGATCGTGTGCATTGATTCCTCATTTCTAGAGTCCTGTCTGGGTAATCGCACGATCATTGGACTTAGTGCGCACGACCACTGGTCGTGCGCCACTTCTCGTGCGCGTTATCCCAGTTCATCTTCATGATATTCCATGCCAGTGCGCACGAGCACAGGACATAGCGCGCACGACCACTGGTCGTGCGCTTGTGATCGTGCACATTGTTCAATTCTGCTTTTGTATAAATAGTGCAGGTCTCGCCCTAATCCAGAGATCCATAGATCGCCCATTTCCTCCGCCGTTTTCGCCGTCCTCCTTCATCTTCCACCCTAGGGAGGTGCTCCGGGCAAGCTTTCACCGCCAAATCCGAGCCGGAGCTTCCTCTCGGCCTCCTCCATCATCTCTTGGATTCATTTCAAGTTTCAACGCCATAGCCATCAAGCAAAGGGAAGCTTTCAACTTTCGTCCGCTGTCGTGAGACGAAGAAGACGAGTCATTGGAAGGTAGTGACAGCCCTTCTCTATCCCGGATGCAGTTGAGGACCGATCTTGGACGCGGAATGACAACCCGACGATTCCAACCGTGAATCTCAGCAAGACTTCGTATTTGGTCGATCTCTTGACTTGTTCTTCCTTTATTATTGTTTATGTGTTGTTGTAAACCTTATTTATAGATGATGTATGCTTGTTTGTAAAACGTTTATATTCAATCATGTCTATGTGATTTTGTTTATTTTTGTTATTTACTTGAGGTGTGCCATAGTCCATCCACCATCCATACACCCTTGCCGCACTAGTAATTGCTAGTGGCGTGCGTTGCGAAGAGGTGCTTTCGACCCTCATTCCGCCGTTCTAACCACCTCATCTGCTAGCCTACTCGTCCATCCGCCTAGTGATTCGGTGCATAGCGGCCCGACTAGTCTTCCATCCCGCCTAGCGAAGCATTGCATAGCGGCGTTGCATAGGAGTAGTTGTTAGTATTTTATTTTCTATTTCCGCAAATATCAAAGCCCCTATCGTTACCTCCGACCTAAGGACTTCAATCTCAAGTCCTCCTCGAAATTAACTCCACCTTACTGTGTTCCTTGTGAGATCGATACTTGGGAAAACCCCCATTTTATATTACTTGTGTGATCGGTTCACTGCCGTGATCTATAGCATCAACACCTCTCCTCCTTCTCCCTAGGGCTATCACCATAGCTTGGTATTGGTCGGGAAGAGGAGGTCTCTTGCCTTGACTCCAGCCTAGAGGGTTGAACCATCCTTGCCCCTTGGGTGATTTTCCCCTCCATGGAAACCTCTTCTCTGACCATGGTCGTACCATTCTTGCTGCCTCCAGCCTAGTTGATTGTTTGGCTCCTGGATCCCCCACCTCGGCTATTGCATTTGATGCTGCCTAGGCTCTCCTCTCCTCACTTTTTGACTCATACCTCCTCCTAGCTCTCTCACTACTTCTGCTGCCCACTTGGCTAGTGTCCTAGCGAATACAAGATTTGCTGATTCACCTTCAACATCTTTGGCTGCCCCATCCATCAACTCTTCAAAGGTTAGTGGAGGCACTAGATTTAACTCATTCCTAAAGAACACTTATTGCAGCCCAAGAGTGAAGGCCACCATGAGGGTATGCCCTGGAATCTCCTAAATGTGGAGGACCTCCTCCTGAAACCTGTAGACGTAACTCCCCAATGTATATTCTACCCACTTCTTGATGAGAAATAGGGACTCTGACTCCTTCTTCCTCTTCTTTGAAGTTGAAAACCTCGGCAAGAACCCCTGAGGCGGGTCCTCAAAATAGTAAATGGAGCCGGTGGGAAGCTGATGGAACCAATCCCTTGCCTTCTCCATGAGGGTGATGGCAAAGAGCCGACACTTGAAAGCATCTGTCAACTGTCATCTATCATCCATATCAGTGTAGTAGGACATCTCTGGCTCATGGAAATCCTCTAAGACTGGCGCGAATATGACTAACATGCTAATAGGACTCCATTCACTTCCAGGGCAAGCAGTGTGATCTCGTACATCCACCTCGCCAGCCCTTCCTGCACTAGCCGAATCTAGTGACATCATGCGCCCTGGGAGATCTCGCTCGCCACCTTCCCATGCAACCTCCTTCCCTGGCCGCCTGACGGGGGCATTCTTGCCCAGAGATGGGGCAGCGACCACCAGGATGGAGGGCGTGGAGCACTCGCCGCGAGAAGCGAGAGCAAATAGTATGATATCCCAAGCTTCCTTCTCGAAGTCCTTTAACATTCCAAGGGTGGCCAGGGGAGCGGGAGGCGGTGAGTCCGCCGGGTCAACTCCTTATCCTTCACCTCCAGTCATTGAGATCACTAAGGATTTTCTTTGTTGGTCACGCTCCTCGCTGACCGCACCAAAATGTTGAAACCAAAAATCAGCTACTGTGTAGTTTGGACCCTAATAAGGTGTGACCGCACAACTACTTCTCGAAATGAGCTCGCTCCGCCTGAAACTTAGGATTGGAAAATGACCCATGGTTACAGCACGGAGGTCCAATAAAACACCCGAAAGATCTTAGAGTGCTTCTGAAAGTATCTAGTGTCAACCTTAATAAACTTGAGGAGGGTGAATAGGTGTGTTCTGCGTCTTTTTGCGGAAAAAATACTACTGAAAAAGAAGCACACATAAAACACATAGATTTATAGTGGTTCCACGAGTTTGGTACGTCCACTGTCCCGCCTCGCTTATCTACTACGAAGGACTAGATTAAGCTACTTCTCCATTTTATCAGATTGCTACGAATCTTACACCTCGGATCTTCAACTCCTACAACTCGGAGACAATGCTCCTACCACTCGGAGAACAAACTCTCTTACTACTCGATCCAAACACAGATCGACAACTCGATCCAAACACAGATCGACAACTCGATCCAAACACAGATCGACAACTCGATCCAAACACAGATCGACAACTCGATCCTAACACGGATCCTCAACTCGAAGGGAAAAACTTCCTACAAAATTAAAAAGGTTTTAAACAATAAAGATTATAAATACTCTTACGTAGATATAAAGTCTTTGATCCTTCGTTCTTCGAAAAGGTCGATCTTGAATGTCTTGAAGAACAAGGAAACTCTAAAATTTTTGCAAACTAGATCGGAACACACAGATCTGCTAGATCTACGTAAAATCAAAATCTTCAGAGATCAACGATCTAGTGGACTTGGTGGAGGAAGATCGAATCTTGCAACGAGCTTGACGTCGGCGAGAGTTGTGCGAAATACAGATCGGTGCCGATGGGATTTTCATGTTCGGAAATTTCTCAATTAGAAATAATGAGCACGATGAGGGTTGAATAAATTCTACCCTAAATATATACAGGAATCCTCCTCCTGTAATGGTTAGAAAAGACAATCCATACCGGGACGTGCCAAAATTTACTGTACATGGCTATTGGGAAGAACAAGTCAGAAATTTGAAATTTGAAGAAATAAACTGTAAGTATAATTCGTCGAGTATCGTCGAGAGTAACTATATATACTCGTTTAACTATATTGAAACAAGACAAAATTAACTTAGAGAATTTCAGATCGATAGAACCTATAACTTGATGCTTAGCAGAAGTCATACTCGATGAATCAGACGAATATTGGATAGCTTACTTGTCGAATTTGACGAGTCTCGACTGATACACTCCACCCATTCGACAGATAAGCTGAGTGATATTCAATGAATATGACTTAGAAAAATCCACATAAGTAAATTCGTAAACTCAAAGGTATACCCAGTTAGTCTCGACGAATTCGGCGTGTATCGACATGTATATTCGACGAATTCGGCGGGTATCAAAAGTACACTCTACAAATTCGACGAGTATACTTGATGATACTCGACAACTTTTACTTAACAGATTTTACACATCTCAAAAATTATACCATAAGTAAATATGAAGAGTTCGACGAGTGCTAGTAAGTATAAATGACGAATTCGACGAGTATCGAGGAGTATACTCGATGAATTTATTCCTTTGCGCTTAATTGCCTAGGTACCTCCGGGCAAACCACAGAATAACTAAGACCTTAAGAAATCCACTTCAAAAAGCAGATCGGCCTCATTACATTATGGAAGACGCAAGTACATTGTAAGGAGGGACGTCTTCACCTTAACTTTGATCTGACGAACCTTGCTCTTAATCACCTTGTCTTCAGAGCGAAGCTTTTCATTGGAGAAGAATTCAAGAATATCTTTATCCAACACTTTGCACGGATGTTCAAGGATGAAGGAGAGGCCAGCAGTTTCCAACATGAGTATTACATTTCTGAATTCATCTAAGGCTAAAGTGAACCCAGTTCGTACAAGTTCTCCACCACCAAGCAATCCACTAGTACTGCGAGGAGCCATGAAGAATTGACAGTTGAAAAGAGGGGCAGTCGGCTTTGGACGAACTGCGGTGGACGAAAATGAAATCAAACAACGAATGAGAAATTTCTGGAAGGACTAGAAGCATGGGACTGTCTCGTGTTGTGGTCGGAGCTTGCTTGAATGGCTTCACAAAATCAAATCGAAGAGGGAGATGAGGTTCTATTGTGGGATTCGAATCGTCAGGAGAAAAAAAAATTGGCAGAATCTGAAGGACTTGTTCGACGGAATGAGTAATGTTTGCCAAAGAACTTTAATATATATATATATATATATATATATATATATATATATATATATATTAAAGTTTAAGATGGGGAAAATTGCACGTACCTGAAAACCGGCGGCTCCTCGGATCCAATATAAAATAAAATTTGACATAAGTCCAATTCATTGAGAGTCACAAGAAGCTTAGCCAAATTCGTCAAGTTTTGTCGTGGACACTAGCAGTATTTTGACGAATCGTCGATTTCCAATGAGTAATATCTGACGAATTTTCCTTGGAAACTTTTCTCTACTTAGTGATGTACTTCCCGAGAGAATTCATATCTCCTTATCCATCTTCAAGAGTCCATGTTTAGCATGCCCAGTTTCATTTTGAAAAATGAGAACTTAGCATCGTTCAGTGGCTTCGTGAATATATCTTTCACCTGCTTATCCGCAGGGACATAATAAGAGTTATGTCCTAGTTCTCCACGTGCTCCCAAATGAAGTGATATCTGACTTCGATGTGCTTTGTCCGGCTGTGAGAGACTGGATTATTTGCAATCGCTATTGCACTGGAGGAGTCACAAAACTTCGGTATCTCCTTGAATTACAGGTTGTAATCCTCAAGCTGATTCCTGTTCCAAAGAAGTTCTGTGCAATAACTACTAGTAGAGATGTACTCTGAATCAACAGTAGAAGTTGTTACACAATTTTTCTTCTTGCTGCTCCATGAGATAAGCCTTCTTCCGATTAATTGGCACGTCCCGGAAGTGCTTTTCCTATCTTCCCTACTAGACGCAAAATCTTAATCTGAAAATCCAATTAGCTTGGAATCATTACTTCGTGGGTACCATAACCAAAGATTTGGTGTACCCTTATGGTATTTCAAAATTCCTTTTGCAGCGACGTAATGAGATTCCTTAGAGTTCACCTAAAATCTTGCGCACACACATGTTGAAAGCATTATGTCTGACCTATCGGCCATAAGGTAGAGCAAGGACCCAATTATGCTTCTATACTTGCTTTCATCAAAAGGTTTCCCTTTCTCATCCTTGTATAGAGACATAGTTGAATCCATTGGAGTCCTCATCGAGGTTTTGTTCTCCATTATGAATTTCTTAAGCAACTCCTTGGTGAACTTCGTCTGAGGGATGAAAATTTCATCGTTAGATTGTTTCACCTAAAGTCCTAGTAAATACTTCAGCTCTCTCATATTGCTCATTTTAAACTTTCCTTATATCAGTTTGGAAAACTTCTTACAAAGGTTGTCTTCCATAGAGCCAAAAATAATGTCATCTACATAGATTTGTGTTGGATCCCTAGTTGGATTTGGGCTAGGTTCACTTAACTAGGATTATTGACCCAATATGTAAAGCCAGGGTCATGTCTATGTCCTCGAGTTTAGGCCATGTCCTTAGAGTCAACATTGTTTGGTCCAGGCAACAACAGACTGCAGAAGACTTCAGACTTAGAGAAATTTATAAGATTCAGGAAAGTGAGTTCGACGTTCGTCGAACTCAGCTCGACGAAAGTCGTGCTCAGCTCGATAAACTCAGAGAAAATTCTTTGAGTTGAGCTCGACGAACTTGGTTCTCAGTTCGAAGATTTCAGGATGTTCTACTTCAACATTCTAATTCCAGAAATATATCTCTGAACTCCAGTCGATTAAGTTAGATTATCAGAACGACGATTTTAATGCACAAAATTGGCAAGTGTTTATCAGAAAGCAGTTAGCTCTTCTCAAGTCGATGATCTTGGATCTCAGGTCGATGAACAATAATTATCTGGTCGACGAACATGATTTCTCAGCTCGACGAACTCTGGACTCAGGTCGACGAAATCTGTTCTTTGCTCGACGATTTCTGTGCAGATCCAGACTTGGATTTTTCCTTCCTTTTGTCCTTATTTTACTGTAGTAATTCCTGAGTAATCAATTCTTAATATTCTCTGAATATTACCGTTAGAAGAAACATTGATTATGACATTAATCAGGATTATTACTTGCCGCTTTTCCATTGGACAGTTGGGGAAATCAATTAATGCAGACATTCTATCTAGCCATATTACATTCTCTAGGTCGTTAGCAATCAATGTTGGAAGGAATTCAAAAATTCAAAAGAGAAATTCCATTGGGAATATAAAAGTGATTTTCTTCCTTTTTCTCCAGAGAGACACACAAGAGCAAGATACAACACACGGTGATAGAGAATAACACAGCAACATGAAACAAGATAGCCAAGATTAGAGAAGACACAAAGAAACATCATTCTATTACTTCTCTTTATTGAAAACAATCTTGTTTTCATCTTGATACTGCTGAAGTAGAAGAAGAACAACCATCCAAATCAAGAGTTTTCTTCATTCTTAATTCCAGTATTCTTCAAGGACAACAAATCTTCATCATTCAAGAAGTTCCTGGATCTCTTCTGGTCAAGGCTAAAGATAGAAGACCTACTCTCCCTGAAGCAAAGCTCCAATCTTCCTGAACAACTCAATAACTCAGGGGGAGCTTTGATAACATCAGTGATCTACTTGTAACGCCCCAAAAATTGTATTTGAGTTGGTCGCGTAAAAAGAGATTTTTGGTGCCTGTATAGGGGTACACGACCTAGGACACGGGCGTGTCTAAGGCCGTGTCTGGCTGGTGTTTTGGTCGTTTTCATCCCGAGAAGGACACGGCCAGGAACACGGCTTAATGACACAGGTATGTCATTTGACACGGGCGTGTGCCCACCCGTGTCAGTACCCATGTTCAACAGGGTCGTGTCGGTTGGCATGGCGGTTATGTGTGACACGCTCCCGGTCACTGGCGTGTCGAGGAACCCGACACGGGCATGTCGAGTGGGACATGGGCGTGTCTGAGCCCATGTGGGTCTCTGTGTTCGACGATTGTACCTGGATCAAGGCATATGGCCTGGGACACGGCCGTGTGCCAAGCCGTGTTCGACCCAGGTTTGGGGATTTTTGAGCGGATCTGAGCCGTTCGTTTTCTTTAAATAAGATCCAACGGCCCAAATGGTTTCCTGCTCTATTAAGGCCGGGAATATGGGAGTTAATCCTTCATTTGTCTCCAAGGCTTTCTCTTTCCAAGGTGTTAGAGAGAGGAGGAAGAAGAAGGAGGATTCCGGCGGCCGACGGAGCATCGGAGCACCGTTTTGAGATTTGAGAGCGGATCCGTGGAGGAAAGTTCGTTGTGAAGATTTCCATCCGTGTAGTTTTTCCATGGCGCCAAAGCATACTACAAGGGTAATGATTCTCAACTTGAGCATGTGAAGTTCTTCCTTTTTGCATAGGGAAACCCGCTCCCGCGAGTGTGCAGTGAGTGCGTGGTATTCCTTGGGGTTGACGGGAATAGTCCCCCTTGTGTTGCATATAGAGTCCAGAATCGAAGTACGGGCATAGGCATTGTGTGTGAAGCCTACCCGGACGTGTATTGTCCAGATCAGTGATGTTGCATTTATTATGTTTTGCCGGAGAAGACTATGTGCTTTGGATTTTCGGGTTTCTACGCGGTAGGTTGCAGCAGGGATCCTTGGATGTTAGCTCCAAGGCGCACCCGGAAAACTGAGTGGAATCGTTGTTCTGCTATTGGTGGTTTGGGAACCGGCCTTGAACATAACTAGGTTATGTGATTGTTTGGAAATGGCAGGATCCGAGAGAAGCTTGGCTCGTGCGTACATATTAAGGTGTACTACGCGTTGTGAGCAACAGGCAAGTGGAATCGGACCTGGACTATGTGGTTCGGTGCGAGAGACCCGAAATGGGTACTGGCCGTTGGCATAGTCGGGAGCCTTAGACGGTGGTCAGAAAGGCTAAATGCTCAAGTGGTTGCTATCTTGGTGGTGGTGGTGAAGACGCTGAAGTGTCAGAATTCACCGTTAATGTGCCCGGAGTGCACGGGGTGTTTGGCCATACGAGCCTACATCTATGGTGAAATGTAATTGCACTTTATCGTTTAGCTGAGCTAATGTTATGCAGGGAAAGAGCACCGTCGTCCCGAGTAAGGGGCAGGGTCGTTATAATTTGGTCGGCTTTAGCTGACCGTTGCCTGTTTGCCACCATGCAGTGGAATGTTGCTTACAGGTGCTGCAGAGCCGAGTGCAAAATAGCGGGCTGGAGCCCAAGTTGCTGTGCTGGCCCTTGAAGGCCGTAAAGAATAGTTGTTTTTATTTTATCATGTGTGGCCAGCCTGCGAGCTGATGTATGTAAGACACTATTTGTTTAGTGACTATTGTAAGGCCATAAGGCCGTGTTCCCCCTTTCAATGTATTTGGCTTTCATTCCTATTGTGTGGATGTGGACATTCATGATTTATGGATTCAAGTTTTGGGTTCTTTCAGCTATTTAAAACCTTCCGCTAGAATTCTCTGTGTAGGGCGAGTAGATTTAATTAGATAGTTTGGATATTCTTATGTAACCCTTCCGACTGTCTGTGGTATATGGCGTCGGGTTCCAGCTGGACCATCTGTTATATGCCATGTGATGGATGGGGGTGTTACAATTTGGTATCAGACTTCTGGTTACGGTTAGTCTTAAATGAATTCGTGGACGAATTCTTTTAAGGGGTGGTGAGCACATGTGTGCGTCATCGTTATAACATCAAAAAGAACCCATGAATGTCCACTTAGGAATGAAAAATACACGTGTTTGAGGAACCTGCGTGTTCCTATAATTGCTTTTTGCAATTCCGTTTGGTCACTTATTGGTGTTTTGTACGACTATAGGTGACCGGGAGTGGCGCAGAGCCGACAAAACATCTGGTTCCTGAGGATTATAGTGCACCCACTGACGTGCTTGAGACCCTTCCATCATTTGAAACCATAAGAAGGATTGTTGAAGTGGTGCTCGCTGTAACTAGTGCATAGAAGGGAAGCAATGTGCAACCCTTTGTCCCTGAGATGACTTCAATGCCGGGTGGTCTGTTGGATCAAGTGACATTTAGAAGGCCATTAGGTCAGCCGTTGAACATGTGCTTAGTGCAGGGTACACACTTGGTTGATGAGTATTTGCAGGTGTTTCTTTTGATAAGCCGCTACCCATGCTTCGGGTTGGAGAACGAGCAGTCTATAGTTGATAGATTCTATAATGGTCTGCGTGACAAACTGAGAATTCTACTGCTAGGACCAAAACTATTGAGATTCCGAGCCTTGGTGGAGTCGGCTAGATCTTTGGAAGTAGATATGGGGAAAATTCACCAGATACCAGTGAGTAAGGTATCGAATTCTGCAAGTCCTATGAGGGTTGCAACTCGCAGAACGCTGAAAAAGAGGGTTAGATCATTGACTGGCAAGGTTACTTACAACCGTCATACTTGTGGCAAGAAAGGGCACTTTGCCCGAGATTGTCGTAATGGTGCACAGAAGATAAAGAAAGCTAAGACAGTAACAGCCATTGGGAGGAAGGCAATTACATGTTTTAACTGTGCGAAGCTAGGACATTTTGCCCGAAACTGTTGGCGCGGACGACGGAAGACCGAGAAGAAATATAGAGATACCTACGAGGAGAAGGGCAAGGGGTCGGAGGCAACCGCATCGCACTATGCCCCAACCTAGCCAAAAGTGTACAACCTTAGCCAGCAGGAAGCCACAAAGTAGTTTGACTTGGGGACGGGTATGTATAACAGGTTAGCTTTAAATATTTGTTTCCCTATGCATTTTAACCTATGACTGATTGTGTTAGGCTTGTTTAGATTGTCGATTGTCCGGCGAGAGCACTATTCGGTGCGTAAGTTTCGCATCCTTTCTGTTCGAAGAGTTTCTATCGTGCATCGGAGTACTTCCCTTGATGGCAAAGGTCAAATTGGATGGGCTGCTGCCTATGGGTGCCCTATATGTGCGGATAGAGCTTGTGGCGTTAGGGTAAGGTGTAGGAGTCACGTCGATGACTTGCGAGCGTCGCTATTACTGATAGTTGCGTGCGATGTGATCTTTTCTATGGGTTGGCTCTCGAAGCAGCAAACATGCATTGATTGTAGTTGCAAAGAGGTCAGTTCGGAGCTAGTCGTGAGATGGAATTTGCGGGCGTGAAAGGGGTCGAGCAAGACGTTGACGTCTGCCCCTCAGGTGATCAAGGTAGTTCGGTCTGGGGCAGAATAGTTTGTCACTCTAGTGCAGACTTCGACGCCTAGGCCTAGTCTGGTCAGTATCCCAGTTGTGTCCGAGTATCCTGATGTGTTCCCAGATGATCTCTCAGGAGCCCCTCCTCAGCGGGAGATTGATTTTACTATTGAGCTGGTGCTGGGTGCTAAACCGGTGTCTGATGAGTCCACATTTTACACTGATTTTTGGACTCATCTGGGCTAGTTTTATCGCCATAGCACTACACTTGAGAGCCTTTATTGCTTATTTGTGTTTATGTACCTTTTTCACGAGTAAGTACACTGTAGGCCCGCTTCTGTGTGCTTTCTGTGTTTCCATTTTGTTGTTATTCTCTAGCCCTATCTCGGGGATGTGGTGTGCACGTTCTAGTGGCCTTTCTGCCCCTTCTGCTGGTACAGGGGTCGTGTGCGTGTTCCGGGATGATTGTGAAACAGGAATACTGCGCACGATCAGGGGATCTAATGCGCACGACCACTGGTCGTGCGCCCCCGATCGTGCGCACTACTCTACATTTTCTCTTGAGTCAGCCTGGGGTCAGCGCAAGACCACTGGACTTACTGCGCACGACCACTGGTCGTGCGCCACTGTTCGTGCGCATTACACCCCCTTTTTCATAACCCTGTCTCGGTAATCGCACGAGCACTGGCCATAGTGCGCACGACCACTGGTCGTGCGCCACTGCTCGTGCGCGTTTATGCTGATGCTTTTTGTCCAGGTTGCAGGTTTATTTGGAAAAGCCGCACGATCATCGACCTACAGTGCGCACGACCAGTGGTCGTGCGCCACTGATCGTGCGCACTGCTTCTGCTGTCTCCGTATAAAAGGCCCTGCTCCGCGTTTTAGGTCAACGCCTGTCATTTGCTGCGATCGGAGAGTGCGCGGGAATCGCCTTTTCACCTCTCCAGTTGCTCCATCACTTCCACCTTCGTCGGGAAGCCATTTCCACTTACTTTGAAGCTTTTCAACACCCCGGCGAAGCCCTCGGCCATTGGTGACTTCAACTCCAAGCTTTCCTGCAGAGTTGGTGAAGTAGATAACCTAGAGAACGGACTTAAAGGCCTTCGAGGTGACAGATCATTGGTACCGGAAGCCTCCTTGGACTGAGCCCGGAAGCGGATTGACAACTCGCTACTCGGGCCACGACCCGCGGTGGATCTTCATTCTCTTTTGGTTTACTCCTCTTCCCCTTCCTCTATGTTATGAATATTTTGAGCAGTGTAATGAACATTTCCATCCCTGAACATCAAGTTTACTTTCTAGTTAATGGAATGTTAGTCTCTTATTATGCTTGTGAGTTCTGTCTGTGAATGCACGTCACTCACCCCACATCCACTTCATTCCTGTGCCTTGTCCGATTGCAATCCACACAAGAACGCTGCAATCCATTAGTTTCCCTTCCACTCGCCCAACTAAAGTTCGGCATAGGGGCCGACAAACCCATTTCACCTTGCGAAGCGGTGCCGTCGACCCGCATAGCTTTTACTACTTCAGTAGATCAAACATCCACAATCTCCCGAGTCCGCTATTTCCTTTTTGTTCTATTGTTAACTCTCATAACGATATTCTCGGTACTGTTGCCGTTCTACGCTAATTGCATTTCTCAAGAGACCGACACTTGGGGATTTACTCCCAAAACTTTATTACTTGTGCGACCGGTGCGCTTGCCGTATTACACGCATCAAGTTTTTGGCGCCGTTGCCGGGGAATGCAACTGTAGAGCGACTTCGGATGACTTCCAATATTGTTATCAGAGTTAGTATTATTTTGCTTTGACTGTTGTTTTCTTCTAGTGTGTAGTGTTTGCCGCAGTGAATGCAGGGTTGAGGCACAGGAGATCTAGTAGCTTACTACCCCTTCTTCATTCAAGCCTCTTTTAATGACTACAATTCAGCAGCAGACTTATAAAGCAAGCCTTATCAACCTCACATACCGAGCAGAAACGGGAAATAACAGTTTCGAGATCTCACCTGACCTCATCGAATATATCATCGAAAACTGTCAATTCAGCGGAGACGGAAAAATTGATGCACTATGCCACGTGCAGCGGTTCTTAGAAATTTACAACACTTGCACGCCAAATGCTGACAACAACGAGCAGCAGAGGATCCGACTCTTCTCCTTCTCCCTGAAAAACGAAGCAAAGTGATGGTATCAAGATATTCGGAAGGGAATATCCTCATCCTGGAAACAACTCGAAAGGAAATTTTTGGCCAAATTCCGACAACCGATGCTAGCAATAGACAATTACAAGGAGCTAATCACCTTCACCCAACGAAATGAAGAGACCTTGTTTGATATATGGGAGCATTTCCAGTCCCTGCGAAGGGAATGCTGCAGAGTGGACATGTCAGACATCCTCCTAATTCAAACTTTCTACTTCGGCATTGCAAACAGATTCCGGCCATTACTTGACATCGCAGCTGGTGGAACCCTGTTTAACAAATCCAGTGAGGATGCCCGGGAAGTTATAGACAACATTGCCCAAACTAGTAGGCATTGGAACTACCCGCCTTCTTCCGACTTTCTGGTAGAGCTAAATTCAGTAGTCTCTGATGAAGCCACCGACCACAATCTCTCGTCAAAGACAGAGCAATTTTTTTCTTACGCGTTCCAAATGGTGGAGATGTTCAATGGCCAAGCCACCACCATTCAGCGCCTACAAACCGCCATAGGGATTCTCACGGAAAGGTTACTATGTTCAGTCACTCAGAAACAGGAAACGGTACATACTATGAGATTGAGAAGCGGAAAAAGCCTAGAGAGGGCCTCGCCTCCTGACCCTCCCACACAATCACTCCGCGAGCCCATCGTCGATTTGATAAAGGAACCCCCGTCCTCACCTACCGCACAAGAACCCATGGCAGTACTACAACCTGTGAAGAATGTCGTGAAGCCGCCATTTCCCCACCGACTGCAAAACGAAAAGGCTGAAAAACAATTTCATAAATTCCTTGAGATCATGAAAGGTGTGCAAATAAGTATACCTCTGACAGAAGCTATCACTCAGATCCCAGGATATTCTAAGTTCCTAAAGAAACTCATCACACAGCGTAAATCTTTAGAAGGACTGAAAACGATCAATCTCACTGAAGAACGCTCAACTCTCCTCGCCAACTATTCCCCAACCAAACGAAGAGATCCGGACAGTTTTACCATTCCCTGCTGAATTGGCCTCCACCGATTCGGACGCGCATTATGTGATTTGGGAGCTTCAATAAATCTAATGCCGCTCTCCGTCTTCCGCGAGCTAGGAGTTGGGATTCTACAGCCAACCCACCTGAGATTGCAATTAGCTGACAGATCGGTAAAACAACCGACCGGAATAGTCGAAGATCTTACTGTCATGGTCAACAACCTCTCCTTCCCAGCAGATTTCGTCATTCTTGACATGATGGCCGATCCCAAAGTGCCCATAATACTAGGACGGCCCTTCCTTGCCACGGCCCGTGCCATTATCAATGTTGACCAAGGAGAGCTCACCCTAAGCCTGGGGGACGAAACGATTTCTTTCAACATCCACGAACCTTCCCAACATCTCAGAATCACTAATTGGGACGAAGCAGATTTGATCGACGAACCGGACTTGTACAGCGAAATGATTCTTTACCCAGCCGAGCCAGTGTGGGAAGAGGAGGATGCCACTAATGTTTCGAGCACCCCACATCCAACCAAAGAACCGTTCAACACATCTACCATCACAACCACTGCCACAACTCTGAAGACACTGCCTGAATCCCTGAAATACGCTTTCTTAGAGGAAGGCACAGCGTGCCCAGTCATTATCTCTGCATCTCTCTCCGTCAACAACGAACTCGCCTTGGTCAATGTCTTAAAGAAATACAAAAATGTGTTTGGACGTTCATTAGCTGACATAAAAGGGATCAGCCCGGCGTTTTGCATGCACAAGATTCTGCTTGAAGATCAATACAAGCCGTTGGAACAACCTCAAAGGCGACTGAACCCCAAGATGCATGAAGTGGTATAGGCCGAAGTAATAAAATTGCTTGATGCAGGTATCATTTACCCAATCAGCGACAGCAAATGGGTCAGCCCAGTGCAAGTGGTGCCCAAAAAGGGCGGGATTACGGTGGTAGCCAACGAAAAGAATGAATTATTACCCACCCGCGTGGTCACCGGGTGGAGAGTCTGCATAGACTACTGGAAACTGAATGAGGCCACCCGCAAAGATCATTTCCCGCTGCCCTTCATCGACCAAATGCTGGAAAAATTGGCCGGTCAGGAATACTATTGTTTCCTCGACGGGTACTCTGGATACAATCAAATCACAGTTGACCCCGATGACCAAGACAAAACGACGTTTACATGCCCTTCCGGCACCTTCGCATTCAGGAGAATGCCATTCGGATTGTGCAACGGCCCAGCAACCTTCCAGCGATGCGTGATTGCCATCTTCGGTGACATGATTGGAGACTTTCTCGAAGTCTTCATGGACGATTTTTCTCTTTTTGGTAACAGCTTCGATTCCTGCCTTGTGAATCTAGACAAAGCTCTGAAGCGTTGTGAGGATACAAACCTTGTCTTGAATTGGGAAAAATGCCATTTCATGGTTCGCGAGGGCATTGTCTTAGGCCACAAAGTCTCTCATAGGGGGCTCGAAGTCGACCAAGCAAAAGTCAGTATCATCAAAAATCTTCCTCCTCCATCTTCCGCCAAGGGGATCCGCAGCTTCTTGGGACATGCCGGTTTCTACAGAAGATTCATCAGTGATTTCTCCTCCGTATCCAAGTCCCTCACAAATTTGCTGGGCAAGGACATCCCGTTTGACTTCGACAAAAATTGTATGCAGGCCTTCGAGACTCTCAAAGATCGACTCATCTCCGCTCCAATCTTGGTGGCACCAGATTGGACTTTGCCTTTCGAAGTCATGTGCGACGCAAGCGATGTTGCAGTCGGAGCAGTGCTCGGTCAAAGGAAAAACAAAATCTTTCATACTATTTCCTACGCCAGCCGGACTCTCAACGATGCTCAACTGAACTATACCACTACAGAAAAGGAGCTCTTGGCAGTGATCTTCGCTTTCGAAAAATTCCATTCATACCTAGTGTTATCTAAGGTCATTGTGTACACTGACCATGCCGCACTACGGTATTTATTCAAAAAAAAAGACGCCAAGCCCCGACTAATCCGTTGGATTCTTCTTCTACAGGAATATGACATCGAGATCCGAGATAAGAAAGGGGTCGAAAACGTCATCGTCGATCACCTATCAAGATTGGAGAGCAACACCGCAGGAGTTGTCCCCATCTGCAACCGCAACGAGATTGCCGACTGCTTCCCGGACGAAAAATTATTCACCATCTGTTCGCTCACTCCGACAATCCCATGGTACGCAGATATGGCCAACTACCTCGCCTGCAAATCTGTCTCCCCTCACCTGTCATCGCAGCAAAAGCGAAAACTATTGTCCGACGCCAAATATTATTTCTGGGAAGACCCGTTACTATTCCGTACTTGCAACGATAGCATCATCCGGCGTTGTGTACCCGAGACCGAATTTCAATCCGTCTTAACACACTGCCACGATCGGGAGGCCGACGGTCATTTCGGCGCCACCCGAACAGCACGCAATATACTGCAATGTGGACTGTTTTGGCCAACCCTTTTTAGAGACACTCAAGCTTACGTCGCAAAATGCAATGAATGCCAAAGGACAGGGAATATCTCCAAGAGGGATGAAATGCCTCTCAATAATATGCTCGTCTGCGAACCATTCGACGTTTGGGGAATTGACTTCATGGGACCCTTCCCCATGTCGCATGGAAAACTCTATATTTTTGTCGCAGTAGACTATGTTTCCAAATGGGTCGAAGCCGAGGCTATCGCAGCAAATGATGCCCGCACCGTTTTGAATTTCCTACACAAGAACATTTTCTATCGATTCGGCGCCCCGCGCACCATCATCAGCGATGGCGGGAGCCATTTTTGCAACAAGTCGTTCTTGCAACTCATGAAGAAATTTGGAGTACACCACAAAATCTCTCTTGCCTACCATCCCCAAACCTGTGGGCAAGTCGAGGTCTCCAATCGCGAGCTCAAAAGAATCATCGAAAAATCCATCCATTCCAACCGAAAAGAGTGGGCCAAAAAGGTCGACGACGCCTTATGGGCGTACAGAACCGCCTTCAAAAATCCTATCGGTATGACCCCTTTTCAACTCGTCTACGGAAAAGCTTGCCACTTACTAGTCGAGCTGGAACACAAAGCACTATGGGCAACCAAATTGCTAAACATGGACCTCGAAGCCGCAGCTGATAAGCGCCGCACTCAACTGAACGAATTAGAGGAGCTCCGGCATTTTGCATACGAAAATGCGCGGATATACAAAGAAAGAACAAAAAAATGGCATGACCGTCACATCATCCCCAAAGACTTCCAACCAGGCGACCAAGTCCTGCTGTACAACTCCCGCCTCCGCTTATTTCCCGGCAAACTCAAATCGCGGTGGAGCGGCCCTTTCACAGTGATCAGAGTCTCCCCTTTTGGCGCCATCGAAATAGTCGGGAAAAGCGGAGACAATTTCAAAGTCAATGGGCACCGGTTAAAATTATATGATGGCGGCGCAACCACCAGCGACTCTCAAAGCCTGCAGCTCGCCGACCCCACGCAAAGCCATGGCGACACTCCTTGAGTGAGTGGAACTCACCACAGAGCTAGTCTACCACGCCTTCTGTTTTTTTTTCTATTGTTTATATTTTTTGAGCAAGACAGCTACTATATTTTTGTGAGCGCCCATCTGGGAGCCGACTGTTGTCTTTTCTTTTCCTTTTATGTATCGAACTCTCTATTTGAACTGCTAATACAGGTATTTGGTCCACCTTAAGGACGGTAAACAAAAGGGCTTTCGGGAGACAACCCAAGTTGGACCGTTCGGTCCTATGCTGTGTTTTGAGTTCGGTTTCTTTCTTCATATATATATATATATATGTGCCCAGATTTTGTTTGGCTTGCATCCTTTAATCGCAGGGGCAGGAATATTTGAGGCGCGACAACTTGGCCGCACTTGGACATCTCATTGCCCGACTGGTATGCTCAATTTTGAGCATAGGTACTTCCTACCCTAGCTATTTCTCCTATTTGGTATGTTTATTTTTATTCGTTGCAAACTTTAAGTCTGGGGGGGGGGGGTAGTCTGCCTGTGGTCACTACACCGCACCTTCTGTTGCATTCCAGTTTCTTATTTACTTATTTCTTGTTTTCTTTTTGTTGCACACACTGAATCACCCACACGAGTGCGCTCTTACCCACGCGCACAACCCGAGTTAAATTTATTGCTTTTGTGTAAACTTTAAAATAGTGGTACTGGCTTAGGATTTCAGGATTGAGTCGTTCGAAACTCATGCAGTGCTCCTAATCGAATACTCATGGTTTGTGTAGAGTTAGGATAGAACTAATTTTTCTTTATGCTCGTAGAATTATTCTTTTCTGCTCACGTAAATATTGTTTGTACTGCTCAAAATCTGAATCTGGGATAATCAAACGATAGTGTAGGAATGTGTGTAGCCGCCACTAGACTCGTATTGCTCGAGTCGGGGGGAAGGATCATCTTTCTCGGTGGCTAAGAACTTGCCCTAAGCTACTCTCGAAGCATTGGTGCACGGTTAGTTAAGCGTGAGCATGACGTAGGCCTTCTTTTTGGCTAGTTTGAGCCTTGTTTAGCCATTCCTAGCTGTTAACCATTGCATGCCAAATTTGTGCATACCCTTCCTTTGATCCAGCTCCTCTCACTTTCACCAAGGCCTGAAGCTAAACCCACCTTCGCAATCAAATGCTTGAGCTGATTTGTAATTACTGTTTTGCCGAGGTTGTGATTAGTGGACATTGTTTTTGGGGGTGCTGATTTTATTCCCGTTTTGATTGCTTCGTTTGGGGATTGCTAGCGCAGAAAAGAAAACAACAGTTTACGAAAATAAAAAGCTGATTCGCGCAATCGAAAAAAAAACAAATATTTATGTGAAAGAATTGCTTTGAGATTTCGATCCCCATCCTCTTTATTGAATTTGGTCGGGTTCAGCCGTGTTCACACCCGGATTTCAAGCTAAGTCTGGGGGCATGTGCCCCATTCTTTTCTAAGTGGCTGTTTTGGTTTGGGTTGTTTTCGCTCGCTTTGGTTGCATAGAGCCTTCATGTTTATCTTTGACCACCAAGCCGTTGCCTAAGCCCCATTTCCTCCTACAAGTCCTACTGATTCACGCTTGAGTCTAACCTGCGCCGTGGAGAGAGTGTGAACGTGCAAGCGTATGGTCCCCGACATTGGTGGATTCCTTTGGAGGTGATCCTGAGTACCGAACTTTGGCAATGCTCACCTTAGTGGCCTGCCTACTTTCTTCCTGTACATGATCGCACGATTCTCCAGAATTCTAATTTTGAGCAATTACAATATCTATTTACGTCTGTCGAATAGTTTAAACTACGTTGTATAATTAAAACGTTTTTCTATTATATCTTCTATACTCATGATATTTTTGATTTCTCGTCTTACTTCTTTTTGAAATTTCTGAGCCAGTTAGCTATCTTCGAGTCCATGGAGTGATGATTTGCTCGGGACGTGCAAATGGTTAAGTCTGGGGGTGTGATGAGTCCACATTTTACACTGATTTTTGGACTCATCTGGGCTAGTTTTATCGCCTTAGCACTACACTTGAGAGCCTTTATTGCTTATTTGTGTTTATGTACCTTTTTCACGAGTAAGTGTATTGTAGGCCCGCTTCTGTGTGCTTTCTGTGTTTCCATTTTGTTGTTATTCTCTAGCCCTATCTCGGGGATGTGGTGTGCACGTTCTGGTGGACTTTCTGCCCCTTCTGCTGGTACAGGGGTCGTGTGCGTGTTCCGAGATGATTGTGAAACAGGAATACTGCGCACGATCAGGGGATCTAATGTGCACGACCACTGGTCGTGCGCCCCCGATCGTGCGCACTACTCTACGTTTTCTCTTGAATCAGCCTGGGGTCAGCGCACGACTACTGGACTTACTGCGCACGACCACTGGTCATGCGCCACTGTTCGTGCGCATTACACCCCCTTTTTCATAACCCTGTCTCGGTAATCGCACGAGCACTGGCCATAGTGCGCACGACCACTGGTCGTGCGCCACTGCTCGTGCGCGTTTATGCTGATGCTTCTTTCCAGGTTGCAGGTTTATTTGGAAAAGCCGCACGATCATCGACCTACAGTGCGCACGACCACTGGTTCGTGCGCCACTGATCGTGCGCACTGCTTCTGCTGTCTCCGTATAAAAGGCCATGCTCCGCGTTTTAGGTCAACGCCTGTCATTTGCTGCGATCGGAGAGCGCGCGGGAATCACCTTTTCACCTCTCCAGCTGCTCCATCACTCCACCTTCGTCAGCCATTTCCACGAAGCTCAACACCCCGGCGAAGCCTCGGCAATTGGTGACTTCAACTCCAAGCTTTCCTGCAGAGTTGGTGAAGTAGATAACCTAGAGAACAGACTTAAAGGCCTTCGAGGTGACAGATCGTTGGTACCGGAAGCCTCCTTAGACTGAGCCCGGAAGCGGATTGACAACTCGCTACTCCGGCCACGACCCGCGGTGGATCTTCATTCTCTTTTGGTTTACTCCTCTTCCCCTTCCTCTGTGTTATGAATATTTTGAGCAGTGTAATGAACATTTCCATCCCTGAACATCAAGTTTACTTTCTAGTTAATGGAATGTTAGTCTCTTATTATGCTTGTGAGTTCTGTCTGTGAATGCGCCTCACTCACCCCACATCCACTTCATTCCTGTGCCTTGTCTGATTGCAATCCACACAAGAACGCTGCAATCCATTAGTTTCCCTTCCACTCGCCCAACTGAAGTTTGGCATAGCGGCCGACAAACCCATTTCACCTTGCGAAGCGGTGCCGTCGACCCGCATAGCTTTTACTAGTTTAGTAGATCAAACATCCACAATCTCCCGAGTCCGCTATTTCCTTTTTGTTCTATTTTTAACTCTCATAACGATATTCTCGGTACTGTTGCCGTTCTACGCTAAATGCATTCCTCAAGAGACCGACACTTGGGGATTTACTCCCAAAACTTTATTACTTGTGCGACCGGTGCGCTTGCCGTATTACACGCATCAGTGTCACGCACCCCGTATCGGATAGCACCAAAAGAGATGGTGGAGTTGAAGGTGCAAATACAAGAGTTGTTGTAGTAAGGGTATGTGCGTCCAAGTTCGTCGCCTTAGAGGGCACCGGACCTTTTCGTTAAGAAGAAATGAAAGTCCACCTAGTGTCAACTATCTTCACCTATGGGGGGGGGGGGGAATAGGTGACGTGCAGCATTTTTGCAGAATTTGAAATGGTACCTGCACAATAAAAATAAACAGCACAGCACACAGAATACACAAGCTATTTATAGTGTTTCCCCGACTTGGGTACATCCACTTTCCCCCTTCGACCTATCTCCCAACCAGGGACGACTCGGTCTCTTCACCAACAGGATTGAAATCCAATCCTTGCACTATCGGAAGGAACCCTTCCACACGTAGGAGTCAAAACTCCCACAACACGGGTTGCACCCAACCCTTACAACACGGAACCACCGTTCCTTTACAACAAAAATAAAATAGAATGTACAAAAGATACAAACTACGTTTGGAGACAAAGGTGTCCCTCTTTGTTGACGACGTGTTCTTGAAGTCCACAAAGAGTCCACAACCCTAGATCTCTCTTGGAGAGAATCTCCCCGGAACCAGCGGCGGCAAGATGGGCGGCGGCTAGGTTCACGGGATCGGCGACAACAACGATGTGCGGCTGCTGTTCTTTAGAGATCCAAACTTCGTAGCGAAGCTAGCTAGGTCTACCAACGGTCACACTAGGATCAATCGTCTCGATCGATTCGGATGGGGAAGATTTTCCCGATCTACAAATCGAGAGACAAGAGATCTCCGGTTAGACACGTGAGACGCTGAGCTTAGCTAGGCTTCTGTCGCAGGAGGATCTGGGCGAAACCAAGATCAACCGGCGAACAACTTGGCGCGAGCGGCGGCGGCGGCGGAGCGGAAACGGCGATCTAGGTCACGTCGCGGCTCGCGTTTTTCTTTTCTTCTTCGTTTTTTTTTACTGTTCAAAAATACCCGTGTATTTATACACACGTATACTCCAAAGTGACCGTTGTGGGTCCCACCTGAAGGAAACCCTAGTTCCGGTTCAACATAGTCCAGCGGCAGAATCCGGTCCAGCAGCTTCCAGAGAAAACACCAAGTAAAAATCGGCAAGAATCGCAGGTGATTCTCGACGAATCGGCGAGAATCAGTTAGTGATTCTCGACAATTCGTCGAGAATCACTAGTGATTCTCGCCGAATCACTTGTTGATTCTCAACGAATATAACTTGGTATCCATGATCTGCTCAACGATGGGTTCGGCGAGAATCACTAGTGATTCTCGCCGAATCTTACTTGGCACCGTTTTGAGGTAGTCGGATAGAGTCGGCGAGAATCACTAATGATTCTCGACGATTCGGCGAGAATCACTAGTGATTCTCGCCGAATCGGCGAGAATCACTTGGTGATTCTCGTCGAATTACACTTAGACGAATTTTCGTCTTTCCACCCAAGAGCTGCTCCTTGACCCATCCTTGCTCCTTGTCTGCACTTGTATAAACACGGCCCTGTACTTGAAAGTAAGCGCACTCCAATAGAGAGAGTACACGTGGGCCAACACACTGATCTGCTCAACGAGGGATTACGACGTGCAGACCCGTGTATATTGACCTACTGTACCCTGACATTGGTGTGCACTTAGCGTGGAATAAATTCAAGCACAACTTAAGAGGTTTCATCAAATACGTTGTGAATTCATCTTAGCTTGACAGGTGGCTTCCTCAAATCCAGGTAATTGTGGATACAATACCCAACAATCTCCCCCTATTTGACGAAGCCAAAACCCTACTAGCTAGGATGAATAACACCAACCAGATAATATAAACAACATTCAGAATTTAAATATGCAGCACAAGAGAATATAGGCAGACAAATCAACACTTGAGTCATTCATAATTTCAAATGCATATATATATATATACATAATCTCAAGATTGTTCAAATAATAACAATAACCACTAATCGTTCTTAAGAGAGAATGACAAGCTATAAAGTTTTGACTCTTTTTCTTTGGCTAAGTCATCCTTGAGTTTTTGCGCCAAATACTTCTTTCTTTGCCTCTTCATATACTCTTTGGGCTTCGGATAATATCTGGGAGGAGGAGCTTTATCTGCCGCCGTGTTGGTCCTGAAGAAGATGTTTCATTTCGCTTCATACGTCTTGTGCATTTCCCACTCATACTGGTTGTATACTTCGTTTCGATTGATTTCTCCTTTTTCCTGTAGCCAGAAGGTGTCCAAGATGATATTCTTTGAAACTGGACTCCACTTTTCATTTCTTACTTCCTCCTCACTCAGTCGAATTCTCTTTTCAGCTTGTGTCTCCTTGGAGGTCCCTTCTTGAGCTTTTCTCTTGCCCCTGGCTTTTGCTAGGGCCTCTTGGTCAAACATGCTCATCAGTTTTGCTTTAGAAATAGCCCTAGCATCAGCTTCACTCATGGGAACATCTGCAGCACTTACTCCCTCAGCAGCACTTACTCCCGCAGCAGCCGTAGTAGTCTCAGGAGCATGAATACCTGCAGGATTCAAATCGACGCCTAACGCCTGTTGGAGCATCCACCAGCAGCTGTCATAGACATATTTGTGTGACTGTTCGAAGTTTGTGATCATGATTTCTTGAAGCTCGGCCATCTTAGCTATATATTCCTTCTCCCCCTTTTTGGCTTCGACTGCGATGGAGTTTGCATAGGAGTGCAGTGAGTCATCAATATGCTTGGTAGTCTTGGAGAATTCAGTGACCAAGGCCTGCTGATTGGCGTTGAGGGTTACCATATTACTGTCAAACTTTTGAATGTTGTTTGCTACAACATGAGCATTCTGATTCACTACAGCAAGAGTATCGGTGTTCTTTTTCAATCCGGCCATAAGAAGAGTGACCGCTTGGCCGACCGCTGTATACTTTTCTTCAAATTTCTTGTCCATCATGTCAAGTTTATGATTGATCTCCACCATGTTCTTGAGCATGAGATTTTCAGACTTCTTAATCCTTTGCAGCATTTTATTCTGAGCTTTATCAAAGGAGGCTTTAAGCTCATTCACTATGCCCTGAATGATATTCACGGTATGAGTGGCTAGATTATCTCGTAGTGGAAGATACGGAGACACTTCTTGGCCTTGCACTTCATCAGATGCACCTGTAGAGCTGGACAGGAGCACAACCTCTAAGGGAGGAATACTTGCAGCATCTGCAGATTTCTCGGACTCCCACTCCACTCGTGCACCAATGTTTTCAGGAATGATTTCAGGTGCGTGCTTGTCAGATGGAGGTTCAATGAGATTCTGAGTCTCCAATGCTTCTTGTCCCTCATTGACATCATCCTCTCCTTCATCATCCATGAAATCATCTTCATCAGCATCCTCTTCCAACTCTTGGTCAGCAGTTCCCATGTACATCAGCTTCGGCTCCTTGATCGTTCCGGTTCAGGGCCTCCTCATTCTCCGGCACAGCTTCACTGTCTTCTTGTATATCTGCCACAGCATCTCTGGCCATTTGGGAGATGACAGATACGATGTGAGCATCAGTGGGTAGAGACTCCCCCTCAATTCCTGCAGTCAAAGCCTCGAGAATTTCACTAGGGATTACTGCTGGAGATACTTCCTGTTGTTCTTCCATGGCAGCCTGCCCAATTCGCCTCTCCCATCTGTCAAAAACACTTGAGTCCATTTTATTCAAGTAGTGTAGAGGAACACCATTGCTCATGTCATACTTATCTCCATTCAGCTGATTGAGATACAGACTGATGATTCGTCCAAAGCTCGGAGATCTCAGGGTGTCCTTTATCTTCTCGAACAGCAATGCCCCCCAGTTGAACCTTTTACGGCAGACAATTGCCACCAGCACCTTGAACATGTCAGTAGAGATATGGTCATGAGAGCCTGGCTTGCAGATGAGTACTTTTCCGATTATGTCTGACAGAAGCTTCCCTTCTTCATTCATATCCTTGCGCTTTATTGACCGAGTTCCTCGTGGGAGACCACAGAATAAGAGAGTCTTGGTTTTGTCTTCTTCCTCAAGATAGTCCTCGTGCTCCGAGCTAGAGAGCTGCAGGAAGCGGGTCAGCTTGCTGGCAGACATCTTGATCTTTGCCCCAGCCACCTTGCTTTTGATAAGAGAGTCGCCATTCCGGAGTTTTGAGGTAGCGAAGAACTCCAACACCTTTTTGTCCAAGATTTTGCACGGGTGCTCCAGGACAAATGAGAGCCCAGCCTATTCCAGCATCAGAATGATGTTTCTGAATTCGTCAGAGGCATGAGAGAACCCTGTTCGAACTAGCTCGCAACCAGTGACCAGCCCAGCGGTTGTCCTTGGAGCCATTGCAGATCTAGGGAGAGAAGCCCTACTCTACGCTTAATCAAAAATCAAAAAGGAAGCGACACTAGTGAACAATTCCAAGTAAGGGTGAGGAGGGTGGTTACCTAAAGGCGTAGACGGTGAGTTAGTTTCGATGAAGACGAGGGACACCCGATGAGTGCACGCGGAGAAATTCCTGGAAGAAGGAATCGAAACCGGAGAGATCGTCGGTGAGAAACTTCGGCGGGATTCTTGCGAGAAACCTTCGGTGAGAAACTAGCAGATTCGGTGAGTTTCATGCGGAGTTCGGCGGGATTCGGCGGGATTCGACGGAGCCTGCACGATTCCTGGTGAGTTTCCTGCGGAGTCCTGCGGAGTTCTTCTTCGCTCGACGAAAATCCTGCGGAGTTCGGCGGGATTTGGCGAGAACCTTGCAGGAAGACGATTCGGCGAAGACCGTGCGGGATTCGTAAGGAATGTGAAGAGACGGCGAGTTCGACGGGAGTCTTCACGGGGTGTGGGATTCTTGCGGGATGCCGATGGAAGAGGAAGAGTCGGAGAGATTCCTTCAGCATTTCGGCGAGTATTTTGTGGTAAGTTTCCCGTGGAAATGAAAGGTCGGCGGGATTTCTTTGCGTTAATAACAGGTTTTAACAAGGGTTCAACAGGTTTTAACGGGATCCCTTTGCTAAGAATCGGTGGGAATTTGTCTAAGTTGAAGTCGAAGGGTTTCTTTAATAGGAATCTTCAGGTTAAGAGGCATGCAGTATTTTCGAAGTCTTCTGATGTCAAGTCAATTTAAAAATTATAAATATATATATATCTTAAAGCCAATCTATTTGGGTTTGAACGGGGCTTTTCCAAACACTTCTTGATGTAAATTGTGAGTTGTCGAGATTTACAATGACATATCTTCGTTAAATCTTTATTGATGTATATGAGGTTTATATGTATCGTGTTAACCTATCCTTAGATGTGCATACATACACGTATATATATATATATATGTATATGTATATAAAGATATATCTATATGTAACTGTCGATGGAAAATGACTCAAGTCTTGGAACTGATCAAAAGTACCTGGGATTTTGAGAGTCATCATTTAGTCCCTCAGGTAGAACATATTAGGTGCTCAATGTGAGTATGCCCAAGTAGATATCACATCTGTTATTCCAGATGCTTGTGCCAGTTTAGTCTTGAGCCCTCTACTGTCTAGTTCCCCTCATAGTTACGGGAACCTAGACTACCCTGCAAGAAAGAATTACTTTACCTTAGAAATCCAAATCATATTGGGTCCTAGGTTCCTGTTAGCATAAGCACTTGACTGCCTTCCTTCAGAAAACCTGTCAGGAAGACTACCTCTGCCCAGAAAATGTGGATAGGCCCTTGCCCTTGACACAGAGGGGTTGTTCCAACAGTCGATGGCAAAGTGTCCCACTTTGCCACAACACCAACACGGGTGAATGTTATATCACCGTTTCTGACCTGATCTGGTGACTGAGGTAGTCACAGTCCTAGGTCTAAACGGGATAGGGCATGATCTTCTCACAAAATGTCCTCTTCCACCGTGACACGTGGAAGGGTGGAAGGAATGCATGTTGCGAGCGTCATGAGGCTGGGGAGGGGGTGCCTTCCTTTCAGGCATCCCCCTTCCTGAGGCCCCATGAAAACTTACACCATGACTTCTAACCTCCATATCCTGTGTCCTCGGGTGGTGAGAAGTCTTCTGTGAGCTAGGACATGCAGATTCACACCAAGTTGAGGTAGTGGCAGTGAATACAAAGGGCTCAGAATGAGCCTTAGGTATTCTTTCATGGGTAGCCACGACGGCCCTTGCAATACGGGTGTCTCCACATGGGGACAGATCACCCTTGCAGTGACCACTACTATTCCTGTGGTCATACCTGAAGGCATGATGAGTTGCCTTCCTACTTGGAGTGGGGGGTCGGAATACCGTTTCCCCATTTCTCCACGAATTGATAATCCGGGAGATCCACCCATTTTCTTGCTTTCTCTTTATAGCATCAACCTTAGAAAAGTTTGATACTATTCTTTTCTCATTCTCTAGACTACTCTCTAGAGCTGAGATTTTAGAGTCCTTGACCTTGTTGGATGCTAATTGGAGAACCAACAAGATCTTCAGTCGAGCAATCTCTTGATCTTGCTCCTCAGCAAGTAGGTTGCTTGTCTGAAGGGCTCTCTTCAGGGAATCAGCATTTTCTGAAGGAAGGCAGTTCCTGTCTTCAGAAACTTCAAGAGATACGGGGCAGGATGAAGAAGTTACCTGCTCTTCAGTGATATGGTCATTAGAGCCAGTGATCATTGTGTCATCCTCATCAGAGCTGCTTTCCTCACTGGCCTCTTCAGTCTCTAACACGAACACGGGAGCTCTGATGCTGTCCGAGAGATCCTTGCCTTCATCTTCAGAAGCGAGGACCCCCACATAGGCTTCATCCTCTGATTGACAGCAGATTCCAGCTTTCTCTGACCCCCCCCCATCAGCTCTGAGATCATCATCCACAAAGATTTAGCCGTCCTACATTTTTCCAATCTAGAGCGAGAAGCTCCAGACCAGATATCCATGATAATTTGACGAATCCTCTTATCCAAATTAAAGAATGAAAGTTCCATTTCCGACATCTCAGCAATGCACTTGGGCACTTGAATTCCAGAGTCGGAGGTCTTTATAGGAATAAAAGGACCCTCTTCCAGGATGAAAGATGCACGAGGATCGATAGCATCCAAGTGATACGACACTCTCATCCTCCAGACGGGATAAAACTCCTTTGTGCATGTGGGGAGTCTTAGTGGTGATATCTCGTGATCCAGCTCCATGCTTCTGACACTGGTGGCAGGATTCAACTCAAGGTGTAAACCTTCTTGATGAGTAACGTCGCTCTGATACCACTTGAAAGTCCACCTAGTGTCAACTATCTTCACCTATGGGGGGGGGGGAATAGGTGACGTGCAGCGTTTTTGCAGAATTTGAAATGGTACTTGCACAATAAAAATAAACATCACAGCACACAGAATACACAAGCTATTTATAGTGGTTCCCCGACTTGGGTACATCCACTTTCCCCCTTCGACCTATCTCCCAACCAGGGACGACTCGGTCTCTTCACCAACAAGATTGAAATCCATTCCTTGCACTATCGGAAGGAACCCTTCCACACATAAGAGTCAAAACTCCCACAACACGGGTTGCACCCAACCCTTACAACACGGAACCATCGCTCCTTTACAACAAAAATAAAATAGAATGTACAAAAGATACAAACTACGTTTGGAGACAAAGGTGTCCCTCTTTGTTGACGACGTGTTCTTGAAGTCCACAAAGAGTCCACAACCCTAGATCTCTCTTGGAGAGGATCTCCCCGGAACCGGCGGCGGCAAGATGGGCGGCGGCTAGGTTCACGGGATCGGCAGCAACAATGATGTGCGGCTGCTGTTCTTTAGAGATCCAAACTTCGTAGCGAAGCTAGCTAGGTCTACCAACGGTCACACTAGGATCAATCGTCTCGATCGATTCGGATGGGGAAGATTTTCCCGATCTACAAATCGAGAGACAAGAGATCTCCGGTTAGACACGTGAGACGCTGAGCTTAGCTATGCTTCTGTCGCAGGAGGATCTGGGCGAAACCAAGATCAACCGGCGAACAACTTGGCGTGAGCGGCGGCGGCGGCGGCGGAGCGGAAACGGCGATCTAGGTCACGTCGCGGCTCGCATTTTTCTTTTCTTCTTCGCTTTTTTTTACTGTTCAAAAATACCCATGTAGTTATACACACGTATACTCCAAAGTGACCGTTGTGGGTCCCACTTGAAGGAAACACTAGTTCCGGTTCAACATAGTCTAGCGGCAGAATCCGGTCCAGCAGCTTCCAGAGAAAACGCCAAGTAAAAATCGGCGAGAATTCTCGACGAATCGGCGAGAATCAGTTAGTGATTCTCGACGATTCGGTCGAGAATCAGTTAGTGATTCTCGACGATTCGTCGAGAATCACTAGTGATTGTCGCCGAATCACTTGTTGATTCTCAACGAATATAACTTGGTATCCATGATCTGCTCAACAATGGGTTCGGCGAGAATCACTAGTGATTCTCGCCGAATCTTACTTGGCACCGTTTTGAGGTAGTCGGATAGAGTCGGCGAGAATCACTAATGATTCTCGATGATTCGGCGAGAATCACTAGTGATTCTCTCCGAATCGGCGAGAATCACTTGGTGATTCTCGTCGAATTACACTTAGACGAATTTTCGTCTTTCCACCCAAGAGCTGCTCCTTGACCCATCCTTGCTCCTTGTCTGCTCTTGTATAAACACGACCCTGTACTTGAAAGTAAGTGCACTCCAATAGAGAGAGTACACGTAGGCCAACACACTGATCTGCTCAATGAGGGATTACGACGTGCAGACCCGTGTATATTGACCTACTGTACCCTGACATTGGTGTGCACTTAGCGTGGAATAACTGCAAGCACAACTTAAGAGGTTTCATCAAATACATTATGAATTCATCTTAGCTTGACAGGTGGCTTCCTCAAATCCAGGTAATTGTGGATACAATACCCAACAAGAAAGATGGGAGCTTGCGGCTTTGTATCGACTACCGGGAATTGAACAAGCTTACGGAAAAGAATAAGTATCTGATCCCAAGAATTGACGATTTATTTGATCAGTTGGTTGGGTCAACGGTATATTTGAAGTTAGATCTGAAGTCCGGTTACTACCAATTGAGGATAAGGGAGAGCGACACCCCAAAGACAGCATTCAGTCCCCGGTTTGGGCATTACGAGTTCACGGACATGCCGTTTGGTTTGACCAATGTGCCATCCATTTTTATGGATCTGATGAACAGGATGTTGAGAGAGTACCTGGACCGTTTTGTGATATTATTTATCGACGATATCCTTGTGTACTCGTAGTGTGAAGACGATCACTACAACCACCTGCAAATGGTGCTGGAGACGTTGTGGAGAAACCAATTGTATGCTAAGTTCTCCAAGTGTGAATTCTGGTTATCCTCGATAGCATTCCTTGGTCATGTTGTTAGTGGAGAAGGGATAGCTGTGGATCCGACGAAGATAGTGGCGATACGGGAGTGGCCTACTTTGACTACAGTGGTGGAGGTCCGGAGCTTTCTGGGGCTTGCTGGCTACTACAGGCGCTTCGTAGAGAACTTCTCGCGGATAATGCTACAACTCACGACTTTGACTAGGAAGAATCAGAAGTTTGTATGGTCTTCAGAGTGCGAACAGGATTTTGAAGAGTTGAAGAGTCGGTTGACCACAACTCCTATTTTATGTTCCCCAAGAGGAACCGAAGGGTTCAAAATCTATAGTGATGATGTGGGTAGTGGTTTGGGCTGTGTTCTGCTACAGCATGGGAGTGTGATAGCCTACGGTTCACGACAATTGAAGGCTCACGAGAGAAATTGTTCGGTCCATGACTTGGAGTTAGCGGCCGTGATATTTGCTTTAAAGCTGTGGAGGCACTATCTGTACGGTGTGAAAGTCGATTTATACACCGATCATAAGATCTTTAAGTACCTGTTAGATCAAAAGGAACTGAACATGAGGCAGCGGAGGTGGATGGAGTTCCTAGGGGACTACACCTTCAAGATACATTACGTGCTAGTGAAAGGTAATGTAGTGGCAGATGCATTGAGTCATAAGGTTCCTGCACAAGCCAACGTGTTGTTGGTACATGATGAGAGATTGGTCCGTGAGTTGGAGGCTTTGGAGATATCTTGCGTCGACAAGCAGTATAGTATTGAGGCGAAACTGTTTTGGACAGAGGTGTAGTGTGACCTAGCTGATAGAGTTCGGCGAGCTTTGATTCAGGATAACAGCATGAAGCGGATCTTGGATGAATCATTGGATGGGTCAAATTCCCGGTTTGCTATTGAGGATGGGTTGCTAAGGAAGGACGGTCGCCTATGTGTTCCTAGTGCGGATAATCTTCAGGATGAGTTGATCTACGAGGCTCATCATACCAAGTGTTGGGTATTGTATCCACAATTACCTGGATTTGAGGAAGCCACCTGTCAAGCTAAGATGAAATCACAATGTATTTGATAAAATATTTCAAGTTGTGCTTGCAGTTATTCCACGCTAAGTGCACACCAATGTCAGGGTGCAGTATGTCAATATACACGGGTCTGCACAACGTAATCCCTCGTTGAGCAGATCAATGTGTTGGCCTACGTGTACTCTCTCTATTGGAGTGCACTTACTTTCAAGTACAGGGCTGTAACTATGCAAGAGCAGACAAGGAGCAAGGTTGGGTCAAGGAGCAGCTCTTGGGTGGAAAGACGAAAAATCGTCTAAGTATAAATCGACGAGAATCACCAAGTGATTCTCGCCGATTCGGCGAGAATCACTAGTGATTCTCGCCGAATCGTCGAGAATCATTAGTGATTCTCGCCGACTCTATCCGGCTACCTCAAAGCGGTGCCAAGTAAGGTTCAGACGAGAATCACTAGTGATTCTCGCCGAACCCATCGCTGAGCGGATCATGGCCAAGTAATATTCGTCGAGAATCAACAAGTGATTCGGCGAGAATCATCAAGTGATTCGGCGAGAATCAGTAGTGATTCTCGATGAATCGTCGAGAATCACTAACTGATTCTCGCCGATTCGTCGAGAATCACCTTCGATTCTTGCCGATTTTGACTTGGGCAATTTTCTGGAAAAAGCTGGACCGGATTCTGCCGCTGGCACTGTTTGAACCGGATCTAGGGTTTCTTCTGGTGGGACCCATAACGGTCATAAAAGAGTATTTCACTGTATAAATACACGGGTATTTTTTGAACAGTATTTTCACGGAGAAAAAGACGAAAAACATATACGAAGCCGAGCCGCGACGTGACCTAGATCGCGATTTCCGCCGCCGCCGCCGTCGCCGCTTGAGAGAGTTGATCGCCGGTCTTGATCGAGGTTTCTTCCAGATCTCCGGTCGAAAGAAGCTTAGCCAAGCTTAGAGTCTCACGTGTCTAACCGGAGATCTCTTGTCTCTTGATTTGTTGATCGGGAAAACCTTCCCCGTCCGAATCGATCGAGACGACTGATCCTAGTGTGACCGTTGGTAGACCTATCTTGCTTCGCTACGAAGTTTGGATCTCCAAAGTACAGCAGCCGCACATCGTTGTCGCCGCCGATCCCGTGAGCCAAGCCGCCGCCCATCTTGCCGCCACCGGTTCCGGGGAGATTCTCTCCAAGAGAGATCTAGGGTTGTGGACTTTTCGTGGACTTCAAAAACACGTCGTCAACGAAGAGGGACACCTTAGTCTCCAAACGTAGTTTGTATCTCTTGTACATTCTAGTTTTACTTTTGTTATAAATGAACGTAGGTTCCTAGTTGTAAGGGTTGGGATGCAACCCGTGTTGTGGGAGTGTTGACTCCTACGTGTGGAAGGGTTCCTTCCGATAGTGCAAGGATTGGATTTCAATCCTGTTGGTGAAGAGACCGAGTCGTCCCTTGTTGGGAGATAGGTCGAAGGGGGAAAGTGGATGTACCCAAATCGGGGAACCACTATAAATTGCTTGTGTACCTTCTTTGCTGTGGTGTTTTATTTTCTTGTGCAGGTTCAATTTTAAATTCCGCAAAAACGCTGCACGTCACCTATTCCCCCCCCCCCCACCATAGGTGAAGATAGTTGACACTAGGTGGACATTCAAGTGGTATCAGAGCCAGTTTACTCATCAAAAAGGTTTACACCTTGAGTAGAATCCTGCCACCAGTGTCAGAAGCATGGAGCTGGATGATGAGATATCGCCACTAAGACTCCCCACATGCACAAAGGAGTTTTATCCCGTCTGGAGGATGAGAGTGTCGTATCACTTGGATGTTATCGATCCTCGAGCATCTTTCATCCTGGAAGAGGGTCCTTTTATTCCTATGAAGACCTTCGACTCTGGAAAGAATATCCAAGTGCCCAAGTGCATTGTTGAGATGTCAGAGACGGAACTTTCATTATTTAATTTGGACAAGAGGATTCGTCAAATTATCATGGATATCTGGTCTGGAGCTTCTCGCTCTAGATTGGAAAAATGTGGGTCGGCTAAATCTATGTGGGTGATGATCTCAGAGCTGATGGGGGGGGGGTCAGAGAAAGCTGGAATCTGCTGTCAACCAGAGGATGAAGCCTATGTAGGGGTCCTCGCCTCTGAAGATGAAGGTAAGGATCTATCGGACAGCATCAGAGCTCTAGTGTCCATGTCAGAGACTGAAGAAGCCAGTGAGGAAAGCAGTTCTGATGAGGATGACACAACGGTCACTGCCGCTAGTGACAATGACTCTGATGAGCAGGTAACTTCCTCATCTTGCCCCGTCTCTCTTGAAGTTTCTGAAGACATAAACTGCTTTCCTTCAGAAAATCCTGATTCCCTGAAGAGAGCCCTTCAGAAAAGCAACCTACTTGTTGAGGAGCAAGCTCAAGAGATTGCTCGACTGAAGATCTTGTTGGTTCTCCAATTGGCATCCAATAAGGTCAAGGACTCTAAAATCTCAGCTCTAGAGAGTAGTCTAGAGAATGAGAAAAGGATAGTAGCTAACTTTTCCAAGGTTGATGCTATGAAGAGAAAGGTAGAAAATGGGTGGATCTCCAGAATTATCAATTCATGGAGAAATGGGAAAACGGTATTCCGACCCCCCCACTCCAAACAGGAAGGGTACTCATCATGCTTTCAGGTATGATCACAGGAACAATCGTGATCACTGTACGGGTGATCTGTCCTCATTTGGAGACACTCATAGTGCAAGGGCCGTCGTGGCCACCCATGAGAGAATACCTAAGGCTCATTCTGAGCCCTTTGTATTCACTGCCACTGCCTCAACTCGGTTTGAATCTGCATGTATCAGCTCACAGAACGCTTCTCATCACCCGAGGACACAGGACAGGGAGGTTAGAAGTCATGCTGTAAGTTTTCATGGGGCCTCAGGATGGGGGATGCCTGAAAGGAAGGCACCACCTCCCCGGCCTCATGACGCTCGCAACATGCATTCCTTCCACCCTTCCACGTGTCACGGTGGAAGAGGAAATTTTGTGAGGAGATCATGCCCTATCCCGTTTAGACCTAGGTCCATGACTACCTCAATCACTAGATCAGGTCAGAAACGGCGATACAACATTCACCCGTGTTGGTGCTGTGGCAAAGTGGGACACTTTGCCATCGACTGTTGGCACAACCCCTCTGTGTCAAGGGCAAGGGCCTATCCACATTTTCTGGGCAGACGTACTCTTCCTGACAAGTTTTCTGAGGGAAGGCATTCCAGTGGTTATACTAACAAGAACCTAGGACCCAATATGGTTTGGGTTCCTAAGGTAAAGTAATTCTTTCTTGCAGAGTAGTCTAGGTTCCCGTAAATATGATGGGAACTAGACAGTAGATGTTTCAAGACTGAATTAGAACATGCTTCTGGAATAACAGCAGTGATATCTATATGGGCATACTCACATCGAGCACCTGGTATGTTTTAGTCAGAGAGGCTAAATGATAACTCTCATAATCCCAGGTATTTTTCATCAGCCCCAAGACTTGAGTCATTTTCTATCGACATTTACATATATATATATATATATATATATATATATATATATATATATATATATATATATATATATATATATACATATATGTGTGCACATCTAAGGATAGGTTAACACGGTGAATATAAACCTTAGATACATCTTTAAAGAGTTATCGGAAATTCCACTGGTAGACTCGAGATCTAACATCTATAGGCGTAAATTAGCTAACTGAAAACTAACGAAGATATGTCATTAGAAATCTTTCCATCAAGAAATGTATGGAAAAGCCGGTTCAAACCCAAATAGATTGGATTTACGAAGTATTTGCATATTTAGAAGATTTTTAAATTAACTTAGACAAACGGAAACCCGTTAAAATCCCTTTTAAAACCCGTTGATATCGCGCAGTCTCCCGCCGACTCTTCACATTCTCATGGAAATCCGTTTTAAACTCGCCGATCGCCTCTTTCGCCGACAACAGCAGGGATCGACAAAAGCAGGACTCTCGCCGATTGCCCTCCGCCTTCCCGCAAGATCCCCGGAAGCTTCTTCCCGAAGGTCTCTCGCCGAATCGTGAAGGCTTCCGTCGACATCCCGCAGGACGCTCACCGAAGCTCTCTCGCAGGAAGCTCACCGAAGGTCTCTCGCCGATTCTTCCTTCCAGGAATTTCTCCGCGGTTCCAATCTCTCCCGGTTTCGATTCTTCCTTCCAGGAAGTTCTCCGCGTGCACTCATCGGGTGTCCATTATCTTCAACCAACTAACTCCCGTCTACGCTTTTGGGTAACCACATCCTCACCCTTGCTTGGACTTTATTACTAGTGTCGCTTCCCTTTTGACTTTTGATTAAGCGTCGAGTAGGGCTTCTCTCCCTAGGTTTGCAATGGCTCCAAGGACAACCGCTGGGCTGGTCACTGGATGCGAGCTGGTTCGAACAGGGTTCTCTCATGCCTCGGATGAATTCAGGAACATCATCCTTATGCTAGAGGAGGCTGGACTCTCATTCGTACTAGAGCACCCCTGTAAAATCCTGGACAAGGAGGTGCTGGAGTTCTTTGCAACCGCAAAACTCCGGAATGACGACTCTCTCATCAAGAGCAGGGTTGCAGGGGCAAAGATCAAGATGTCTGCCAGCAAGCTGACCCACTTCCTGCAGCTATCTAGCTCGGAGCGCGAGGATTATCTTGAGGAGGAAGACAAAACCAGGACTCTACTATTCTGTGGTCTCGCTCGAGGAACTCGGTCGATAAAGCGAAAGGATATGAATGAAGAAAGGAAACTTCTGTCAGACATCGTTCGGAAGGTACTCATATGCAAACCGGGTTCTCCTGACCACATCTCTGCGGACATGTTCAAGATCCTGGTGGCTATTGTCTGCAGAAAAGGATTCAACTGGGGGGCATTGCTTTTTGAGAAGATAAAGGACACCCTTAGATCTCCTAGCTTTGGCTGAATCATCAGTCTGTATCTCAATCAGTTGAACGGAGATAAGTATGACATGAGTAAAGGTGTTCCTCTACATTACTTAAAGAAAATGGACTCGAGTGTTTTTGACAGATGGGAGAGGCGTATTGGGCAGGCTGCCGTGGTAGAAAAACAAGAAGCATCTCCAGCCGAGGACGGTACTGTGGCTGATTCCTTAGTTATCCACAGTGAAATTCCTGATGCTTTGACTGCAGGAATTGAGGGGGAGCCTCTACCCACTTATGCTGATATCGTATCTGACATCTCCCAGATGGCCAGAGATGTAGTGGCAGATATACAAGAAGAAAGTGAAACTGTGCTGGAGAATGAGGAGGCTCTGAACCTGAACGATCAAGGAGCCGAAGCTAATGTAGAGGAGACTGCTGACGAAGGGTTGGAAGATGATGCTGAGGAGAATGATCTCATGGATGATGAAGGTGAGGCAGAAGGCAATGAGGGACAGGACGCTTTGGAGACTCAGGATATCACTGAAGTTCCATCTGACAAGCACGCTCCTGAGATCGTTCCTGAGATCATTGGTGCAAGAGTGGAGGGGGAGTCCGAGAAATCTACAGATGCTGCAAGTATTCCTCCCTTAGAGGCTGTGCTCGTGTCCAGCTCTACAGGTGCATCTGATGAAGAGCAAGGCCAAGGAGTGCCTCAGGCTCATCCACTACGAGATGATCTAGCCACTCACACCGTGAATGTCATTCAGGGCATAGTGGATGAGCTTAAGGCATCTTTTGAGAAAGCTCAAAATAAAATGTTGAAAAGGATTAAGAAATCTGAAAATCTCATGCTCAAGAACATGGTGGAGATCAATCACAAACTGGACGTGATGGAAAAGAAGTTTGAAAATAAGTATACAGCGGCCGGCCAAGCTGTCACTCTTCTTATGGACGGGTTGAAAAAGAACACCGATACTCTCGCCATAGTGAATCAGAATGCTCATGTCGTAGCAAATAACATTCAAAAGTTTGATGGCAATATGGTAACTCTCAACACCAATCAACAAGCCTTGGTCACTGAATTCTCCAGGACTTCAAAGCATATTGATGAGTCACTGCATTCTTATGCAAACTCCATTGCAGTCGAAGCCAAAAGGGGGGAGATAAAATATATAGCTAAGATGGCTGAGCTTCGGGAAGTCATGATCAAAAACTTTGAGCAGTCAAACAAATATGTTTATGACAGTTGCTGGTGGATGCTCCAACAAGCGTTAGGCGTTAATATCCCTGAAAATCCCCAGGGTGCTCCTGCTCCTGAAGATTATACTGTGGCTGATGAGGGCGCCAGTGTTGAAGAAGTTCCTGTAAGTGAAGCTGATGTTCATAGGGCTGCTAGGGCCTCCTCCAAGGCAAAACTGATGGCAATGTTTGATCAAGGAGCCCTAGCAAAAGCCAGGGACAAGAGAAAATCTCACGAAGGGACATCAAAGGAAACACAAGCTGAAAAGAGAATCAGACTGAAGGAGGACGAAGTAAGAAACGAAAAGTGGAGTCCAGTATCCAAGAGTATCATACTGGACACATTCTGGCTACAAGAACAAGGGGAAATCAATCGAAACGATGTATACAGCCAGCATGAGTAGGAGCTGCACAAGACCTACGAAGCCAAACGTAACATCTTCTTCAGGACCAATACTGCGGCAGATAAAGCTCCTCCTCCCAGATATTATCCGAAGCCCAAAGAGTATATGGAGAGGCAAAGAAAGAAGTATTTGGCTCAAAAGCTCAAGGATGACTTAGCCAAAGAAAAATAGTTAAAAATTTATAGCCTGTCATTCTCTTAAGAACAATTAACGTTTATTGTTAGTATATGAACAATCTTGAGATATATATATATATATATATATATATATATATATATATATATATATATATATATATATATATATATATATATATATATATGTATTTGAATTTATGAATGACTCAAGTCTTGATCTGTTTGCCTATATTCTCTTGTGCTGCATAATTAAATTCTGAATGTTGTTTATATTATCTGGTTGGTGTTATTCATCTTAGCTAGTAGGATTTTGGCTTCGTTCAAATAGGGGGAGATTGTTGGGTATTGTATCCACAATTACCTGGATTTGAGGAAGCCACCTGTCAAGCTAAGATGAATTCACAATGTATTTGATAAAATATTTCAAGTTGTGCTTGCAGTTATTCCACACTAAGTGCACACCAATATCAGGGTGCAGTAGGTCAATATACACGGGTCTGCACAACGTAATCCCTCGTTGAGCAGATCAATGTGTTGGCCTACGTGTACTCTCTCTATTGGAGTGCACTTACTTTCAAGTACAGGGCTGTAACTATGCAAGAGCAGACAAGGAGCAAGGATGGGACAAGGAGCAGCTCTTGGGTGGAAAGACAAAAACTCATCTAAGTATAAATCGACGAGAATCACCAAGTGATTCTCGCCGATTCGGCGAGAATCACTAGTGATTCTCGCCGAATCGTCGAGAATCATTAGTGATTCTCGCCGACTCTATCCGGCTACCTCAAAGCGGTGCCAAGTAAGATTCGGCGAGAATCACTAGTGATTCTCGCCGAACACATCGCTGAGCGGATCATGGCCAAGTAATATTCGTCGAGAATCAACAAGTGATTCGGTGAGAATCATCAAGTGATTCGGCGAGAATCACTAGTGATTCTCGACGAATCGTCGAGAATCACTAACTGATTCTCGCCGATTCGTCGAGAATCACCTTCGATTCTCGCCGATTTTGACTTGGGCAATTTTCTGGAAAAAGCTGGACCAGATTCTGCCGCTGGCACTGTTTGAACCGGATCTAGGGTTTCTTCTGGTGGGACCCATAACGGTCATAAAAGAGTATTTCACTGTATAAATACACGGGTATTTTTGAACAGTATTTTCACGGAGAAAAAGACGAAAAACATATACGAAGCCGAGCAGCGACGTGACCTAGATCGCGATTTCCGCTGCCGCCGCCGTCGCCGCTCGAGAGAGTTGATCGCCGGTCTTGATCGAGGTTTCTTCCAGATCTCCGGTCGACAGAAGCTTAGCCAAGCTTAGAGTCTCACGTGTCTAACCGGAGATCTCTTGTCTCTTGATTTGTTGATCGGGAAAACCTTCCCCGTCTGAATCGATCGAGACGACTGATCCTAGTGTGACCGTTGGTAGACCTAGCTTGCTTCGCTACGAAGTTTGGATCTCCAAAGTACAGCAGCCGCACATCGTTGTCGCCGCCGATCCCATGAACCAAGCCGCCGCCCATCTTGCCGCCGCCGGTTCCGGGGAGATTCTCTCCAAGAGAGATCTAGGGTTGTGGACTTTTTGTGGACTTCAAAAACACATCGTCAACGAAGAGGGACACCTTAGTATCCAAACGTAGTTTGTATCTCTTGTACATTCTAGTTTTACTTTTGTTGTAAAGGAACGTAGGTTCCTAGTTGTAAGGGTTGGGTGCAACCCGTGTTGTGGGAGTGTTGACTCCTACGTGTTGAAGGGTTCCTTCCGATAGTGCAAGGATTGGATTTCAATCCTGTTGGTGAAGAGACCGAGTCGTCCCTTGTTGGGAGATAGGTCGAAGGGGGAAAGTGGATGTACCCAAATCGGGGAACCACTATAAATTGCTTGTGTACCTTCTTTGCTGTGGTGTTTTATTTTCTTATGCAGGTTCAATTTTAAATTCCGCAAAAACGCTGCACGTCACCTATTCCCCCCCCCCATAGGTGAAGATAGTTGACACTAGGTGGATTTTCACCAAGTACTCAATCCACCCGGGAAGCACGAAGATTTATAGAGACCTGAAGAAAATATTTTGGTCGCCAGGATTGAAGAATAATGTAGCACTCTATGTGACTAAGTGCCAAACTTGTGCCTTGTTTAAGGCGGAATGCCAGAAGCCCGGAGGTTTTCTAAAGTCCTTGCCTATCCCGGAATGGAAATTTGACAACATATCTATGGATTTTGTGCATGGTTTGCCGAGGTCGCAGAGGGCAAACGACACCATCTGGGTGGTCGTAGATATGTTGACAAAGGTGTCGCACTTCATCCCGATCAGGAAGGAAGATCCGATGGAAAGATTGGCCAAACTATATGTGGAGAATATTGTATGGTTGCATGGTGTGCCCCGCAGTATTGTTATTGATCGAGATGGACGCTTCATGTCGAATGACTGGATCTTGGTGCATAGTCTGTTGGGTACTAAGCTGAAGTTCAGCACAGCCTTTCATCCGCAGACGGATGGCCAAACCGAGAGGGTCAACCGGAAGATGGAGGACATGCTTCGCATATGCTTCCTAGATTTTGAAAAGCAGAGGTAAGATCACCTGTACATGGTGGAGTTTGCATATAACAACAGCTTTCAGGCGAGTATTGGAATGGCGCCTTTCGAGGCCTTGTACGGGAGAAAATGTCGCACGCTATTGTCTTGGTTAGAGACGGGTGAGTCGAAGCTTTACAAACGTCAAGCGGTGGAATATGCCACTTCAATGATACAAACAATTCTGGAACGGTTGAAGATTGCTCAGGACAGACAGTCGAAGTACTATAACGCCAAACATAGGAATGTGGAGTTCAATGTTGGTGACTGGGTGTACTTGAAAATCATGCCGTTCAAGGATGTCTCGCGGGTTCGACGCTTAAAGAAACTGAGTCCGAGATACCTTGGACCATTTGAGATCCTGGAGCATGTTGGAGAAGCAGTGTATAGGTTGAAGCTGTCGGTGGAGTTGAGTGGGCTACATGATGTATTTCGTGTATCGGTGTTGTGTAAGGCGGTGCAAGAGCCTTCGCAGATAGTTGCGGTTGATCAAGTGCCAGTTGATTACGAGTTGACGACAAAGGTCACGCCTATACGTATAGAAGACGTTGAAGTCAAGCGACTCCGCGATAAGGATATCCGAATGGTTAAAGTCCGTTGGGATAATTGCGGACGTGAGGAGCTTTTTTGGGAGAGACAACAAACTATATTGGAGGAATACCCCGAGTTGTTCCATTCAGGTAACTTGTAATTTTTGTGTACCTTTACTTAATTTCAGGACAAAATTCCTTAAGTGGGGGAGATTTGTAACGCCCCAAAAATTGTATTTGAGTTGGTCGCGTAAAAAGGGATTTTTGGTGCCTGTATAGGGGTACACGAACTAGGACAAGGGCGTGCCCAAGGCCGTGTCTGGCTGGTGTTTTTGCCGTTTTCATCCCGAGAAGGACACGGCCAGGAACACGGCTTAATGACACGGGCGTGTCATTTGACACGGGCGTGTGCCCACCCGTGTCAGTACTCATGTTCAGCAGGATCATGTCGGTTGGCGTGGTGGTTATGTGTGACACGCTCCCGGTCACGGGCGTGTCGAGGAACCCGACATGGGCATGTCGAGTGGGATACAGGCGTGTCTGAGCCCGTGTGAGTTACTGTGTTCGACGATCGTGCCTGGATCGAGGCACACGGCCTGGGACACGGCCGTGTGCCAAGCCGTGTTCGACCCAGGTTTGGGGATTTTTGAGCGGATCTGAGCCGATCATTTTCTTTAAATAAGATCCAACGGCCCAGATGGTTTCCTGCTCTATTAAAGTCAGGAATAGGGGAGTTAATCCTTCATTTCTCTCCAATGCTTTCTCTTTCCAAGGTGTTAGAGAGAGGAGGAAGAAGAAGGAGGATTCTGGGTGCTGGTGGAGCATCAGAGCACCGTTTTGAGATCTGAGAGCGGATCCGTGGAGGAAAGTTCGTTGCGAAGATTTCCATCCGTGTAGTTTTTCCATGGTGCCAAAGCGTACTACAAGGGTAACGATTCTCAACTTGAGCATGTGAAGCTCATACTTTTTGCATAGGGAAACCCGCTCCCGCGAGTGTGCGGTGAGTGCGTGGTATTCCTTGGGGTTGACGGGAATAGTCCCCCTTGTGTTGCATATAGAGTCCGGAATCGAAGTACGGGCATAGACATTGTGTGTGAAGCCTACCCAGACGTGTATTGTCTGGATCGGTGATGTTGCATTTGTTATGTTTTGCTGAAGAAGACTCTGTGCTTTGGGTTTTCGGCTTTTACGCGGTAGGTTGCAGCAGGGATCCTTGGAGGTTAGCTCCAAGGCGCACCCGAAAAACTGAGCGGAATCGTTGTTCTGCTAACTTGGCGGTCTAGGAACCGGCCTTGAACATAACTGGGTTATGTGATAATTTGGAAATGGCAGGATCCGAGAGAAGCTTGGCTCATGCATACGTCTTAAGGTGTACTACGCGTTGTGAGCAACGGGCAAGTAGAATCGGACCTGGGCTATGTGGTTCGGTGCGAGAGACCCGAAAAGGGGACTGGCCGTTGGCATAGTTGGGAGCCTTAGATGGTGGTCAGAAAGGCTAAATGCTCACGTGGTTGCCATCTTGGTGGTGGTGGTGAAGACGCTGAAGTGTCAGGATTCACCTTTAATGTGCCCTGAGTGCACGGGGTGTTCGACCATGCGAGCCTACATCTGTGGCGAAATATAATTGCACTTTATCGTTCAGCTGGGCTAATATTATGCAGGGAAAGAGCACCGCCGTTCCGAGTAAGGGGCGGGGTCGTTATAATTTGGTTATCTTTAGCTGACCGTTGCCTGTTTGCCACCATGCGGTGGAATGTTGCTTGCAAGTGATGCAAATCCGAGTGCAAAATAGCGGGCTGGAGTCCATGTTGCTGTGCTGGCCCTTGAAGGCCGTAAAGAATAGTTATTTTTATTTTATCATGTGTGGTTCGGCCTGCGAGCCGATGTATGTAAGACACTATTTGTTAAGTGAACTATTGTAAGGCCATAAGGACGTGTTCCCCCTTTTAGTGTATTTGGTTTTCATTCCTATTGTGTGGATGTGGACATTCATGATTTATGGATTCAAGTTTTGGGTTCTTTCAACTATTTAAAACCTTCTGCTAGAATGCTCTGTGTAGGACGAGTAGTCTTAATTAGATTGTTTGGATATTCTTATGTAACCCTTCCGACTGTCTGTGGTATATGGCGTCGGGTTCCATCTGGACCTTCTGTTATATGCCATGTGACAGATGGCGGTGTTACACCACTAGTCTTCTCAGTTGTATTTGAGAAAGAGAAGACATCATAACTCTCTCACCCCCTCACTGTACAAAGGGTTCATTAACTCCCTTCAAAAGTTATTCCTTAGTTGCAAGTTAACTGATCAAAAGACTTGGGTTTGTTTTTGAGCACCTGATCAAAAGCTCATTGGTGGCAGTCACCTAATCAAAACCTGTGAGTGGATTTCTTCTAGGGTGGTAGAACAGTGGATGTACCCAGGTTGGGGAACCACTATAAAAATTCTTTTGTTGTCTGGTTGCCCTCTTTCCTTTTTATTTTTGCTGTGCCTGTGTTAGTTAGCTTAATTTTGTTGTGCCTGTGGTAGATTAGTTAATCTTAGGTTACTCTTTTACTTACAGCAAATTTTGGTATCAAATAGCTGCCCTACTCTGTAGATTTTATTAACAGCAAAAAGTTTTAAAAAGATACTCTATTCACCCCCCCCCCCCCACCTCTAGAGTATATCAGGTCTAACCCTCTCTTTCAATTGGTATTAGAGCAGTGTTTCTTTGGTTATACAAGTTAACCCTTGAACCAAAAGATCCTGTGTTAGATCTGATCTTTCATTTCTCTTAGGAATATATTCATAGCATGGCACAGAACAAGGATTATGTAAGCCTCACACCTCCAGTGTGCAACTTAAATAAGTTTGACATCTAGAAGGCAATAACACAACTTTATATGAATTCCATTGATGAGGACATCTACAATTCTATTTTGACAGGTCCTCCTCAATCATCTACATCTACTTCAACATCAAGCACACATGTTGTTCCACCACCTGAGTGGACAGATGCAAAAAAGAAGGCCAAGATTGCTGATGCAAAGGCAATGAATATTCTGGCTCAGACTATGTCTGATGACATTTTCCAGAAGGTGGCTGAATGCACATCGGCCAAGGCTATTTGAGACTCTCTCAACCAAATGGTGGCTGGCTCTGATGATGAGAGGAAAGACAGAGGATCAAATCTCATATCCCTGTATGATAATTTCAAGAAGGATGAGTTAGAATCTATTGCTGACATGTATAACAGACTGAGCTCAACAATCAATGAACTGAAGACTTGGATAAGGACATCACCCTTACTGAAGTAAATGATAAAATCCTCAAGTGCTTCCCAAGCGCATGTGATTCCAGGATCTGGCCAATCAAGGAGGCTAGGAGCTTAAATGAGACTTCCACAAAATCTCTATTGGGAAAGCTCAAGTCTTATGAGCAACTTCCTTTCCGCCGTTCGTTCCTAGGGACCACCCACTCCCCCTTCTCTGGTTCCTAGCCCAACAAAGCGAGGGCGCTAACCCTTGCTAAGACTGCTTACCTCCCTGACTAAAACAAAGCACCAACTGCGGATAAGGCGATAAGACATCAAAAAGAAAGTGACGGTTTTCAAGGTCAGTCAGAGGACTCCTCCACCAGCAAGAAAGGAGCATAACATAGCATTCAAGGCTGCTGAAGAAACTAAATCTTCAATATTAAATGAAGAATTAATGAGTCTCTTTGCCAAGAGATTTTACAAAATTGCAAGAAAAGATTTCAGGAGAAAATCATCCAGGCAGGATGATAAGCCAAGGTATGATAAAACTCCTACTAAAGAAGTAGTATGTTTTTGCTACAGGAAACCTGGACAGTTTATCTCAGAGTGTCCAGAGAATCAGAAGAATGAAAGAAGAAGAGAAATGACTCTAGAAGACCATAGCACAGCATGCCTTCCTCCAGCAAACAGAAAAGGAAGGAGAAGGGCTTTGTTGCTGATACCTAGAGTGCCACAGATGATGAATCCACATCTTCTAGTTCCAGTGAAGAGGAAGAAGAGGCAAAGGCCTAAGAAGTCTGCCTCATGGCCATCAATGCCTCCAACAGTCAATCAAATGATGAAGAATCTGATAATGAAGGAGCTTCAGAATCAGAAGCTGATCATGTACTTTCATCTTTTGATTATAACTCTGATAGTTTCAAAACTAAATTTAAAACCATGTGTATTGACCTAATCAACTCTGAAAAGGAAATTAAAATACTTAGGGAAAGACTAACAAATCAAGAAAATCTGATTTCTGAAAACACTAAGTTAAAAGATGAACTAACTCTAGCTAATGAACAAATCATTTCTTTAAAAATAGAGTTATGTAAGGCTAAACAACTTGAGAAATCTCTCAATGGGAGAAGCCTTAAGCTGATGGAGATCACAAGCACAATCAATGCCAAAATGTGCTTGGGTGCATCATCGAGTTTACCCCCCATACTTAAGAAAAACATATTATCAACCCCCATTTGATTTGTTTCAAGCTAAGTGTAAAGAGGTAATGAACAACAAACAAACCACAGAAGAAATACCTAACACTAAAAATCAAAATAACAGAAACCAGAAAACCTTAAGTAAAAACAAAGTTCAACAGATTCATCGTACTCAGGTCGACGAAATGTGGCAAGTTCTTCGAACTCCGATCGACGATCTATGAACGCCAATATTAGCCATAATAATTCGTATTACTGCGATTGACGAACTGTGTATGGTTCGTCAAGCAGAGATCGACAAACTTGGGGCACAACAAATGAATATGTTCACTCTCTGAGCAGAGATCCACAATCTCATCCCACTTCGTCGAACTGTGGTTGACAAACTTACAACTTTTCGTCGAACCCAGTCAGACTTAATAAAAATCATAATTTTGATAGAAACTCTAATCAACCTAAAAAACCTTTTAATCCACATGCTGATTGGATAATTCCTCCCAGAAGATATCACCCCTTAGGATACAAAAGCCAACATGAATGTTCATATATCTCTAGCTTTTCTTATGAAAAGAAACAAGGACCCAAGGTAACCTAGGTCAAGAACATCTAACTTATTTCCTTGCAGGTGAAGAACTATCCTATCACTAAAAATAAGTGGTATCTAGATAGTGGGTGCTCCAAGCACATGAATAGAAGCAAGGATAACCTAATCAACTTCAAGGCAAAGCTGGGTCCAAGGGTGATCTTTGGAGATTCTAGCTTTGGACAAATTGAAGGCTATGGAGACTTCAATAGTGGAGCTGTCACATTCAAAAAAGTGGCATATGTCAATGGTCTCAAACATAACCTAATATCCATAAGTCAATTATGTGATGCAGGTTATCAGGTTTGCTTTACCAATTCTAAATGCATTATCTCTTCAAATAATCAAACTATTTTAACAGGGTGTAGACAAGGAAATATATACTTAGTAAATTTTAATTCTGCTAACTCAAAAATATGTATATTCAACCAAGTTAGTAAAAACAAGATCCTTTGGCATAAGAGACTAGGTCATGTCAACCTTAAGAATATATCTAAGCTATCTAGGGACAACCTTGTCAGAGGACTGCCTTCTAGACCCTACAAAAAGGAAAGCCTATGCAAGGCTTGTCAAGAAGGCAAGTAAACAAAAAATAGCTTTAAATCAATTAATGAGAGTGATTCACCTAAGATTTTGTACTTGCTACATATGGACCTTTTTGGACCCATTGATGTACAAAGCTTAGGAGGAAGTCTTACACCATAGTTATTGTAGATGACTTCTCCAGATTCTCTTTGGTTTTCTTCTTGAGAAACAAGTCAGATAACTTTAAAGTCCTTACAGATTTTCTTAAGGGTATAAGGATTGAGTATTCTACTCCAGTTGCATTGATCAGAATTGATCATGGTACTGAGTTTGAATCTCTTCCCATGCAAAGATTCTGTGAGGAGGAAGGTATCACGAATTGTTTCTCTACTCCTAGAACTCCTCAACAAAATGGGGTAGCAGAAAGGAAAAACAGAACACTCATTGAATCTGCAGGAACATTGCTTGCAGATGCATAGATGCCCCTATATTTTTGGGTAGAGGCTGTGAGCACAACAAACTATGTGCTGAATAGAAGTTTGATACACAAACTAAAGGGCAAGACCCCGTATGAACTACTCAAAGGGAAGCAACCTAAAATAAAATTTTTGGGTGTAGGTGTTTCAGTCATAACAATAACAAGAAACACATTAGAAAATTTGAAGCTAAAACTATAGAGGGAATGTTTCTGTGATATTCCAAAGTTAGCAAAGCTTATAGGGTATTCAATAAATCATCCTTAAAAATAGAAGAATTTGTACATATTTCTTTTGATGAAGCTAACATGTACTATAAGGAGAAGGACTCTTCTACCTTAGATATTTTGCAGGTACCTCACTTGTGTGAGAAATTGGGTGAGTTGAACCTTCCATAAGAGGTTATATCACCTCGTCCTCCACAAGATGATGAAGACAGTGAAGAAGAGCTTTTGGAAGAGGTTGAACTTCCTTCAACAACAGACATTATTCCACAAGAGGAATTAAACCCAAATGTTGTTGCTGAACCAAATCCACCCACTGATCTTGTCACACTAAGGGATCACCCTAGATCTCAAGTGATTGGGGACATGTCAGTAGGTGTACAGACAAGGCATCAACTCAAACAAGATGTGATGCATGCCTGTTTCCTCACTCAAGTTGAGCCTTAATCCATATAAGATGCTGAGCAAGATCCCCACTGGATCATTGCAATGCAAGAGGACCTCAATTAATTTGAGAGATGCAGAGTTTGAGATTTAGTTCCAAGACCCAAAGACTACCCAGTCATTGGAACTAAATGGGTATATAGAAACAAGCTAGATTCCCAAGGTGTAATTGTGAGAAATAAGGCTAGCCTTGTTGCTCAAGGTTATATGCAAGAAGAAGGAATAGACTATGACCAAAATTTTGCACCATTTGCAAGGTTAAAAGCAATCAGGATCATTCTTGCTTATACTGCCTACAATAAGTTTAAAGCCTTTCAAATGGATGTCAAGAGTGCCTTTCTGAATGGAGTACTTAAAGAAGAGGTTTATGTTGAACAACCTCCAGGTTTTATCTCTCCAACTTACACTCCATATGTATTTAGATTGCATAAACCTCTTTATGGTCTAAAGCAAGGTCCAAGAGCTTGGTATGAGACCTTAGCTAGCTTCCTGATAGAGCATAAATTCACCAGAGGCATTGTAGATAAAACATTATTCACTAGGCACCATAAGGATCAAACTTTGTTAGTATAAATTTATGTAGATGACATTATATTTGGGTTTATAGATACCAAACTATGCAAAGAGGTTTTCTGACCTCATGCATTCAAAGTTTGAAATGAGTAGCATGGGTGAGCTCTCATACTTCCTTGGTCTCCAAGTGAAGCAGCTACCTGATGGCATCTTCATATCCCAGGCTAAGTATGCTAAATAGCTTATTAAGAAGTTTGGGATGGCTGATGCCTCAGCAAAGAAAACACCCATGACCATTAATGCTGTAATAGATTCTGATGAACATGGGAAACCTATTAATCAAAAATTATATAGGGGCATTGTTGGGTCCCTACTATACCTTACAACTAGCAGACCTGACATAATGTTTGCTACACGCCTTTGTGCTAGGTTCCAAGTGAACACCAAAAAATCTCACCTAGTTTTCCTAAAAAGAATTTTGAGATATATAAAGAGTTGTACTAGTCCAGGACTTTGGTATCCTACTGAGTTAGAATTTGAGTTAACTGGATACTTAGATGCTGACTTTGTTGGATGCAGGGTAGACAAAAAAAGTACCTTAGGGACATAACCAGTTCCTTGGTATGAGATTAGTGTCGTGGTTTTGCAAGAAACAGTCATATGTGTCTACATCAACTGCTGAAGCAGAATATATTACAGCTGGCAGTTGTTGTTCCCAAATGCTGTAGATTCAAAATCAACTCTTGGACTATGGGTTCAACTTAAATAATTCAACTCTCTCATGTGATAACACAAGTGCTATATCCATAGCACAAAATCCAGTCCATCACAGTAGGACTAAGCATATAGGCATTAGACATCATTTCATTCGAGAGCGTGTAAACAAAAATAAATTTAAACTTATCTATATCTACACTGATTTACAAAGAGCAGATATTTTCACCAAACCCCTGGATGAAAGAAATCACTTGTTCTTTATAAACCATCTTGAAATGAGAAATGGAGAAGCTTTAATTTAATTTCTATCTGTGCTCGACGATTTGTTGATAGTTCGTCGAACGGAGATGGACGATCTGTGAACCCATCATGAAGAGTTCGTCGAACGGAGTTCGACAATCAATTCTTAGTGAAATAGTTTTCGTCGAACGAAGATCGACGATCCCTGCTTCAGTGAATTTTTTGTCGAACGAAGAACGATGATTTATTCGTCTTCTTCAAACTGAGATTGATGAACTCATTTTCTAATAAAATAATTCGTCAACCTCAGATAGAAGATTTTTTTATTATTCGTCGAACGGAGTTTGTAGATTCATATTCTGAAAAATAGTATATCTAGGTTCTTCTTCGACCTCCGTCCCGCGCTTTCAATTCCATTGCACTTGATCTCTTTTGTTTGTTGCAGGTGAACCCATAGCGATTCCCGCAGGAAGTCTTGGAGCAATGAAGTTTGATAAAGGTTTTGATATAGATTTTGAGTCGTTTCAACACTCGGATCGTATTTTCCTGGAAATTCTGCAACTACTCGAAGATCAACTGTTGAAGAATCTGATGACCACCAGAATAAAGATAGCTGGTGCAGAGATCCGAGAATGGGTTCACACCTCCTCCTCCCCAGATGAGAACACCATGACAGGCACAATATCGAGTAATGAAATATCACTTACCCCCGCCGTCCTGACCGATATTTTTGGATTAGCAAATGGTGAAGAAGAACTGGAGATTGACAGTGATGAATTTGATGAAATACAGAATAAAATGGGTTATTCTACAGTAACACCCAACAAACTGCTAAAGAAACACTTATCTGCTGAATAGAAGCTTCTAGCAGATGTTGTGGTAAGGTACTGCTGGGAAAGCACACAACCCATGACTACATCACTATGCATAAATTCCTGGTGATGTGTGCTGTGGTGAATAAGAAGCCTGTGAATTGGGCTAAGATTATGTTTGAGATGATTAGGAAAAAGAACACCAAGAAAGAGGTGTGTTTTGGCAGGATTCTGGGAATCTTCCTTCGGGAAAAGGCTGTTGAATCCCTAGTCACACCGACCATATTCATTAATGCCTCCAAGAGGCTCACTTGTGCCCTCTTTGGCAGGTGGGAGAGGAACATCACAAAGCCATCCAAGGCTTCCTCCTCTTCCTCCAAGCATTCTGAGAGTACAAGGGCTGTTGTAGCCACTCCCCACCCTGCCAAAGATGCTCCATCTTCTCTTCCACCACCTCCAGTCATCCCCAGATGATACAGCAACTCGCCTCACCAGTTCATACCCCAGTCCATACTCCAACACCAGATGGTACACCAACACCACCACATCCATCATCTCCAGTACCTCCATTACAAACTCATACATCCCCTTCACAAACTCATATTCCCTTTCATACACCAACTCAATCCCCAGATGGTACACCAACTCCTCCTCAATCTCCTCTTCCATCCCCACCTTCTAGACATCATAAATGAAACATTCTTCTCATCCCCTACATTCAATCTACTCACCTCCTTACCATCCACACATACATCTCCAGTCCATGACATTCCCAGTCACTCACCATCACCTCCTCCACCATCATATTCCATTCACCCTTCTGTCTCCACTGAGACACCTCCTGCATTACTGAAACTGGACCCCTCCATCATTCTACCTCTTCTAACACTTCTCACTCCCCTCCTCAAAACACTCATAGCAGAGGCTACTTCACTTCTTGCTTCTTCCATCTCTTCTCTTGTTGCTCAAATCTCTGCTATCTCCATCCCTCCTTCTTCAGTCAGGGGCCTGGATCCAATACCCACTGAAACCAAGCAGGTGGAGAAACTCTGTGAAGAAGTAGCAATAGCAGCAGCAAAAGAAGCAACAGCAGCAGCAACAGTTAAAGAAGCAGCAGCAGCAGCAGAAGTAGAAGCAGATGCAGCTGATGATTTGTTTGATTTAATTAATTTTATTGAATCTGATATGGATCTGGATGAGACAGTCACAGAGGAAATAAAAACTGTTGGTGATTACATTATAAATCTCACAGTAGATCTTTTGAATTTGTTGACTATTTTTGATATAGTTCATTTGAACTCTCTTCCAAAATACATCATAAAGCCATCCATGGCTATAGTTCCTATACCTCCCCAATAATCCCCAAGGTTGCCATGCAACTCAAGGCTAGTTTTGCAAATACAGAGGCTCCTGTCATTCCATCTCCACCCAGAGTTGATTTCTTCATTGTTTCATCCCCTCCCAGAGTCATTTCTGCTCCAACATTCATTATGGATGATAGCCCCATGCCTGATCTTGATGAGTTGATCATGGCTGATATTGAAGAAGAGAATAAATCAGTTGCTGAAAGCTCTGATGTGTATAATTCTCCAGCTCCAGCTCTTCCTCCAGCTCCTCCACATGCATAAAAACTGTTGATATCTGCAGAAGCATTGGAAGAATTAATGCTTTGTATGATAATCCACAATACTCTTCAGATGATGATGTTGAAGACGATTCAGATGACAGTCCCTCTGCTAAGAAAAAGAAAGTCACGAGGAAAAGTAAAGCCCCTCCAGCTCCTACTCCAAAACCAAACCCAAGACATGATACTCCTTATTATATTCTTCAGAATATTACTCCATATATGGGCATGCCAGCTTGGATGTGGTTGTCCAAAAATCAGCAGAAAGAAAGGAAGAAAAGCAGGAAGTATTCACCTCCTCCATAGAGACACAGGAAAGACCCTCCTCCTCCTCCACCACCTACTGCTGCTGCTTCAGGCTCTTCATCTCATAGGACTACCCAATATCAAACCTATCAGAGACAACAGGGTAGATATTCTTCTTCTGGAAGCAGACAACACAGGTACTACTCTTCAAGCAGGCAATAACATCAACATCAACAGCAACATGTACAACAAACTACTGAACATCAAAAGGCTGAAAGTCCAAAGAGACCTGCATCCCCTCCTGTTCCATTTGAGGACCCAGAAACAGCTACTACTGCAAGCATGGCCAGGTTCCAAGAATTGGTTGGCCTATCTATGATCAACAAAGCAAAAGCTGAAGGAAAGGATGTCTCTCAATACTCAACAATGTCCAAATACAGAAAGGAGAAACTATATAGGTTTGCAAAAGCTAACAAATTCTTTAATGTAGATGACTATATGAAATTACATCCAGAAGCTGTGGTGCCAAGGGCTACTTCCATAAACATTATTGGAGCTGCTGATATGACCATGACAATGACTCAAGCAGCCAATCCAAACAGGGAAATAAAGTTTACTTGGCCTGGTGATAAAGCTAAAAGAGGTTAAGCAAAAGGAGCCAAAGCAGAAGAAATGAATTTTAACTGTTTAGTCTTTCTGTTGTCTTAAAACTATTTATTTATTTCTTGATACAAAGCTCATTATATACATATCTGCTGCATATTTTAAAGTTTTCTGCTAGATATATCTTTCTCTTGCTTTGTAAATATTTTGTGTCTGTAATTAGTGACCTCACCCAAATACGGGGTGATTATTGGATACCTAGTTGGATTTTGGCTAAGTTCACTAAACTAGGATTATTGACCCAACATGCATATCCAGGGTCATGTTTGTGTCCTAGAGTTTAGGCCATGTACTTAGAGTCAACATTGCTTCGTCCAGCCAACAACAGACTGCAGAAGACTCCAAACTTAGAGAAATTTCAAAGATTCAGGAAAGTGAGTTCGACGTTCGTCGAACTCAGCTCGACGAAAGTCGTGCTCAGCACGATGAACTCAGAGAAAATTCTATGAGTTGAGCTCGACGAACTTGGTTCTCAGCTCGACGATTTCTAGATGTTCTACTTCAACATTCTAAGTCCAGAAACATATCTCTGAACTCCAGTCGACGAAGTTAGATTATCAGCTCGACGATCTTAGTGCACAGAATTGGCAAGTGTTTATCAGAAAGCAGTTAGCTGTTCTCAGGTCGACGATCTTGGATCTCAGGTCGACGAACAACAATTATCTGGTTGATGAACATGATTTCTCATCTCGACGAACTCTAGACTCAGGTCGACGAAATCTGTTCTTTGCTCGACGATTTCTATGTAGATCCAGACTTGGATTTTTCCTTCCTTCTGTCCTTCTTTTACTGTAGTAATTCCTGAGTAATCAATGCTTAATATTCTCTGAATATTTCCGTTAGAAGCATCATTTATTATAACATTCATAATGATTATTACTTGCCACTTTTCAATAGGACAGTTGGGGAAATCAATTAATGCAGACATTCTATCCAGTCGTATTACATTCTCTATGTCGTAAGCAATCAATGTTGGAAGGAATTCAAAAATTCAAAGCAGAAATTCCATTGGGAATATAAAAGTGATTTTCTTCCTTCTTCTCCAGAGAGATACACAAGAGTAAGATACATCATATAGTGATAGAGAACAACACAGCAATAAGAAACATGATAGCCAAGACCAGAGAAGACACAAAGCAACATCATTCTATTACTTCTCTGTATTGAAAACAATCTTGTTTTCATCTTGACACTGCTGAAGAAGAAGAAGAACATCCATCCAAATCTTGAGTCTTCTTCATTCTTCATTCTAGGATTCTTCAAGGACAATAAATCTTCATCAGTCAAGAAGTTCCTGGATCTCTTCTGGTCAAGGTAAAGATAGAAGACCTACTCACCCCGAAGCAAAGCTCCAATCTTCCTGAACAACTCAATAACTCAGGTGGAGCTTTGATAATATCAAAGATCCACTAGTTTTCTCAGTTGTATTTGAGAAAGAGAAGACACCATAACTCTCTCACCCCCTCACTATACAAAGAGTTCTTTAACTTACTTCAAAATTTATTCCTTCATTGCAAGTCACCTGATCAAAAGACTTGGGTTGGTTTTTGAGCAACCTGATCAAATGCTCATTGGTAGCTGTCACCTGATCAAAACCTGTGTGTGGATTCTTACCAAGGTGATAGAAGAGTGGATGTACCCAGGTTGGGGAACCACTATAAAAATTCTTGTGTTGTCTGGTTTCCCTCTTTCCTATTTGTTTTTGTTGCCCCTGTGTTAGTTTGTTTAATTTTATTGTGCCTCTGGTAGATTAGTTATCCTTAGGTTACTCCTTTACTTACAGCAAATTTTGGTATCAAATAGCTGCCCTACTCTGTAGATTTTATTAATAGCAAAAAGTTTTAAAAAGACACTCTATTCACCCCCTCCCTCTAGAGTATATCAGGTCTAACCCTCTCTTTCAATTTGCACTAGCAAAATCTTGACTTTTAATTCCCTAAGAAATAATGACTTGTCTATCTTTCCTTATATGAACTTGTTCTCAAAAAGAAAGCTAGACATCGTCTCATACAATGCTCGGGGAGCTTGTTTTTAGCTGTATAGAGCTTTATTCAGAAAATAAACATAATAAGGGAAAGTTGAGTTGTCAAAACCTAGGGGTTGTGCTACATATACTTCCTCTTTTAGCTCTTCGTTGAGGAAGGTTGACTTCACATCCATCTGATATAATTTGAAGCCTTTATGAATACATACAGTAGAAATAACCTTATCGCTTCGAGTCGGGCCACTAGAGCAAAAGTCTGATCGAAGTCAATCCCTTCTCCTTGTTTGTACCCTTGAGCTATAAGCTTGGCTTTGTTCTTTATATTCACTCTGTATTCATCCAGCTTGTTTCTGAATACCCATTTGGTACCGATCACGTTCTGTACTTTTTGTTTAGGCATCAACTCCCAAACTTTGCATCTTTCAAACTGATTGAGCTCCTCTTGCATGGTCATAATCCAAGAGGCATCCTTATTTGCATCTTCAAATTTTTTTGGCTCAACCTGAGACAGAAAACTAAGATATAGAACTTCGTAAGATGTACCTCTTCTGGATGAAACACCACCACCTGACTCTCCAATGATTAGATCAGCCTGGTGATCACTTAGGTGTCTAAACGCTAGATTTCTTCCTCTCCAACCAGCAGGTTTGACCATGTCTATTGCATCTACTGCAAGTTGAGGAAGTTCTTCATCTAGTCATTCTTCTCAACCACACTTGGATCGATGACCTTGACCGAGCTTGGAGCATCTTCCTTGACCGCTTATTCCAAGCTTAGTTCCTTTATCCTGGTACCTACATCAACACCAACAACACTAAACGAGTTTCTATTGAACATGCTTGTCTCATCAAACACAATATTTATAGATTCTTATACCACCAGGGATTTCTTGTTAAAAATTCTATATGCCTTACTATGGCTACTATACCTACAAAAATAAATTCAATATATTTACACTAAACTTTATGCGATAATAATTCTCATTGTTAAGTACGAAGCATTTACTGCCAAAGATCTTAAAGTAGGAAACAACCAGTTTTCCGCCCTTCAACAGTTCGTATGGAGTTTTACGTTAGCTTTTTATGATTAAAGCTCGGTTTTGCAGGTGACAAATTGTGTTGACTACTTCAGCCCAGAAGTACTATGGTAATGAAGCATCATTCAACATAGTTGTATTTGCTTTAATAAGGGTGCTATTCCTTCTCTCAACAACTCCAATTTGCTGCTAAGTGCTCGGAGAGGAAAACTAGTGAAAGATACCTTGACTTTAACAGAATTTTGTCATGACACCAGACTCAAATTTTGTTCTGTGATCACTTCTGATTTTGACCATTGAGAAGTTTAATTCGTTCTGAATTTGCCTAACCAAATTAGTGAAATACTCAAAGGTGTCTGACTTGTGTTTTAGAAAGAACACCAAAGTAAAACAAAAGTAATCATCAAAAACGACCAACGTATAAACTTTACCTCCTAAACTGTGAATTGGCATAAGACCCAATAAGTCTATATGACGTAAATATAAACTTTTAGAGGAATCTTTTTCAGAAATACACTTAAAGGTAGCTTTTGTTTGCTTACACATTTGGCATGCGTGGCATGGGCACTCTTTAAAGCACTTAATGCTAGGGGCATCGTAAACTAAGTTGTGAGAAAATAACATATTTATAGTTTGGAAATTAATGCGTTAATCTCTTGTGCCATTGGTCACAGAGTGTCACACAATCTTTTTCAAAAAAGCACACTGGTGTAGAATTTTCTAAACATACAAAATTTAAATTGAACATATTTCTACTCTGAGTGCCTGTTAAAATTATCTCCAAATTAGCATAGGATTTTTTCAGACACTTGTCCTTGTAGAACTCATTGATATAGCCTTTGTCACATAATTGACTTATGCTTATCAGATTATGTTGTAATCCTTCAACATAAGCCACGTCTGTAAAAGAGACTAAGTCATTAGAAATCATACCGTAGCCTTTGGTAATTCCACTGGCAAACCCTCCAAAGATAACTTTTTGTGCACTTGGGTAAATTCTCACAATAGGATTCTAGTCTCGGTCATATGCCGAGAGAATCCACTGTACAAACACCAGGTTGGCATTTTGATGGACTTTGGACATACCTGCAATCATAAATCATTTTACCTTAGGAACCCAAACAGATTTGGGTCCTTGGTTCCTTATTAATTTAACACCACTTGGAACATTAACGTTGCAAGTGGTCGGTCTCGCACTATTAACTCGTGGTGTTTCAAGCTTTACAGGATGAAACCAGCAATCTACGACAAAGTGACCAATCTTGCCGCAACACCAACAGTCAAACATATTGTACCTTCTATTGAACTCTTGCTTTACCTTTTTAACGGGAGGTCTAGCAGGGGCCACTGACTTGGAAGTGGAAGCCTCGTAATTTCAGCATATATAAGGCTTCATTGTTTCCTTAGCCTTGGGAACAACAGTGTTGGATTTTGGAGCCTTCTTGCCACTTGGTCCATGAATGTAAGGACCATAACTTTTGAGTGCAATTTCTTTATAAGGTCCTATGAAAATAATGGCACCATGGCCTTGAGGACGGGTCCATCCTTGGTAGTACCTTTTTGGCTCCACATAGGTAGGCCTAGCAAGGTGACCATAGGACATCTCAAGATCGTATTGATTTATTGGGAAGATTACCTTCTTAAATAAGAGTTGACCTTGAGGTGCCTTCCCTTTGACTTTGGTACTAGCTATCTTAGCAGCCTTACCTTTTCCAGCTATGTGGCCAAGACCACTACCCTTCTTAGGAGCAGAAAAATCATCAATAAGAGGAAGAATGGTCTTTGTCTTCGAGAAGCTTTCAACCAGCTTCCTTTTAACCAATAGCTTTTCTTCCAGCTCATCTATGTATTTCTCCTTCTGACTTAACAGTTCAGCGGAGCAATTCAATTCCTCTCGCAAGGAGTGAACTTCATTTCTAAGAGGAGTTAATTCAACAATTTCCTCCCCCCAGGATTGACTCTATTGTCTTGGGAGAAGCAATCTATTTTAATTGTTTTTTGACTACCTTGCGTCATTTGTCAAAAGCTTTCAAGAGTTATTGATGCTGAGCCATCAAGTCAGCTTCATCTTCCTCAGAAGTGTAGTCTTCATGACCAGTAGTTGAAGTTTTTGACTCAGAAAGGATAGTGTGAGAGTTTACCTTCCCGTGAAATTTGGAGTCGCCTACTTCCATATCTGATTGAGCCATAAGTTCGAAATAGGCTTCTTCATTCTCAGAGCTGGACTCACTTGAGTCACTGTCACTAAGAGTCTTTGAATTCTTAGCAACGAAGCTCTTCTCTTCCTTCCACTTACCTTTGAAGTTTCTCTTCTCTTCCTTCTTGGATCCTTCCTAATTTTTGTAAGGGCACTCCACAATTACATGTACTGGCTTATTACAACAATAACAAACAATGTCAGAGGAAGATTGTTTTTTCAGTTTAGATTTATACCTGTCCTCTTGGTTGTATATTTTCTTAGACCGATCACCACCACGATGAGGTCTTCTAAAGTCCAATGAGGAGGACATATTTTTATTTGTCTCCTCTTGCTAAGCAATCTCTTGAATTGCTAGGAGATTAATGAGAACTCTCCATCAGATAATTCAGAGCCTGCCATGCTTGGCTCAGATTCTTTTGGGGTATCAAGAGATCAAGTCTTTACTGGTGACACAACTTTAGACTTTCTTATCCCTTTGGCTTTCAGAGCTACTGACTTCTCTCTGCTTGAAGACCTGCTATTTTGCTCCTCTTTCTTTCTAGTATTTATCTAATATTCCTAGGAGAGCATCATTCTGAAAAGGTTTCGGGGGTCAATCTCTGGCAGCTTCCCAAACTACCTAATGGCTACCACTTAGTATCCTTGTCGTTTTTCAGGGATATAAGGATTTTATCGTTGAGCTCACCATTAGTAAATGTACGACCATAGTTTTTGATGTCATTGACGAACTTGAAGAATTTCTCAAAACTGTTTGCAAATGTATCATTTAAGCCTTGTTTGAATGCCTCACATTCTCGATTTAGTAGAGATCTACGATCGTCTCTAATATTTTCAGTTCCTTCCATAAGAACTATGAGACAATCCAACATCTCCTTGGTAGATTTGCATTGGAATAAATTTGGAAGCATTAAATCATCCACTGCACTGGCTATAATATTCTTTGCCTTCTTATACAAAGAGCCCAAGGAAATTACATCCTTAGTCAGATCCATCATCTTCTTAGGGATCATGACAGTCAGATTTAGAATAGACGGCTGGGCAGGAATATGAGGTCCTTCAATAATATGAAATATCTCTGGTGTTGAAACCGAAAATCGGTCTCCTGTGGAGTTCGACCCTTGGGGAAGGGGTGACCGCGCACCTACTACCTCAAGCGAACGATCTAGGCACAAAACTAGGAACACAGGGACAGACCCAAGGTCTCAGCGTGGAGGACCCGCCGCATTCCCGGAAGGCTAACAAACTCTTCCCATCCCAAGCCAAGGGCTGAGCTAAGGCACTTTCGGAGGGCTCTCTTGGTCGACCGGAACATCTAAGAAGGATCTCAAGAACCACACCTTAACTAGAGGTGCCACCTCAGGTCTATGTAAAATGTTCCCCACCCGCCTCACTATTGGCGCAAAACCGCCCAGCAGCCCTACTCTACGCAGCCCCAATTGGGCCGCTAATGGAGGAACTCCGCTATTCTAAAAGGATGACAACAGACCATTAGGGGCTTCCCGGCATCTATACCTCGGGGCCCCCACGGGGGGAGTGGTTCACGAACACACTAGTCGCCCAAGACAGGATGAGTAAACTCCATTTTCACAGGGCATCACAGATACTAAAAAAAATATTACAGGAATATGAATTCCATACTCAGCACGCAGACCGGCAATATAAACAAAAAAGGACTTCGAGGGCCGACACAAGCTGTGGCTTAAGCCCGCTACTCCTTGCCTGGTACTGCAACACATGTACGCCAACATCTGGACGAGCAGCGGCGAACTAGTCATCGGTCGGCTAACATAAGCGGGCCAAACATATTGCCCACACCCCCTTTTTTGGGGATATGGTGCGCATTCCCTGCAAGCGGCTAATAAACAACTTCCTCGGAGTCTTCTCCGGGAACCCCAGAACATCACCAATTCAGCTTACACTTCCGGATGGGCTTCACACAGCATGCCTAAACCCGTACTCATGCTTCCGGGTACTAATGCAATTAACTGCGGGGACGTACACGTCAACCCGTCGGAAAGCTCCCTTCCCCCCACCCATTGGTGGAGAGGGACTTCCATACAAATATGTAAACTGAGGGCTTCACCTGCCCAAGTAGAAACATTGTTACCCTTGTCGCGTGCTTGGCGGCGGGGCCGGGAGAGGAGCTCTGGGTCGATCCTACTGCATGCGACCGCGTCGGTGGCCGATCTCCACTCCAAGGCGAGCCTTACTCTAGGCCGAGCCTTGCTCCAGGCCGAGGCTTGCTCCAGGTCGAGCCTTGCTCCAGGCCGAGCCTTGCTCCAGGCTGAGCCTTGCTCCAGGCCGAGCCTTGCTCCAGGCCGAGCTTGCTGCCGACGGTGGGAGAGAAAATCCCGATCTCACTAACGGTGGCCGATTCGAGCTCCGGACGACGGATCTATGCTGTACGAGGCCGATCTCAGCTCCAAGTGGCTGGCCTTTACTGTACGAGGCCGATCCCGGCTCCAAGTTGTCGGCCTCTGCCCTAGGAGGAAACGGGAGGAAAGAAGGGAGGCGGCGTCGGGCTCTGCTGCAGGCTGGCGGGACAGAGAGAGAGAGAGAGAGACGGGCTCGGGCCGAGAGAGAGAGAGAGAGAGGGAGGGGCGGCTGTCTTCTTTTTCTCCAGCTGACGAGAGAGAGAGCGAGGGAGGGGGTGGCTGTCTTCTTTTGCTCCAGCCGATGAGAGAGAGAGAGAGGGAGGGGGCAGCTGTCTTCTTTTGCTCCAGCCGACGAGAGAGAGAGCGAGGGAGGGGGCGGCTGTCTTCTTTTGCTCCAACCGACGAGAGAGAGAGCGAGGGACGGGGCGGCTGTCTTCTTTTGCTCCAGCCGATGAGAGAGAGAGAGTGAGGGAGGCGGCGGCTGTCTTCCTTTGCTCCAGCCGACGAGAGAGAGAGAGAGAGAGCGAGGGAGGGGGGCGATTGTCTTCTTCTTTTTGGCCGAACCGTCGGGGTCGCCAAAAACCCTCGATCCCCCCTTTTCTTTTTTCCTGCTGTCTTCATCCCCGTGCTCCCCCCTCCTTTTAGTAAAAGATAAAAACTTATATATATATATATATATATATATATATATATATATATATATATATATAATATAGTATATATTATAATATATATAAGTTTTAAGCCTATGAAAATAAAATCTCCACATGCATGCACGAGGACCCGCACGTCTTCGAACGGGGTCGCACCAACTCGTCGCCCATAACACGCCCCTAGGATGATATTTGGGGAGGGTCCCACTTGCTCGGCTATGGGGTTGTACACAATCCCCGCTCTTTTCGAGGTTGGTACAAGCTCGGAAAGAATCATCCAACCCAACGTATCCGGCGAGTGGGAGCCGACCCAAAAAAAACTGAGAGAAACTGAAATCTGCACTTGGAACATCAATCTCTCCATGACCTTTCTGATCTTTTTGAATCACTCGATACATTTTGGCTCACTGCTATTGAATTACCCTTATACCATTACTTACAACAAGTATATAATTTCTCGTGATATTGTGATACAACATAGCCATATATTTTGTATCCTCTTACACACACGGAGCTAATCCTTTCCCCATAGGTGTGCCTACAGCCCTGCCAGCTAGTGAGAGCCTGACGGCGAGTCTACCCGGGGCCGAGCAGCACTCGGGGTCCCTTACCCCCCAAGCGAGCCTACGGACCTGCCGGGTAGTAGGAGATAGGCAGCGGGTCAACCCGGGGCCGAGCATCACTCGGGGTCCTGCAAAAAGTCTCCACGAACCAACCCTTTCCCCCTAGGTGTGCCTACAGCCCTGAAAGCTAATGAGAGCCTGACAGCGAGTCTACTTGGGGTCGTCTACTACCGCCATCGAGTGACTTCCTGCCCTGCCAGCTAGGTGAGAGCCTGAGAGCAGGATCTGCTCGAGGCCCAAGGATGACACCGAGTGACTTCCTGCCCTGCCAGCTAGGTGAGAGCCTGACAGCGGGATCTATTCGGGGTCCACTACTACCACCATCGAGGGACTTCCTGCCCTGGCAGCTAGGTGAGAGCCTGACAGCGGGATCTGCTCGAGGTCTAAGGATGACACAGAGTGACTTCCTGCCCTGCCAGCTAGGTGAGAGCCTAACAGCGGGATCTGCTTGTGGTCCACTACTACCACCATCGAGTGACTTACTGCCCTGCCAGCTAGGTGAGAGCCTAACAGCGGGATCTGCTCGAGGTCTAAGGATGACACCGAGTGACTTCCTGCCCTGCCATCTAGGTGAGAGCCTGACAGCGGGATCTGCTCGGGGTCCACTACTACCACCATCGAGTGACTTCCTGCCCTGCTAGCTAGGTGAGTGCCTGACAGCGGGATCTTCTCGAGGTCTAAGGATGACACCGAGTGATTTCCTGCCCTGCCAGCTAGGTGAGAGCCTGACAGCGGAATCTGCTCGGGGTCCACTACTACCACCATCGAGTGACTTCCTGCCCAGCCAGCTAGGTGAGAGCCTGACAGCGGGATCTGCTCGAGGTCTAAGGATGACACCGAGTGACTTCCTGCCCTGCCAGCTAGGTGAGAGCCTGACAGCGGGATCTGCTCGGGGTCCACAACTACCGCCATCGAGTGACTTCCTGCCCTGCCTGATAGCTGAGAGCCTGACAGCGGGATCTGCTCGAGGTGGAAACATCCTGCTTACTTAAAAGGTGTTGCAGATTTAATTGCACCGATGCTTTTACAAACGGAGGACGCATTCTTTTCATAAGAGAGACGATCTGGAAGTCATCAAATCGGGAAGATGGCGTCCGAGCATGTTCCTAATAATTCCTCTAATCGGAAGAGAGATGCAATCGGGCGGACATAGGCCAACATGCAAGGGGGAGCTGATCTCAGTCGTCAGTGCAGAGGCTCAGTCTTACAATAGCGCTTAGAGTCCCGAGGCATCGTCCCATCATCCGAACTGGGCTAGTTAGAAGGAACAGGTCGGCGGCTCGTATCCTGATCTAATGACAAAGATCACTTTTCGCCATGTCACTTGTGATTGCTTGGAGAGATCGGCCCTTTATCAAATCTGGGAGGTTAGCGTCTAGGCTCGTTCTTGATAATTCCCCTAGTCAGAGGAGAGGTGCGATCGGGAGGACATAGGCCGACGTGCAAGGGGGGAGCTGATCTCGACCGTCAGTGCAGAGGTTCGGTCTTACAATAGCGCTTAAAGTTCCGCGGCACCGTCCCATCATCCGAACTAGGCTATTTAAAAGGAACGGGTTGGGCGTTTGGCTTCCAGAATCGATCGCGAGGCTAACCCTTGAAGCCCTCAGAAGCTCGAGGTGAATTGGTAATAAAGAGAAAACTTGACCGCTACTGAATTACAAGGAAGAGATAACATATTACCGCTAGGGAGGGAACCCTTTCAGGTCACTCCGGCTCCTAATACCTCTCAGCTGCTCTCTTACTTGATCTTGAAGACAATAACCTCCAGGTTTCTCGTTGATGAAATAAGTGGGGATACATGGGTTTTCATAGGTAGAAGCGCTTCAAATAGGTGCAAATCCTACTCCAAATGCTATGAGATTCAAACAATAGCTATGGGAGGGGACAACTCTGAGTATGAGAACCTTACATACAAAGTATCAACACATGACCCTGGTCGTCACCTGGTTCCACTTCTATAGCCATGACGCTCGCCAGAGTTCTTCTGTGCTGGTCACACTCCACGCTCACCGCACCAAAATGTTGAAACCAAAAATCGGTCTCCTGTGGAGTTCGACCCTTAGGGAAGTGGTGACCGTGCACCTACTACCCTCAAGAGAACGATCTAGGCACAAGACTAGGAACACAAGGGACAAACCCAAGGTCTCAGCGTGGAGGACCCGCTGCATACCCGGAAGGCTAACAAACTCTTCCCCTCCCAAGCCAAGGGCTGAGCTAAGGCACCTTCGGAGGGCTCTCTTGGCCGACTGGAACATCTAAGGAGGATCTCAAGATCCACTTCTTAACTAGAAGTGACACCTCGGGTCTATGTAAAATGTTCCCCGCCCGCCTCACTATTGGCGCAAAACCGCCCAGCAGCCCTACTCTACGCAGCCCCAATTGGGCTGCTAACGACGGAACTCCGCTATTCTGAAAGGATGACAACAGGCCATCAGGGGATTTCCGACATCTATAACTCGGGGCCCCCACGGGGGGAGCGGTTCACGAACACACCGCTCGCCCAAGATAGGAGAAGTAAACTACATTTTCACAGGGCATCACAGATACTAAAAAAATATTACAGGAATATGAATTCCATACTCAACACGCAGGCTGACAATATAAACAAAAAAGGCCTTCGAGGGCCGGCACAAGCTTGGGCTTAAGCCCGCTAATCCCCGCCTGGTACAACACCTGTACGCCAACGTCTCGACGAGTGACTGCCAACTAGTCATCGGTCGGCTAACATAAGCGGGCCAACATATTGCGCACACCCCCTTTTTTGGGGCTATGGTGCGCATTCCCTGCAAGCGGCTAATAAACAACTTCCTCGGAGTCTTCTCCGGGAACCCCAGAACATCACCAATACGGCTCACACGTCCGGATGGGTTCACACAGCATGCCTAAATCCGAACTCACGCTTCCGGGTACTAATGCAATTAACTGCGGGGACGTACACGTCAACCCGTCGGAAAGCTCCCTTCCCCCTACCCGTTGGTGGAGAGGGACTTCCATGCAAATATGTAAACTGAGGGCTTCACCTGCCCAAGTAGAAACATCGTTACCCTTGTCGCGTGCTTGGAGGCGGGGCCGGGAGAGGAGCTCCGGGTCGATCCTACTGCATACGGCCGCGTCGGTGGCCGATCTCCACTCCAAGGTGAGCCTTACTCCAGGCCGAGCCTTGCTCCAGGCCGAGCCTTGGTCCAGGCTGAGCCGTGCTCCAGGCCGAGCCTTGCTCCATTCCGAGCCTTGCTCCAGGCCGAGCCTTGCTCCAGGTCGAGCCTTGCTCCAGGCCGAGCCTTGCTCCAGGCCGATCTTGCTGCCGGCAGTGGGATAAAAAATCCCGATCTCACTAACGGCGTCCGATTCGAGCTCCGGACGGCGGAGCTATGCTGTACGAGGCCGATCTCGGCTCCAAGTGGCCGGCCTATTCTGTATGAGGCCGATCCCGGCTCCAAGTGGCCAGCCTCCGCCCTAGGCGGCGACGGGAGGAAAGAAGGGAGGCGGCGTCGGGCTCTGCTGCAGGCCGGCGGGACAGAGTGAGAGAGAGACGGGCTCGGGCCGAGAGAGAGAGAGAGGGAGGGGGTGGCTGTCTTCTTTTGCTCCAGCCGATGAGAGAGAGAGCGAGGGAGGGGGCGGCTATCTTCTTTTGCTGTAGCCGACGAGAGAGAGAGCGAGGGAGGGTGGCAGCTGTCTTCTTTTGCTCCAACCGACGAGAGAGAGAGCAAGGGATGGGGCGGCTATCTTCTTTTGCTCCAGCCGATGAGAGAGAGAGAGAGAGCGAGGGATGGGGGCGGCTGTCTTCTTCTTTTTGGCCGAACCGTCGGGGGTCACCAAAAACCCTCGATCCCCCTTTTCTTTTTTCCTGCTGTCCTGATCCCCGAGCTCTCCCCTCCTTTTAGTAAAAGATAAAAACTTATATATATATATATATATATATATATATATATATATATATATATATATATATAGATATATATATAATATACTATATATTATAATATATATAAGTTTTAAGCCTATGAAAATAAAATCTCCACATGCATGCACGAGGACCCGCACGTCTTCGAACGGGGTCGCACCAACTCGTCGCCCATAACACACCCCTAGGCTGATATTTGGGGAGGGTCCCACTCGCCCGGCTACGGGGTTGTACACCTGGATCTGCTACTTCCATGAAGAATTTGACTCTTTATTTCCACATAGGAAAGTTATCTTTTGTGCACGCAGGTAACTTTATGCCTTGGAGGGTCTTCTAGTGGAATTACGAACTTTATAGAGGCCGATGCTAGGCCTGTCTCAACGCACTCAATGCCTTGGAGCGTTGAGTGAGTTACCGCAACATGGTATAAAGCTAGCGCCCGGTGGTAGTGTTGTTTCAACGCTCTCAATGCCTTGGGGGTGTTGAGTGGCTTACCGCGATGCAATACCAAGCTACCGCCCAACGGTAGTGTTGTCTCAACACTCTCAACGGCTTGGGGCATTGAGTGGGTTACCTTGGTGCGGTACCAAGCTAGCACCTGGTGGTAGTGCTATCTCAACGCACTCAATGCCTTTGAGCGTTGAGTGGGTTACCGCAGCGCGGTACCATGCTAGCACCTGTGCGGTAGTTTCCTGAGAGGTTTGTCAAATTAATTCAACGAGCAAGCACTGGCGGTAGGACTAGCACAGAGCGGTATGTTCCCGAGAGCTCTGTCTAATTAATTCGCAGGAACCACCTGACTGTAACTTCTATAGCTCGGCAGTAGTATCCATATGAGACTTCTTTTTCTTTGCGTGAACCTATCAACTTGCATACTCTCTCAACACAAGACGTGATCAAATACAACCTGATATTTGATATTCTCAAACATAGGGAAAGTGAAATAACAATTTAAACACCTAAGATATACAGTTGCGAAGTTGGAGATGGATAGATAGACCATCAAGATTAATCCTCCATCTGCCCAAAAGGAAGAGGATGTAATGATGTTGTGAGCTTTCCTAAAGAGGGACAAACTACATGGACAATGGATGGAGACCAGCTGGATCCATTCATTAAAGTTCAAGATGTCTGAGTGGTGGGACATAGTACTGCTTCCACTTCAACAAAATAATGAGGAGAAGAATAAGTAGGATGTACTCATCACTGAGGAAAGCACTAGAAGTAGCTCTTCTGAGAGCTGCAAGGATGGGGTACATAATGCTCGGCTGAAAAATTTCTCAAGTGGAATCCTTAGCTGTCATACTCTTCTAAAGAAACAAGAAAAGAAATCTATGATCAGGTTTCAGTATCATCTGAACCTGCAATAAGGGCTGTCTATATCAGTAGCTACCAATCACAAAACAATCTAGCTAAAGTAGCAGAATTGGTAACTGAAAGTGAATTTGTACAAGATTTGTGCAAACACTAAGCGAAAGCTACTACATTTTGGTAAGCTGTAAAGCTTAAGTCTTGTCTAGATAATTGGTGTTAGAGAATCACCTGCACCAAACATATCAGAAGAATATTTGTGAAGTTCAGAAGCCCGTATGGATAATGCTGAGGATGAGATGGAGAATATCCAGATGGTTGCACCTGCTGCGGGAGAGTAAGTACAATTAGTTTAAGAACAGTTGGATTGCTCCAGCTGTAGTTGTTATATGTTTATCCTAGGTTGCTGGACAAGCTTGAGTCTTACTTAGAGAATCTCCAACATAGATTAGATCAACAGAACTGCTAAAGACCTGAATGTCTCTATGCACAATGCTAAGATTAAGCGGGAGATTCCAACAAATCTCCCTGCTTAAGATGATAAAAGTGTCATTGAGATGACTGAAATTGCTCCAAAGGATAGTGATCTATCTTAATGAAGAGGTAGATCAGGCCAAGATGTCCTTGTCCTATTTAAAGATTCTCCATTGCTGAAGAAGTAATAATGGGGGAAAGGCAGTGGGAGATGGCCATGATCAAGGGGGAGTATGCTGTGCAAGTAACGATGGTATATAAAAGTGAAAAAATAGTCCATGTGGTATACAACCAACTCAGACAATCATGTGGTAAAAAAGAAGAAGCATGTGCCACCAATGGTATATAGTAAACACTGTGTAACGCCCCGAAACTCAAAAGATGAATGAGTAGTGTTTTGAGCCAAGTTTGGGACTTGGTAGGGGTCACACGGCCTGGGACACGGGCGTGTCCTAGAGCCGTGTTGTGCTCAGGTTCGACGATGGCCGTTTGGTTGACAAAAGTATAGTCGAGGATTGTCTAACAGTGAACACGACCTGAGACACGGGCGTGTCCCAGGCCATGTCCTGCTCGGGCTGAGAGCCATACTATGTTGAGGGTGAAACACGGCCCGAAGCCTAGGCGTTTTCAACCCGACACGGGTGTGTCAAATTCGACACGGGCGTGTATAATACCCGTGTTCTCCTCGGGTTGGTGTTGGTCCCGTGTCGATGGAGGAACACGCCCCGCTATACGGGCGTTTCCTGGATGACACGGGCGTGTCAAGCTTGACACGGGCGTGTCAAGCTCGACACGGTCGTGTCGAGAGACCGTGTTCTTTTTTGGATGCGACAGTTTCGGCATCAAATGAGGCACACTGTAACGCCCCGAAACTCAAAGGAGCAAAGGGGGACGTTTTGGGCCAGTTTTGGTTTCTGGCTGAAGGCACACGGCCTGGGACACGGGCGTGTCCCAGGGCGTGTCAAGCGTGTGTCGACACTTAGCCGCGAAGTCGTCGAGTTATTCTCGACGATTCGTCGAGAATGGGCACACGGCCTGCGTCACGGGCGTGTCGCAGGGCGTGTCGACCCGTGTCGACACTTAGCCGTGAAATCGTCGAGTTATTCTCGACGATTCGTCGAGAATGGGCACACGGCCCGCGACACGGGCGTGTCGTCGGGCGTGTCGACCCGTGTCGACGAGCGTCAAGGTGAAATCGTCGAGATTCACTCGACGGTCGTCGAGACAAGGCACACGGCCTAGGACACGGGCGTGTCCAAGGCCGTGTCATCCAGTCGTCGTTCTCCCCTCGACGAAATGTCCCGTGTACACGGCCTGGGGGCCCAGGCGTGTCAATGTGACACGGGCAAGGACACGGGCGTGTCCTAGAACCCGTGCAGTGCTCGGGTTGGAAACGGGGGAAAAATCATGGGTACACGGCCGGCTACACGGCCGTGTCAGCTGGAACACGGGCGTGTCAGCTCGAACACGGGCGTGTTCGATACCCGTGTGCATGTTCAGAAGATTCGATTTTGACGGCGAATGCGGCACACGGCCCTGGACACGGGCCTGTGCCAAGCCGTGTTCGGCCCAGATTGGGCATTTCAGCCCCGAATCAAAGCCGCTCGTTTTCTTAGGTTGAGATCCGACGGCTGGGGATGGTTCCTGGGAGGATATACACGGGTTTGACTTAGAAAAATCCACACTTTTCATCACTTGATCTCTCTCCAAACCCTTGGAGAAAGAAGAGCCAAGGCTAGAGGAAGAGGAGCTAGATCCGCCATTGGAGGAGCTTCGGAGCTCCGAATCGCAAGCCGACTCCGGATCCACGGAGGCAACGCAAGCGCGGTGATTTCTATCCGATTACATTTCGATGGCGCCAAAGAGGAACGCAAGGGTAACGATCCTCACTTGTGAGCTTGATAGCTCTCTTTCTTAGCATAGGAAGCCCTCTCTCGCGAGTTTGCGAAGAGTTGGAGGCATTCCTTCGGGTAGATATGTAAAGTCCCCGTTGTTTAGCGTCCGTATGCGAGAACGGACATAGGCATTGTGGTTGAAGCCTACCCGGACATGTTAGTTCGGATCGGTGATGTTGCATTGCATAAGGCCGGAGAAGACTCCGTGCTATTTGGTGTTTTCGGGTTTTCTACGCGGTAGGTTGCAGCAGGGAGCCTTGGGGACTAACCCAAAGGTGCACCCGGAAAACTGGGCGGACACGAGGTCTTGCCAACTTGGTGGCCTGAGTGCCAACATGAACATAACGGGGTTATGTGTCTTGCGGTAGAATGGGACTCGGTGAAAGTTTGACCCGCGCAAATGGCTTAAATTGCCGTTGCGATGTGAGCACGGGTTAGATGGAGCCGTACCCGCTTTATGTCGTTCGGGTTAGAGAGACCTAAAGTTACATGGCACTCGCCGTTGGCATAGATGTGAGTCTTCGGTGGTCAATGGCTTAAATTGACGTGACCAATACCATGAAGACGAATTGCTCATAGGAATGGCCGTCTAAGTGGCGGTGGTGAGTCCGGAATGTTAATGGCTTTAATTGACGTGACATCGACCGGTTCGCCGAGAATGTGCCCTGAGTGCACGGGACGTGTGGCCGTACGAGCCAACATCTGTGATGAAATGGCTATGATTATATGCATTGCTCGCTTGTGCTAATGAAATGCAGGGAAGGAGCATCGCCGCCCCGAGTTGGGGGCGGGATCGTTATAATTTGGTCAGCATTGCTGACCGTTGCTTTGTTTTCCACCGTGCGGTGGTTTGTTTGCTTGCAGGTGCAGCTGGACCAAGCGGTCAATAGCGGGCTAAAGCCCTTTTTGTGAAGCTGGCCCTCGAAGGCCCAAGTGGAAATGTTTTCTATTTTATTCATGTATGGCCGGCCTGCGTGCCGAGGTTGGTAAATCATGTAATAGACAAATGAAACATCTTGTAAGGCCTTAAGGCCGACTTTTGAGTATTTTGTAATGACATTCCTTTTGGTTTTAGTGGACATTCATGCTTGTGCTGGGTTCTTGATTTGTAACTCTTATAAATTGCTTCCGCTAGAATGCTCTGTGTAGGACGTTGAGATTGGTTGGATGGTTTCCATACGTAACCACCCGGTCTGTCTGTGGTATATGGCGTCGGGCCCCGGCCGGACCTACTGCTATATGCTATGCGACGGATAGGGGGTGTTACAATTTGGTATCAGACTACTGGTTTTGGTCGGGCTTGAATTGAATTCGTGGGCGAATTCTTTTTAAGGGGTGGTGAGCACATTGTGTGCGTCATCGTTATAACAGTAAAGAGAACCCATGAATGTCCACTTAGGAATGAAAATACTCGTGTTTGAGGAACCTGCGTGTTCCTATAATTACTGTTTGCAATGTTATTTGGTCGCTTAACGGTGTTTTGTACCACTATAGGTGACCAGAAGTGGTGTTGGGCCGTCAGAACGCCGAGGTTCTGAGGCAAGTAGTGCACCAGAAGTTGCTCCCGCAACACCTTTGTCGGCTGAAAATATAAGATTGGTGGCTGAAGCGGTGCTAGCCGTGATAAATGCGCAGCCTGGGAGGCAAGCGCAGCAGCCAGCTCCTGTGATGGAGCAAGTACCTCTTCAAGAGGCGGAGCCGAGGAGGATGGAGCAAGTGGTTGTAGAACCAATAGTGCCAAGGAGGGCGACTGAGAGGCAGTTGAAGCATGTAATGAGCTTTAACCCTCCGTTATTCTCGGGGTTGGGAACCCCATCGCAGGCTGAAGACTGGCTCTCTAGGGTGAAGAGAGTCATGACAGCGACGGAGACGGAGGAGTGGCAGATGACCACCATTGCTACGTTCCTGTTGGACGGTGAAGCAAGGATGTGGTGGGAAGGCTTGGAGCTGCATCATCTGAGAGGAAGACAATTGATAGACGTTCCGATGGAAGAGTTCTCGGAATTGTTCTTAGCAAGATACCTCCCTTCTACTCAGAGGATTTCAATGGAGAATGAGTTCCTGAGGTTGGTGCAGGGTGAGCGAAGCGTGGATGAATATCTCCACGAGTTTACGCGGTTGAGTCGTTATGCGAGCTCTACCATCATGGATGAGGAGCGCAAGACTAATCGCTTCTATGAAGGTCTGAGGGATGAGCTGAGACTATTACTGTCGGGGCCGATGACGCAGGGTTTCTTAACCTTGGTCAATACTGCCCGGTCCTTGGAGAAGGACATGAGGAGTGTACAGGCAAAGAAAAGCTTGGGTGAAAAGAAGTCTGAGTTTAAAGTGCCGACTACTTCGAAGTCTGGCTATCGGAGGGCTTTCAAGAAGCATAGGACTTCGGGTCCAGCTCCTTCTGGCGCTTCTGGGGCGACTACGGGTCGGACCCCGGGTGCGTGTTTTACTTGCGGCAAGACTGGGCACTTTGCCCGTGATTGTTGGAGCGGACGTCCTAAGTCCGAAAGGAGGCCAGGAGCTACCTACGAAGAGAAGGGAAAGGCGGTGGAGTCGACCGCATCCCACTATGCTCCGGCCCAACCAAGGGTCTATAATCTTGGCCAACAGGAGGCCATTAAACAAGCTGACGTGGTGACAGGTACGGTTTAATTTATAGCAAGTCAATTCCTTTATATGCTTGTTATGTATATGTTACCTTACCACTGCTTGTTTAGGATTTGTAATGATTTGTGAAAATCCCGCACGAGCACTCTTTGATACGGGAGCTTCACACTCCTTCTTGTCCGAAGGATTTATATCACGCATCGGAGTCCCTTCTTCGATGGCGAAGGACAAGTTGGATGTGTTATTGCCCAATGGGTGTTCGATGCGAGCGGTTAGGATCTGCGAGGTTAAGACTCGTATTGGAGAGCAGGAGTTCGACCTGCGGGCGTCTTTACTTCCGTTAGTGGAGTTTGACGTCATATTTGGCATGGACTGGCTCTCGGAGCAGCAGGCCCATATAGATTGCGGTAGCAAGGAAGTCAAGCTGGGAGCGAGTCGTGAGACGACGTTTAAGGGCTTAAAGGGGTCGAGCAAAACATTGATGTCTGCTCTTCAAGTGGTTAAGGCAGTTCGTGCTGGAGCAGAACTGTTCTTCACTCTAGTGGAGGTTGCAAAGCCGAAGCCCGCTATGGATTGTATTTCAGTGGTATCGGAATACCCTGATGTGTTCCCTGCAGATCTTCCTGGAGCCCCGCCACAACGGGAGATAGATTTTACTATCGAGCTAGTGCCAGGTGCAAAGCCTGTGTCACGATCTCCGTATCGGCTAGCGCCTAAGGAAATGGCGGAGCTGAAGGTTCAACTGCAAGAGTTGTTGGAGCAAGGGTATGTGCGCCCGAGTTCTTCGCCTTGGAGCGCACCGGTCCTCTTTGTTAAGAAGAAGGACGGAAGCTTGAGATTGTGTATTGATTATCGGGAGCTAAACAAGCTGACTGAGAAGAATAAGTACCCGATCCCCCGGATTGATGATCTCTTCGATCAGTTAGTCGGGTCGACGGTGTACTCGAAGTTAGATCTCAAGTCTGGGTACTATCAGCTGCGGATAAGGGAGAGTGATATCCCGAAGACAGCGTTTAGTACGAGATACGGGCATTATGAGTTTACGGTCATGCCGTTTGGGCTGACTAATGCGCCGTCAGTATTCATGGACTTGATGAACAGGACGTTCAGGGAGTACCTAGACCATTTCGTGATCGTCTTCATCGACGATATTTTGGTGTACTCGCAAAGTGAGGAGGATCACTTCAAGCATCTCCATTTGGTGTTGGAGACACTCAGGAGAAACCAGTTGTATGCCAAGTTCTCGAAGTGCGAGTTTTGGCTATCCTCAGTGGCGTTCCTCGGGCATATAGTGAGTGGAGAGGGTATTGCGGTGGATCCGGCGAAGATTGTTGCGATACGGGAGTGGCCTGAGCTTGCTACGGTAGCAGAAGTCCGGAGCTTTTTGGGGCTTGCCGGTTATTATAGGCGCTTCGTAGAGAACTTCTCGCGGATAGCGCTACCTCTCACTACTTTGACGAGGAAGGAGCATAAGTTCGTTTGGACGCCGGAGTGCGCGCGAGCTTTTGAGGAATTGAAGTGTCGGTTGACCACGGCGCTTGTGTTGAGTTCGCCGGTTGGGACCGAAGGCTATGAGATATATAGCGATGCTTCAGGCAGCGGTTTGGGTTGCGTGCTACTGCAGCACGGCAGCGTGATAGCTTATGGCTCGAGACAACTAAAAGTGCACGAGAGGAATTATCCGGTCCATGACTTGGAGTTAGCGGCCGTGATTTTTGCCTTGAAGCTGTGGAGACACTATTTGTACGGTGTGAAGATTGACATCTACACCGATCACAAGAGCCTAAAGTATCTAATAGATCAGAAAGATTTGAATATGCGGCAGCGTAGGTGGATGGAGTTCCTGGGGGACTATACTTTTAAGATCCACTACGTGCCTGGCAAAGGGAATGCGGTTGCGGATGCATTGAGTCGCCGAGCCCCAGCTCAAGCGAATTGGCTATCAGTGCATGATGAGCGGTTGGTGCAGGAGCTGGAGGCGTTGGAGATTGTTTGTGTGGATAGACAATCTAGCGCTGAAGCAGTGCTGAATTGGACTGAAGTCCAATATGACCTGGCTGATCGGATTCGGCAGGCTTTGGATATGGATGCTCATATGAAGCAGTTCATGATAGAGGCTCTGGATGGGTCAAATTCCCAATTCGTCGTGGAGGACGGATTGCTTTGGAAAGACGGTCGTTTGTGCGTCCCAAGTGTGGGCAATTTACGGGTGGAGTTGTTGTACGAGGCACACCATACCAAGTACTCGATTCACCCGGGGAGCACGAAGATGTACCGCGATATCAAGAAGCTATTTTGGTGGCCGGGTTTGAAGAAGGATGTGGCGCTATACGTAGCGAAGTGCCAAACCTGCGCCTTAGTAAAGGCGGAGTGCCAAAAGCCGGGAGGATTTCTTAAGTCCTTGCCTATTCTGGAGTGGAAATTCGACGACATCTCTATGGACTTTGTGCATGGTTTGCCAAGGTCGCAGAAGGGGAACGACGCCATTTGGGTGGTGGTCGATCGATTAACGAAGGTGTCGCACTTTATTCCGCATAGGAAGGACGATCCGGTGGAGAAGCTGGCGAAGCTTTATGTGGATAATATAGTACGGCTTCATGGTGTGCCCCGCAGCATCGTGAGTGACCGTGATGGGCGGTTCACGTCCAATGATTGGAGGCTGGTGCAGCAAATGTTGGGAACAAAGCTGAAGTTTAGCACAGCCTTCCATCCACAAACGGATGGGCAGACCGAGAGGGTCAATAGAACCATGGAAGACATGCTTCGCATGTGTGTCTTGGACTTTGGAAAGCAATGGGAGGACCATCTTTATTTGGTGGAGTTCGCATACAACAACAGCTACCAAGCAAGTATTCAGATGGCGCCTTTCGAGGCCCTTTATGGTAGAAGATGTCGCACGCCGTTGTCTTGGTTAGAAACGGGCGAGTCAAAGTTGTATAAGCGATCGGAAGTGGAGGATGCTACTTCCTTGGTAAGAACCATTCGGGAGAGGTTGCTCATGGCTCAGGACCGGCAAGCAAAGTACTATAATGCCAAGCACAGGAACGTGGAGTTCGTTGTGGGCGATTATGTATACTTGAAGATCAAGCCGTTCAAGGGTGTCTCGCGGGTGCGGCGATTGAAAAAGCTAAGCCCGAGGTACCTTGGACCGTTCGAGGTTCTGGAGCGAGTGGGAGAAGCGGCCTATAGGTTGAAGCTTTCTGTGGAGCTAAGTGGTTTACACGATGTATTCCACATTTCGGTACTTAGGAAGGCGGTGCAAGAGCCTACGCAAGTGATCGCGGTCGATCAAGTGCCGGTGGATAGTGGGCTAACGACAAAGGTCAAGCCCGTGCGGATTGAAGACTCGGAGGTCAAGCGGCTACGCAATAAAGAGATCAGGATGGTCAAAGTCCGGTGGGACAATTGCGGTCGTGAGGAGCTCTCCTGGGAGCGAGAGCAGACGATGCTTGACGAATATCCGGAGTTGTTCCGCTCAGGTACAAATTTTGTTTTGTACATGTTTTTCCCTTTATGTGATTTCGTGGGCGAAATTCTTTTAAGAGGGGTAGAGTTGTAACGCCCCGAAACTCAAAGGAGCAAAGGGGGACGTTTTGGGCCAGTTTTGGTTTCTGGCTGAAGGCACACGGCCTGGGACACGGGCGTGTCCCAGGGCGTGTCAAGCGTGTGTCGACACTTAGCCGCGAAGTCGTCGAGTTATTCTCGACGATTCGTCGAGAATGGGCACACGGCCTGCGTCACGGGCGTGTCGCAGGGCGTGTCGACCCGTGTCGACACTTAGCCGTGAAATCGTCGAGTTATTCTCGACGATTCGTCGAGAATGGGCACACGGCCCGCGACACGGGCGTGTCGTCGGGCGTGTCGACCCGTGTCGACGAGCGTCAAGGTGAAATCGTCGAGATTCACTCGACGGTCGTCGAGACAAGGCACACGGCCTAGGACACGGGCGTGTCCAAGGCCGTGTCATCCAGTCGTCGTTCTCCCCTCGACGAAATGTCCCGTGTACACGGCCTGGGGGCCCAGGCGTGTCAATGTGACACGGGCAAGGACACGGGCGTGTCCTAGAACCCGTGCAGTGCTCGGGTTGGAAACGGGGGAAAAATCATGGGTACACGGCCGGCTACACGGCCGTGTCAGCTGGAACACGGGCGTGTCAGCTCGAACACGGGCGTGTTCGATACCCGTGTGCGTGTTCAGAAGATTCGATTTTGACGGCGAATGCGGCACACGGCCCTGGACACGGGCGTGTGCCAAGCCGTGTTCGGCCCAGATTGGGCATTTCAGCCCCGAATCAAAGCCGCTCGTTTTCTTAGGTTGAGATCCGACGGCTGGGGATGGTTCCTGGGAGGATATACACGGGTTTGACTTAGAAAAATCCACACTTTTCATCACTTGATCTCTCTCCAAACCCTTGGAGAAAGAAGAGCCAAGGCTAGAGGAAGAGGAGCTAGATCCGCCATTGGAGGAGCTTCGGAGCTCCGAATCGCAAGCCGACTCCGGATCCACGGAGGCAACGCAAGAGCGGTGATTTCTATCCGATTACATTTCGATGGCGCCAAAGAGGAACGCAAGGGTAACGATCCTCACTTGTGAGCTTGATAGCTCTCTTTCTTAGCATAGGAAGCCCTCTCTCGCGAGTTTGCGAAGAGTTGGAGGCATTCCTTCGGGTAGATATGTAAAGTCCCCGTTGTTTAGCGTCCGTATGCGAGAACAGACATAGGCATTGTGGTTGAAGCCTACCCGGACATGTTAGTTCGGATCGGTGATGTTGCATTGCATAAGGCCGGAGAAGACTCCGTGCTATTTGGTGTTTTCGGGTTTTCTACGCGGTAGGTTGCAGCAGGGAGCCTTGGGGACTAACCCAAAGGTGCACCCGGAAAACTGGGCGGACACGAGGTCTTGCCAACTTGGTGGCCTGAGTGCCAACATGAACATAACGGGGTTATGTGTCTTGCGGTAGAATGGGACTCGGTGAAAGTTTGACCCGCGCAAATGGCTTAAATTGCCGTTGCGATGTGAACACGGGTTAGATGGAGCCGTACCCGCTTTATGTCGTTCGGGTTAGAGAGACCTAAAGTTACATGGCACTCGCCATTGGCATAGATGTGAGTCTTCGGTGGTCAATGGCTTAAATTGACGTGACCAATACCATGAAGACGAATTGCTCATAGGAATGGCCGTCTAAGTGGCGGTGGTGAGTCCGGAATGTTAATGGCTTTAATTGACGTGACATCGACCGGTTCGCCGAGAATGTGCCCTGAGTGCACGGGACGTGTGGCCGTACGAGCCAACGTCTGTGATGAAATGGCTATGATTATATGCATTGCTCGCTTGTGCTAATGAAATGCAGGGAAGGAGCATCGCCGCCCCGAGTTGGGGGCGGGATCGTTATAATTTGGTCAGCATTGCTGACCGTTGCTTTGTTTGCCACCGTGCGGTGGTTTGTTTGCTTGCAGGTGCAGCTGGACCAAGCGGTCAATAGCGGGCTAAAGCCCTTTTTGCGAAGCTGGCCCTCGAAGGCCCAAGTGGAAATGTTTTCTATTTTATTCATGTATGGCCGGCCTGCGTGCCGAGGTTGGTAAATCATGTAATAGACAAATGAAACATCTTGTAAGGCCTTAAGGCCGACTTTTGAGTATTTTGTAATGACATTCCTTTTGGTTTTAGTGGACATTCATGCTTATGCTGGGTTCTTGATTTGTAACTCTTATAAATTGCTTCCGCTAGAATGCTCTGTGTAGGACGTTGAGATTGGTTGGATGGTTTCCATACGTAACCACCCGGTCTGTCTGTGGTATATGGCGTCGGGCCCCGGCCGGACCTACTGCTATATGCTATGCGACGGATAGGGGGTGTTACACACACGGCCTTGGACACGAGCGTGTCACAAGCCGTGTTCGGCCCAGATTTTGGATTTTAAGCGCGCTTCGTGGCCGTCCGTTTCCTTCCTTTGGGATCTAAGTGTCCTGGCTGATCCTGACAGGGTTTAACCTGGGAATAGGGTTTAGAAACCCTCATTTCTTTTGGGTTTTCTCTTTTTAATAGTTCTAGAGAGAGGGGAGAGCAAGTAAGAGGAAGGAGGAGAGATCCGGCCGTCGGTGGAGCTTTAAAGCCCCAAATCGCAAGCCAAGTTCGGATCTATGGAGGAGAGGACGTTGCGGTGCTTTTCATCCGCATAGATCTTCATGGCGCTAAAGAGGAATGCTATTGTAACAATTCTCATCTTGTGTAAGACCCCCCTATTTTTTAAAAAAACACTGGGGTCTTAGCCCCAAAAATTCCGCTTTGCGGTGACACCTTCACGCACGAGAAGGTCATCACTACAGAACTCCGATCCTGCCGGCCAAATCGATCACGACAGTAGCAAAATAATAAAAGGCAAGTCCATAAACATCACATATATATCAAATAATCTCCACAAAGGGGGTGTCCACATATATAATAAAAGTATTAAAACTTGGGCTCATGCCCTGCACATCAATGTCCTCACTACGTATCTCTTTTCGCAGAAGCAAAACTAAAATAAATACTAGCGATCAGGACTCACAGTCCCTACTATCTGAACTCCGGTACTAGACTGTCCCATCTCCAAACGTCATGATCTCCGGGGCTGCTCCTCCCTGCTGGGCTCCACGGTCCCCTAAAATGATGTGGTTCGAAAACCGTTAGTCTAAAAGACCAAGTCCTATCATCCCCCGCCACTTTCCCCATGGCTCCTAGGAACCGAGCGGGGAGATGGAAAGGAGAGAGGACATAAAAGTGGGGAATAACAAATATAAGCAGGTGGCGACGGAACTATTCTAGTAGTTCTATAGTGTATAAGGCAAAATGAAGATAAGAAAGACTGAACAAGAAAAAGTAACCTCAACTTATATGAAAACACATAGGCCAAGAGATCTTCTGCAAGACTCCTATCGTATAAAAACTCCCATACTAATTTATACGATAGGGTGTCAGTTTTCTAGCAAGCATACATATATATTTACTGAATAAAAACCTTAACTTATAAGCACGCTTGCACGAACTTATAAACCAAGGTGTCGTTTTGTAGGGCCTATTAAATAAAGCGTCCCATACCACTTATACAATAGGTGTCAGGGTTTTATGCAATTTTTATGCTATGAAATGCAATTATGCCATGATGTGAACATGCAAATGCAACTCACCCACTCAACTCTGTGTACACAGACCTTTAGTTCCCCCTTTCTGGAGCCGAACCTCACATGATACTTCCATAGTGGCAAACAGAAGAGGTGGGTTGGGCCTCGCCCACCTCTAAACCGGTAATTGCACTACCAGTCAGACCTATCGTACACCTCAATGCTGGTGCACTAAGAGGATCTCCTGCGTACACTTGTCGGCTGGCGCACCAGACTTTATTTGGCCAAGTGCTAAACCACACTTACCGCGTCAATATATTGGCGTCGGTGCATCGACCTTCCAATACTGAAGACCCACCACCTTATACTTTATTCACATGCAACTTATGTATCATCTACCGAGCCAAAACTCCCTGGACCATCCCGTCTGTAACAAACAACAACCGAGCCAAAGCTCACCTGGCTCCCTTTCGCAAGGCTCTTATTATTATTGGTTAATACCCGATTCTCGATCCCTTAGTATTACTCTGGACCTAATCCTAATGTGTTTTGACTCTTTCTCTCCTACGAGGAAGACGATGTTTTGTTGACCCCGAGCACCTCTTAACACTAGCCAAACTTCTTACTCCTCATAACGACTCCCGAAGATAATCTCATTTCACTTACCAAACCAACACACTAATATCCCAACTCCCTACATTCATTTTGCACCCTATTACGATTTCTGCAGTTTTTACTAAACGCAGACCATCCTAGGCTATATGATATATATAATGGGAGGTACTCAAAATAATCATCCAATATCCCTATAAAAATTACAGGGGGTATATCATGACATGTTTAGCCTAAATCCAGAATTTCATCATTTTCCTAATTTATTTAATTTCCAAAGTGATCCAAATGCCTTAGTTTTGAACATAAAGTACTATTTTCACGCATGCAAAATGTTCCACAAAATTACGATTATTAAAAGACAACTATTTATCAATAAAGTCAAGGTCTCCAAATTTTCAGTGAGACTTAAACCTTTAAACATACTTTTTGAACATAACCTACATTAACCAAATTAAAGAGACAAGTACTGTCAATATTCTTCTAAAAATTCTAAGAAAATTCAAGGATGACTATAAAGTCATATAAACACTCCAGGTCAAGTTTCATAATTTATCAGTGAATAATGAACTCTAAACTTGATTTTCTCGTAATATTCCAAGTTAATATGTTAATGAACTAAGTACAATAATTATTCATCTAAAAATTGTAATAAAGTCCCCATATGAACATATTGACCTGGGAATACTACTGATCAAGTTTCATAAATTTTCAATAAGAAGTGAGCTCTGGAAGAATTATTTAACAAGTTTCGAAATTTATGTGCTTGTGAAGTAGGTACTGTAATTTTGTATTTATAAATTCTAATAAAATTCAAACATGAGCATAATGGTCTAAAATTCACTATGCCCAATTTTCATGACTTTCCAATGGACCGTGAGTTCATAATATCCTAATAATTAAGAAGGGCTAACTTATGCATTACAAAGGAAGTTCTAAGATTAATGCTCTAAAATTCACAATTAAAATTTCAAAGGTTCATACTAACATTGTTACTACATTACCCAAGTTTCGTCACTGTTCAATGAGTTTTAATACCCTAGTCTATCACTACAAAGTTTGTGCCCTAAACTGGGGTTAGGGTTTTGAGGTGTCTAACAACTTTTAAATCCAATAAGATATCTACAAGAGGACAATAACTACCCTAGAGTGCTCTCCACCAAATTTCAAATCATTTCAAGGTCTTGTCACCACATGCCCTTCACAAGACACCAAAAACCATCCTTAGGGTTTGGTCTTAGGTCCTTGGGGCAAATCTACCTCCAATATGCCCCATCTTCCATAGGAGGGTGTTAAAAGTCATGCCACGTCAGTGGCCCAAATTTCAACCTCTGTTGAGGTGGTTTTGCCACCTAAACCCACAAGTGCACTTTTGACATCAATACCCTTATTATGACAAGGGTAGGGTTTGTAAGAATTCTATCCAAATCATCTCCAAATGAGATGAAATTTCATCCATAGTCTTATGATGACCCCAAGGACGACTCAGCAAAATTTGGGAGAGTTTGAAGGTCATTTGGCCCTTTAATTAATTTATCCTAGAGTAATTAAATAATTTCAAAAACTATAGGAATAGACTAAGGTGACTACCTGTCCAAATTTCAAGTCATTTGGAAAAGTGATGAAGTATGGGCACTCATTATAATATCTGTCTAACCCTTGGTATAGACCCCACCAAAATAAGTGCCCTGGTCAAACCAGGTGCCCAAATTGGCTCAAACTAATTTTTTAATAAAGTAGACCCATAGGGCTACAAATTATGTGTTGACCATTTTCTCTAACTTAGCATCTAGGTGTTTTTAGTAATTAAAAACATTAAATACAAATTGTGTGACAGAAATGATATAATAAGAATATATATAACCTTTAGTTTAAAGCATCGCCAACACGAATCTTGGCATAGATCGGGCGACTTCAGGTCATATTAAACCTCCAGCCAACGTCCCTGATTGCTTCTTCCTGGAGCAACTTCCACGTGCTGCCGCCGGCCATCCGACCACCTCCCTGGCTGGCCACCGCCACCACCACGTCCTTCGAGTTTGTGGCTATCGACTAGCGGCGGCACGGCCGCCGGAGGGGCCTATTCCGGTGAACCCGACAAGTTAATTTTTGTGGAAAAACCTGGAGAAAACTTCGCCCGATCAGGCTCAATTAAGCCCGTTTATTATTCCTAATGAGTCCTAAGATCTACCCATGGATGAAGGAGAAGGGGAGGACCTGAATTACGGCCTGAGAGCGGGTGTTGTGCCTCCTTGCCATTTCCGGCTGTCGATTTTGGCTTCTCTGTAACCTCCACACCAACTCCACTAAACCTGAAATGTAATCGGGGGAAAATCTTGCCCATGCACTGGTAAAGGTTTCTAATGTAGGAATTGGGGAGAGCTGGCTTGTAACTCCCCAATTCATCAAGGCACCATTAATGACCATAAGGGTGAGTTTTCGGTTTCACCCAAATTAATGGGCTGAGCAACCCCACTGGCCGGCAACCTCCTGAAAACTCCTCCCCTGCCTCCAAGGAGTTAAAGAACCATCAAAGTAGGGGTTATGAAGCCTCCATGGCCATGATGGCCATTAAGCTCTTACTTTCTCTCTCCTCCAAATTTGGGTAACTTCCTCTCTCTCCTAGTCACCAAACTCTAAATTTGGTGGGCCCAAAATGTGTCTCTCCACCACCTAGTCCAATGGGCCACACTTGTCTGGGCTTAGCCTGTAACGTCCCGAATCGCACTAGGCTCCTTGTGCGTGTTTTTGAGCCAGGAGAGCTGACTTAGGCTCAGGGGAGTGCTAACAACTGGGAAGCATGTGACAGCCCAAAGTCTGGGATTGCAAAAGTTTTGGGTGATACGACCTGGGACATGGGCGTGTCCCAGGGCGTGTCCTGCTCGGGTGCGTAGCAGTCGCGAGGTCGACAAAAATGGGTTCAATGAAGTGTTCGGGCGAGACACGCCCCGTGTTACGGGTGTGCATGGGGCGTGACCTAGGGCATGTCAACCTTTGTGTCGACACTCGAGACTTTGGTAGAAGAAAATGGTCGACAGAGGGAACACGCCTAGTGTCATGGGAGTGTCCCATCTCACACGGGTGTGTCAGAGTGCGTGTGTTCCCTCTAGTCGATGACTAGTGCTCGACGATCGTCGAGTGTCAAGTATGGGGTACATGGCCTATGACACGGGCGTATCACAGGGCGTGTCCCACTCATCCTCGAGTAGCTCTAGTGTAGGTCAAAATATACTCTAGTAGGTGGAAAAGTACTCGAGTAAGAGGGGGTGACACGGGCGTGTCATCCCTGTGACAGGGGCGTGTCCTATCCGGGTACTTGAGTAGTTGGTTTTCTCTCGAGTAAGTCCTCTCGAGTAGGTCTCGAGTGGGTTACACGCCCCGTGTCACGGGCGTGACTGGTCTGTCACAGGGCGTGTCCCTCTCATCCTCGAGTAGCTCTCAAGTAGGTCGAAATGTACTCGAGTAGGGGGAAAAGTACTTGAGTAAGATGGGGGTGACATGGGCGTGTCATCCCTGTGATACGGGTGTGTCCTATCCGGGTACTCGAGTAGTTGGTTTTCTCTCGAGTAAGTCCTCTATAGTAAGCCTGAGTGGGTTACACTCCCCATGTCACGGGCGTGACTGGGCCGACACGAGCGTGTCCCACCCGTGTGTCGTGTCGAGTATTGAACCGATGCATAAAAACCGTCGTAACGCTTCGCCTAAGCATGACACGGGTAAGGACACGGGCGTGTCCATACCCATGTCACTTTTATATAAAAGGGGAAGTGATAACCCTAGCCATTTTCACTACTCATTCCAGCCATTTTTCTGAGAGAAACTCCTGTTGAGAGAAGAAAGTCGCTGGATCTATTTCTAGAGGAGAAGATCCGCCGCCGCCATGGAAAAGAAGATGCCGCCGAGAAGAGTCACGAGATGCATGGCCGGAAATGGTGGAAATGCCGGAAATGATTTGAGCTTCCTCCCCTCTCCCTTGGTGCTAGATCTTTAGTTATTTTCTTAGGAGAGATATCGACTCAAGAGAGTTTTGATGGAGAGGAGTTTTCCTAGGGATGGACATACTAGGACATGTGTTCTTGGTTTTAGATATCTTCAACCTCCCCTTTCTCCTATGTGATGATGGGTGGATGGTTTCATGCAGAATCATGTCCTCATGAGGGTGAATAAGGGAGGAGGAAATTTTGGAGTGATTTTGGAAGATTGACTTGGAGAGGAAGATGAACCGATGCCGTTCATTCCTCTTTACGAAGCGTGCAGAATCTGTATTCTGCGCGCAGTGATCTTCTTGGCCATTTTAATGTAGGATGTTCCCAGATCTGGGCTTTTGACTAAACACGAAAGTTGAATACCTTGAAAATACCGTTCCAATGAGTGGTTGCACGTCTTCATGCGAAGTCTATAGCCACAGGAAAGTCTGAACAAACATGACGTCCGATAAATCCTGTATGCAGAAATTGTGTTCTGTACGCAGCGGACTTAATGGCTGATTTCAAATAGGATACACTCAAATCTGGGTTGTGGGCTGAATATGAAAGTTGTAACCCATAGAAAGACCTTTCCATCGAGGTGTTACACGTCTTCACCGGATTCATGTAGCTTTGGGAATCTCCGGTCGAAGTTGCTGTCCAGATTTATTCTGCACTTAAATTCTGGTGTTTATATAATATGAATTTGAATTCGGTGGAATCGATGTTGGTAATTAACTCTATAATTTTGATGAACTATTTTATGCTGACCACCGTAGTGTTATGAATGATAAATCTTATTAATTAGATTTCATAAAACTGAATCGTGGAGCAAGCTTTAATGCATGATATGACTTGCTAAAATTGATAGATTATTATAAATGCGCACCATGTTTATAATATGATGAATGAAATGACTGGATACAAATTGGTAGATTATTATTAATGCGCATCATGTTTGTAATATGTTGAAACCATTTGGAATGACAAATAGAAGGATAAACAATGGCCATGAGCATGTATGATGGTTAGAATGAAATGTAGTAGTCCAATACTTAGAGCGTAGTCTCCCTACGGGTAGTATTGTGGAGGGATGTAAGTGTGGCATTGGTCGTCACTAGTTAAGTTAATGTTGAAATGTGGTATAGATGGACTGTTGGGCTTGGTCCTCGGTGTTTACGTCTCGGGGCTGCTTCCGTGCCGAGTGGATGGTTGGGTTATGTCCTCGTGCTTACTTCTGAGGCCCCTTCCATGCCACAGTGTTGTGGAATTTGCATGTGGTGTGAGTTGACACGCGGTGTCGTAATCCTGGGTTAAGGATAGTGTGGTAGGTCTACGGGCTCGCCGATCGTCATACCGACGGGAGTTAACAGTTAGACTTTTGGCAGTTGGGCTTGGTCCTCGGTGTCTACGTCCCGGGGCTCCTTCTATGTCAGGTGAACGGTTGGGCTTGGTCCTCGTGCTTTCTTCCGAGGCTCCTTCCGGGTCACACAAGGTCAGTTCGGGTCTTGGTGTAACGCCCCCACTCGTCACATGACATATAACGGTGGGTTCGGCCGGGGCCCCACGCCATATGTCACAGACAAGCGGTGAAATTACTTGTGAAAATCAAAATCTACTCGCATCCTATCTCAAAACATTCTAGCGCAGCATTTTCCGTTACATGAACTCAACTCAGAGAATGTCCACTACTATATAAACTCCCCATTTATATATCAAAACCAGGAATGTATACAACTCACACACACTAGCCTTAAGGCCTTACAGATTTCTCTTTATACAAATACATTTTCGTACATCAGCACGCAGGCCGACCACACATGAAATCCAACCACGTTTCTGTTGGATCATGCGTTCCGCGCTTCTTAGTTTGAGAATAACAAATCCCGGATGTATTTGATCTTGGTATGTATTTTAAATGTGCAGGGATAACAGCATTTTTATGTACAAAATAAAGGCAGAGCATGGCATTGATGAAAAGGAAAAACGCGCTATCACCGGCGATAATGCTACCGCGGGCGATAGCCTAATCAGTTCCTGCTGACGTCAGCCTTAATCCGCACGTTGCCGCGCACGAAGTCAGTCACGATCAGCGATATCGCCGGGTGATACCGATGTCGCCGCGTGATATCCCACGATCGTCACTTTCTCCGCTCAGATCTGAAAATCAGCGCGACGTGTGCCACGTGTCAAGCAACGGAGAGCTATCCCTATCGCGGGGCGTTACCGCTACCGCCGGCGATAGCGTGAAATGATATATACGGCCAAAAATTTCAGGGAAGAGTTACACTACACGGAGATTTGTTTTCCCAGAGAATTTTCAGAGCCTTCATCTCCGTTTCCAAACGAACTCCCTAGGTCCGTTGAAATCTCAAGAGCGAAGGAGATACGACCGTGTGTTCAAGATTGGAGATCTTCTCGTTGGTCCACCATCATCTTCAGAGCTCGTGATTTTGAGGGAGTTTTTAAGTTTTACTATTGTACTTTCATTTTCATTCTTTATCTTTGTAATTGGGTAGGGAAAATCATCACCTTGTGTGTGGTGTCTAAGTCCGTGTGTGGCTTAGGGGCAAATCACCACCCTGTGTGTGGTGTCTAGGTCCGTGTGAGGCTTAGGAGCAAATCGCAGCGAGTTGTGCAGCGTCTAAATCATAGGTTTGATCTAGGGGAGGCTAGTAGGCATATCTAGGGAGATATTGACTATAGCCTACCGATTCTTGGGAGAAGGATCGGTGAAAAAAAAAACTAAAAACTATTATCGTTGTAAGCCTTGATTTCAAGCTTTATTGGAATCATTTTACATTTTCATTTTGGAGAAGTATAATCTTGTTTTTCATTTCATTGATTTGTCTCATTCGTAGTAGCTAGTCTTATATTTTATAAAAAGTTGGAAAAATTTTAAAGAGCCCTTATTCACCCCCCCCCCCTCTAAGGGCGCCACAAGATCCTACAAGTGGTATCAGAGCTTGGTTATTCCTAATACGGTTTCACAACCAGGAATTATGGCGCAGCATGACCATGCTTTCTCTGAGGGGCAAGGAATTAGCAAACCTCCATTATTCACTGGATCTGACTATAATTACTGGAAAACTAGGATGAAGTGTTTTCTTATTTCTCTTGATATTGAGGTTTGGAATATGGTAGAGACTAATTATGTTCATCCCACTTATACAGTAGGCAATGTAGAAATGGAAAAACCAAAAGATAAATGGGATGATCAAGATAAACTAAGATGCAAAAATAATGCAAAAGCCATGAATGCATTATTTTGTGCATTAGATAGGACTGAATTTAATAGAACGTGTGCTTGTAGTAATGCTTATGAGATTTGGAATTTACTTGAAGTAACTCATGAAGGTACCTCGCAGGTGAAGGACTCGAAGTTGTTTCAACTTGAATCGGAATTTGAAAAGTTTAGGATGGAAGTGGATGAGGACGTAGACTCAATGTACACCAGATTCACCAAGATAGTGAATGACTCAAAAGTACTTGGAAAAATTTTTTCAAATGGTGATTTGGTGAGAAAACTTCTTAGATCTCTCCCCCCTAAGTTTAATCCCAAAGTGACGGCTATTTCTGAATCTCATGATCTTAAATCTCTGAATATTGAAAGCGTGATTGGGAACTTGAAAACTCATGAAGTTGAATTAAAAATTCAACAACAAGAGTACATGGAGCCTAAGAAGAAGGGGTTGGCTCTAAGATCTAAGAAAGAAGAATGCAGTAATTCTGAGGATGAAGAAGATGATGAGGAGAGTCTTTTTGTAAGAAAGTTTAAAAAATTTATGAGAAATCCGGAGAGGAGAAATGCTTTTAAAAAGTACTTTAAGAAGGAGACGTTTAGAAAGAAAAAACAAAAGGATGACGACGATGAGGAGGAAGAGAGATCCCCACCGGAGTGCTATCATTGCAGGAAGTTATGACACATTCGAAGCAAGTGTCCAAAGTACTTGAAAGAACTTAAGGAAAAGAAGCACAAAGGGAAGAAGAAGGTTCTGAAGGCTGAAACATGGGATGATACTACTTCTGATGGTGCAAGCAGTTCAAGCTCAAGCGAGGAGGAGGAGGCCAATATGTGCCTAATGGGAAAAAGCATCACATCTGATGACGAGTGCAGTGTCCAAAGCGACACTGAGGTAACTCCTCCAACTTATGATGAATTATTTTCTGAATTTTTAAATACTTGCAAATATCTTGAAAAAAGCTTAAAAGATAATGATATTCTTAAAACTGAAAATAAAGTTTTGATTAAAGAAAACAAAAAATTGTTAAATGAAAATAAGACTATTGGAAAAGAAAAAGTCTCTTGCCAAGAGTGTGATCACTTTATGGGAAGAATAAAAGAACTTGAAGAATCTCTTTCCAAATCTCATTCAGAAATAAAAATTCTCAATAAAAAGAATGAGATTTTAGAGAGAGATCTGAAATCTTCTATTTCCAAAGTCCATGAAGGAAAGAAAGCTTTTGAACGTAGATGTGTAAATCTAGTATCCGAGAACAATGAAATGAGAAAGCAGATTCATGACCTAACACTAGCCATGAAAAAATTTGGATTGGGCCAAAGATCACTGAATATGATCTTAGGTTACCAATGTCACGGATCTGGAAGATTTTGACTCGGATACACGACTGGAAGCTATCGCCCGGCGATAGGTACTAACGCCGGCGATAGCGAGAAATCCAGAAAGTCAAATTTTAAAAATTATGATAATAGTAAATTAACTGATACTACCTTTTCTCACAGTAAAAGTCCAGAGAAGTTATATTCTTCTTGCTACATTACATGTACCAAATGCAATAGATTTGGTCACACCACGGACTCGTGCTGGAAGAAAGGAAAAAGTAAAATTAAGCAAATCTGGATGCCTAAGGCCTCTACCTATACTATGGGTGGAACCACTTGGGTAGCCAGATCTTTACTCACATCCTCTTTCTAGGTGTGTTGGCAGGCTAAGGACAAAGAAGACGTGTGGTACTTGGACTCAGGTTGTTCAAAGCACATGACGGGCAATAAAGAGAAGTTTCTTAGCCTGGAGATGAAGAAAGGAGGAGTCGTTACATTTGGAGATAATGGTAAAGGAAAAATCATCGGCATCGGTGTTGTGGGTAATGACAGTTTTTCAATTTCAAATGTTTTGTTAGTAGAAGGTTTAAAACATAATTTGATTTCTATTAGCCAACTATGTGATAAGGGTTTAAATGTTTTGTTTGAATCTTCTACAAATTTATGCAAAATTATTGATTCCAAAACAAATGAAACTGTTTTCACCGCCCCTAGATGTCATAACGTATATATGATTAAATTTAATGATTTTTCAAATTCTACTTTAAAATGTCTTTTATCAAAAAATGATGAGTTAGAATTATGGCATAGGCGACTTGGACATACTAGTGCAAAGTTAATTAAAAAACTTTCAAAAGATAAATTAATCAAAGGTTTACCATTGCTAGATGGAAATTTGTCTTCATTATGTGAGCCTTGTCAAAAAGGGAAATTTACAAAATCATCTTTTAAAAGTAAAAATATTATTTCTACAACTAGGCCACTCCAATTAATTCATATGGATTTATTTGGGCCAATCACTATTTCTAGTTTAGGAGGTAGAAAGTATACATTTGTATTGATTGATGATTATTCACGTTTTTGTTGGACTTTGTTTCTAACCTCAAAATCCGATGCGTTTTCAGAATTTTCTAAATTATGTTTGCGTATTCAAAATGAATTTGAGTTAAAAATTAAACGCATACGTTCGGATCATGGAGGGGAATTTGAAAATGAAAAGTTTATTTCTTTTTGTACGGAGTTAGGAATTAAACATGAATTTTCCGCTCCACGCACACGACAGCAAAATGGTGTAGTGGAGAGGAAAAATAGGATTCTTCAAGAGCTAGCCCGTACAATGTTATCTGAATTTTCTTTACCAAAATCTTTTTGGGCTGAAGCGGTGAGTACTGCATGTTATGTAATTAATAGAGTAATGCTTCACCCTATTTTAAAAGTAACTCCTTATGAATTAATTTTTAATAAAAAACCAAATGTTTCTTATTTCAAAGTTTTTGGGTGTAAATGTTTTATTTTAAATTCTAAAGATTCCTTAGGAAAATTTGATGAAAAATGTGATGAAGGAGTTTTCATTGGGTATTCTTCAACTAGTAAAGCTTATAGAATTTTTAATAAATGAACGAAAATAGTTGAAGAATCTATTCATGTTAGGTTTGATGAGTTTGCTCCATGTGTAGATAAGAAAACTCCAGGAAAAGAAGATACACCCCTACCTTTGATGGAAAATGATGATGAAGAACATGAAAGGAATGAAGAAGGAAAAGAAGAAGAAGAAAGAGAACAACATGTCCCTCCAAGGGAATTGATATTTTCAAAGGATCATCCTAAGGAGCTTATTATTGGAGATCCACAAAAAGGGATAAGTACTCGTTCTTCTTTACATGTTTTATTTTCAAACCTTTGCTTTGTCTCTGAAATAGAACCAAAAGATGTTTCCACCGCTTTAAATGATGAATTTTGGTTTTTAGCTATGAATGAAGAACTTAATCGATTTGAACGTAATAAGGTTTGGAATCTTGTAGAACGACCCAAAAATCATCCTGTAGTTGGAGTAAAGTGGATTTTTAAAAATAAATTGGATAGTGATTCTAGAATTGTTAGAAATAAAGCCAGATTAGTTGCAAAAGGTTATGCACAAATTGAAGGGGTAGACTATGATGAAACTTTTACACCCGTTGCTAGACTAGAAGCGGTTATGATATTTCTTGCATTTGCCTGCTTTAAAAGATCTAAATTATATCAAATGGATGTCAAAACTGCATTTTTAAACGGGTATATAAAAGAAGAGGTTTATGTAGAACAACCCCCTGGCTTTATTAATGAAAAATATCCAAATCATGTTTATAAATTAGATAAAGCACTTTATGGGTTAAAACAAGCGCCTCGTGCTTGGTATGATCGTTTAACTCAATACTTATTAAAGCACGATTATAAAATGGGAAGTGCCGATTCTACACTCTTCATTAAGCAAATTGATCATGATTTAGTTATTTTGCAAATTTATGTTGATGATATAATTTTTGGAGCCACTAATGAAGAGTTATGCAATGAAGTAGTTCAAATTATGAAAAATGAATTTGAAATGAGCATGGTAGGAGAACTTTCATATTTTCTAGGTTTTCAAATTACGCAAAAACATGATGGTATCTTTATTTGCCAATCCAAGTATATTCATGATATGTTAAAAAGATTTGGATTTGATAACCTTAAACATGCAAATACTCCTATGAGCGCTTCATTGAAATTGGGAAAAGATGAAAGTGGTATTTCAATTGACCAAACCCTTTATAGAAGTATGATTGGGTCTTTATTATACTTAACTTCTTCTAGACCCGATATTATGTTCGCCGTTTGTTTGTGTGCTAGGTTTCAAGCTAATCCAAAAGAATCACATTTAAAAGCGGTGAAACGTATTTTTAGGTACCTTATAGGAACATCTAAACTAGGCTTATGGTATCCTCATAATGACTCTTTTATTTTACATGGCTATTCTGATTCTGATTATGCGGGGTGTTCATTAGATCGAAAGAGCACAAGTGGCACTTGTCACTTTATCGGCCCAACACTTATTTCTTGGTCGAGTAGGAAACAGAATTCTGTTGCCCTCTCCACTACTGAGGCCGAATATATTGCACTTGGTAGTTGTTGTGCTCAAGCACTTTGGATGACACAAACACTAGAAGATTTTGGCGTATACCAAAATAATGTTGAATTAAAATGTGATAGCAAAAGTGCTATCGATTTAACAAACAATCCCGTATTACATTCTAGATCCAAACACATAGATGTTCGTCATCATTTTATTAGGGATCACATAAAGAAAGGACATATTAAAATAAATTTTATTGGTACCGATTCTCAAATAGCAGATATTTTCACAAAACCACTTAATGATTCACGCTTTTCAATGCTAAGACTAGAACTTGGAATCTTAGAATTATAAATAACATTTAAGAACTGGTTAACACATAAAACATAACCTAAAACTAGTCAGCACATAGGATAACACTGAAACAGAGAGTACAAACAACAGAACCACAAATTAAAAGAGTTTCACTATCGCCGGGCGACAGCAATATCGCCGGCGATATCACAGATACATTAAATCATAAAATATTACATCACTGATCATAAAAATCATTCATCCATGTTCTCTTCAGCAGACACATTCACATCTTCACTGGAAGTCGGAGTTGGTTCTCTAGGTCTTTGCGTCCGCCTTATCGAATGTCGTGGAGGATCCTCGACTGGACTCCCCCATTCTCGTTCTTCTTCCGGAGTTGGCTTTAGTTTCAGTCCCTTTACCAAAAATTTCATGAATTTGCGAAAACCAGAATGACTACGCCTTTGTTCCTCTTTCATCTCCTCCACAGTCTCTCTTAGATCCTCAATAGATTCACGCAAAGAACCTCCTCGTTGGAGTGGTTGTCTTGATGACGAGGCAGCCCTAGGAGATGGACCTCTAGCTGGTTCTACGGTATGTATCGTCGGGATACAATCATCAATGTAGAACTCCTGATCTTTCCAATCATATTTTTGATATACGATCCTTTGAATAACACTTCCTAAAGGAAGTGTATTCAGTTTCATCCTAAGGGGATGCTTCATTTTATATGTATATCGTATGATGGATAACACAAAATCCGCCACGTCAAACTTGACTCTCTCCAATACATAATACGTCACTAAGCTCAATTGAGCCGTGATCTTCTTTGTGTCACCGGACTTCAACATAACCGTGTTTCTTAATATGTCTTGAATCACAAATGCATCGCGAGAGAGTGATGAGACGTCTTGAATCAAACTCCTATTTTCTTTTCCATGAAGGACTTGGTTCAATATACTCCAATCACGATCCTTACGGTAATTCTCTACTATATCAATAAAATGATCCTCACAAGTGGCAAGACTATATTCTCATCTCAAATCAGCATGAGTAATATCTATTTGCGCTCCTTGGATTCGAGACCTTACTCCTCCATTTAACCCCGTATATTTAGGGTCTTCCAAATTATTATAAAAATCTCTTACGAAGATGGAGCTAAACGTGTTCGGTACAACGAGAGACATTATACCTGACTCAACAAGTAGCTCATAGATATGTGGTGGCAGTGATTCATCCAAAAGTTTCGCGATCCCAACTGACGCATTCTCAATTCCCGGGTATGTTTGATATGATGCATGAGGATTGCGGCTGGTACTCTTTCTTGCGCGGGATGATGATGCCATTTCCTGAAAACATAATTAAAATATCGTGTTAACTCAAAAAACTTTAAATTTTCCAAGTTTTCTTCTGTCGCCGGCGACAGCACTAACGCCGGGCGATAGTAGAAAAACTTCTTTTTTTTGAAATGACCGGTAGATTTTCTCTCTTAGGTTCAGAAAAATTACTAAACTTCCATACATCTCAAAGATCTATAACCTATAAATCGTTTTTTGAAAGGATTTTGCATCAAAATGGTATGTTCTTCAAAAATGTTTTCTTAACAAAATCTATGACCAAAATCAAATTTTTTTTCTAGATCTATCTCCTTTCATGCTATAGATTGCAGATCTATATTTTTTTTGAATAAAAACATCACCATAAAGAGGGATCTAAGCCTTACCTTTTTGGAGTTTTGAGGGTTTCCGCTGAAGAAGACAATGCCACACAGCCCAGGGTCGGTCAAAGCAGAAAATGAGTCAGCCCCCTTCGGTTTTTTCGCCTTAAATATCAAAAACCGCTATCGCCGCGCGGTAGCCCTACCGTGGGCGATAGTGTATTTTCCTTTAGCCACTTTCCAAAAATTCTGCAAATTTTTTTTAAAACCTGTTTCGAGTATTATCGTAAAGTTTTGGATGCTTATCAGAATACAATACATAGTACCTGTGTGATTATTAGTTTATCAGTTGTTTGAACATTGTTTTTAACTTGTCGTGCTCTTGATATCTACCTGTATCATTGATGACTGGAACTTGAATAGACTTGTTTCCGCATGCCTCTAAGTATGAGTAATATTTTATGCTTGATAATGTGCTCACACTGACACGAGCTGATATTTACACATCCTTAAGTTTCTTCTTACATGCTATTGGTTTGTTTCAAAGATTCGCATACAACGCTAACATTTTCATTTATGACTCATTCACATTGATTTTCCAAACTGATGGCCATTCTGAAAAACCCTTTTTGGGGTTTGCAATACAAGTGAATTCAGAGTCCTAAGTCAAAGTTTCTTAAAAAATGAATGCAAAATATTTAAAAAAAAAACACACTATTCCATGACTAGGATACTCCAATCAAGCTCTACTCACCCTCCTGATAAGTCTTAATGAGCATTGTGAGGTTGAGCACCTTGACAAGGATTGTAAAGTGTCTTGTGCAAACCCACTTGGCCATTGTTTTAAAAAGAAAAATCTTTATGCCATGAGCTTATCTATGTAACGGTGTTAGTTTCTTGTATCCATATCTTGCAAACCCTCCTGTAACATTACTTCTTAAGGAATATGTATACTAAATCACTCTTCACATGTACACAACATTATCACTTATAAAATTTCTTCTCATGAGAATTGGACCGGTCATAGTTCTTCTCTTCCATTTCATCAATTTTCCTGTTTTCGATATCTTCACCTGACAATTTTTCAATGTTTCAATTCAACTCTTAAATTAATTTTTTCCATAGCCTACATTTTTGATAAACTTCCAAATCTTCAGGTAACACTATTCCATGGTTTTTCCTGTCTCTATCATACTACTCGTGTTTCTCCATTCTATTTCTACTCACTCAGCTTCTTTCAGCTTCCGCATCTCCACCTCGTTTTCTTTCCACCATCTTTTGCTAATACCAAAAGGGGGAGATTCAGTATGAAATAAATTGATTAGTACATTTAGGGGGAGTAACTCTTTCATTTTTTTGAATAGGGGGACAATGTAGGGGGAGCCACATTTATTACATGAGGAGTTTATTATAATTAGTTATGCACTTTGATTCATAATGATTATTAAAATTGTTTCACATTCTCCTGATCTCATGCAATTTCTTTCTTAATGGATTTGTTATTATCAAAAGGGGGAGATTGTTGGAGCATGCGTTCCGTGCTTCTTAGTTTGAGAATAACAAATCCCGGATGTATTTGATCTTGGTATGTATTTTAAATGTGCAGGGATAACAACATTTTTATGTACAAAATAAAGGATGAGCATGGCATTGATGAAAAGGAAAAACGCGCTATCACCGGCGATAACGCTACCGCGGGCGATAGCCTAATCAGTTCCTGCTGACGTCAGCCTTAATCCGCACGTTGCCACGCACGAAGTCAGTCACGATCAGCGATATCGCCGGGCGATACCGATGTCGCCGCGCGATATCCCACGATCGTCACGTTCTCCGCTCAGATCTGAAAATCAGCGCGACGTGTGCCACGTGTCAAGCAACGGAGAGCTATCCCTATCGCGGGGCGTTACCGCTACCGCCGGCGATAGCGTGAAATGATATATACGGCCAAAAATTTCAGGGAAGAGTTACACTACACAGAGATTTGTTTTCCCAGAGAATTTTCAGAGCCTTCATCTCCGTTTCCAGACAAACTCCCTAGGTCCGTTGAAATCTCAAGAGCGAAGGAGATACGACCGTGTGTTCAAGATTGGAGATCTTCTCGTTGGTCCACCATCATCTTCAGAGCTCGTGATTTTGAGGGAGTTTTTAAGTTTTACTATTGTACTTTCATTTTCATTCTTTATCTTTGTAATTGGGTAGGGAAAATCATCACCTTGTGTGTGGTGTCTAAGTCCGTGTGTGGCTTAGGGGCAAATCACCACCCTGTGTGTGGTGTCTAGGTCCGTGTGAGGCTTAGGAGCAAATCGCAGCGAGTTGTGCAGCGTCTAGATCATAGGTTTGATCTAGGGGGAGGCTAGTAGGCATATCTAGGGAGATATTGACTATAGCCTACCGATTCTTGGGAGAAGGATCGGTGAAAAAAAAAACTAAAAACTATTATCGTTGTAAGCCTTGATTTCAAGCTTTATTGGAATCATTTTACATTTTCATTTTGGAGAAGTATAATCTTATTTTTCATTTCATTGATTTGTCTCATTCGTAGTAGCTAGTCTTATATTTTATAAAAAGTTGGAAAAATTTTAAAGAGCCCTTATTCACCCCCCCCCCCCCTCTAAGGGCGCCACAAGATCCTACAGTTTCTTCGCACGGCCTATAAGGGCCTTGAGCAACAATCCTTCCATTCCGCTCATTGCCATGCAAGAAACAATACCTGCAATTCACCATCCAATCCAAATAGAAAAAAAAGTAACAGTCAGCATTAGCTGACCACTTATAACGACCCCACCCCTTACCCGGGGCATTGGTTCCTTCCCTGTATGCATAGCCATCATCATTTCTTTCAATTTATCAATCACAGATCATATCACAAATGCTGGTCTCCACCGGACGCTTCGTGCACTCAGGGCACCTTCTGGGTGTACCGGATATACCAGTCATACACCGTCGATCGAGGCTCTTCACTTGTTGGTTGGGCGGTTCAAGCCTAGTCCACTAATCTCACTATTGGCGACATCCCGTCCATACCACTCAGAGGTACTACCTCACAGCATTCACAAACAAGCAGAGCAGATCGATCCACACTATGTGGTGTAGCAAGCCGGGTTTACCAATGCTCTCCAGGCATTACCACCCATCGACCCCTCACCTATTCCTGATCAACCCACCCTTGTGGTACAGCAAGCCGGGTTTAACTCGGCTCCCCAGGAATTGCCGTCAATCGATCCCTCATCTATCCAGATCAACCCACCCTAGTGGTGTAACAGGCCGGGTCTATCTCGAGCTCCCCTTATCTCGCGCTCCCCAGGAGTGCTACCAATTGATCTCTCATCATAACCAGGAGCTTAAGCAAAGCCTCCATACAGCCATAACCAATATTCAGTCATTCATACACAACCATACACTCAAAGCATAAACCTTTCACATCATCAAATTCACAGAGTCGTCTCTAGTTTACCCATGATCATCACCAATCCGGACTACCCATCCAGATGGGCTTCACACAACATGCCTATGTCGTACTCACACTTCCGGCTCTAGATGCAAACTCAACCAAGGAATCACTTCCGCGATCCACCTCTTGGTAGGATTCCACACACATGCAAAAACAAAGGACTTCGATGTCCAAGAAGGAGATCGTTACCCTTGAAGATCGCTTCAGATCCATGAATCCGCCGGATGGAAATCACCGTCTCAGCGTTGCCTTCACGAAACCGTTCTCGGATCTTCAATCCGCAATCCGCAGCCCTGCTAGCAGTGGATTCCCACCTTCCTCCTTTCCTTCCCTTTCCATCTCTCACTTTCTCTCTCTTGGAATGAGAAGAAGAAGAAGAAGATGAAAATGAAGAGTTAGTCATCATTTCTCGGCCATATAACAGTAAGGAGCAATCTGAATCATCAAATCCCATGGAAAGAAAAGGAACGGCCAGAAAATTCCTGAAAATAACTCTTTCGGGTCTGACATGCCCTGTGATACGCCCGTGTCACAGGACGTGTCCCCTAAGCGGTGCACAAACCGCCTTATCCAACCTTATGCACACCAAGGTGACACGCCCATGACATGCCTGTGTCAGCCTAGTCACGCCCGTGACACGGAGCGTGTAACCCACTCGAGACCTACTTGAGAGGACTTACTCGAGAGAAAACCAACCACTCGAGTACCCAGATAGGACACGCCCGTGTCACAGGGATGATATGTAACACCCCGTATTTTCGTTGAATGATTGCATATGCTTGATGGGCGTTCTGTTGGCTTTAACCGTTGTTCGAGCATGGTTTTCACGCGGGCTTGCGAGTGACTATTTTGGTAGCCTAGTTGCACGATTCCCCAGCAAGCCGGAGTCTAATTTGGGGACTTGGTGAGGCCTCTTAGGGAATGCTTGCACTTTTTCGAGCCCGGGTAAGGTTGCACAAAACGGGTTGATTGTATGGAAGATGTGTACAGAAAAGAAAAAGGGGTAAAAAGTCCTTAAGGAAGAAATGGTTTAGGACGAAATAGAAACACTTTTCAAAACAGTGAAAAATGGTCATTTTTTTGAGTGATACGGCCTGGGACACGGGCGTGTCCCAGGGCGTGTCCAGCTCGGGATGCATTTTGGCTTTGTGGTCATCGAACTTCGTTCGACGAAGTTGCGGGAGGAACACGCCCCCCGACACTAGCGTGTCGGGGCGTGACCCAGGGCGTGACCTGGGGCGTGACCTCCTTGACTCGACAAATTTTCTTGCGGCGAGTTGAGCTCGATGAATGGGGTACACGCCCCGTGACCGGGGCGTGTCACGGGCCGTGTCCCGCTATGTCGAGTGTCGAGTGTTGAGTGTCGGGTGTCGAGAGAGGGGACACGGCCTGTGACACGGGCGTGTCACAGGGCGTGTCCAGCTTTGTCGAAGTGTCGACACTTTTGGTCGACGAGATGTCAAGACACGGGTTACACGCCCTAGGTCACGGGCGTGACCGACCCGTCACGGGCGTGTACCCGACCGTGTACCTTATGGATAAACTGGAAATTGTCGGAGTCTGTGTCGTTTAAGGTACATGCCCTGTGACACGGGCGTGTCACAGGGCTTGACAGGGCCGAAAATCGACTTTTTCAGTTTTTTTGTGCCGTTTGTTTCTCTGATTCTGGATCAAGTGGTCCAGCTCTGTCCTGGAAGAAGTAAAGCCGAGAAGAGAGTTTATTTTCTCCTCACTTCATCTTTCTCCACCCTCTTCTTCATCTTCTTCCTCATTCCAAAGGGCACAAAAGGGAGCAAAGCTAAGACAAGGGAACGAAAGAGAGGAGCAGCCGTCGCGGTGTTGTCTCGGTTCAGGCAAGTGGTGTCCTCCACCCTTGCCAATCTTGTTTTTTGTTCTTTGATTCTTGCAAGTGTAGCTAGTTTTCTTGCCACTCTTGTTTTTTTGTTCCTTTTCTTGCTTAAATTGCACTTTGTCTAAGATGCTAGCTTTGTTCGTCTTGTCGTTCAAGAATTTCCCAATCTTTGTGCTTACCTGCTGTTCATCTAATTTTGCCATGTTTTACCTTGTATTCCTCTATTGTTTACCTTACTTGTTTATACAATTAGAGATCTTGTTGTGTTTAACCGGCGTTGTTACTTGTGGGGTTCGCCTATGGTGAAGTAGAGACCCAAATTCTATCAAGTTTGACATAACTTGGGCAAGTTGTAATCATGGTGGGGACGATGAACTGAAACGGGTTTAGCTTGGATTATGGTGAGTTTTGCGAGGCGAATTGTGAACCATGGCAGGAGCGTTGGTGTGAGGATTCAGTAAGGGGTGGTCTGGTTTCAGCCTTGGTGGCCACCGGGTTTTGATTTGTAGTGTAGAGCACCGTTTTGGCCCCGACTTGTGCCGTCTTTTATTGGTGTGTTCCACTTTAGGGCCGCCACCAAAAGACCCTTGCGGAATCGAACTTAACCGCAGCTTATGTTTCACTAGTATAGTTGTTTCTTGCTCGAAAGATGATGGAATGGGCATGTGTATGGCCTTTTTGCTCCTGCGGGTTGAGCAGGACTTGATGAGAATTTCATGCACTTGATGCATTACATGTTGGGTTGGCAGTGTTTAACGCTTATTTTCCACCCTGTTCTTTTCACTCGTTTACATGAAATTTCTACGGGGTCGGTAAGCCCCTTCGTTATATTTTATGAACGTAATGCTCTATTTTTGTAGCTTTGATGATTGTTGAGGTGTTCTTTCTTGAATGCCTCAGGTGCAGGTTGTAGCCAGTTGAGCGGCTAGTGCTTGGGTAGAGTCTCTTTGGAGCTAACCGAGCTTACCTAGCGAGGTAGTTCTTTACTTTGTTGTACAGACATACATTCGCCCCAATGGGTTCGTGTCAGCTTGTTGGCACCCATTGGTGGTTTTTCTTTACTTGCTACATATGAATGCTAGACTGCTACTATGACTCATTTGCATGAGATGATGTCTACTTGCACTTGGGAAGGGTTCATGGTAGGTTGCATTAGGTATTTTTAAGCTAAACAAAACCTATTATTTTATAACATTCATAACATGTTTTGGTCACCTAACAACTATTTTCCAAACAACGTAAAAAGGATGATTTCTTATATTATTATAAATCTAGAATGCATATAGGAGATCGTCATAAGTAAACTAAAGTATTTTCCGCCGCGTACAAACACACGTTTTGATCCCTAATGCCGAGGGATACGGCCAGCAAACTAAACGGTTTTCTTGCATATAACTGATGATTTTCAACTACTAAGTAAGCGCCGAGATTTTGCCTGAGCGTGTGCCGTTATCCCCTACACGACGTGGCATCATAGCACGTAGTTCCTCTTACTCTGATACGATGTACTCGTTGAGGAAATGCGGGTTTTGACAGTTGGTATCAGAGCGAGGTTTGCTTGACAATTGGTCGGGCAAACTTTCCTTTTAGTCATTATTAAGCATCATATCATACACACACCGAGATGCCATCAGTATGTCTTGGCCGAAGCACGCACACTACACTCATGGCATGTACAGAAGTATACGAGGCATATTATGTAGTATGGGATGCATAATATGTGGTTGTATATGGATCCACCATAGGGGCAACATGTGCGGATTTTGTAGTATGGGATGCATAACCTTACCACATGGATGCGACTAGCACGTTTTCTTTTATTCGTTGCATGCAATGTTATGCAGTATGGGATGCATAGCATTGTGATGCGTACGACCGCTCATGGCATGCATTAAGGCCATTTCTAGAATGCATAGTACAACACGCATAACATAACATTGCATGAGCACAACGTGCCAAGCTAAAGATCTACATGATGACACCTGTACACACATGGTTTTGGGTCAAAGACAGTCATGCATTCATCGGTTAGGCATAAGTTAGTGGGATGAAGGTGAGTCATCTAGGCTAGGCATAACATCATTCTCAAACTTCCAGAGCAAGTTAGCAGTTGATGTTCATATCTATACATGTATGGTCTGTACATAGTAGTTGTGTGTTTTGTTGGGTTTGATCTTGATGAGGGTGAACGTGTTTATAGGATGTCGAAGCGTGCAGTGATACGACAGACTCCACAATCCGAGGGAGAGTCTTCGGGAGCGCAAAACAATGCCCTGATGGATAGCATACGACAAAGTAATGAGGCTCTGACTAGGAAGGTGCAGGATGTGCAGTCCCAGCTCCAAGCAATGTCATCAGCGATGTCTGGGCTAGCACTAAGAGTGCAAGAGACTATCAGAGGCCCCGCTGTTTCTTCTCCTTCCGTGGCATTGATACCCCCAGTTGTGGTTCCTCCTGCGATGACTTTTATCTCGCAGTTTCAGCGACTTGGACCACCTACCTATGATGGAAAAGCGGACTTTGTGATCTTGGATGATTGGGTGATCACGTTGGAAGAGATGTTTGTCTATTCTGGCGTTACCGAGGATCAGAAGGTGATGCCTGCCGCCTATCAACTAAAAGGGTTAGCTAAAGGTTGGTGGTTGCGAGAAAAGGAAAGCCTAGTGGCGGGATGCTCGTGGGAAGCCTTCAAAGAAATGTTACAGCGCAAGTTTCTGCCGTCAGTGGAAAGGGACCGCCTGATGAATGACTTTTTGTACCTGAAGCAGAGGAAACTCACAGTTAGTGAGTATGAAATTGAGTTTAGCAAGCTAAGTCGGTTCGCTCCGAGCTTGGTGACTATGGAAGGTGACCGAGTAAAGAGATTTCTTGGCGGACTCCGGAGCGATGTTCAGCAGTTCGCAAGCGCTTATGGAGCGACGAGTTACACCACTGTGGTTGAGGCTGCTTTGAAGGTTGAAGCTATAGAAAATGCAAAACAAAGAGGGCAGCAGATGCAGAAGGATAAGAGAAAGCTGGTGGAAGGGAAAAGCTTCCAAGAAGCTGGGAGAAAGAAGAGTAAGGAGACATGTAGCTTCTATGGCCGGTCAGGACACCCATTTGAGAAATGTTTCAAGAGGTTGGGGATGCAGAAGAAGGAGCAGGTGCACGCCATTCAGGGTGCACCAACCAGAGACTTGGAGTGTACAAGTTGTGGGGGAAGAGGTCATGATGTGGGCCGCTGCTGGGTCAAAGACAAGGTGTGCTTTCAGTGTGGCAAACAGGGACATCTCAAGGCAAGGTGCCCACAAAACGAGCCCATGTTGCAGCCAATGCCACTCCAGGCTTTGCCTCCGCCTCCGCGTTTGGACAAAGGAAAGGGGAAGTTAAATGTGATTTCTTCAGAGGAAGCTCAGATGTCACCTCAGGTTATCTCAGGTTCGCTTCCTTCCTCTGGTTCACGTTTTGTTTATGACTCTTACGCGTAGTTCTTAGCTACATATGTACCCTTATAGGAAACTTTAAGGTAAAGAACCATTGGGCGCGTGTTCTCTTCGATTCTGGCGCGATCCATTCATTTGTGGCTCGAACCTTTCTAGATCGGTATCATTTGACACTAGATCGAGTGGGGAATGCCTTTTTGGTGAAGTTTCCTTCTGGTGCTTCTGTGGTTGTAGACTGGGTCTTCTTGATTGTCCATTTTGTTGGGGGATTTCTTAGCGAAGGCTGATTTCAAGGGGATCGATTTGGACGATTTTGACGTCATCTTGGGCATGGACTGGTTATCCCGCTATGACACCTTCATCCAGTGCAAAGGAAAGCGCTTGGATTTTATCAAGGACAATGGTCAGCCGGGAATTGTTTATGGTGATTCTTGCCAGGATTCTCCAGGGATTTCAGCGGTATGTGTTCGGACGTTGTTTGTTTGCGACTGTTTTGCTTGTCTAGTCTCAGTTGTGGGGACTAGTGCTGTTTTGCCGCGTTTGGAGGAGATTCCTATTGTGCGTGAATTTCCAGATGTTTTTCCTACTGATCTTCCTGTTCTTCCACCTGATCGTGATGTCGAGTTTGTCATTGATTTGGAGCCGGGTACGCGGCCTATTGCGAAAGCGCCGTACAGAATGGCCCCGCGTGAGCTAGCAGAGTTGCGTACCCAGCTGGATGACCTATTGGCAAAGGGGTTTATCAGGCCAAGTTCATCACCTTGGGGTGCACCGGTGTTATTTGTGAAGAAGAAAGATGGGTCGATGCGGCTTTGCATCGATTACCGGGAGTTGAACAAGGTGACGATTAAAAACAAGTACCCACTGCCAAGAATTGATGATTTGTTTGATCAACTGCGTGGCAGTTCAGTATTCTCGAAGATTGATCTCCGCTCGGGCTATCATCAGCTCAAGGTCCGGGAGTCTGATATTCCGCGGACTGCATTTCGATCCAGACATGGCCATTTTGAATTTCTTGTGATGTCGTTTGGTTTGACCAACGCACCATCAGCCTTCATGGATATGATGAACCGGGTGTTCAAGGACTACTTGGATCGGTTTGTGGTGGTTTTTATTGACGACATTCTCGTCTACTCCCGTAGTGCTGAGGAGCATGAACAGCATCTGCGATTGGTATTGGCCACTTTGCGAGACCAACAGTTATTCGCCAAGCTAAGCAAATGCGAGTTTTGGTTGCCTCAGGTTGCATTTCTGGGTCATGTCATTAATCAACATGGAATTTCAGTGGATCCCGAAACGATTGCTGCAGTCATGGAGTGGAGGAGACCGGAGACACCCAAGGAGATTCGGAGCTTCTTGGGATTGGCCGGATATTATCGCCAATTTGTAGAAGGTTTTGCTACGTTGGCTGCACCGTTGACTCTCTTAACCCAGAATAATGTGGCGTTTATTTGGAATGACAAGTGTGAGGCATCATTCCTTGAACTCAAGAACAGGTTATGTACCGCTCCTGTGTTGATATTACCGATAAAAGGGATAGATTATGACGTTTTTGTGGATGCGTTGCACGTTGGACTTGGATGTGTTCTAATGCAAGACAAAAAGGTGATTGCGTATGTGTACAACCCCGTGTTCGTCGAGCGGATCTAGCCCCGCGACCCGCACCCAAGCTGCGAGCAGACATGCGACAGGGGGCTGGTCCGCTCCCGCTCATTTCAGGCGAGCGAGCCGGGCGAGACGGCTCCCCTACTCTCCCACTCGCTCAGAGAATCGCCGACCAGAGCGGGGGGTGCCCTTCGTCGCACCAGTACTAGCGGATGGGCTCGGTAACCCGTGACCTGCGAGCTGGTCGGAGGGTCGCGATGGTCACCAGCCCGCCCCCTAGACGCGACCTGGTCGCCTGCCCGCCGCGACAGAGGACTGGCGGGTCGCGGCGGCCTTGCTCGCGTTCGCCCAGGAAGAATAGGCGGGCCGCTGGAGCTAGGTCGCGCCCGCCTCCCGCGGAGGGGAATTGGAGGTGAGCTGACTCCCCATGGGTGCGGATAGCCACTCGGAACAGCGGAGCCACGCTGTTGGCAGACCAGGTTGGACTGCACATAGCTGTTCAAGACAGCGGAGTTTGGCTATTGGCAGACCCAACCCAGGGCTTTTTTGTATTTTCAGGTCAGTTCTTCTAGTTATTGGCAGTTCAGATTCCAAAAAAATAAAAATAAGACCCAAGGGGTACCTCAGAAGGCAAGCTTGGAGTGCCTCCCTGCTCCTGTTTTCAAGTGCTTTCTGAGGGTACCTTAGCTCGGCTTCTGGCTAAGGAGGGGAAGCGCTCAGAGATCTTCCGGGTTTGTGGTGGGACCTCCCTGCCGAGCCCTTGGGTCTGTTTCTTCTTGCCTTCTTTGTTGTTTTTCTTGCAGGAGCAAAGTAGGCGCGTGACCACACCTTCCCCAAGGGTCGAACTCCACAGGAGACAGGATTCCGGTTTCAACATTTTGGTGCGGTGAGCGTGGACCGTGGTTAGCGCAGAAAAGCTTCGGCGAGCTCAATGATGGGAGGACAAGGACCTGACAAGCAGAACTCGCCACCCCCCGCCTCTCGCAATGGTGGGGATGTTGGAAGACTTCAGGAACGAGGTGCTGGGCCTCGTCAATCTCGCACTCGGCGCGCGGGCCGAGTGCTCGACTCCGGCAGCCCAGATCGCGGTCGCCCCCTCTTTGGGCGAGGACGCTCCCGGCCGGCGAGCTGGGAAGGAAGTGGTCGAGGATGGCCGGGGGTGCGAGCTCCCGGGCCGCGAGCTCTTCCCCGGCTCGGCAGGCCGAGGCAGGTTCGGCGAGTTGGGCTCGCGAGACTCGCCGGCTCGCACATTGGGGGGGGGGGGGGCAGTCCTTTCAGCGAGCTGGTCTCCTCAGCTCCAGTCCCAGATGGGTTCAGGGAACCCAAGATGTCTTACTACACCAGGAAGGGAGACCCGGTCCAGCATGTCCAATGGTTCTAGGATGTGGTCTCCATCCGTCAGATGTCGGACGGATTCAAATGCCGACTCTTCGCCATCACCCTCCGGGAGAAGGCAAGGGAATGGTTCCACCAGCTCCCGGCCAGCTCCATCTACTGCTTCGAGGACCTGCGCCGAGGGTTCATGCTACGATTCACCACCTAGAAGAAGAGGAAGAAGGAGTCTGAGTCTTTGTTCCACAGTAAGCAGGGGTTGAACGAGACGTTGGGGAGCTATGTGGACCGATTCCAGGAGGAAGTTACTCAAGTCCCTGAGATGCCGGGCCATAGTCTCATGATGGCTTTTACCCTGGGCCTGCAGCAGGGTTTCTTCCGAATGGAGCTGAAGAGAGTTCCCCCTCTCTCCTACGAGGAGTTGATGGAGAGGGAGGCGAGAGAGGTCGACGGGGAGGCGTCGAACCCGGAGTTTGCAAGAAAGCTGGCCAGGTGGGCCACAGAGGAAGAGAAGGAGTCGAGAGGAGGAAAGGCACAGGAAGAAAGAAGAGGGGAGCCTAAGCAGAGGGAGCAAAGGCAGCTCCAGTGGCAGCAGCAGCTGAGGTGGGGGCACTAGGAGACCGACCGTCGGCTAGGCTAGAGACCTGAGTGGCAGGGGCAGGGGCCACCAAGAGGATACTACGGAAGGGGTCACCACCAGGGGAGGCAAGATCAGTTCCACCCTCTGTGTTGGAGGCAGGACCAGAGGCCCCATCTCCCCGATCAGGAGGAGGCCATGGCCATAGCTTTGGGAGCAAGGAGGGGGATCATGAGGAGGAGGAGAAGGGAGGTCAGGGTGGAGCTGCCCTATTGCGACTTCCATCAGGAAGAGGGGCATGCCACAGCCACCTGCCCGGAGTTCCTTGAGATGAGAAGGAATCGGGAACAACAGCAGCAGCAGCAGCAGCAGGGAGAATGGCAAGAAGTGAGGATCGAGGAGGTCCTGCCTCGGGCGGAGGAGGATCGTTGCGAAGATCGGGTGGACGTCGGAACCCGGGGGGAATCGGATTGATCCACGGAGGGGTCGGGGTCGAGGCTTCCTGCAAGGCAAGCCTCCACACCATGTACCGGCGAAGCGTCGCCTCCACATCCCAAACCCCACCCCCGGAGGAAAGGATCACTTTCTCCAGGAGCGACATGCCAGACCACGAGGACCCATTCTGCGATGCGATGGTCATCAAGGCCGCCATCGAGAATTTCACTGTCTCTCGGATCCTCGTGGATAACGGGAGCTCCGTCAACGTCATCTTCAAAAAGGCGTTTGACGCGATGAAAGTGGAGGCTAAGAGGGTGCTGGCCTCAGACGGGCCCTTGTTCGGGTTCTCAGGAGAAAGGAAGGAAGTAGAGGGAGGGGTTGGCCTCCATGTCACCTTGGGGGGGCAGTCCCGAAACTGCAAGTTCGTCATTGTGGACGCCCCCAGCAGCTACATCGCCATCTTCGGGAGGCCCCTTATCAGTGCCTTCCGCTGCGTCCGCTCATCTTTTCATCAGTGCTTGAAGTTCAATGCTGAGGGGGTCTAGGTCAGGGTCAAGGGGGACCCAAAGGTGGCGCGGAGAGTGTTATGTCACCACGGTGAACACCATCTCTTGGATGGAGGGAGCCGAGGAGATGGGGCGAAGGATGGAGGAGCCAGGGGAGGAAGCAGGAGAGAGGGAGCTGGAAATAAAGAACCACGCAGAGGAGGCGGCGGGAGGAGATCTGGAGGAGGTGGCCGAAGTGAGGGGCGTGGGAGAAGAGATGGAGGTGGAGGTCCACGTTCCAGAGGAGGGAGATGCCGAGGGATGGGGGGAGCAAGCCAGGCTGGAGGCAGCAGAGGAAGTGGTGGAGCTGGAAGTGTTCACCAGAGGAGGCAGGATGGAGAAGATCCGCGTCAGCGGGGGGCTGACCCCGGAGGACCAAGGCAGGATGCTGGAGTGCATCCAGAAGAATGTGGACAACTTTGCCTGGAACGCCGCGGAGATGCCGGGGGTTGACGCGGATGTGGCTTGCCACCACCTCAACCTGGACCCGGGAACATGCCCCGTTCAGCAGAAGAAAAGGTCCACTGCGGACAAGCTGGCGGAACCCATCATGGAGGAGGTGGCGAAACTCCTCAAGTCCGGCTTCGTGTCTGAGATTCAGTACCCTGGCTGGGTCTCCAACGTGGTTATGGTTAAAAAAGGAGACGGCCGATGCAGGATGTGTATCGACTTTTCCTTACTTAATAAAGCTTGTCCTAAGGACTGTTATCCTTTGCCTCGAATCGACGCGCTGGTTGACTCAGCCGTCGGTTATTCTGTAATGAGTTTTTTAGATGCTTTTTCAGGTTATCATCAAATCAGGATGCACCCCCCAGACATCAAGGATGTCTCGTTCATCACAGGGGATGGATGCTACTGCTACAAGATGATGCCCTTTGGGCTGAAGAATGCTGGGGCAACCTACCAGAAAATGATAGAAGGGTCTTCAAGGAGCAGAGGGGGAGGAATTTGGAGGTGTATGTGGATGACCTCATGATCAAAAGTCGGGATGTGGACTCCCACCTCCGGGACCTGGAGGAGACCTTCACCACCCTGCGCAAATACAAGATGCGGTTGAATCCCCTAAAATGTGTCTTTGGGGCCAGCAGGGGAAAGTTCTTGGGGAACCTCCTCACCCCCGCGGGGGTCGAGCCGAATCCAGATAAGGTCAGGGCCATCTTGGAGCTGGGGTCCCCGCGGAATGCTAAGGAGGTCCAACGGCTGACGGAGAAGCTAGAAGGGCTGAGTCGATTCCTTTCTCGGGCGGGGGAGAAGTGCTCCCCCTTCTTCAAAACGCTGAGGGGTGGTCAGAGGTTTGAATGGACCAAGGAGTGCGAGGAGGCGTTCCAGGCCCTCAAGGTGCAGTTGACACAAGCTCCGCTGCTCCAAGGACCGAAGGAGGGGGAGGACCTGTTCCTATATCTCGGGGTCGGGGAGGAGGCCCTGAGCTCGGTTTTGGTTCATGAAGTGGGGAAGAGGCAGCTCCCTGTTTATTACGTGAGCCGGGTCCTGAGGAAGGCCGAGCTCCTAGAATCAAATTTTGGAGAAACTAGCCTTCGCACTGATCATCTCGGCTCGGAGGCTGCGACCTTACTTCCAAGCACACTCAATCCGAGTGGTGACCGACCATCCTCTCCGCAACATCTTTGAGGGAGTGGAGCATTCAGGCAGGCTGGCTAAGTGGTCGGTGGAGCTGAGCGAGTTCGATGTCTCCTTCGTTCCGCGGCTCTCGATCAAATCTCAGGCGATGGACGACTTCCTGGCCGACTACGTGGTTGAAGTGGCGGAAGAAGAACTCACCTGCCCGACTCCTTGGAAGGTGAGGGTGGATGGCGCCTCGGGAAGGCATTCCCTAGGGGTAGGGGTGATCCTGGAAAGCCCTCAGGGGACTCGAATTGAGCAGACGGTGGTGGTGCACTTTCCCATTACCAACAACCAGGCCGAGTACGAGGCCGTGATAGCGGGGTTATGCCTGGCCAAGGAGCTGGGGGTGTCGGATGTGGAAGTCCTTACTGACTCCATGGTAGTAGCTTCCCAGATCAATGGGGAGTTCGAGGCAAGGGAGCCCACCTTGCGATCGTACTTGGCCAAGGTGAAGGGGATCATTGGCACTTTTCAAACTTTCGCCATCCGACACGTGCCCAGGGAAGAGAATGAACAAGCCGATCAGCTAGCGAAGCATGGTCCGCAGGTGGGGGGCACCATCACCGACCTGTTCCGCCCCTCCATCGAAGAAGGAGAGCTCATGGAAATCGATCAACAAGCTTCGTGGATGGACCCAGTTGTAGTTTTCCTCTCCACGGGAGAGTATCCAGAAGGGGTAGATAAGAAGAAACTAAGGCACAAGTCAGCTTATTACCTCCTCCAGGACGGGCAGCTATACAGGAAGACCCTCTCAGGGATGCTGGCTCGCTGCGTGGCCGAGGGCGAAGCACAGAGGATCCTGGAGGAAGTCCACTCCAGGGAATGTGGGAGTCACTCCGGGAGTCGGACCCTGGAGGGAAGGATAGTCAGGCAAGGGTATTTCTGGCCCACCCTGGGCCGAGATGCAGCAGAGTTCGCAAGAAGATGTCATAAGTGCCAGCTGTTCGCCCCTCTTCAGCTACAGCCGGCCCAACGACTCAGGAGTATCATGGCCCCCTGGCCCTTCGCGATCTGGGGAATGGATTTGGTTGGGCCATTTCCCCAAGCCAGCAGTCAAAGAAGGTTCCTCCTAGTGATGATTGACTACTTCTCCAAGTGGATGGAGGTGAAGGCACTGGCCAAGGTGACCTCCCAGGCGATCAGGAACTTTGTTTGGGGGGAGATCATCTGTCGCCATTGGCTGCCCCAGGCCATCGTCACGGACAACGGGCCCCAGTTCGCCAGTGCAGAGTTCACCAGCTTTTGCGAGCAGCTTGGGATCGACCTCAGGTTCGCCTCGGTCCATCACCCCAGGAGCAACGGGCAGGTGGAGGCCGCGAACAAGATCATCGTCAACCTCCTCAAGAAGAAGGTGGAGAATTTGAATGGGAGCTGGGTGGAGCAGCTCCCCGCAGTTCTTTGGGCCCTAAGAACTACCACTAACACGGCTACAGGGGAGACCCCTTCAAGCTCTCCCATGGGTGCGAGGCAGTGCTCCCCGTGGAATTTGAAGTCCAAACGCCGCGAGTCGTGGCGGACAAAGAGGTCCGAGAAGAATGACAAGCCGAGAACGAGGAGGAGCTGAGACTCTCCCTTGACATGGTGGAAGAATTGAGGGACCTTTAGGCTGTCCGACAGGAGGAGGTAAAAATAAGGATGGCCAGATACTTTGACAAGCATGTTAGGGTCAAGCAGTTCGTGGAAGGAGACCTGGTGCTGAAGAAGGTGGATGCGGCAGGGAGGTCGGCACCCGTAGGGAAGCTCAATCCCAGCTGGGAGGGACCATTTATTGTAAAGGAAGCTCTAAAGTCAGGAAGCTACCGACTCCAAAATGTAGAGGGCAAGACCCTGGGTCACACTTGGAGTGGTGACGACTTGAAGCATTTTTTCCCCTAAAGCATGTAAGTGACACTTTCATTATAATAAATTTCTTCAAACGCTCTAGTACGGTCATAGCCAGCCTGCATAGAGAATTGGAATATGTTTGGACCCTGAGAAGATCCCGCTACTAGGCTCTCACCTAGCTGGTAGGGCCGGAAGTCACTCGGTGTCATCCTTGGCCTCGAGAAGATCCCGCTGCCAGGCTCTCACCTAGCTGGCAGGGCCGGAAGTCACTCGATGGAATATGTTTGGACCCCAAGAAGATCCCGCTGCCAGGCTCTCACCTAGCTGGCAGGGCCGGAAGTCACTCAGTGTCATCCTTGGCCTCGAGAAGATCCCGCTGCTAGGCTCCCACCTAGCTGGCAGGGCCGGAAGTCACTATATGGAATATGTTTGGACCCCGAGAAGATCCCGCTGCCAGGCTCTCACCTAGCTGGCAGGGTCGGAAGTCACTCGGTGTCATCCTTGGCCTCGAGAAGATCCCGCTTCCAGGCCCTCACCTAGCAGGCAGTGCCGGAAGTCACACGATGGAATATGTTTGGACCCCGAGAAGATCCCGCTGCAAGGCTCTCACCTAGCTGGCAGGGCCGGAAGTCACTCGGTGTCATCCTTGGCCTCGAGAAGATCCCGCTGTCAGGCTCCCACCTAGCTGGCAGGGTCGGAAGTCACTCGATGGAATATGTTTGGACCCCGAGAAGATCCCGCTGCCAGGCTCTCACCTAGCTGGCAGGGCCGAAAGAAACTCGGTGTCATCCATGGCCTCGAGAATATCCCGCTACCACGCCCTCACCTAGCTGGCAGGGCCGGAAGTCACTCGATGGAATATGTCTGGACCCCGACAAGATCCCGCTGCCAGGCTCTCACCTAGCTGGCAGGGCCGGAAGTCACTCAGTGTCATCCGTGGGCCTCGAGCAGATCCCGCTGTCAGGCTCTCACCTAGCTGGCAGGGCCGGAAGTCACTCGATGGCAGTAGTTTGCGACCCAGAGCGAATCACGATGTCGGGCTCCCACCTAGCCGGCAGGGCCGAAAACTACTCAAATGGTGTTAATAATGGATTGGAATCGCAAAGATTAGCAGAAGGGGGGGGGTCTAGCATAACCACCCAGCCCCTAGATTCGCGACCGGGAGGAGGCGAGAACCCGGGTCGCGTCGCAAAGGGGTCGACCCGCAAGGGATCTGATGTCTCGGGCAAACAGCGAGCCGCCTCGCCTCGTCTGGTCAGCGAGTAGCCTCGGCAGCAGAGGCCGTGCCGCTGATACATGTCGCCCACAGCGGGACGACCTGTCGGGCCTCCTATAACTCCTAAGCCGAATCCGTAGGCATACGACCTCGTTGACGCAACGCGAGGTGAGCGGCAGCGAGCGTGAAAACGGAAAAATTACATCGCGCAATGACAGCAGACAGACGTAAGTAACGAGTGGGGAAGCATTTATAAGAGCATTAATAGACGAAAATCAAAAAGCATAGGCGCGGCCCGCGCTTACATCTCAAACGGCAAAAAGAACATAGTGTACACACCTAATAAACAAATGTCAAAAAGCGGGGGCGACGCGAGATCCGGGGCGGGAAGTCCTAGATGGGCTGGAAGGACTTATCCCCGGGATCCGGCACAGGGAGGAACAGTGCCGGCACCACGTCGCTCGCCGAGAGTTCCGCGGCCTCGCTCTTGAGGAGATCCGCACGCCGCAACATCTGCATCGTGTACTTTGCGGCGCTGGCGGAATTTTTCTGCATCAACACTTCCAACTCGTGGTCAGAATGATGATCGAGCGGGCAGCCCCTGTTATCAGGCGGAGGGACTGCAGCGGCAGCCTCCAGCTCGCGCACCCGCGCCTGCAGCGCCGATTTGTCCTGAACAAGGGTGGCGATCTCGGCACCCATCCGGCTCACCGTCGCAGCGTCCTGGGGAAAGGAGAGAGAATCGTAAGGTGAATTCGCGAGAAGTGGCGGTTATTGAGGGTGAACACGTACCACCCCACCCAGGTACTGCGCGAGGGCCTCCTCCGCCGCATCGGCCCGTCTCCTCTGAAGATCCGCGTCCTCCTGAGCAAGCTTCCGGGCCTCCTCCCTCTCGTCTGCCAACTTCTTGAGGGAGGTGGCGTTCCGCTCCAGCTGGGTGCAGCACCTCCCAACCATATGGGCTAGCTCCAGGCCGCGCAGCTGGGCCCGTGCACTCTCGTGAACCAGTACTCGCGTCGCCTCTTTGTCATAGATAGCGGCGTCCTCTCGCGAGTAGAGGCCGAACGAGAAGTTGTAGGCCTCCCCGCCGATGGTCTCCTGCTCCAGCCAACTCGGCAACAAGGTTGAGACCACCGTGCGATTCGAGTCCTTGTCCCATGACAGAAGCGGAACGCCAAGCTAGTCCAAATACTTCTCGTCGTAACCAAAGTTGTGGTGCACTCTCGGCACCGGCTTCGCAGCCGTTTGCGACCCGTACGGCGGTGCAGAAGTGCCTGCCACCCCGCCGGGGGCGTCACTGGACGAGGCGACCATTTGGGGGAACCCTCGGCCGGAAGAACCGCCGGGGCCTTGCCTTTCCTTTGGCCACCGGCGGGCTGCTGGCCTGTAGGCTTCGCCATCTTGGGCGGGGGAGCGGGCTGACCGCCGCCCGACCACTTCTTGGCAGGGACCGATGGGGCGTCGCGCTGAGCGGTGTCTGTGGCCTGGGCTCGGGCGAGGACCCCAGGGGCGATCCGAGCGCTCTCGTAAGGGGGATGAAGGGGAACGTCCCGCTCGCCTGCCAAGAGTAGGGGGTGAGACAAAGAAGAGAAGGGTAAGGCAGAGCAGTAGCGAGTGGCAAACCTCCCCCAGGCGGGATGGCGGTAAGGTCATCAAGATGGCGGCGCAAGTACGCGACCTCGAAGTTCTTCCCGGCGAAGAACCCGCACAGGTCGGCCTCGTGGCCCCCTAGGCTGGGTGGGCGGTAACTCACCTCGCTGAGCTGCACCGGCGAGAAGGGGACGTTGCCGAAATCCCCTTTGACGAACATGAACTTTTTGAGCCAGTTGTGACTATTATTTACGGTCTCCCGCACCTTGATGTCGGCGCTGGAGAAATAGGCGGTCCCGTCCCGGTTCGCCCGGAAGGAGAATAGCTTCCAGAAAACTGCGAGACTGAACTCGACTCGCTCTTCCCGCAGAAAACAGGCGAACCCCACTATAAAGGCTATGGAGTTCGGGGTCATCTGCCCCAGGACGACCCCGAAGTACTTCAGGACTTGGCGTACCTCGGGCCACAGGGGAAGCCGCAGATCCACCTCGAAGTGGGCCAGGGGTATGGCGAGCTCGTCCCTGGATAGGTCGTTGATCTTTTCTCCTTCCCCTGACCGTCTCGCCGAAACGCCCGGTGGGACGTGGTCGCCGAGGGCATCCAGGTACTCGCGTTCCGAGATGACGGCGTGAGGAAAATCGTGCTTTGAGAAGGTCCAGGCGCATTTGCTTCGCCCGTCCGCATCGCCGCCGCCACCGCCCATTTCCACCGAATTGCCGCCAAACGTGCGAGACAGATCCAGAAGGCGAGCACGAGCCGTGCTTCGCGGAGAGCAGGAAGCGGGAGAGTGTTTTGAACCGGTGAGAGAATAAGAGCCGGCAAAGCCTATTTATAGGGAGAAAGAAAGGGCGGGAAACTTCCCGCCGAATGAAGGGGTGCGTGTAGCAAAAATCAGCCCGACGGTTCGACTTCCCGGTGCGCAACCGCACCGCCAAGGCCGATCAGCCGCGGTTCTCGCCCGGCCGCATCCGCGCAGAACTTGAGCGGGCGAGTCTCGGCCCGCACCCGCCCGGGATTCCGCGCGAGTCGGGGAGACTCCCGGCGGGCGAGCCCCTCGGCTCGCCCCCGCCCCGATCGGCGGGGCGGGTAGAGCGAATCTATTCCCTGACCTGCCCTCCCCCCCAGAGGGAGGGAGCGCAAAGTACGCGAGTACCCTCGAGCCCGCCCGGCAGAGAATAAAGGCAACAACGTGGTAATTTCAACATACATCAGCAGCAGAAAATTAGGCACATAGGCGGGCAAAGAGAGTTGCAAATCGTTATAGATACAGGATAACTTTGAAATAGTAGCGACCGGGCGATATCCCGCAGGCTGGGAGAAGGGAGGGTGGATCAGTACTGGATCCACTTCCACCTGCCCCGCTGTTGCATTCCGGATCGCGGCGGCATGCGAGGATAGTGATAGTCGCGCACCGCCACCAGCTCCTGGTGGGCCAGGCCAACTTGCTCCGAGGCATTCCTTAGGCTCTCCTCGGCCCGCGTGATGTGCACACCAGGCGAAGTGACCTCGCCACCTTCTGCAGCGCGTGGGGCCCCCTCCAGGGCCGCGAGCCGAGCCTCGGTGTCGGCCTTGTCTTGGTCGACCCTCTTCACGAGCTCCTGGAGAAGCAGAGTATGTTTCTGGAACAGCCGCGTCACCTGCCTCTTCATCCCCACCGCATCAGCCGGGTCGCCCAGGAAATCTGAAACACCCTCCACGTCAGGTGGAGGCGAGTACCCTTCGCTCATCTCCGTTTCGGAGGAGACCATGTTGTAGCCTATAAAAAAGGGCAATTCATAAGGAACAAGCGAGAACAAGGGTAAGCGCTAAGCACGAACTTACCAGGGGTTGGCACGTTGTCCGTACCGATAGAAGGGCGAGAGGAGCCCGGCCGACCCTGAAAAGGTTCCCCCTCGAGGGCCGCGAGAGATTTCCCTAGTCCGGGGGGAACTGGCGGACGGGGGTATTCGGGGGTGGACGGTCCAGACCTGAAGGACTACCAGCCCTCTCAGACGACAAGGGAGGGGGGCGATCCTCCCCTCGGTCCTCCTCATCCTCACGAGGCGGTGCCTGCAAGACGAGGGGTCAGAGACGTAGCAACAAGCCGAGGAGGTAGGTCGCATACCTCAGGAGCGACCTCATCACCAGCCGCCGAGCTAGAACCCGGGAAGTTATTCGCCGGGGACCGCCTCACGATCTTCCCCTTAACCGGCCTGAAGAGAGGGCCGGGAGACCCGCGCGCTAACCAAGGGGCAGCCTTGAGGGTCCTCCTCCCGAGTCTTCTGGCCCGCATCCGCCAGGCGAGCTCGCACTTCTTCGCTGACCGGCATCAAGAAACTGCAGTCTGTTCAGGAAAAATGAGAGGGTCTGGGGAGCCCCCCTGGGCTCTGCGGTATATTTATAGCCGAATAGTGGGGCCCACCAGAAGATTCCCTGCCAGCTCAGCACAAGTACTCGCCGAACACGCGGGTTGGATGATTCTTTCCGAGCTTGTATCAAGCTCAAAAAGAGCAGGGATTGTGTACAACCCCGTGTTCGTCGAGCGGATCTAGCCCTGCGACCCGCACCCAAGCAGCGAATAGACATGCGGCAGGGGGCTGGTCCGCTCCCGCTCATTTCAGGCGAGCGAGCCGGGCGAGACGGCTCCCCTACTCTCCCGCTCGCTCAGAGAATCACCGACCAGAGCGGGGGGTGCCCTTCGTCGCACCAGTACTAGCGAATGGGCTCGGCAACCTGTGACCTGCGAGCTGGTCGGAGGGTCGCGATGGTCACCAGCCCGCCCCCTACACGCGACCTGGTCGCCTGCCCGCCGCGACAGAGGACTGGCGGGTCGCGGCAGTCCGGCTCGCGTTCGCCCAGGAAGAATAGGCGGGCCGCTGGAGCCAGGTCGCGCCCGCCTCCCGCGGAGGGGAATTTGAGGCTAGCTGACTCCCCATGGGTGCGGATAGCCTCTCGGAACAGCGGAGCCACGCTGTTGGCAGAACAGGTTGGACTGCACATAGCTGTTCAAGACAACGGAGTTTGGCTGTTGGCAGACCCAACCCAGGGCTTTTTGGTATTTTCAGGTCAGTTCTTCTGGTTATTGGCAGTTCAGATTCCAAAAAACTATAAATAAGACCCAAGGGGTACCTCAGAAGGCACGCTTGGAGTGCCTCCTTGCTCCTATTTTCAAGTGCTTTCTGAGGGTACCTTAGCTCGGCTTCTGGCTAAGGAGGGGAAGTGCTCAGAGATCTTCCGGGTTTGTGGCGGGACCTCCCTGCCGAGCCCTTGGGTCTGTTTTTTTTGCCTTCTTTGTTGTTTTTCTTGCAGGAGCAAAGTAAGCGCGAGACCACCCCTTCCCCAAGGGTCGAATTCCACAAGAGACCGGATTCCGGTTTCAACAGCGTATGGGTCTCGGCAGTTGAAAAGTCATGAAAAGAACTACTCGACGCATGATTTGGAGTTCACAGCGGTGATATTTGAATTGAAATTGTGGAGACACTTACTTTACGGCGTGCAGTGTAAAATCTTTACGGATCATAAAAGTTTGAAGTACGTCTTCACGCAAGAGGAACTTAATCTGCGCCAACGGCGATGGCTTGAATATGTAGCTGATTATGATGTGGACATTCAGTATCATCCCGGGAAAGCTAATGTTGTGGCCGATGCTTTGAGTCGTAAGACAGGTAAATTATTTCATCTTTCAGCCGACCGTCTAGTGGAGGAATTTCTATTGATGGATATTGTCGTGGGAAGATATGAACCACAAAGTCATTCGGCAGTAGAAGAACGGTCATGGATGGTGCTTGCAAGACAACATCAAAAGGACGATCCTGATCTTTTACATTTATTTCTTCGGACTGAAAAGGGTGAATTACCGGATTTTTCTATTGACGATGGGGGCACGTTAAAGTATCGCGGTCGATTTTGTATCCCCGCAGTTGGAGACATTCGCGATATGGTGTGTCGGGAAGAACATGGCTCAAGTATGGCCAACCATCCAGGCTCAACTAAAATGTACCATGATTTGAAACAAATTGTCTGGTGGTATGGAATGAAAAACGATATAGCACAATTTGTATCTGAATGTCATACCTGCAAGCGGGTGAAAGCTGATCATGGGAGGCCTGGTGGCAAGTTGACATGGAAGTGGGAAAGCATTTCAATGGATTTTATTACAGGCTTACCAAGATCTCCACGAGGACATGACTCCGTATGGGTGATCGTGGATAGCTTGACCAAGTGTGCTCACTTCATACCATTTAAGGTCAACTACCCGATGACGACAATAGCGGAGCTATATTTGAATGAGATCATCCGACTGCATGGTGTGCAAGTCAATATCATTTCAGACTCGGATTCCCGATTTACTTCTCGTTTCTGGAAGAGTCTGCAAGAGGGTTTGGGGACGGATTTGAGGTATTCCACTGCTTACCACCCTCAGACGAATGGCCAAATGGAACGAGTAAACCAAATCGTGGAAGATATGATTCGATGCTACATTCTTGAGTATGGCGGAGCATGGGATGAACGTTTGCGCCTTATGGAGTTTGCATATAATAACAGCTATCAAGAAAGCTTGCAAATGGCTCCGTTCGAAGCTTTTTATGGGCAACGATGTCGGACTCCCCTATTTTGGGCTGAGGTTGGCGAGCGGCCTTTGTTGGGCCCATAGGCGCTCGAGGACATGGAACTTGTCGTACGACTTATTCGGGAGAAGCTCCGGATCTCCCAAGAGAGATATGAAAAGTACGCCAACCGGCGAAGGTCAGAGTTAGAGTTTGCAGTGGGGGATTTCGTCTTCCTGAAAGTCTCCCCAATGGTTGGAATTAAAAGGTTTGGAAAAGAATGCAAATTAGACCCAAGATTTGTGGGTCCCTTCAAGATTCTTGCGCGAGTTGGTGCATCCGCTTACAAAGTAGAATTACCCGTGAACTTTCCTGATGTTCACGACGTGTTTCATGTCAGCCAACTTTGCAAGTGTGTGCGGAATGATAAGCAAGTTTTGGATATTGTGCCGCAGTTGGCGCCGAACCTTTCTTATGTGGAGATGTCCATCCGTATTTTGGACTCCTAAGATCGCGTGTTGCAAAAAAAAAAGATTCCTATGGTCAAGGTGCTATAGAAAAATCAGAATGTGGAAAGCGCGACGTGGGAGCTCGAGTCAACAATGAGGGCGGCTCACCCTCAGTTGTTGCCGTAAATAAGCTGGTATGTGAATTAGTGTTTTTGTTTGATTACTCATTTGATTTATATAAGAATGATTGAAAAGTTTCGAGGCGAAACTTTTTGTTAGGGGGAGTGACTGTAACGCCCCGTATTTTCGTTGAATGATTGCATACGCTTGATGGGCGTTCTGTTGGCTTTAACCGTTGTTCAAGCATGGTTTTCACGCGGGCTTGCGAGTGGCTGTTTTGGTAGCCTAGTTGCACGATTCCCCAGCAAGCCGGAGTCCAATTTGGGGACTCGGTGAGGCCTCTTAGGGAATGCTTGCACTTTTACGAGCCCGGGTAAGGTTGCACAAAACGGGTTGATTGTATGGAAGATGTGTACCGGAAACAAAAAGGGGGTAAAAAGTCCTTAAGGAAGAAATGGTCTAGGACGAAACAGAAACACTTTTCAAAATAGTGAAAATGGTCATTTTTTTGAGTGACACGGCCTAGGACACAGGCGTGTCCCAGGGCGAGTCCATCTCGGGATGCATTTTGGCTTTGTGGTCGTCGAACTTCGTTCGACGAAGTTGCGGGAGGAACACGCCCCCCGACACGGGCGTGTCGGGGCATGACCCAGGGCGTGACCTGGGGCGTGACCTCCTTGACTCGACGAATTTTCTTGCGGCGAGTTGAGCTCGACGAATGGGGTACACGCCCCGTGACACGGGCTTGTCACGGGCCGTGTCCCGCTATGTCGAGTGTCGAGTGTCGAGTGTCGGGTGTCGAGAGAGGGGACACGGCCTGTGACACGGGCGTGTCACAGGACGTGTCCAGCTTTGTCGAAGTGTCGAAACTTTTGGTCGACGAGATGTCGAGACATGGGTTACACGCCCTAGGTCACGGGCGTGACCGACCCATCACGGGCGTGTACCTGGCCGTGTACCTTATGGATAAACTGGAAATTGTCGGAGTCTGCGCCGCTTAAGGTACACGCCCTGTGACACGGGCGTATCACAGGGCGTGACAGGCCCGAAAATTGACTTTTTCAGTTTTTTTTGTGCCGTTCGTTTCTCTGATTCTGGATCAAGTGGTCCAGCTCTGTCCTGGAAGAAGTAAAGCCGAGAAGAGAGTTAATTTTCTCCTCACTTCATCTTTCTCCACCCTCTTCTTCATCTTCTTCCTCATTCCAAAGGGCACTCAAGGGATCAAAGCTAAGACAAGGGAATGAAAGAGAGGAGCAGCCATCACGGTGTTGTCTCGGTTCAGGCAAGCGCTGTCCTCCACCCTTGCCAATCTTGTTTTTTGTTCTTTGATTCTTGCAAGTGTAGCTAGTTTTCTTACCACTCTTGTTTTTTTGTTTCCTTTTCTTGCTTAAATTGCACTTTGTCTAAGATGCTAGTTTTGTTCATCTTGTCATTCAAGAATTTTCCAATCTTTGTGCTTACCACTTGTTCATCTAATTTTGCCATGTTTTACCTTGTATTCCTCTATTGTTTACCTTTCTTGTTCATACAATTAGAGATCTTGTTGTGTTTAACCGGCGTTGTTACCTGTGGGGTTCGCTTATGGTGCAGTAGAGACCCAAATTCTATCAAGTTTGACATAACTTGGGCAAGTTGTAATCATGAGTGTGGACGATGAACTGAAATGGGTTTAGCTTGTATGTTGGTGAGTTTTGCGAGGCGAATTGTGAACCATGGCAGGAGCGTTGGTGTGAGGATTCGGTAAGGGGTGGTGTGGTTTCAGCCTTGGTGGCCACCGGGTTTTGATTTGTGGTGTAGAGCACCGTTTTGGCCCCGACTTGGGCTGGCTTTTATTGGTGCGTTCCACTTTAGGGCCGCCACCAAAAGACCCTTGCAGAATCAAACTTAACCGCTGCTTATGTTTCACTAGTATAGTTGTTTCTTGCTCTAAAGATGATGGAATGGGCATGTGTATGGCTTTTTTGCTCCTGCGGGTTGATCAGGACTTGATGAGAATTTCATGCACTTGATGCGTTACATGTTGGGTTGGCAGTGTTTAATACTTATTTTCCACCCTGTTCTTTTCACTCGTTTACATGAAATTTCTACGGGGTCGGTAAGCCCCTTCGTTATATTTTATGAACGTAATGCTCTATTTTTGTAGCTTTGATGATTGCTGAGGTGTTCTTTCTTGAATGCCTCAGGTGCAGGTTGTAGCCGGTTGAGCGGCTAGTGCTTGGGTAGAGTCTCTTTGGAGCTAGCCGAGCTTACCTAGCGAGGTAGTTCTTTACTTTGTTGTACAGACATATATTCGCCCCAATGGGTTCGTGTCAGCTTGTTGGCGCCCATTGGTGGTTTTTCTTTACTTGCTACATATAAATGCTATACTGCTACTATGACTCATTTGCATGAGATGATGTCTACTTGCTCTTGGGAAGGGTTTATGGTAGGTTGCATTAGGTATTTTTAAGCTAAACAAAACCTATTATTGTATAACATTCATAACATGTTTTGGTCACCTAACAAGTATTTTCCAAACAACGTAAAAAGGATGATTTCTTATATTATTATAAATCTAGAATGCATATAGGAGATCGTCATGAGTAAACTAAAGTATTTTCCGCCGCATACAAACACACGTTTTGATCCCTAATGCCGAGGGATACGGCCAGCAAACTAAACGGTTTTCTTGCATATAACTGATGATTTTCAACTACTAAGTAAGCGTCGAGGTTTTGCCTGAGCGTGTGCAGTTATCCCCTGCACGACGTGGCATCATAACACGTAGTTCCTCTTACTCTGATACGATGTACTCGTTGAGGAAATGCGGGTTGTGACATGACACGCCCGTGTCACCCCCTCTTACTCGAGTACTTTTCCACCTACTCGACTACATTTTGACCTACATGAGAACTACTCGAGTATGAGCGGGACACGCCCTGTGACATGCCCATGTCACAGGCCGTGTACCCTCTACCCGACAATCGTCGAGCGTAGTTCGTCGAGCTAGAGAAAGTCGTCGACCACGGGAGGACACGGCCTGGGTCACGCCCCCGACACGCCCGTGTCACAGGCGTGTACCTCCCGAAAATTCGTCGACCGAACTTCATTGAACGCACTCAACCCAAGCAGGACATGCCCTGGGACATGCCCGTATCCCAGGCCGTGTCAACCAATCTTTTTCCGTTTCTCAAATTTGGGCGGTTACAACCCTCCCGTCCTTCAAAGAAATTTCATCCTCGAAATTTGGCTCACTCCAATCAGCCACAAAACCACTGAATGTTGCACCATTCACAACCATGCACATGAACAAAGCGAGTCGGGTTTGAGCTCAGCGGCCATGGCTTGTCTCACCCCAAGGCATCGCACAAACAAACCAAACATACAACACATACATCTAGCACATCCCTAACTTCCAATTTGTACACATGCAGCCACAAAATTAATCAGGTGATCAAAACCAAACACATCATCAAACTTAGCATAATCGAGCGATCACTTCCATATCACAAGTGTGCACCATCACGCCAACCTATAACATGACATATAACATATACAACATGATATGTACAAAAATAGCCTCAGTAGGTACATTATCAGGAACTATCCAAGCAACTATCCTTACTTTCGCTCAACCTCCCGATTTTGCAGTTCTCGCGAAAGAGCCAAATTAAACACTCGAGGCTGAATTTCACCAAGTGAGCTTTGCGACTCTTGCACTTCCAAATTATGCAATCGAGGTTGCGTCCAAGATGCAGATGATTCGGCCACTACTTTACCTTTTTCTTCATAAGACACACCTGTCTTTTTCTCACTTCCTGCAGGGGAATTCCAACAAAATTTGGCTATATGTCCTTGCTTCCCGCATTTATAGCATATACATGTATCAACACGTCCTGACCCATAAGTCTCCCCCGAAGAAACAGTCGACGGAGTTGATTCAGCAGGCCTAAAACTCTTCTTCTCTCGTCTTCTAAACTCTGACTGCTCCGATTGAGGCACTTTAAACTCTGTTTTCCACTGCCAGTCTCTTATTCTCTTGTACCCACTTCAAATCATTCTCCAAGCACGGGCTGTATCGACCAATGCTTGGAAGCCTTGGTTCACTGAACTCGGGTGTGTCAACCGCAACTCGTCACGCAATCCCTCATAAAATCGATTCGTCCTTCGCGCTTCCTCCGCGAAGGTAGACCTCGCATATCTCGCCAGTCTAGTAAACTCATGCAGGTATGTATCAATATCTTGCCTCACCCTGCACCATGCGTTGAAACTCATTTTCCATCGCAATCCGCTGCGACACTGACACATAGTTGGCTAAAAACAATCGGGATAATTCATCCATTGAAACCTCCGCTAATCCACGTCCTTCCAAATGATGCACCTCCATCTCGTCCCACCACAGTCTCACATCTCCTTCCCACAGAAAAGTGGCTAACGTCACTTTCTGCTGCTCTGTCATGCTGATTGCAGTCAGGATCATCTTTACTCGAGCCAACCAATCTTTCGCCTGCGTTGGAGAGCGTGCTCCACCAAACATAGGTGGATGAAACTCCATAAAGCTTTTTAATGACTCGTCTATTGCTTGTACCTCCACCACCGCTGCAGCACGCTCTTGCCGGACACCAGTCTGTACTGGTACTCCTGCAGGCCTTGCCTGTCCAATAGGCTGTGCCTGTGACACCGCAAGCACTGTCTCTGTCACCACCCATATGGTCTCCGCCGAAGGAGGCGTAGGCGCTTCAACGGGTGCTGCACTCTCATCCAATCGTTGGGGATCCGACTGACCATCACCACTCCTCGCCACATGTCAATGTGCAAAACACCATTAATCATTCATATCATAACGATACTTATACATTGACTACACACTCACACACTTCACGTGCATGAAATACATTCCTAGTGGACATTTGTGAGTTCAATTATGTTCTCTCCTCCCAAACAATCTAAACCTGGCTCTGATACCACTTTGTAACGCCCCCACTCGTCACATGGCATATAACGTTCGGTCCGGCCGGGGCCCTCACCCCATATGTCACACTGGCCTTAAGGCCTTATAGATTTCTCTTTGCACAAATATATTTTCGTACATCAGCATGTAGGACAGCCACACATGAAATCCAACCACGTTTCTTTCGCACGGCCTACAAGGGCCTTGAGCACCAATCTTTCCATTCCTGCTCATTGCCATGCAAGCAGCAATACCTGCAATTCACCATCCAATCCAAACAGAAAACAAAGTAACGGTCAGCATTAGCTGGCCACTTATAACGACCCCACCCCTTACCCGGGGCAATGGTTCATTCCCTTTATGCATAGCCATCATAATTTCTTTCAATCTATCAATCACAGATCATATCACAAACTCCGGTCTCCACCGGACGCTCCGTGCACTTAGGGCACCTTCTGGGTCTACCGGATATACCAGTCATACACCGTCGATCGAGGCTCTTCACTTCTTGGTTGGGTGGTTCAAGCCTAGTCCACCAATCTCACTATTGGCGACATGCCGTCCATACCACTCAGAGGTACTACCTCGCAGCATTCACAAACAACTGGAGCAGATCGACCCACACTATGTGGTGTAGCAAGCCGGGTTTACCAATGCTCCCCAGGCATTACCACCCATCGACCCCTCACCTATTCCTGATCGACCCACCCTTGTGGTACAGCAAGTCGGGTTTAACTCGGCTCCCCAGGCATTGCCGTCAATCGATCCCTCATCTATCCAGATCAACCCACCCTAGTGGCGTAACAGGACAGGTTTATCTCGTGCTCCCATTATCTCACGCTCCACAGGCGTGCTACCAATTGATCTCTCATCATAACCAGGAGCTTAACCAAAGCCTCCATACAACCATAACCAATATTCAGTCATTCATACACAACCATTCACTCAAAGCATAAACCTTTCACAGCATCAAATCCATGGAGTCGTCTCCGATTTACCCATGATCATCACCAATCCAGACTACCCGTCCAGATGGGCTTTACACAGCATTCCTATACCGTACTGACACTTCCGGCTCTAGATGTAAACTCAACTAAGGAATCACTTCCGCGATCCACCTCTTGGTGGAGGATTCCACATACATGCATAAAGAAAGAACTTCGATGTCCAAGAAGGAGATCGTTACCCTTGAAGATCGCTTCAGAGCCATGAATCCGCCGGATGGAAATCACCATCTCAGCGTTGCCTTCACGAAACCGTTCTCGGATCATCAATCCGCACTACGCAGCCCCGCTAGCAGCGGATTTCCTCCTTCCTCCTTTCCTTCCCTTGCCCTCTCTCTCTTTCCCTCTCTTGGAATGAGAAGAAGAAGAAGAAGAAGATGAAAATGAAGAGATAGTCATCATTTCTCAGCCATATAACAGCAAGGAGCAATCTGAAACATCAGATCCCATGGGAAGAAAAGGAATGGCCAGAAAATTCCTGAAAATAACTTTCTCGGGTCTGACACGCCCTATGACTGTAACGCCCTGAAACTCAAAAGAGCGACGGGAGGCGTTTTGGGCCAAATCTGGTATTTGGCAGGAGGCACACAGCCAGGGACATGGGCGTGTCCTAGGGCGTGTCAGGCTTGAGTCGATGATTTGGCCGCGAGGTCGACATTTTTTGCTCGACGATGCGTCAAGACAGGGCACACGGCTAGAGACACGGGCATGTCTCAGGGCATGTCGAGCCCGTATCGACGATCGGCCCGGGAGTCGACGAACTTCACTCGACGATGTGTCGAGACAAGGCACACGGCCTAGGACACGGGCATGTCCAAGGCCATGTCAGGTAGTCAACGAACTTCGCTCGATGAAGTGTCGAGATAGTGAACACGGCCTGAAGCCCAGGCATGTTCGGGTTTGACACGGGCGTGTCACATAGGACACGAGCATGTCCATTACCCGTGTGAGTCTCGGGTTGTTTTCGGGGCTGTGTCGATGGGGGTACACGGCCAGCCACACGGCCGTGTCAGTTGGAACACGGGCGTGTTAAGTCAAACACGCGTGTGTCGGATGCCCGTGTGTTTTTCCAGATGCGTCGATTTTGACGGCGAATGAGGGACATGGCCCTGGACACGGGCATGTCCCAGGCCGTGTTCGGCCCACGTTTTACTTTTTAGCTACGAATCGTAGCCATTTGTTTCCTTATTTTGGGATCCGACGGTTGGGGGTTGTTCCTACTGGTATATAACCGGGATTGGGCCTTTGAAACCCTCATTTCTTTTGAGTGGTTCTCTTTCTAAGTGAAGAGAGAGAGGGGAGCAAAGGAGGAAGAAGAAGCCTAGATCTGGTCATCGGCAGAGCTTCGGAGCTCCAAATCGCGAACTGACTTCGGATCTACGGAGGCAAAGAGAGTGTGGTGCTTTTCATCCGCTTACATTTCCATGGCGCCAAGAAAGAACGCTAGGGTAACGATTCTCATCTTGAGCATGTGAAGCTCTCCTTTTTTGCATAGGAAGCCCCCTCTCGCGAGTTTGCGGTGAGTTTGAGGCGTTCCTACGGGTAGACATCAATAGTCCCCGTTGTGTAAGTCCGTATGCGAGAACGGACATAGGCATGTTGTGTGAAGCCTACCCGGACATGTTGGTCTGGATCAGTGATGTTGCATTGCATAAATATCGGAGAAGACTCCGTGCGATTGTTTGTTTTTCGGGTTTTCTATGTGGTAGATTGCAACAGGGAGCTTTGGGGATTAACCCTAAGGTGCACCCGAAAAACTGTGTTGGATCCCTAGTTGATTTGGGCTAGATTCACTGACTTAGGATTTGACCCAACCTGTATAGCCAGGGTCAATTTTGAGTCTTAGAGTCTAGGGCAAGTCCTTAGAGTCAACTTCAGATGGACCAGCTATCAACAAGACCATCAGAGACTCCAGACTTAGAAGATTTCAAGACTAAGTAAAATGAGTTCGACGTTCGTCGAACTCAGCTCGATGAAAGGTGTTCTGCGCTCGACGATCGTGAGACATTTCTTGGTGCTGAGCTCGACAATCTTAGTTCTCTGTTCGACGAAGACTGAGTTTCTACATCAAGCTAAAGTCAGGACAACTTCAGAATTTTTCTAAGTCCAGCTTCAATCTTTGGTCGACGAAATAGATTCTGAGCTCGACGAACTTGGACCTCAAGTTCTCAACTTCTCAGGTCGACGAAGTCAGCTTCTCAGGTCGACGAATGCAGTACTCTACTCGACGAATTCTAAACTCAGAGTATTTGTGTCGACACTTAGGGCATGTGTCGACACCAGACAATTTGTGTCGACACCAAAAGATTTGAGTCGACACCAGGATATCAGTCAACACCAGCTCATGTCGACACCAGAGGATTTGAGTCGACATCAAGATCAATCAGTCGACACCAGCTTATGTCGAAACTAAATATCAGTTACCCAGAATATTTTGACTAAGTCCAGAACTGTTCTCAGCTAGACGAATTTGTATCTTAGTTCGACGAATACTGTCTGACAGCAATGATTATCTGCTAGACGATATCGATTCTCAGCTCGATGAATGAAGATTGTCTGGTCGACGAACTCACTCAAACTCAGCTCGACGAACTCAAACTCAGCTCGACGAATTGCATTCTTCGTTCGACGATTCCAGATTAGGTCTTCTTCTGTTTTCCCGTCCCGTTTCTTGGCGATGATTCCTGAACAATTAATTCCAGATCTTCTCAGAATGTTACCGTTAGAACGTGCAATTAATCTTGGATTATCTCATGCCATTTTTGCATGGGACAGTTAGGGAAATCATTGAATGCCGCTTCTTTCTAAGGCCGACTGCAATTACTGCTAAAACATTCAAATTTTGAATGTTCTCAGTCAGTCAAAAAAATAGAAAAGAAAAGAAAGGATCAAGGACTACAACACACAAGATACAGAAGCAATACAGACAATCAGGCAGATACTTAGATTGCACAGAAGAACAAACATACAAAATTTAAAGTTCTACAACAATCAGCCTTGACCGGAGAACAACTTCATCAAGAAGAAGAGGAGAACATTCAAATACTATCAAGAGTCTTCTTCTGTCAATTCTCAGGACAACTTCAAAGGACAACAAATATCAATCTGTCAAAGGCGTTCCTGAAGAAATTTCTAGTCCAGGCATTCTAGGTCTTTGAATGACCTATCACCCTGTAGCAGTGCTCCAGTTTTCCTGATACATTCAAGATCTCAGGGGGAGAAATTTCTGCTGAAATCAATCCACAGTCTTCTCAGTTGCTTTTGAGAAAGAGAAGACATCATCACCTCTTTTCAACTATTGTACAGGGTTTTAATTCCCTTCAAAATTATTCTGGTTGCAAGTCTCCTTCCAAAAGACTTGAGATTTTGGTTTTTGAGCACCTGAACAAAATGCTCATTGGTGTCAGGCACCTGATCAAAAACCTGAGTGGATTTCTACCAGGGTGGTAGAAGAGTGAATGTACCCAGGTTGGGAAACCACTATAAAATTTCTTGTGTCGTCTAGTTGCCCTTTATTTTTGTTTTGGCTGTGTTGTTCTGTGATTATTAGGTTGCTGTGCTTAGTTTATTTTGTTTGCTGACTTGTTCACCTAGGCTTACAACAAAAGTTGTAAAAAGTTTGAAGAAAGCACAATACTCTATTCACCCCCCTCCCCCGCTAGAGTATTTCAGATCTAACCTGCACTTTCAATTGGTATCAGAGCGAGGTTGGTTAAAATACCACACCTTAATTAGTTATACAGGCTAAAACCTGAACCACAAAGATCCCTCTTGTTAGATCTCTTTGTTTGTTTTTTTATTAGATTTATTTCTTCACAGAAATGGCCCAAAATAAAGATTATGCAAGCATCAGACCTTCAGTTTGCAATCTTAACAAGTTTGCCATCTGGAAGGCAAGAATCAGATTATATATGAATTCTATTGATGAGGATATTTTTTCTGTTATCTTGACAGGTGTGCCTCCAGCACCTGTAGGTTCTACGAGCACCTCCACCAACATGACTGCAGTACCTCCTCCATAAAACAATGATGCTTACAAGAAAGCCAAAATGGCAGATGCAAAGGCAATGAATATCTTGGCTCAAACAATGTCAGATGACATATTTCAAAAGGTGGCTGAGTGCACCTCAGCCAAGGACATTTGGGATTCCCTCAACCAAATGGTAGCTAGCTCAGCAGATGAGAGAAAAGACAGGAGATCCAATCTCATTTCCCTGTATGAGAACTTCAAAAAGGATGAGACAGAATCAGTGGCTGATATGTACAAGCAGGTTGAGTTCAATCATCAATGAGCTCAAAACCTTGGATAAGGACATCACCCTGACAGAAGTGAATGATAAGATATTGATATGCTTCCCTAACTGTTAGGATTCCAGAATCTGGCCAATCAAGGAAGCCAGAAGCCTAAATGAGATATCAACTGAATCTCTACTAGGCAAATTAAAATCTTATGAGCAGCTGATAAAATCAAGAGAAGCAGCAGAATAGAAGGCTACAACTCCAGTGAGAAAGGATCACAGCATAGCCTTCAAAGCAACTGAGGAAAGTGAGACATCAACTTCCAATGAGGAACTCATGAGCCTCTTTGCAAAAAGATTCTACAAGATGGCTAGAAAGGATTTTAGAAGGAAATCAACCAGACAGGATGATAAGCCCAAGTATGACAAGACAGCAACCAAGGAGGTTGTGTGCTTTGGGTGCAGAAAGCCTGGACACTACATCTCAGAATGTCCAGAAAACCAGAAGGACAAGAGCAGAGAAAAGGACTTTAGAAGAAAACACAGCAGCAGACCCTCCTCCAGCAAATACAAAAAGAAAGACAAGGGCTTTGTTGCTGAGACTTGGAGTGATACAGAGGAATAATCATCCTCCTCTAGCTCAAGTGAAGAAGAGGAAGAAGCTAGATCCAAGGAGGTTTGCCTAATGGCAATTGATGCCTCCAGGAGCAATTCTGGATCAGAAGGAGAATCTGAAGATGAAGTAGCCTTAGACTTAGAGGCAGATCAGGTTCATTCTAGTTTTGATTTTAATTCTGATTTATTTGAAACTGAATTCAAAACTATGTGCTTAGACTTAATCAATTCAGAAAAAGAAATAAAAACTCTTAGAGAAAGACTAGGAAGTCTTGAAACTGTTAACTCAAAAAACATTAAACAACAAGATCAACTAACCTTAGCTAATGAACAAATAATTAAATTAAAATCTGAATTATGTGAGGCCAAATAACTTGAGCAATCTCTCAACGGGAGAAGCCTCAAGCTGATGGACATTACAAGCACAGTGAATGCCAGATTAAATGGCAAACTGGGCTTGGGTGCTTCATCAAGTTTGCCCCCCATAATTAAGAAAAATATTCTTACAACCCCCATCAAATTAATTTCTGCTAAGGGAAAAGAAAAGTTAATAAACAAATCATTGACTGAAAACAATCCAAAACCTATAGACAAGAGAAACAGAAATCCGAAAACAGTTAATAAAAACAAGGTTCAGCAGCATTCGTCGAACGTAGATCGACGAAATGTGGCCAGTTCGTCGAACCCAGATCGACGAACGCTGAACGCAAATTTTAGTAATAACAATTCATCTAACTGCGATCGACGAACTTTGTATGGTTCGTCGAGCAGAGGTCGATGAACTTGGGGCACAGAAAATGACTACTGTCATTCTCTGAGAAGATGTCGACGATCTCATCCCTATTCGTCGAACTCTGGTCGACGAACTTACAATAATTCATCAAACCTAGAAAGACCAAACTTAAACCATTTCTCTTACAGAAACTCTAAGCCAACTAATAAGACATTTAATCCAGTAGCTGATTTGGTAATTCCACCTAGGAGATATCACCCCTTAGGTTATAAATCTCAACCTGCATTATCAGTGATATCAAGCTTTAATTTTCAACCAAATAAAGGACCCAAGATAACCTAGGTCAAGAACAATTGGGTTTTGTTTTTCATTACAGGTACAGGTGAAGAGCTGTCCAAGGGTAAGTCAGACCTGGTACTTGGACAGTGGTTGCTCCAAACACATGACAGGCAACAAGGCAAATTTATCGAATTACAAGTCCAAGCTAGGACCAAAGGTGATTTTTGGAGATTCAAACAGTGGCCAGTCAGAAGGATATGGAGCAGTAAAGATTGGAGCAGTTACCTTCAAAAGAGTGATATATGTAAGAGGACTCAAACATAACCTAATATCCATAAGTCAATTATGTGATGAAGGTTATCAGGTACACTTTAACTCTACTTCTTATTCTATTATTGATAATGAAAACAAAACTATTTTAATTGGACTTAGACAAGGCAACATATATCTAGAAGATTTTATTTCTGCCACAACTGATGTTTGTTTACTCAATATCACTAGTAATCAAAATGAGTTATAGCATAAAAGACTAGGGCATGTAAATCTTAAGAATATATCTAGGTTATCTAAAGACAACCTTGTTAGAGGTTTACCTTCTGGCCCCTATAAGAAGGAAAGCCTATGCAGGGCTTGTCAATTAGGAAAGCAAACTAAAACTAGTTTCAAATCCATTAATAAAAGTGATTCACCTAGGATATTGTATTTGCTTCATGTGGATCTATTTTGACCCATTGCAGTACAAAGTCTAGGAGGGAAGTCTTATACTTTAGTGATTGTTGATGACTTCTCTAGATTCAGTTGGATAGCCTTTCTGAGAGCTAAGTCAGATACATTTAAGGTTCTTACAGATTTTCTCAGGACCACACAGATTGAGTTCTCTACTCATGTTGCATTGATCAGAAGTGATCATGGCACAGAGTTTGAGTCTCTTCTTATGCATGAGTTCTGTGAGAAGGAAGGTATCAGGTAGTGCTTCTCAGCTCCTAGAACTCCCCAACAAAATGGGGTTGCTAAAAGGAAAAATAGGACACTCATTGAATCTGCAGGTACATTATTGACAGATGCTTACATGCCTCTATCCTTTTGGGCAGAAGTTGTAAATACTGACAACTATGTCCTGAACAGGAGTCTTATACATAAGCTGAAAAATAAGACCCCCTATGAATTACTTAAAGGGAAGAAACCTAAAATCACTTATTTTAAAGTTTTTGGTTGCATATGCTATATTCACACTAACAATAAAAGATACATTAGAAAGTTGAGTCTAAGGCTTAAGAAGGGATTTTTCTAGGATATTCCCAAGTAAGCAAGACCTATAGGGTTTTCAATAAATCCACTCTTAAAATTGAAGAGTCTGTTCATGTATCTTTTGATGAAGCTAACATGTCTTATAAGGAGAAAGAGATTTCTACCAGTAGCTTTTTGCAGGTTCCACAACTATGTGAGTCTATGGATGGACTAAACCTTACCCATGAGGTGTCAACCCATCCTACTTCACAGGTTGCTGAAGACAGTGAGGAAGAACTTCAAGAGGAAGTTGCTGAACTTCCCTAAACAGCTAGTACCATTCCTCAAGAGGAATTAATTACAGAAGCTGTTGCTCAACAAACTCCACCAACTGATCTTATCACCCTTAGAGATCACCCCAGATCTCAAGTGATTAGAGTCATTTTAGCAGGTGTACAGACAAGGCATCAACTCAACCAAGACTTGATGCATGCATGTTTTCTCTCTCAAATTGAACCTCTCACTATCCATGAAGCTGAGCAAGATCCCCACTGGATCATTGCAATGCAAGAGGAACTAAATCAGTTTGAGAGATGTAGAGTTTGGCATTTGGTTTCAAGACCTCATAACTACCCAGTTATTGGAAACAAATGGGTGTTCAGGAACAAGCTAGATGCTCAAGGGAACATAGTGAGAAATAATGCTAGGCTTGTTGCTCAAGGCTACAGGCAAGAGGAAGGAATTGACTATTACCATACCTTTGCCCCTGTTGCAAGGTTAGAGGCCATAAGAATATTAATTGCTTATGCAGCTCACAGGAGATTCAAAGTGTTCCAAATGGATGTCAAGAGTACATTCTTGAATGAAGTGCTTCAAGAAGAGGTTTATGTAGAACAACCTCCAGGTTTTATCTCTCTAACTTAACCCTCTTTTGTATTTAAATTTCATAAAGCTCTCTATGGTTTAAAGCAAGGTTCAAGAGCTTGGTATGAGACCTTAGCAAGCTTTCTTTTAGAGCATAAATTTACAAGAGGAACCATAGATAAAACTCTTTTCACTAGACATCATAAGGACCAAATATTGTTAGTACAAATATATGTGGATGACATCATCTTTGGGTCTACTGATCCCAAATTATGCAAGAGTTTTGCTGACCTCATGCATTCTAAATTTGAGATGAGTAGCATGGGTGAGCTTTCCTACTTCCTGGGTCTCCAAGTGAAGTAGCTCCCTGATGGTATCTTCCTCTCCCAAGCTAAGTATGCTAAAGAGCTTATTAAGAAGTTTGAGATAGGTGATGCTTCAGGAATGAAAACACCTATGGCTACTAATGCTGTTGTGGATTCTGATGCAGCAGGGAAACATATAGATCAGAAACATTATAGGGCAATTGTTGGATCCCTATTATACCTAACAGCTAGCAGACCTGATATAATGTTTGCCACATGCCTTTGTGCTAGGTTCCAAGTGAACCATAAAGAATCTCACTTTATTTTCCTAAAAAGAATTTTGAGATATATAAAGAGTTGTCCTAATCTAGGACTCTGTTATCCTGCAGAGTCAAAGTTTGAGTTAACTGGATACTCAGATGCTGACTATGCTGGATGTAGAGTGGACAGGAAGAGTACGTCTGGAACTTGCCAGTTCCTGGGTATGAGACTTGTCTCCTAGTTTTGTAAAAAGCAAACATCTGTGACTACATCAACTACAGAAGCAGAATACATGGCTGCTGGCAGCTGCTGTTCACAAATGTTATGGATACAAAACCAACTCCTAGACTATGGTGTCAACTTAAATAATTCAACATTATTTTGTGATAATACTAGTACTATTGCTATAGCACATAATCCAGTTCACCATTCTAGGACTAAGCATATTGAAATAAGACATCATTTCATTAGAGATAATGTAGACAAAAAGAAAATCAACTTAATCCATATTCCTACTGATTTACAGAGAGCAGACATTTTCACCAAACCCTTGGATGAGAAAAATCATTTGTTCTTTATAAATCAACTGGGAATGATCAATGGAGAAGAGTTAAATTTGTTTCTGTCTGCATTCGACGAATTTTCTAGAGTTCGTCGAACGGATTTCGACGAATTAGGGAAAGTTTGAGAGATTCTCGTCGAACGGAGATCAATGAATTCTCTGTGTGGAAACAATTTTCGTCGACCGGAGATCGATGAACTTTGCTTCAGAAGACGTTTCGTCGAACGGAGTTCGACGAACTGTTTTCGATTCTTCTGGATGACATCGACGAATTATTTGTCTATAATTTATTTCGTCGAGCTCAGTTCGAAGAATTGTTTCTTTTTTGTGGAACGGAGATTGTCGATTGATATTCTGAAAATCTTATATCTAGGTTTTCATCGACCTCCATCCCGTGCTTTCAGTTCTTTTGCTCTTGATCGCCGTTTTCTCTCTGTCTCTCTTGCATGTCATCAATGACGATTTCAACAAGCACCTTAGCCGCAATGAAATTTGATACTGGTTTTGATATGGATTTCGACTCTTTCCAGCACTCTGACCCCATATTTCTCTATATCTTGGAACTGCTAGAAGAACTTCATCTCAAGGATTTCATGACCAGACGGATTAAACTGCACGCAACTGAAATCAGGGAATGTGTATACACATCGTCTGTTACTGAGGAAGATGTGCTGACAGGCAATATCGGGAGCACTGTTATTTTGTTATCTCCCGCAATCCTTTCTGAAATATTTGGATTAGTAAATGGATAAGATGATATGGAAATGGATTCTGAAGAATTTGGTGATATGCTAAAGTTGATGGGGTTTACAGGAAGCAACCCTAACAAGCTGTTGAAGAATCAAATGTCCCCCGCTTACCAGTTTTTGGCAGACATTGTAGGCAAGGTACTGATGGCCAAGCACTTCGTACATGACTACATAACCCGTCACCAATTCCTGGTCATGTGCGCAGTAGTTAACAAGAGACATGTCAACTGGGGCTCAATTTTCTTTGAGTTGATTAGGAAAAAGAACAACAAGAAAGAAGTCTGCTTTGGAATAATCCTGGGGATCTTCCTCCAGGAAAAGACTGGTGAATGCATGGTCTCCCCGACCATCTTCATCAATGCCAGCAAGCGCCTCATATGCGCCTTGTTTGGCAGATGGGAGAGGACTATCTCCAATCCCTCCAAGGCTTCCTCCTCTTCCATCCCAGCTTCTGAGAGCACCAGGGCTATAAAGGCCACTCCCCTCCCTGCTGAAGAGGTCATTCCATCTCCACAACCTCTTCCCGCAACCCATCTTCCATCATCAACCACTCTTCAAATTCGTCCAACTTCCCCCACTCATGTTTATTCATCACCACAGCATACCTCTATGCCTACTCCACCTCCATCTCCACCTATGGACATCACCAATATTCCAACACCTCCAGCTTCACCTCATCACACCCATATCTCTACACCTCCTTAGTCTCCACTTCCCCCATATTTGTCATCCATTCCATCTTACACCATACCTACAGACTCTGTCATGCCAGATGCCTCCATTCCATCTTCATCCACTCATCACACTCATGTTATTTCATCATCCATTCCATCCTCTTCCCCTTACTCATTTGATCCATATACCTTCATATCCTTGCTCACTCCCCTCATCAAATCTCTCATCCAAGAGGCTATTACACCTCTTGTGACCTCCATCAATTCCTTATCTGCCCAAATTTCTCTCCTCTCTGCTCCCCCCTCTTCATTCAGTGGCCTGTCTCCAGGTATTCCTGAACCCAGGCAGGGGGAGATGCTCTATGAAGAAGCAGCAGTAGATGCAGAAGCAGCAACAGATGCAGATGCAGCAGCAGATACAGTAGCAGCTCCCTCTACAGTAGCAGTAGTTTCAGATACAGATTTTGATTCTGATTTAATTGAATTAATTCATTTTATGGATACTGACATTGATCTAGATGAGTAAGTTGAACAAATAAAACCTGTTGGTGATTTCCATTTAAATCCCACAGTTAATTTGTCTGCTTTGTTGAGAAGTTTTGATATTATTTTTGTGCAGTTACCCTCTACTAAGCCACATTTGGCTATTGTTCCTTATACCTCCCCAATAAGTCTAGCAGTTGCTAAGCAACTCTGTGACAATTTTGCTATCCCAAATTCCATCTCTGCAGTTAGTCCAGAAGTCATTCCAGAAGTTATTTCAGTACCAATTTTTGTTATGCATGACTCTCCTTTACCGGATTTGGATGAGCTTATCCAGGCTGATATAGAAGAGGAGAATAAGGCATCAACTGAAAGCTCTGTCCCCATTGTTTCTATTTTTTGTACAGTTCCCTCCTCTCCTGTTGCTGAAACTCCAGTTTCTGAACCTTCTGCCCCTCCTCCAGCAAAAGCTGTTATTTCTAATAAAGCTTTAAAAGCTTTGGATGCTCTATATGACAGCCCAAAGGGTTCTGATACTGATGATGAAGCAGATGATGATGATGACTTAGATGAAGATGCTGCCAGTAAGAAAAAAAAGATGCTGACAAAGAAAAGAAAGGCTCCTCCTCCTCCAGTTCCTAATCCTAATCCCTATGCTGACACCACTTACTACATTCTACACAATGTCACTCCATATAAGGGAATGCCTGCATGGATGTGTCTATCCAAGAACCAGCATAAGGGTAGGAAGAGAAGTAGGAGATATTCTCCTCCTCCAGTGCACAGATTCAGGAAGGATCCTCCTCCTCCTCCTCCTCCAGCAGCTAGTGCCACTGGCTCCTCTAGATCTCAGAGATCTGCCCCCATGCAAACATATCAGAGACAGTCAGGGAGATTATGTGGAAGCAGCCAGCAAAGGCAGCCATCCTGAGGTAATCAACAACAACATCAGCAGCAGCAGCAACATACATCTAAAGATCAAAAAGCTGACAGTTCAAAAAGGTCATACTCTTCTCCAATTCCTTTTGAAGATCCTGAAACTGCAAATACTACATGAATGGCTAGGTACCAGGAGATAATTGGACTATCCTTGATCAATAAAGCCAAAGATGAAGGAAAAGATATTTCAGGCTTCACAACAATGTCTAAGTACAGAAAAGAAGATCGGAAAAGGTTTGACAAAGGCAATAAACTGTTTAATGTTGATGACTATATGAAGCTCCATCCAGAAGCAATTGTCCCCAGAGCTACTTCATTGAATATTATTGGGGCAGCTGATATGACTATGACAAAGGCTCAGGCTTCAGATCCAAAGAGAGAAATCATCTTCAAAAAGCCAGGAGAATAGACAGCAGAAGACAGGTCCAAGCAGAAAAAGAAGAAGTAATCTTTATTTTGGTTTAATTTCTTTCTGATTTTTCTTTTAGAACTATATCCTGTGTTTAAACAAAGCCTATGTATATATATATCTGTTGCATGTGTTGGTAATTCTCTGCCAGATATATTTCTTTTCTTACTTTGTTTTTCTGTTTGTTTCTGTTTTAACTCTGTTAGTGACCTCACCCAAATAGGGGGAGATTGTTGGATCCCTAGTTGATTTGGGCTAGGTTCACTGACTTAGGATGTGACCCAACCTGTATAGCCAGGGTCAATTTTGTGTCTTAGAGTCTAGGGCAAGTCCTTAGAGTCAACTTCAGATGGACCAGCTATCAACAAGACCATCAGAGAATCCAGACTTAGAAGATTTCAAGACTAAGTAAAATGAGTTTGACGTTCGTCGAACTCAGCTCGACGAAAGGTGTTCTGCGCTCGACGATCATGAGACATTTCTTGGTGCTGAGCTCGACGATCTTAGTTCTTTGTTCGACGAAGAGTGAGTTTCTACACCAAGCTAAAGTCAGGACAACTTTAAATTTTTTTTTAAGTCCAGCTTCAAGCTTTGGTCGACGAATTAGATTCTGAGCTCGACGAACTTGGACCTCAAGTTCTCAACTTCTCAGGTCGACGAAGTCAGCTTCTCAGGTCGACGAATGCAGTACTCTACTCGACGAATTCTGAACTCAGAGTATTTGTGTCGACACTTAAGGCATGTGTCGACAACAGACTTTTTGTGTCGACACCAGAAGATTTGAGTCGACACCAGGATATCAGTCCACACCAGCTCATGTCGACACCAGAGGATTTGAGTCGACATCAAGATCAATCAGTCGACACCAGCTTATGTCGACACTAAATATCAGTTACCCAGAATATTTTGACTATGTCCAGAACTGTTCTCAGCTCGACAAATTTGGATCTTAGTTCGACGAATAATGTCTGACAGCAATGATTATCTGCTCGACAAAATCGATTCTCAGCTCGACGAATGAAGATTGTCTGGTCAACGAACTCACTCAAACTCAGCTCGACGAACTCAAACTCAGCTCGACGAATTGCGTTCTTCGTTCGACGATTCCAGATTAGGTCTTCTTCAGTTTTCCCGTCCCGTTTCTTGGCGATGATTCCTAAATAATTAATGTCAGATCTTCTCTGAATGTTACCGTTAGAACGTGCAATTAATCTTGGATTATCTCATGTCGTTTTTCCATGGGACAGTTAGGGAAATCATTGAATGCCGCTTCTTTCCAAGGCCGACTGCAATTACTGCTAAAACATTCAAATTTCGAATGTTCTCAGTCAGTCAAAAAAATATAAAAGAAAAGAAAGGATCAAGGACAACAACACACAAGATACAGAAGCAATACAGACAATCAGATAGACACTTACATTGCACAGAAGAACAAACATACAGAAATTTAAAGTTCTACAGCAATCAGCCTTGACCAGAGAACAACTTCATCAAGAAGAAGAGGAAGAACATTCAAATACTATCAAGAGTCTTCTTCTGTCAATTCTCAAGACAACTTCAAAGGACAACAAATATCAATCTGTCAAAGAAGTTCCTGAAGAAATTTCTGGTCCAGGCATTTTAGGTCTTTGAAGACCTATCACCCTGTAGCAGTGCTCCAGTTTTCCTGATACATTCAAGATCTCAGGGGGAGCAATATCTGCTGAAATCAATCCAAAATCTTCTCAGTTGCTTTTGAGAAAGTGAAGACACCATCACCTCTTTTCAACTGTTGTACAGGGTTTTAATTCCCTTAACAATTATTCTGGTTGCAAGACTCCTTCCAAAAGACTTGAGGTTTTGGTTTTTGAGCACCTGAACAAAAGCTCATTGGTGTCAGACACCTGATCGAAAACCTGAGTGGATTCCTACCAGGTTGGTAGAATATTGGATGTACCCAGGTTGGGGAACCACAATAAAATTTCTTGTGTTGTCTGGTTGCCCTTTATTTTGTTTTGGTTGTGTTGTTCTGTGATTATTATGTTGTTGTGCTTAGTTTATTTTGTTTGCTGACTTGTTCACCTAGGCTTACAAAAAAAGTTGTAAAATGTTTGAAGAAAGCACAATACTCTATTCACCCCCCCTCTAGAGTATTTCAGATCTAACCTGCACTTTCAAACTGGGAGGATGCGTGATCTTGCCAGCTTGGTGGGCTGGGAGCCAACTTGAAACATAACCGGGTTATGTAATTTTGTGATGGAAACGGGACTCGGGAGAAGTTTGACACGCGCATATGGTTTAAATTGTCGTTGCGATGGGAGCACGGGTTAGATGGAACTGTACCCGTTCAATGTCGTTCGATTAAAGATACCTAAGGGTATGTGGAACTTGCCGTTGGCATAGATGAAGGTCTTCGGCGGTCTATGGCTTAAATTGATGTGACCCATGCCAAGAAGACAAAATGCGCATAGTGTGGCCGTCAAAGTGGCAGTGGTGTGATCTGAATGTCTATGGCTTAAATTGACGTGACATCGACCGGTTCACCGATAATGTGCCCTGAGAGCACGGGGCATGTGGCCATGCATGCCAACGCCTGTGATGCAATGTATATTTATATACTGCTTGGTTATGTTAATAAGTGCAGGGCAGGAGCATCGCCGCCCCGTATTGGGGGCGGTATCGTTATAATTTGGTCAGCATTGCTGACCGTTGCTTTTGTTTGCCACCGTGCGGTGCTTTTGTTGCTTGCAGGTGCTGTTGGAGCAAGCGGTCAATAGCGGGCTAAAGCCCAAATTACGAAGCCGGCCCTCAAAGGCCTAATTGAAGTGTTTACTTGCTTTTATTCATGTATGACCGGCCTGCGTGCCGTGGTATGGAAAACATGTAATATTAAGTAAACCATTTTGTAAGGCCTTAAGGCATGTACTTGTGTATGTACTACATTCCTTTTTGGTGTTTAGTGGACATTCATGCTTGGTGCTGGGTTCTCTTAATTGCAACTTCTAAAATTGCTTCCGCTAGAATGATCTGTGTAGGACGTTGGATTAGTTACATGGTTTCTATTGAGTAACCACCCGGTCTGTCTCTGGCATATGGCGTCGGGCCCCAGCCGGACCTACTGCTATATGCTATGCGATGGATAGGGGGTGTTACAATTTGGTATCAGACTACTGGTTTTGGTTGGGCTTAAAATGAATTCGTGGACGAATTCTTTTTAAGGGGTGGTGAGCACATGTGTGTGCATCATCGTTATAACAGTAAAAGAACCCATGAATGTCCACTTAGGAATGAAAACACATGTGTTTGGGGAACCTGTGTGTTCCTATAATTGTTGTTTGCAATTTTATTTGGTCGCTTAACGGCGTTTTGTACCACTATAGGTGACCAGAAGAGGTGCTGGGCCGTCGGAATGTCGAGTTTCTGGGGCTAGCAGTGCATCTAGTGAAGCTCCTGCAACACCTCCATCGGATAAGACCATACGTTTGGTGGCCGGAGCAGTGCTTGCCATGATCAATGCGCAGCCTGCAAGGCAAATGCAGCAGCCCGCTCCTGCGGTGGAACAGGTAGTAGTGGAGCCGTTGGTGCCAAGGAGGGCAACGGAGTGACAGCTCAAACATGTCATGAGCTTTAATCCTCCGGTATTCTCGGGGTTTGGAACCCCATCGCAAGCTGAAGACTAGCTCTCCAGGGTGAAGAGAGTCATGACATCAACAGAGACGGAGGAGTGGCAAATGACCACCATTGCTACGTTCCTTCTAGACGGTGAAGCGAGATTGTGGTGGGAAGATTTGGAGCTGCATCTACTGAGAGGTAGACAACTTGTTGATGTCTCGATGGAGGAGTTCTCGAGACTATTATTCGATAGATAACTCTCTTCGGCGCAGAGGATAGCGTTGGAGAATGAGTTCTTGAAGTTGGTTCAAGGGGACAGTAGCGTGGATGAATATCTCCACGAGTTTACTCATTTGAGTCGATATGCTAGCTCCACCATTGCGGATGAGGAGCGCAAGACGAATCGATTCTACGCAGGGTTGACAGATCAGTTGAGATTACTACTCTCGGGGCCGATGACGCAGGGTTTCTTGACCTTGGTCAACACGGCCCGGTCCTTGGAGAAGGACATGAAGAATGTACAAGAAAAGAAAAGCTTCGGTGACAAGAAGTCTGAATTCAAAGTGCCGACTACTTCAAAGTACGGCTAACGAAGATTCCACAAGAGGCATAGGACTTCCGGTCCAGCTCCTTCTGGTGCTTCTAGGGTGACTACGGGTCGGACCCCAAGTGCATGCTTTACTTGCGGGAAGCCAGGGCATATTGCCCGTGACTATTGGAGCGGACGTACCAAGTCCGAAAGGAAGCCGGGAGCGACTTATGAAGAGAAGGGCAAGGCGTTGGAGTCAACTGCATCCCATTATGCTCCGGCCCAACCGAGGGTATACAATCTTCGCCAATATGAGGCCATCAAACAGGAGGATGTGGTGATAGTTACGGTTTAATTTATAGCAAGTTAATTCCTTTAAATACTTGTTATGCATATGTTACCTTACCACTGCTTGTTTAGGATTTGTTTTGATTTGTGAAAATCCGTCAAGAGAACTTTTCGATACGGGAGCTTCACACTCCTTCTTGTCCGAAGGATTTATATCACCCATCGGAGTCCCTTCTTCGATGGTGAAGGATAAGTTGGATGTGTTGTTGCCCAATGGGTGTTCGATGCGCGCGGATAGAATCTGCGGTGTTAAGATTCGCATTGGGAATCATGAGTTCGATCTGCAAGTGTCATTACTTCCGTTGGTGTATTTTGACGTTATATTTGGCATGGACTAGCTCTCGGAGCAGCAAGCCTATATTGCTTGCGGTCGCAAGGAAGTCAAGCTGGGAGCAAGTCATGGGACGACTTTTACGGGCTTGAAGGGGTCGAGCAAGACGTTGTTGTCTGCTCTTCAGGTGGTGAAGGCGGTTCGTGCCGGTGCAGAACCGTTCTTTACACTAGTGGAGGTTGCAAAGCTGAAGCCCGCGTTGGATAGTATTTCAGTGGTATCAGAGTAACCTTATATGTTCCCTAGCGATCATCCTGGAGCCCCATCTCAACAGGAAATAGATTTCACGATAGAGCTCGTACCAAGTGCAAAGCCTGTGTCACGCTCTCCAAATTGGCTAGCGCCTAAGGAAATGGCGGAGCTGAAGGTTCAACTGCAAGAGTTTTTGGAGCAAGGGTATGTGCGCCCAAGTTCTTCGCCTTGGAGCACACTGGTCCTCTTTGTTTAGAAGAAGGATGGAAGCTTGAGGTTATGTATTGATTATCGGGATCTTAACAAGTTGACGGAAAAGAACAAGTACCCGATCCCCCAGATCGATGATCTTTTTGATCAGTTAGTCGAGTCGACTGTGTACTCAAAGTTGGATCTCAAGTCCATGTACTATCAGCTGCGAATAAGGGAGGGTGATATCCCGAAGATAGCGTTTAGTACGAGATACAGGCATTACGAGTTTACGGTCATGCCGTTTGGGCTGACTAATGCGCCATCAGTGTTCATGGATTTGATGAACAGGACCTTCAGGGAGTACTTGGACCATTTTGTGATCGTCTTCATCGACGATATTTTGGTGTACTCACAGAGTGAGGAAGATCACTTCAAGCATCTTCATTTGGTTTTGGAGACGCTAAGGAGGAATCAAATGTACGCCAAGTTCTCGAAGTCCGAGTTTTGGTTGTCCTCAGTGGCGTTCCTCGGTCATATAGTGAGGGGGGAGGGTATTGCAGTGGATCCGGCGAAGATTGTTGCGATACGGGAGTGGCCTGAGCTTTCTACGATAGTGGAAGTCCGGAGCTTTCTGGGGCTTGCTGACTATTATAGGCGCTTCGTGGAGAACTTCTCGCAGATAGCGTTACCTCTCACTACTTTGACGAGGAAGGAGCAGAAGTTCGTTTGGACGCCGGAGTGCACGCGAGCTTTTGAGGAGTTGAAATGTCGGTTGATCACGGCATCTGTGCTGAGTTCGCCGAGTGGGACCGAAGGTTATGAGATTTATAGTGATGCTTCAGGCAGTGGTTTGGGTTTCGTGCTACTGCAACATGGAAGTGTGATAGCTTATGGCTCGAGACAGCTGAAAGTGCACCAAAGGAACTATCCGGTCCATGACTTGGAGTTAGCGGCCGTGATTTTTGCCTTGTAGCTGTGGAGACATTATTTGTACGGTGTGAAGATTGATATCTACACCGACCACAAAAGCCTGAAGTATTTGATTGATCAGAAAGATCTGAATATGCGGCAGCATAGATGGATGGAGTTCCTGGGGGACTATACATTCAAGATCCACTACGTGCCTGGTAAAGGTAATGCGGTTGCGGACACTTTGAGTCGCCGGGCCCCAGCTCAAGCCAATTGGCTGTCGATCCATGACGAGCGGTTGGTTTGGGAGTTGGAGGCGTTGGAGATTATTTGTGTAGATAAGCAGTCAAGTGCTGAAGCACTCTTGTATTGGACTGAAATCCAATATGACCTGGCTGATCGGATTCGACAGGCATTGGATATGGATGTCCATATGAAGCAGTTCATGTTAGAGGCTCTGGATGGGTCAAATTCCCAATTCGTCGTGGAGGACGGATTACTTTGGAAAGATGGTCGTCTGTGCGTCCCAAGTGTGGGCAATTTGCAGGTGGAATTGTTGTACGAGGCACATCATACCAAGTACTTGATTCACCCGGGGAGCACAAAGATGTACCACGATGTAAATAAAAATGTTTTGGTGGCCGTGTTTGACGAAGGATGTGACACTCTACGTGGCAAAGTGCCAAACTTGCGTCTTGGTGAAGGCGGAGTGACAAAAGTCGGGAGGATTTCAGAAGTACTTGCCTATTCCGGAATGGAAATTCAACGACATTTCTATGGACTTTGTGCATGGCTTACCTAGGTCGCAAAAGGGGAACGACGCCATCTGGGTGGTCGTAGATCGGCTAACAAAGGTGTCACATTTTATTCCGCATAGGAAGGATGATCCGGTGGAAAAGTTGGCAAAACTATATGTGGATAATATAGTACGGCTTCACGGTGTGCCCCGCAGCATCGTGAGTGACCGAGATGGGCGGTTCACGTCCAATGATTGGAGGCTAGTGTAGCAAATGTTGGGAACAAAGTTAAAATTCAGCATAGCCTTCCTTCCCCAAACGGATGGGCAGACCGAGAGGGTCAATAGAACTATGGAAGACATGCTCCGCATGTGTGTCTTGGACTTTGGAAATAAATGGGAAGACCATCTTTATTTGGTGGATTTTGTGTACAACAATAGCTATCAGGAGAGTATTCAAATGGCGCCCTTCGAGGCCCTATATGGTAGAAAATGTCGCATGCTGTTGTCTTGGCTAGAAATGGGTGAGTCAAAGATGTATAAGCGATTAGAAGTGGAGGATGCTACTTCGTTGGTGCGAACCATTCGAGATAGGTTGCTAATCGCTCAGGACCGTCAAGCGAAGTAATATAATGCCAAGCACATGAACGTGGAGTTCGCTATGAGCGACTATGTGTACTTAAAGATCAAGCCGTTCAAGGGTGTCTCGCGGGTGCGGCGATTGAAAAAGCTAAGCCCGAGGTACCTTAGGCCGTTTGAGGTTCTGGAGCGGGTTGGTGAAGCAGCTTATCGGTTGAATCTTTCGGTGGAGCTTAGTGGTTTACATGATGTATTCCATATTTCGGTGCTACGGAAGGCGGTGCAAGAGCCTTCGCAAGTGATCGCGGTTGATCAAGTGCCCGTGGATAGTGGGCTGACGACAAAGGTCAAGCCCGTGCGGATTGAAGACTCGGAAGTCAAGCGACTATACAATAAAGAGATCAGGATGGTGAAGGTCCGATGGGACATTTGCTGTCGTGAGGAGCTCTCTTGGGAGCGAGAGCAGACTATGCTTGACGAGTATCCGGAGTTGTTCCGCTCAGGTACAAATTTTGGCTTTGTACTTATCTTTCTTTATGTAATTTCGTGGACGGAATTCTTTTAAGAAGGGGAGAGTTATAACGCCCTGAAACTCAAAAGAGCGAAGGGAGGCGTTTTGGGCCAAATCTGGTATTTGGCAGGAGTCACACGGCAAGGGACACGGGCGTGTCCCAGGGCGTGTCAGGCTTGAGTTGACGATTTGGCCGTGAGGTCGATGTTTTTCACTCGACGATGTGTCGAGACAGGGCACACGGCCTGAGACACGGGCGTGTCTCAGGGTGCGTCGAGCCCGTGTCGACGATCGGCCCGGGAGTCGACGAACTTCGCTCGACGATGTGTCGAGACAAGGCACACGGCCTAGGACACGGGCATTTCCAAGGTTGTGTCAGGTAGTCGACGAACTTCGCTCGACGAAGTATCCAGGCAGTGAACACGGCCTGAAGCCCATGCGTGTTCGGTTTTGACACGGGCGTGTCACATAGGACACGGACGTGTCCATTACCCGTGTGAGTCTCGGGTTGTTTTCAAGGCTGTGTCGATGGGGGTACACGGCCAACCACACGGCCGTGTCAGTTGGAACACGGGCGTGTCAGGTCAAACACGAGTGTGTCGAATGCCCGTGTGTTTTTCCAGGCGCGTCGATTTTGACGGCGAATGAGGGACACGACCCTGGACACGGGCGTGTCACAGGCCGTGTTCGGCCCAGGTTTTACTTTTCAGCTACAAATCATAGCCATTTGTTTCCTTATTTTGGGATCCGACGGTTGGGGGTTGTTCCTACTAGGATATACCCAGGATTGGGCCTTTGAAACCCTCATTTCTTTTGAGTGGTTCTCTTTCTAAGTGAAGAGAGAGAGGAGAGCAAAAGAGGAAGAAGAAGCCTAGATCCGGTCACCGGCGGAGCTTCGGAGCTCCAAATCGCGAACCGACTTCGGATCTACGGAGGCAAAGAGAGTGCGGTGCTTTTCATCCGCTTACATTTCCATGGCGCTAAGGAAGAACGCTAGGGTAATGGTTCTCTTCTTGAGCATGTGAAGCTCTCCTTCTTTTGCATAGGAAGCCCGCTCTCGCGAGTTTGCGGTGAGTTTGAGGCGTTCCTATGGGTAGACATGAATAGTCCCCGTTGTGTAGAGTCCGTATGCGAGAATGGACATAGGCATGATGTGTGAGGCCTACCCGGACATGTTAGTCTGGATCGGTGATGTTGCATTGCATAAATGCCGGAGAAGACTCCGTGCGATTGTTTGTTTTTCGGGTTTTCTACGTGGTAGATTGCAACAGGGAGTTTTGGGGATTAACCCTAAGGTGCACCCGGAAAACTGGGCGGATACGTGTTCTTGCCAACTTGGTCGCCTGGGAGCCAACTTGAAACATAACCGGGTTATGTGATTTTGTGATGGAAACGAGACTCGAGAGAAGTTTGACCCGCGCATATGGCTTAAATTGTCGTTGCGATGTGAGCACGGGTTAGATGAAACCATACCCATTCTATGTCGTTCGGTTAAAGAGACTTAAGGGTACGTGGCACTTTCCGTTGGCATTGATGAGGGTCTTCGGAGGTCTATGGATTAAATTGATGTGATCTATGCCAAGAGGACAAAATGCTCCTAGTGTGGCCGTCAAAGTGGCGGTGGTGTGATCGGAATGTCTATGGCTTAAATTGACGTGACATCGACCGGTTCACCGAGAATGTGCCCTGTGAGCACGGGGCGTGTGGCCGTGCGTGCCAACGCCTGTGATGCAATGTATATTTATATACTGCTTGGTTATGCTAATAACTGCAGGGAAGGAGAATGGTCGCTGCGTATTGGGGGCGTGATCGTTATAATTTTGTCAGCATTGCTGATCGTTGCTTTTGTTTGCCACCGTGTGGTGGTTTTGTTGCTTGCAGGTGCTGCTGGACCAAGCGGTCAATAGCGGGCTAAAGCCCAAATTGCGAACCCGGCCCTCGAAGGCCTAATTGAAGTGTTTACTTGCTTTTATTCATATATGACTGGCCTGCGTGCCGTGGTATGGAAAACATGTAATATTAAGTAAACCATTTTGTAAGGACTTAAGTCTTGTACTTATGTATGTACTACATTCCTATTTGGTGTTTAGTGGACATTCATGCTTGGTGCTGGGTTCTCCTAATTGCAACTTCTAAAATTGCTTCCGCTAGAATGCTCTGTGTAGGATGTTAAATTAGTTGGATGGTTTCCATTGAGAAACCACCCGGTCTGTCTGTGGCATATGGCGTCGGGCCCCGGCCGGACCTAATGTTATATGCTCTACGACGGATAGGGGGTGTTATAATGACATGCCCGTGTCACAGGCCATGTCCACTAAGCGGTGCACGAAGCGCCTTATCCAACCTTATCCACACTAAGGTTACACGCCCATGACACGCCCGTGTTAGCCTAGTCACGCCCGTGACACGGGGCGTCTAACCCACTCGAGACCTACACGAGAGGATTTACTCGAGAGAAAAACAACTACTCGAGTACCCAGACAGGACACGCCCGTGTCACAGGGATGAAACGCCTGTGTCACCCCCTCTTACTCGAGTACTTTTCCACCTACTCGAGTACATTTCGACCTACACGAGAATTACTCGAGTATGAGCGGGACACGCCCTGTGACACGCCCGTATCACAGTCCGTGTACCCTCTACCCGACGATCGTCGAGTGCAGTTTGTCGAACTAGAGAGAGTCGTCGACCAGGGGAGGACACGCCCTGGGTCATGCCACCGACACACCCATGTCACAGGCGTGTACCTCCCGAAAATTCGTCGACCGAACTACATCGAACGCACTCAACCCAAGCAGGACACGCCCTGGGACACGCCTGTATCCCAGGTCGTGTCAACCAATCATTTTCTGTTTCTCAAATTTGGGCTGTTACATTGGTCCACGGTGCACATCTACCCGAGGCTCCCGCTGGGCCATAGTACGCATGGGCTCCACTATTGTGTTCTTAGCATTGAGGCGTACGAAGGCCTAGGTGAAGTAGTGTGGATACCCGCCTAGTAGTAGAGATGCCCGCTCTACTGTCACCGCCTGGCCACGGCGGCTGATGCCTGAGAGTTTAGCTACCAACTCAAATAGTGAGAACTATAGTCTGTGTCGACATAGCAATTGCATGTTTGTGATCATGGGTGAGTCATTGCATAGCATACATACCATTACATAGCATTGCACAAACAAGACCCTCATCGTATAAGTTTGTATGAGCACACTTATACGATGAGTTACTTTTATGTAACCCGATCCTTAACTTATAAGCTTGTATGAGCATCCTTATAAGTTAAGTTACTTTCCTGCTGTAGTTACTTTTACTTGTTGATTTACTAATTGCTCAAGTAGAACTGCTAGTCTGTAATATTGTTATTCAAGTAGAACTGCTAGTTTATAATGTTGTTATTCATGTACTATTACCACCTGATTATTCCTGCTTTACCACTTGTATTATACTTGTACCCTTGTTCCTTTCTCATCCCGGTGCCGAGGAGTCGCTGGGGGAGCGAATGTGAAGCCACTTAGTCTTTTCGACTAACGGTTGCTATGTCTTACATTTTAAGAGGTCACCCCATAGGTAGAGCAGCCGCAGACTTTGTAGAAGGAAAGCCAGACCAGGATGACAGGGCCTGATGTGATGGTGCCGTCGCTACCGTCGGTTAGGGATGTGAGTGTTGTGAGATTTCTATGTAGCCCGTTTGGGCAATGTTGTAGTTGTACTCTGATATTGAAGAAGCATGTTTTAGCTTCTCTTATTTGATGTATTTGGACATATATGCTTAGTGTGGATTTGACTTCTTCTTGCTTATATTATGGTTGGGTTGACATGTTTATATTGATATTGATTGTAGCCGTCGGAATAGGCATCTTGTGGTACAGGTTAGCCCGTGTGCTAATGCTACCGCAAGGCGGCTGTTTATGGCATAAGACCCCCGTTCGTGTCGTGTTTTGGGATCCGGGAGGGTGGGTCTTACAAATGGTATCAGTTTGTCACGATCCTCAACTAAAGAAGTCATTCAACAATGGTACCACCCCCGTTCGATTAGTCAGTTTGCAGACAAACTGACTTAGCGAAGCAGTGGTGTGCCCATATGTAATTCACATTAAGTTTTCCAACTTTGACCGCAAGATTAGCCAGGCTGACCATACGTTTGTGTTTTACGTGTAGGTTCCAGTGCACGTTGAGCCAATGGGGGGCACTCCTGCCCCTTCCATACCCACTCAGTTTCAACAATCTGAGTTTGGGCAGACGCTCACCGCCATCCTGGATGCCTTAGGGCGCAGCAGCCTCCGGTTCAACAATAGGCTCCGGGCTCTAACTGGCTGAGCACCTTTCGTGCTCTCTCCCCTCCCGCCTACCTCAGGACAGAGTCGGCCATACACACGGAAGAATGGCTTGACACGGTCCAAGAACTATTGGCGGGGAACTGTTTCCCGGCCAACATGGTTGTATCATTGGCGGTGTCCGTCTTGGATCTACATGCTAAGAGGTGGTGGAAGTCGCTCATGGGCTCCACGTTACAAGGACGAGTGTATACCGAGATAAGTTGGAGCGAGTTCTCCGGTGTCTTCTTGGAGCACTTCATTCCTACATCGGCTCGAGACGAGCTCGAGCAGAGGTTTTTACTACTGAAGCAGGGATAAAAATCGGTTATAGAATACCAACGAGAGTTCCAGCATCTCGCAAGGTTCACAGACTCATATGACCTGGATGATAGAGGATACGCCAAGCATTTCTACAAAGGGATGTGAGATCCCCTAAGGCAGGCCCTTTTATTTATAGCGGATGCTAGTTTGGCGGAGATTATCGATATGGCAAAGAGATTGGAGGTGGACCACTTGGGATGTGGTAAGAGACCTGCGGAGGACGTGATGGAAGTTGGTCCAAGCAATAGGAGGAGGCGGGACTTTAGAGGAGGAAGAGGACATCAAAGAGGTGGAGGGCGTTTACACCAAAACTATAGGGTGGAGCATCCAGTTCCCCAGCGTCAGCAATTTCAGTAACCTGAGAGGCATCATGGTCTAGTATGTTTACAGTGCAACCAACCAGGACACATACGACGCTACTGCCCGCAGTTGTATGGGAATGTCCCTCCTGCTCCCCCTCTGGCAGCTCCGCGGGGGCGGGGTTACATGCGTGGTCGAGGACGAGAACCGCGAGGAGGAAACCCCGGCCCTGCTCGGGATCAACTGTACGCGCTGGACATGACGCAAGAACGGAATCCCCAAGATGTGATTGCAGGTATGATTTAAGTAATTATCACGTTTTTGTTTTCTTAAAGTTAAAGTTGCTTGAGACATACTAGACACCTTACAACAAGTTTTGGTTATTAGTACATATGCACCGTGATAGTTGGCCGAAAGACGGCCTATGCGCTGTTCGATACCGGTGTCTCACACTCCTTTGTGTCTGAGGACTTCACTAAGGACATGGAGGGCGTACAATACTTTACTGGTATAGCCCGACGAGTGCACCTACCGGACGGCTCGGAGATGATTTCAATCGCTAAGTGCGTGTTTGAGATATTTATTGAAGGAATGGCCTTTGATACTCCTGCCACGATCTTGAGAATGCCGAAGTTTGACATCATTTTGGGCATGGCGTGGTTGGACTGGAACTTTGCAAGGATTGAATGTGCAGAGAAATGAATCTACTTGAGACATGGAGACTCCGACGTCATCTTGCAAGGTATTAGTTTCGCACCTCGTATGTTGTTATCTTCAGTTCAGACAGTAAAATCCCATATGAAGGGGGATTAAGTCTTCATGATCTGTTTCGAGTTGAAGGAGTTAGGTTTGGATATAAAAGACGAACGGGTAGTGCGGGATTTCCCCGAGGTATTTCCTGGGAAACTGCAAGGATTACCCCCGCATAAAAGACATACGGCTCTAGTCGTCGCTTCGGAAGGCGCTGTTGCGGCCCGATCAATACATCCCCATAACTGATGGTGCTGTGGCGTCCGATATGTCTGTGCGACTAGAGCTGGTGTGGATCGTAGATAATGAGAAAAGGATATTGCACCACAAAAGTGTTCCTTTAGTGAAAGTGCTATGGTCTAATCATGGGAAGGAGGAATATACATGGGAGCCAATGGATTTGATGCAAAACCACTATCTGGAGTTGTTTGCTCAAGGTAATTTTATTTGATAGCATAATATATTTTCTGTTATGCATTTATCCCCATAGACTTAGCCTGATTTCGGGGATGAAATCTTTTGTTTGATTATAGGATTTGTAACGTCCCGAATCGCACTAGGCCCCTTGTGCGTGTTTTTGAGCCAGGAGAGCTGACTTGGGCTCAGGGGAGTGCTGACAGCTGGGAAGCTTGTAACAGCCCAAAGTCTGGGATTGGCAAATTTTTGGGTGACACGGCCTAGGACACGGGCGTGTCCCCGGGCATGTCCTGCTCGGGTGCGTAGCAATCGCGAGGTTGATGAAAATGGGTTCGATGAAGTGTTCGGGCGAGACACGCACCGTGTCACGGGCGTGTCTGGGGCGTGACCTAGGGCATGTCCACCTTTGTGTCGACACTCGAGACTTTGGTCGAGGAAAATGGTCGAGAGAGGAAACACGCCCAGTGTCACGAGCGTGTCCCATCCGACACAGGCCTGTCGGATGGCGTGTGTTCCCTTTGGTCTATGACCAGCGCTCGACGATCGTCAAGTGTCAAGTATGGGGTACACGGCCTGTGACACGGGCGTGTCACAGGGCGTGTCCCGCTCATCCTCAAGTAGCTCTCGTGTAGGTCGAAATATACTCGAGTACGTGTAAAAGTACTCGAGTAAGAGGGGGTGACACGGGCGTGTCATCCCTGTGACACGGGCGTGTCCTATCCGGGTACTCGAGTAGTTGGTTTTCTCTCGAGTAAGTCCTCTCGAGTAGGTCTCGAGTGTGTTACATGACCCGTGTCACGGGCGTGACTAGGCTGTCACAGGGCGTGCCCTACTCATCCTCGAGTATCTCTCGAGTAGATCGAAATGTAGTCGAGTAGGTGGAAAAGTACTCGAGTAAGAGGGGGTGACACGGGCGTGTCATCCCTGTGACACTGGCGTGTCTTATCTGGGTACTCGAGTAGTTGGTTTTCTCTCGAGTGGGTTACACTCCCCATATCACGGGCGTGACTGGGCCGACACTGGCGTGTCCCACCCGTGTGTCGTGTTGAGTATTGAACCGACGCATAAAAACTATCGCAACTCTTTGCCTAAGCAGGACACGGGTAAGGACACGGGCGTATCCCTACCCGTGTCACTTTTATATAAAAGGGGAAGTGATAACCCCAGCCGTTTTCACTCCTCATTCCAGCCGTTTTTCTTAGAGAAGCTCCTGCTGAGAGAAGGAAGTCGCTGGATCTAGTTCTAGAGGTGAAGATCCGCCGCCGCCGTGGAAAAGAAGATGCCGCCGAGAAGATTCACGAGAGCCATGGCCGGAAATGGTGGAAATGCCGGAAATGAGGTGAGCTTCCTCACCTCTCCCTTGGTGCTAGATCTTTAGTAATTTTCTTAGGATATATATCGACTCAATAGAGTTTTGATGGAGAGGAGCTTTTCTAGGGATGGTCATGCTAGGACATGTGTTCTAGGTTTTAGATTTCTTCAACCTCCCCATTCTCCTATGTGATGATGGGTGGATGGTTTCGTGAGGAATCATGGCCTCGTGAGGGTGAATAATGGAGGAGGAAATTTTGGAGTGATTTTGGAAGATCGACTTGGAGAGGAAGATGAACCGACGTCGTTCATTCCTCTTTACGAAGCGTGCAGAATCTGTATTCTGCACGCAGCGATCGTCTTGGCCATTTTCATGTATGATGTGGCCAGATCTGGGCTTTTAACTAAACACAAAAGTTGAAGCCCTTGCAAATACCTTTCCAACGAGTGGTTGCACGACTTCACGCGAAGTATGTAGCAACGGTAAAGTCTGAAAGAACATGACATCCGATAAATCCTGCATGCAGAAATTGTGTTATGTACGCAGCGGACTTCAAGGCTGATTGCAAATAGGATACACGCAAATCTGGGTTGTTGGCTGAATATGAAAGTTGTAACCCATAGAAAGACCTTTCCATCGAGGGGTTACACGTCTTCACCGGATTCTTGTATCTTCGGGAAGCTCCGGTCGATGTTGTTGTCCAGATTTATTCTGCACTTAAATTCTGGGGTTTATGTAATGTTAATTTGAATTCGGTGGAATCGATATTGCTAATTAACTCTAGAATTTTGATGAACTATTTTATGCTGACCACCATAGTGTTATGAATGATAAATCTTGTTAATTAAATTTCATAAAACTGAATTATGGAGCAAGCTTTAATGCATGATATGACTTGCTAAAATTGATAGATTATTATAAATGCGCACCATGTTTATAATATGATGAATGAAATGAATGGATACAAATTGGTAGATTATTATTTATGCACATCATGTTTGTAATATGTTGAAACCATTTGGAATGACAAATAGAAGGATAAAGCATGGCCATGAGCATGTATGATGGTTAGAATGAAATATAGTAGTCCAATACTTAGAGCATAGTCTCCCAACAGGTAGTATTGTGGAGGGATGTAAGTGCGGCGTTGGCCGTCAGTAGTTGAGTTAATGTTGAAATGTGGTATAGATGGACGGTTGGGCTAGGTCCTCGGTGTCTACATCCCGGGGCTCCTTCCGTGCCGAGTGGATGGTTGGGTTGTGTCCTCGTGCTTACTTCAGAAGCCCCTTCCATGCCATAGTATTGTGGAATTTGCATGTGGTGTGAGTCGACACGCGGTGTCATAATCTTGGGTTAATGATAGTGTGGCAGGTCTACAAGCTCGCCGAACGTCAGACCGACGGGAGTTGACAGTTAGACATTGCCCAGTTGGGATTGGTCCTCGTTTTCTACGTCTCGGGGCTCCTTCCGTGCCTGGTGAACGGTTGGGCTTGGTCCTCGTGCTTACTTCCGAGACTCCTTCCGGGTCACACAAGGTCAGTTCGGGGCTTGGTCCTCGGTGCACATCTACCCGAGGCTCCCGCTGGGCTATAGTACGTATGGGCTCCGCTGTTATGTTCTTAGTGTTGAGGCGTACAGAGGCCTAAGTGAAGTAGTGTGTATACCCGCCTAGTATTTGAGATGCCTGCTCCACTGTCACCGCCTGGCCACGATGGCTGATTCCTGAGAGGTTAGCTACCTGCTCGAATAGTGAGAACTATAGTCTGTGTCGACATAGCAATTGCATGTGTGTGATCATGGGTGAGTCATTACATAGCATACATACCATTACATAGCATTGCACAAACAAGACCCTCATTGTATAAGTTTGTATGGGCACTCTTATACAATGAGTTACTTTTATGTAACCCGATCCTTAACTTATAAGCTTGTATGGGCATCCTTATAAGTTAAGTTACTTTTCTCCTGTAGTTACTTGTACTTGTTGATTTACTAATTGCTCAAGTAGAACTGCTAGTCTGTAATATTGTTATTCAAGTAGAACTGCTAGTTTATAATGTTGTTATTAATATACTATTACCACTTGCTTGTACCTGCTTTACCACTTGTATTATACATATACCCTTATTCCTTTCTCCGCCCGGTGCCGAGGTGCCGCCAGGGGAGCGGATATGAAGCCACTTAGTCTTTTCGACTAACGGTTGCTACGTCTTCCTTTTTAATAGGTCACCCCGCAGGTAGAGCAGCTGCAGACTTTGCAGCAGGACATCCAGGCCAGGACGACAGGGCATGATGTGACGGTGTTGTCGCTACCGTCGGTTACGAATGTGAGTGTTGTGAGATTTTGATGTAGCCCGTTTGGGCAATGTTGTAGCTGTACTCTGATATTGAAGAAGCATGTTTTAGCTTATCTTATTTGATGTATTTGGACATATATGCTTAGCGTGGATTTGACTTCTTCTTGCTTATATTATGGTTGGGTTGGCATGTTTATATTGATATTGATTGTAGCCGGCGGAATAGGCGTCTTGTGGTACAGGTTAGCCCGTGTGCTAATGCTACCGCAAGGCGACTGTTTCGGGCATAAGACCCCCCCTTCGTGTCGTGTTTTGGGATCCAGGAGGGGGTGGGGGGGTCTTACAAATGGTATCAGTTTTCCACGATCCTCAACTAAAGAAGTCATTCAACATTGGTATCACCCCAGTTCTATTAGTCAGTTTGCGGACAAACTGACTTAGCGGAAGCAGTGGTGTGCCCATATGTAATGCACATTAAGTTGTCCAACTTTGACCGCAAGATTAACCAGCCTAACCATGCGTTTGTGTTTTACGTGTAGGTTCCAGTGCACGTTGAGCCGATGGGGGCACTCCTGCCCCTTCCATACCCAATCAGTTTCAACAATCCGAGTTGTGGCAGACTCTCTCCGCCATCCTGGATGCCTTTAGGGCGCATTAGCCTCCGGTTCAACAACAGGCTCCGGGCTCTAACTGTATGAGCACCATTCGGGCTCTCTCCCCTACCGGCTACCTCGGGACGGAGTCGGCCATACGCACAGAAGAATGGCTTGACACGGTCCAAAAACTATTCGCGGGGATCCGTTGCCCGGCCAACATGGCTGTATTGTTGGCCTTTTCCGTCTTAGATCTACATGCTAAGAGGTGGTGGAAGTCACTCATGGGCTCCACGTTCCAAGGAAGAATGTATACCGAGTTAAGTTGGAGCCAGTTCTCGGTTGTCTTCTTGGAGCACTTCATTCCTACATCGGCTCGAGACGAGTTCGAGCAGATGTTTCTACTACTGAAGTAGGGATCAAAATCAGTTACAGAATACCAGCGAGAGTTCCAGAATCTCACAAGGTTCGCAGACTCATATGACCTGGATGATAGAGGATACGCCAAGAGTTTCTACAAAGGGCTGCGAGATCCCCTAAGGCAGGCCCTTTTATTTATAACAGATGCTAGTTTGGCGGAGATTATCGATATGGCAAAGAGATTGGAGGCGGACCACTTGGGATGTGGTAAGAGACCTGCGGAGGACGTGATGGAAGCTGGTTCAAGCAATATGAGGAGGCGGGACATTAGAGGAGGAAGAGGACATCAAAGAGGTGGAGGGCGTTTCCACCAAAACTCTAGGGTATAGAATCCAGTTCCGCAGCCGCCTGCGTTGCCTCCACCGCCTTAGCCTCAGCAATTTCAGAAACATGAGAGGCATCGTGGGCTGTTGTGTTTCGAGTGCAACCAACCGAGCCACATACGACGCTACTGCCCGCAGTTGTATTAGAATGTCCCTCCTGCTCCCCCTCCGGCAGCTCTGCGGGGGCGGGGTTACATGCATGGTCGAGGACGAGGACCGCGAGGAGGAAACCCTGGCCCTGCTCGGGATCAAGTGTACGCACTGGACATGGCACAAGAACGGAACCCCCAAGATGTGATTACAGGTATGATTTAAGTAATTATCACGTTTTTCTTTTCTTAAACTTAAAGTTGCTTGAGACATACTAGACACCTAATAACAAGTTTTGGTTATTGGTACTTAGGCACCATAATAGTTGGCGGGAAGACGGCCTATGCGCTGTTCGATATCGGTGCCTCACACTCCTTTGTGTCTGAGGACTTCATTAAGGACATGGAGGGCGTACAATACTTTACTGGTATAGCCCGATGAGTGCGCCTACCGGACGGCTCAGAGATGATTACAACCTCTAAGTGCGAGTTTGAGATATTTATTGAAGGAAAGGCCTTTGATACGCCTGTCACAGTCTTGAGAATGCCGGAGTTTGACATCATTTTGGGCATGGCGTGGTTGGACTGGCATTTTGCAAGGATTGATTGTGCAGAGAAATGAATCTACTTGAGACATGGAGACTCCGATGTCATCTTCCAAGGTATTAGATTCGCACCTCGTATGTTGTTATCTTCAGTTCAGACAGTAAAATCCCATATGAAGGGGGATGAAGTCTTCATGATCTGGTTCGAGTTGAAGGAGTTAGCATTGGATATAAAAGGCGTACGGGTAGTGCGGGATTCCCTCGAGGTATTTCCTGAGAAACTGCTAGGATTATACCCACATAGAGAGGTTGACTTCTAGATTAATCTAGTACCGAGCGCCAAGCCGGTTTCCAAGGCCCCTTACCGAATGGCCCCGAAGGAACTCGCGGAGTTTAGAGCTCAACTACAAGAACTGGTGGAGTCAGGGTTCCTTCACCCCAGTTCGTCACCCTGGGGAGCCCCAGTATTGTTCGTGAAGAAGGATGGAACCCCGCGTTTGTGCATAGACTATCGGGAACTCAATCGGCTGACGGTGCGGAACACTTATCCGATACCTCGGATAGACGAGTTGTTCAATCAACTAGTGGGAGCGCATTGGTTTTCTAAGCTGGACTTGCGCTCAGGGTATTATCGGTTGAGAATACAAGAAGGTGACATCCAAAAAATGTCCTTAATTCAAGATATGGGTTGTACGAGTTCACTGTAATGCCGTTTGGGCACACAAATGCCCCTTTGGCTTTCATGAGCGTGATGAACAAGGTGTTTGAACCTTATTTGGATATCTTCCTCATTGTTTTCATTGACGACATCATGGTCTACTCAAACACAGAGGAGGAGCATGTTGAGCACTTGACCTTGGTATTGAAGAAATTAAAAGAGCATGCCTTGTTCGCCAAGTTCAGCAAGTGCGAATTCTGGCTTAAAGAGGTTGCCTTCTTGGGTCACGTGATCAGCGGAACTGGGCTGGCGGTGGATCCGGCCAAAGTGCGTGTCGTGAAGGAGTGGTCTCCCTTGAAGTCGATGGCCGATGTGCGGAGCTTCCTTGGGCTTGTCGGGTACTACCGCAAGTTCGTGAAAGTGTTCTCCAAGATTGCCCTCCCTCTTACTTCATTGACGAAGAAAGGTGTGCCATTTGAGTGGACACCCCAATGTAAAGCGGCGTTCCAAGAGCTGAAGGATAGACTTACCTCTGCCCCTATCCTTGCACTTCCGTCTGGGAAGGAAGGATTTCAAGTCCACAACAACGCATCATATCAAGGGATGGGAGCGGTACTGATGCAGCACAGACACGTGATCGCTTATGCTATAAGACAGTTAAAGAAACATGAAATCAATTACCCGGTTCATGATTTGGAACTGGGAGCAGTGGTGTTCGCCTTGAAGGTTTGGAGGCACTATCTATACGGCGTCCACTGCGAGATTTTCTCAGACCATAAAAACTTAAAGTACGTTCGTACATAGAAGGAGTTAAACATGTGACAATGGAGGTGTTTAGAATTTTTATCCGACTATGAGTTCACCTTGAACTACCACCCCGGAAAGGCGAACTCGGTGGCCGATGCATTGAGTAGGAAGGTACCAGGCTGTAACCCAGAGGTTCGATTGATGAGTATGGAGTTGGATCGGATGATTGAGGAGATGGATATTACTTTGGTGTTTAAGGCTCCTTCAGCAGAGTATACAGAGTACTTGGCAATCATTAGCATAGTTTGTGATATCCGGGACCGAATTAGAGTGGAGTAAGGAGTGGATGCGGCCCTGGCCCCGGCAATAAAGTCAATCGAAGATGGGACTACGAATGAGTATACGCTAAAACACGGCCTCGTTTATTTTCGAGGCCGGCTGTACATTCCCAAAGGCGTTAAAATTCTGGAGGATATCTTGAGAGAGGCTCATTGCTCTCAATATTCAGTGTACCCGGGCATTGATAATATGTACACCGGCTTGCGGAAGACCATGTGTTGGCCGGGAATGAAGAAGGATGTCCGATATTTTGTTACATACTGTGAAGCTTCTCAAAGAGTGAAGGCAGAATGCAAGAGCCCCGGTGGGTTGTTACAATCGTTGCCCATCCCCGAATGGAAGTTCGAAGATATCTCCATGGACTTCGTCCATAGGTTACCTCGCTCACCCTCCGTGAATGATTTAGTGTGGGTGATAGTTGATCGCCTGACGAAAGTAGCCCGGTTTATCCCAATGAAGAAAGAAGCTCATGTGGATGTCTTAGTACGCCTCTTTGTGGAGCAATTCGTACGGTATCATGGCGTGCCTAAGACGATCTTGTTTGATCGTGATGGTTGGTTTACCTACAATGAGTGGAAAGTAGTATAGGCGTATTTGGACTCGCGCCTAACCCCCAGCACCGTGTTTCATCCTCAGACGGACGGGCAATCTGAAAGGACCATCCGGACATTGGAAGATTTGTTGAGATTATGTGTGTTTGATAGAGGAGAACCGTGGGAAAGGCTCTTACCATTGGTAGAATTCTCCTACAATAATAGCCACCAGGCTAGCATCGGCATGGCGCCTCATGAAGCTCTTTACGGAAGGAGGTGTAGAACACCTTTGTCTTGGGTGCAAGATGAAGACCTGAAGGCTTTGGGCGTTGAATATATTGATGATACCGATGTGGTGGTTAGACTGATACGGGATCGCATGTTGGAGGCTCAAAGTCGACAGACGAAGTATTACAATGCAAGGCACCAGATGGTGGAGTTTCAAGTGGGTGATAAGGTGTTCTTGAAAATCCGACAAATGCATGGAGTGTCACGTGTGCGTGGTGTGAAAAAGCTCAGCCCAAGGTATGTTGGGCCTTGTACTATATTGGAATGGATTGGCTCGTTGGCCTATCGGTTGGAGTTACCGCCCGAGCTAGAGAACCTCGACGACGTGTTCCATGTGTCGTCGCTTCGGAAGGCGCTGTTGCGGCCCGATCAATACATCCCCATAACTGATGGTTCTGTGGAGTCCTATAGGTCTGTGCGACTAGAGCCGGTGCGGATCGTAGATAACGAGACAAGGATATTGCGCTGTAAAAGTGTTCCTTTAGTGAAAGTGCTATGGTCTAATCATGGGAAGGAGGAATATACATGGGAGCCAATGCATTTGATGCAAAACCACTATCCAGAGTTTTTTGCTCAAGGTAATTTTATTTGACAGCATAATATATTTTCTGTTATGCATTTCTCCCCATAGCCTTAGCCTGATTTCGGGTACAAAATCTTTTGTTTGTTTAAAGGATTTGTAATGTCCCGAATCGCACTAGGCCCCTTGTACGTGTTTTTGAGCCTGGAGAGTTGACTTGGGCTCAGGGGAGTGCTGACAACTTGGAAGCATGTAACAGCCCAAAGTCTGGGATTGGCAAATTCTTGGGTGACACGCCCTGAGACACGGGCGTGTCCCAGAGCGTGTCCTGCTCGGGTTCATAGCAGTTGCGAGGTCGACGAAAATGGGTTCGATGAAGTGTTCGGGAGAGACATGCCCCGTGTCACGGGCGTGTCTGGGGCGTGACCTAGGGCGTGTCAACCTTTGTGTCGACACTCGAGACTTTGGTCGACGAAAATGGTCGACAGAGGAAACATGCCAAGTGTCACGGGCATGTCCATTCCGACACGGGCGTGTCGGAGGGCGTGTGTTCCCTCTGGTCGATGACCAGTGCTCGACGATCATCGAGTGTCAAGTATGGGGTACACGGGTGTGTCACAGGGCGTGTCCCGCTTATCCTCGAGTAGCTCTCGTGTAGGTCGAAATATACTCGAGTAGGTGGAAAAGTACTCAAGTAAGAGGGGGTGATACAGGCGTGTCATCCCTGTGACATGAGCGTGTCCTATCCGGGTACTCGAGTAGTTGGTTTTCTCTCGAGTAAGTCCTCTCGAGTAGGTCTCGAGTGGGGTACATGCCCCGTGTCACGGGCGTGACTGGGCTATCACAAGGCGTGTCCCGCTCATCCTCGAGTAGCTCTCGAGTAGGTCGAAATGTACTCGAGTAGGTGAAAAAGTACTCAAGTAAGATGGGGTGACACGGGCGTGTCATCCCTGTGACACGGGCGTGTCCTATCCGGGTACTCGAGTAGTTGGTTTTCTCTCGAGTAAGTCCTCTCGAGTAAGCATCGAGTGGGTTACACTCCCCATGTCACGGACATGACTGGGCCGACATGGGCCTGTCCCACCCTTGTGTCGTGTCGAGTATTGAACTGACGTATAAAAACCGTCGTAACACTTCGCCTAAGCAAGACATGGGTAAGGACACGGGCATATCCCTACCCGTGTCACTTTTATATAAAAGGGGAAGTGATAACCCTATCCATTTTCACTCCTCATTCCAGCAGTTTTTCTTAGAGAAACTCCTATTGAGAGAAGGAAGTCGTTGGATCCAGTTCTAAAGGAGAAGATCCGCCGCCGCCGTGGAAAAGAAGATGCCGCCGAGAAGAGTCATGAGATCTATGACCAGAAATGGTGGAAATGCCGGAAATGAGGTGAGCTTTCTCCCCTCTCCTTTGGTGCTAGATCTTTAGTTATTTTCTTAGGAGAGATATCGACTCAAGAGAGTTTTGATGGAGAGAAGGAGTTTTCCTAGGGATGGCCATGCTAGGACATGTGTTCTAGGTTTTAGATCTCTTTAACCTCCCCTTTCCCCTATGTGATGATGGGTGGATGGTTTCATGAAGAATCATGACCTCATGAGGGTGAATAAGGGAGGAGGAAATATTGGAGTGATTTTGGAAGATCGACTTTGAGAGGAAGATGAACTGATGCAAGTCATTCCTCTTTACGAAGCGTGCAGAATCTGTATTCTGCGCGCAACAATCTTCTTCGCCATTTTCATGTAGGATGTGGCCAGATCTGGGCTTTTGACTAAACACAAAATTTGAAGCCCTTGACAATACCTTTCCAACAAGTGGTTGTATGTCTTCATGTGAAGTGTGTAGCCAAAGGAAAGTATGAAAGAACATGACGTCTGATAAATCCTGCATGCAAAAATTCTGTTCTGTACGCAGCGGACTTCAAGGCTGATTTCAAATAGGATACACTCAAACCTGGGTTGTGGGCTGAATATGAAAGTTGTAACCCATAGAAAGACCTTTCCATCGAGTGGTTACACATCTTCAATAGATTCCTGTAGCTTCGGGAATCTCCAGTCGAATTTGCTTTCCAGATTTATTATGCACTTAAATTATGCGGTTTATATAATATGAATTTTAATTCGGTTGAATCGACGTTGCTAATTAACTCTAGAATTTTGATGAACTATTTTAATATGTCCACCGTAGTCTTATGAATGATAAATCTTGTTAATTAGATTTCATAAAACTGTATTGTGGAGCAAGCTTTAATGCATGGTATGACTTGCTAAAATTGATAGATTATTATAAATGCGCACCATGTTTATAATATGATGAATGAAATGACTGGATATAAATTGGTAGATTATTATTAATGCGCATCATGTTTGTAATATGTGGAAACCATTTGGAATGACAAATAAAATGATAAACCATGACCATGAGCATGTGTGATGGTTAGAATGAAATGTAGTAGTCCAATACTTAGAGCGTAGTCTCCCTACGGGTAGTATTGTGGAGGGATGTAAGTGCGGCGTTGGCCGTCACTAGTTGAGTTAATGTTGAAATGTGGTATAGATGGACGATTGGGCTTGTTCCTCGATGTCTACGTCCCGAGGCTCCTTCCGTGCCGTGTGGATGGTTGTGCTTTGTCCATGTGCTTACTTACGAGGCCCCTTCCATACCACAGTGTTGTGGAATTTTCATGTGGTGTGAGTTGACACGCAGTGTCGTAATCTCGGGTTAAGCATAGTGTGGCAGGTCTACGGGCTCACCGATTGTCACACCGACGGGAGTTGACAGTTAGACTTTGGGCGGTTGGGCTTCGTCCTCGGTGTCTACATCCCGGGGCTCCTTCCATGCCAGGTGAACGGTTGGGCTTGCTCCTTGTGCTTACTTCCGAGGATCCTTCCAGGTCATACAAGGTCAGTTCGTGGCTTGGTCCTCGGTGCACATCTACTTGAGGCTCCCGCTGGGCCATAGTACGCATGGGATCCGCTGTTGTGTTCTTAGCATTGAGGCGTACGGAGGCCTAGGTAAAGAAGTGTGGATACCCGCGTAGTAGTAGAGATGTATGCTCTACTGTCACCACCTGGCCACGGCGGCTGATGCCTGAGAGGTTAGCTACCTGCTCGAATAGTGGGAACTATAGTCTATGTTGACATAACAACTGCATGTGTGTGATCATGGGTGACTCATTGCATGGCATACATACCATTACATAGCATTGCACAAACAAGACCCTCATCGTATAAGTTTGTATGGGCACTCTTATACGATGAGTTACTTTTATGTAACCCGATCATTAACTTATAAGCTTGTATGTGCATCCTTATAAGTTGCGTTACTTTCCTCCTATAGTTACTTGTACTTGTTGATTTACTAATTGCTCAAGTAGAACTGCTAGTCTGTAATATTGTTATTCAAGTAGAACTGCTAGTTTATAATGTTGTTATTCATGTACTATTACCACCTCCTTGTACCTGCTTTACCACTTATATTATACTTGTACCCTTGTTCCTTTCTCCGCCCGGTGCCGAGGAGTCGCCGGGGGAGCGGATGTGAAGTCACTTAGTCTTTTCGACTAACGGTTGCTACGTCTTCCTTTTTAGGAGGTCACCCCGCAGGTAGAGCAGCCGCAGACTTTGCAGCAGGACAGCCAGGCCAGGACGACAGGGCCTGATGTGACGGTGCGGTCGCTACCGTCGGTTACGGATGTGAGTGTTGTGAGATTTTGATGTAGCCCGTTTGGGCAATGTTGTAGCTGTACTCTGATATTGAAGAAGCATGTTTTAGCTTCTCTTATTTGATGTATTTGGACATGTATGCTTAGTGTGAATTTGACTTCTTCTTGCTTATATTATGGTTGAGTTGACATGTTTATATTGATTTTGATTGTAGCCGGCGGAATAGGGGTCTTGTGGTACAAGTTAGCCCCTATGTTAATGCTACCGCAAGGTGAATGTTTCGGGCATAAGACCCCCCCTTCGTGCCGTGTTTTGTGATCCGGGAGGGGGGATCCTACAAATGGTATCAGTTTTCCACGATCCTCAACTAAAGAAGTCATTCAACAATGGTACCATCCCCGTTCGATGAGTCAGTTTGCGGACAAACTGACTTAGCGGAAGCAGTGGTGTGCCCATATGTAAATCACATTAAGTTGTCCAACTTTGACCGCAAGATTAGCCAGCCTGACCATATGTTTGTGTTTTACGTGTATGTTCCAGTGCACGTTGAGCCGATGTGGGGCACTCCTTCCCCTTCCATACCCACTCAGTTTTAACAACCGAGTTGGGGTAGACGCTCACCGCCATCCTGGATGACTTTAGGGCGCAGCAGCCTCCGGTTCAACAATAGGCTACGGGCTCTAACTGGCTGAGCACCTTTCGAGCTCTCTCCCCTCCCGCCTATCTCGGGATGGAGTCGGCCTTATGCACGGAAGAATGGTTTGATACGGTCCAAGAACTATTGGCGGGGATCCGTTGCCCGGCCAACATGGCTGTATTGTTGGCGGTGTCCGTCTTTGATCTACATGCTAAGAGGTGGTGGAAGTCACTCATGGGCTCCACGTTGCAAGGACGAGTGTATACCATGATAAGTTGGAGCGTGTTCTCTGGTGTCTTCTTGGAGCACTTCATTCCTACATCTGCTCGAGACGAGCTCGAGCAGAGGTTTCTACTACTGAAGCAGGGATCAAAATCGGTTACAGAATACCAACGAGAGTTCCAGCATCTCGCAAGGTTCGCAGACTCATATGACCTGGATGATAGAGGATACGCCAAGCGTTTATACAAAGGGCTGTGAGATCCCCTAAGACATGCCCTTTTGTTTATAGCGGATGCTAGTTTGGAGGAGATTATCGATATGGCAAAGAGATTGGAGGCGGACCACTTGGGATATGGTCTGAGACCTGCGGAGGACGTGATGGAAGATGGTCCAAGCAATAGGAGGAGGCGGGACTTTAGAGGAGGAAGAGGACATCAAAGAGGTGGATGGCGTTTCCACCAAAACTATAAGGTGGAGCATCCAATTTCGCAGCCGCCTGCATTGCCTCCACCGCCTCTGCCTCGGTAATTTCAGCAACCTGAGAGGCGTCGTGGGCTGGTGTGTTTCGAGTGCAACCAACTGGGCCACATACGACGGTACTGCCAGCAGTTTTATGGGAATGTCCCTCCTGCTCCCCCACAGGTAGCTCCGCGGGTGGGGGGGGGGGGGGGGTTACATGCGTGGTCGAGGACGAGAACCGCGAGAAGCAAACCCCAACCCTGCTCGGGATCAAGTGTACGTGCTGGACATGGCGCAAGAACGGAACCCCCAAGATGTGATTGCAGGTATGTTTTAAGTAATTATCACGTTTTTCGTTTCTTAAACTTAAAGTTTCTTGAGACATACTAGACACCTAGCAACAAGTTTTGGTTATTGGTACTTAGGCATCGTGATAGTTGGCGGGAAGAGGACCTATCCGCTGTTCGATACCGGTGCCTCACACTCCTTTGTGTCTGAGGACTTCATTAAGGACATGGAGGGCGTACAGTACTTTACTGGTATAGCCCGACGAGTGCGCCTACCTAACAGCTCGGAGATGGTTGCAACCGCTAAGTGCGAGTTTGAGATATTTATTGAAGGAAAGGCCTTTGATATGCCTGCCACGGTCTTGAGAATGCCGAAGTTTGGCATCATTTTGGGCATGGCGTGGTTGGACTGGCACTTTGCAAGGATTGATTGTGCAGAGAAACGAATCTACTTGAGACATGGAGACTCCGACGTCATCTTCCAAGGTATTAGCTTCGTACCTCGTATGTTGTTATCTTCAGTTCAGACAGTAAAATCCCATATGAAGGGGGATGAAGTCTTCATGATCTGGTTCGAATTGAAGGAGTTAGCATTGGATATAAAAGACGAACGGGTAGTGCGGGATTTCCCCGAGGTATTTCCTGAGAAACTGCCAGGATTACCCCCGCATAGAGAGGTTGACTTCCAGATTAATCTAGTACCGGGCGCCAAGCCGGTATCCAAGGCCCCTTACCGAATGGCCCCGAAGGATCTCGCGGAGTTTAGAGTTCAACTGCAAGAACTGGTGGAGTCAGGGTTCGTTCGCCCCAGTTCGTCACCATGGGGAGCCCCTATATTGTTCGTGAAGAAGAAGGATGGAACCCTGCGTTTGTGCATAGACTATCGGGAAACCAATCGGCTGACAGTGCGGAACACTTGTCCGCTACCTCGAATCGATGAGTTGTTCGATCAACTAGTGGGAGCGCATTGGTTTTATAAGCTGGACTTGCACTCAGGGTATTATCAGTTGAGAATACAAGAAGGTGACATGCAGAAAATGGCCTTTAGTTCAAGATATGGGTTGTACGAGTTCACTTTAATGCCGTTTGGGCTCACAAATGCCCCTTCGACCTTCATGAACCTAATGAACAAGGTGTTTGAACCTTATTTGGATATCTTCGTCATTGTTTTCATCGACGACATCTTGGTCTACTCAAAGACAGAGGAGCAGCATGTTGAGCACTTGACCTTGGTATTGAAGAAATTAAAAGAGCATGTCTTGTTCGCCAAGTTCAGCAAGTGCGAATTCTGGCTTAAAGAGGTTGCATTCTTGGGTCACGTGATCAGCAGAGCTGGGCTGGCGGTGGATCCGGCAAAAGTGCGTGTCGTGTATGAGTGGTCTCCCTTGAAGTCGGTGGCCGATGTGCGGAGCTTCCTTGGGCTTGCCGGGTACTACCGCAAGTTCGTGAAAGGGTTCTCCAAGATTTCCATCCCTCTAACTTCATTGACGAAGAAAGGTGTGCCATTTGAGTGGACACCCCAATGTAAAGCGGCGTTCCAAGGGCTGAAGGATAGACTTACCTCCGCCCCCATCCTTGCACTTCCGCCTGGGAAGGAAGGATTTCAAGTCTACACCGACGCATCATATCAAGGGATGGGAGCGGTACTGATGCAACACAGACATGTGATCGCTTATGCTTCAAGACAGTTAAAAAAACATGAAATCAATTACCCGGTTCATGATTTGGAACTGGGAGCAGTGGTGTTCGCCTTGAAGGTTTGGAGGCACTATCTATACGGCGTGCACTGCGAGATTTTCTCAGACCATAAAACCTTAAAGTACGTTCATACACAGAAGGAGTTGGACTTAAGACAACGACGGTGGTCGGAATTTCTATGCGACTATGAGTTCACCATGAACTACCACCCTGGAAAGGCGAACCCGGTGGCCGATGCATTGAGTAGGAAGGTACTAGGCTCTAGCCCATAGGCTAGATTGATGAGTATGGAGTTGGCTCGGATGATTGAGGAGATGGATATTACTTTGGTGTTTAACGCTCTCCTTCGGCAGAGTATACAGAGTACTTGGCAAGCATGAGCATAGTTTGTGATATCCGGGATCGAATTAGAGTGGTGCAAGGAGTGTATGCGGCACTGGACCCGACAATCAAGTCAATCGAAGATGGGACTACGGATAAGTATACGCTAAAAGACGGCCTCGTTTATTTTTGAGGCCGGCTCTACATTCCAAAAGGCGATAAAATCTGGGAGGATATCTTGAGAGAGTCTCATTGCTCTCAATATTCAGTGCACTCGGGTATTGCTAAGATGTACGCCGGCTTGCGGAAGACCATGTGTTGGACGGGAATGAAGAAGGATGTCTGATATTTTGTTACACACTGTGAAGCTTGTCAAAGAGTGAAGGCAGAATGCAAGAGCCCATGTTGTTTGTTACAATCATTGCCCATCCCCGAATGGAAATTCGAGGATATCTCCATGGACTTCGTCCACGGGTTACCTCGCTCACGCTCCGGGAATGATTCAGTGTGGGTGATAGTTGATCGCCTGACGAAAGTAGCCCGGTTTATCCCAATGATGAAAGAAGCTCATGTGGATGTATTAGTACGCCTCTTTGTGGAGAAATTCGTACGGTATCATGGCATACCTAAGACGATCGTGTCTGATCGTGATGGTCGGTTTCCCTCCAATGAGTGGAAAGCGGTATAGGCGTATTTGGGCTCGCACCTTAACTTCAGCACCGTGTTTCATCCTCAGACGGACGGGCAATGTGAAAGGATCATCCGGACATTGGAAGATTTGTTGAGATTATGTGGGTTGGATAGAGGAGAGCCATGGGAAAGGCTCTTACCGTTGGTAGAATTCTCCTACAATAATAGCCATCAGGCTAGCATCGGCATGGCGCCTCATGAAGCTCTTTACGGAAGGAGGGGTAGAACCCCTTTGTCTTGGGTACAAGATGAAGACCCGAAGGCTTTGGGCGTTGAATATATTGATGATACCGATGTGGCGGTTAGACTGATACGGGATCGCATGTTGGAGGCTCAAAGTCGACAAATGAAGTATTACAATGCAAGGCACCAGATGGTGGAGTTTCAAGTGGGTGATAAGGTGTTCCTGAAAATCCGACCGATGCATGGAGTGTCACGTGTGCGTGGTGTGAAAAAGCTCAGCCCAAGGTATGTTGGGCCTTACAATATATTGGAAACGATTGGACCGTTGAGCTATCAGTTGGAGTTACCGCCAGAGGTAGAGAACCTCCACGACGTGTTCCAAGTGTTGTCGCTTCGGAAGGCGCTTTTGCGGCCCAATCAATACATCCCTATAATTGATGGTAGTGTGGCGTCTGATAGGTCTGTGCGACTAGAGACGATGCGGATCGTAGATAACGAGACAAGGATATTGCGCCGCAAAAGTGTTCCTTTAGTGAAAATTCTATGGTCTAATCATGGGAAGGAGGAATATACATGGGAACTAATGGATTTGAAGCAAAACCACTTTCCGGAGTTGTTTGCTCAAGGTAATTGTATTTGACAGAATAATATATTTTCTATTATGCATTTCTCCCCATAGCCTTAGCCTGATTTCGGGGACGAAATCTTTTATTTGTTTATAGGATTTGTAACGTCCCGAATCGCACTAGGCCCATTGTCCGTATTTTTAAGCCAGGAGAGCTGACTTGGGCTCAGGGGAGTGCTGACAACTTGGAAGCATGTAACAGCCCAAAGTCTGGAATCAGCAAAAATTTTTGGGTGACACAGCCTGGGACACGGGCGTGTCCCAGAGTGTGTCCTACTCGGGTACGTAGTAGTCGCGAGGTCGACGAAAATGGGTTCGATGAAGTGTTCGGGCGAGACACGCCCTGTGTCACTGGCGTGTCTGGGGCATGACCTAGGGCGTGTCAACCTTTGTGTCGACACTCGAGACTTTGGTCGACAAAAATTGTTGACAGAGGCAACACGCCCAGTGTCACGGGCATGTCCCATCAGACACGGGCGTGTCGGAGGGCATGTGTTCCCTCTTGTCAATGACCAGTGCTCGACGATCATCGAGTGTAAAGTATGGGGTACACGGCCTGTGACACGGGCGTGTCACAGGGCGTGTCCCGCTCATCCTCGAGTAGCTCTTGTGTAGGTCGAAATATACTCGAGTAGGTGGAAAAGTTCTCGAGTAAGATGGGTGACACGGGGTTACATGCCCCATGTCACGGGTGTGACTAGGATGTCACAAGGTGTATCCCGCTCATCCTCAAGTAGCTCTCGAGTAGGTCGAAATGTACTCGAGTAGGTGGAAAAGTACTCGAGTAAGATGGGGGGTGACACGGGCGTGTCATATCCGGGTACTCGAGTAGTTGGTTTTCTCTCGAGTAAGTCCTCTCGAGTAAGCCTCGAGTGGGTTACATGCCCCAAGTCACGGGTGTGACTGGGCCGACACGGGCGTGTCCCACCTGTGTGTCATGTCGAGTCTTAAACCGACGCATAAAAACCGTCGTAACGATTCACCTAAGCAGGACACGGGTACGGACACGGGCGTGTCCCTACCCATGTCACATTTATATAAATGGGGAAGTGAAAACCCTAGACGTTTTCACTCCTCATTCCAGCCATTTTTCTGAGAGAAACTCCTGTTGAGAAGGAATTCGTAGGATCTAGTTCTAGAGGAGAAGATCCACCACCACCGTGGAAAAGAAGATACCGCCGAGAAGAGTCACGAGATCCATGGCCGGAAAAGGTGGAAACGCCAGAAATGAGGCGAGCTTCCTCCCCTCTCCCTTGGTGCTAGATCTTTAATTATTTTTTTAGGAGAGATATCGACTCAAGAGAGTTTTGATGGAGAGAAGGAGTTTTCCTAGGGATGGTCATGCTAGGATATGTGTTCTAGGTTTTAGATATCTTCAACCTCCCCTTTCTCTTATGTGATGATGGGTGGATGGTTTCGTGAAGAATCATGGCCTCATGAGGGTGAATAAGGGAGGAGGAAATTTTGGAGTGATTTTGGAAGATTGACTTGGAGAGGAAGATGAAACGATGTCGTTCATTCCTCTTTACGAAGCGTGCACAATCTGTATTCTGCGCGCAGCGATCTTCTTGGCCATTTTCATGTAGGATGTGGCAGATCTGGGCTTTCGACTAAACACAAAAGTTGAAGCCCTTGAAAATACCTTTTCAACGAGTGGTTGCATGTCTTCATGCAAAGTCTGTAGTCATGGGAAAGTCTGAACGAACATGACATCCGATAAATCCTGCATGCAGAAATTGTGTTCTGTACGCAGCGGACTTCAAGGCTGATTTCAAATAGGATACAATAAAATCTGGGTTGTGGGCTGAATATGAATGTTGTAACCCATAGAAAGACCTTTCCATCGAGTGGTTGCACGTCATCACCGGATTCCTGTAGCTTCGGAAATCTATGGTTGAACTTACTGTCCAGATTTATTCTGCACATAAATTCTGGGGTTTATTTAATATGAATTTGAATTGGGTGGAATCGATGTTGCTAATTAACTATAGAATTTTGATGACCTATTTTATGTTGACCACCGTAGTGTTATGAATGATAAATCTTTATAATTAGATTTCATAAAACTGAATTGTGGAGCAAGCTTTAATGCATGATATGACTTGCTAAAATTGATAGATTATTATAAATGTGCACCATGTTTATAATATGATGAATGAAATGACTGGATACAAATTGGTAGATTATTATTAATGCGCATCATGTTTGTAATATGTTGAAATCATTTGGAATGACAAATAGAAGGATAAACCATTGCCATGACCATGTATGATGGTTAGAATGAAATGTAGTAGTCCAATACTTAGAGCGTAGTCTCCCTATGGGTAGTATTGTGGAGGGATGTAAGTGCGGCGTTGGTCGTAACTAGTTGAGTTAATGTTGAAATGTGGTATAGATGGACGGTTGGGCTTGGTCCTCGATGTCTACATCCTGGGGCTCCTTCCATGCCGAGTGGATGGTTGTGTTGTGTCCTCGTGCTTACTTCTGAGGCCCCTTCCATGCCACAGTGTTGTGGAATTTGCATGTGGTGTGAGTCGAAACGCGTTGTCGTAATCCTAGGTTAAGGATAGTGTGGTAGGTCTACGGGCTTGCCGATCGTCACATCGACGGGAATTGACAGTTAGACTTTGGGCGGTTGGGCTTGGTACTCGGTGTTTACGTCCCGGGGCTCCTTTCGTGCGAGATGAACGGTTGGGCTTAGTCCTCGTGCTTACTTCTGAGGCTCCTTCCGGGTGACACAATGTCAGTTCGGGGCTTGGTCCTCGGTGCACATCTACCCGAGGCTCCCGCTGGGCCATAGTACGCATGGGCTCCGCTGTTGTGTTCTTAGCATTGAGGCGTACGGAGGCTTGGGTGAAGTAGTGTGGATACCCACATAGTAGTAGAGATGCCTGCTCTACTGTCACCGCCTGGCAACTGCGGCTGATGCCTGAGAGGTTAACTACCTGCTCGAATTGTGGGAACTATATTTTGTGTCGACATATTAATTGCATGTGTGTGATCATGAGTGAGTCATTGCATAGCATGCATACCATTACATAGCATTGCACAAACACGACCGTAATCATATAAGTTTTTATGGGCACTCTTATACGATGAGTTACTTTTATGTAACCTGATCCTTAACTTATAAGCTTGTATGGGCATCCTTATAAGTTAAGTTACTTTCCCGCTGTAGTTACTTGTACTTGTTAGTTTACTAATTGCTCAAGTAGAACTGCTATTCTGTAATATTATTATTCAAGTAGAACTACTAGTTTATAATGGTGTTATTCATGTACTATTACCACCTACTTGTACCTGATTTACCATATATATTATACTTGTACCCTTGTTCATTTCTCGGCCCGGTGCCGAGGAGTCGCCGGGGGAGCGAATGTGAAGCCACTTAGTCTTTTCGACTAACGGTTGCTACATCTTCCTTTTTAGGAGGTCACCCCACAGGTATAGCAACCGCAGACTTTGTAGTAGGACAGCCAGGCCAGACGACAGGGCCTGATGTGACGGTGCTGTCGCTACCGTCGGTTACAGATGTGAGTTTTGTGAGATTTTGATATAGCCCGTTTGAGCAATGTTGTAGCTATACTCTGATATTTAAGAAGCATGTTTTAGCTTCTCTTATTTGATGTATTTGGACATATATGCTTAGTGTGGATTTGACTTCTTCTTGCTTATATTATGGTTGGGTTGGCATGTTTATATTGATATTGATTGTAGCCCGCGGAATATGTGTCTTGTGGTACAGGTTAGCCCGTGTGCTAATGCTACCACAAGGTGGCTGTTTCGGGCATAAGACCCCCCCTTCGTGCCGTGTTTTGGGATCCGGGAGGGGGGGGGGTCTTACATAGCCCACTTGGATTGGGCTTGAGTTAGCCATTTAGGCTAGTTTGACCACTTTGACCCATGAGTTGACTTTGGTCCATTTAGCTAGTAGGGTTGACCCCAATGGTTCCTTGGGGACCCATGGGCCTCCCCTAAAGAATAGAAGTACTTGGGTAGGGTTGGTAGGGCATCTTGGGGGTCACCTGACCCTTAGTTATGACACTTTGACTTTTTTAGGGCTAAGTTGACTTGAGTCAACTTAGCCTCTTTGGTTGACTCCAATGGGTCCTAGGTGACCCATTGACCTCACACTAGGGTTAGGAGGACATGAGTGGGATCCACTTGACTAAGGGAAGGTTAGTAGACCTTATGTAGGTTAGTTTGACTCATTTAGGATTAGAGTTGACTTAGGTCAACTTAACCACTTTGACTGCCCTCCATGGGTCCTTAATGACCCACAAACCCCATTTTAGGTCTAGGAAGACCCTGGTAGGGTTGGTTGGGCTTACTAGGGGCACACTGTGTAACATCCCATTTCCAACTAGACCCCTAAGAGTGGTTTTGGCCATGACTAGGTCATGACAAACCCTAGGAAGCCAGTAATGGGCCAAGAGATAGGGGACAGAAAGGGGGAGAGATCATCATGGTCTGCAAATAGTAGAACTCTGAACAATGGTGTAGGACGACCATGAGCCACACCTTAACCCCAAGACCCTACCACAACACCCCTAATACCTTGGGAGGCCCATTAGAGTCAAAAGGCCCCATTAGGGTCAACCCAAGAGGCTTAGTTGACCAAGGTCAACCCTAGCCCTAAATGGGTCAAACTAGCCTACTTAGGGTCAATTGATCTACTCCTAGCCTAGAGGACCCCACCCAAGCCCTCCTAACCCTAAAGAGAGGTCAATGGGTCACTAAGGGCACATTGGGGCCAGCCCTAGAGGCCAGGTTGACCCAGGTCAACTCAACCTCCTAATCTGGTCAAAGTACCCTTGCTAAGGGTATGTGACCTCCAGAGGGTAGGGTAACCCTACATAACCCTACCTAGACCCTAGGGGAAGCCAATGGGTCACCTAGGACCCATAGGGGTCAACCCAATTGGTCATGTTGACCCAAGTCAACTCTAGCCCTAGATGGTCAAAGTGCCCTTGCCGAGGGACATGAGACCGCCAAGAGGCCCAACCAACCCTATTCAAGTAACCCTAGACATTACGGGAAGCCAATGGGCCACTAAAAACCCAATGGGGTCAACCCAGATGGTCAAATTGGCCCAGGTCAACCCTCATTTAGGTCAAGTCAAACCTAGCCCAAAAAGGGCTAACCCAAGCCCAAGCCACTTCTCCCTTAGGCTAACCCCACCCCCATGACCATCATAATCAAGTGGGCTGCATTTAGCTTATGAGTTTGACTAGTCAACCAGAGGTGACTAGGAGAGAGAAAGGAGCTCCCCTCCATGATAATGGAGGAGAGAGAAATTGAGGAAGAGGAAGGGGAAGTGGAAGGCCGGCCAAGGGAGGCTAACAACCACCATTTATGGCTGCAATCAACTCCTCTATGGGAGAGGAGTTGATTCCAGCCGTTTCCCGGCCACCAAGGGATGGGTTCAGCCCCCCTCTACTCTACCCGAGCCACACCTTTAATGGTGTTAATGGCCATTGAAGAACCAGCCTCCCCTCTCCCCCATTTGCCATTTAAACACCATCAGGGGGCCAAGGGGATCATTTTAGAGCATTTACCTGGAGGAGACGAGCCATCCCACTGTGTGGTTGCAGAAGCCGAGCGCCGCCGCCGTCGTCAATGGCATCCCGCCGCTCCTCTCGCATCCAGGCCGCCAGGAAGGTCCTCCTCCTCTCCTTAACTCGCGGGTAGATCATAGGACTCTTTAGGTTTAAGATTCGGGCTCAATTGAGCCCGATCAAATCCAGGATTCCTCATGGTTTCGGCAAGAAATCTTCTTGCTATAACCGCCAGAAAACGCCTCTCCGGCGGCAGAGCCGCCGCCTGGCGATAGCCACCACCTCAACGGAGGTGTTGGTGGCGGTGGCCGGCCGGGGAAGGGGCTGGATCGCCGGCGGCAGAGCTTGGAAGTGGCTCCAGGCGGGATGAATCCTGGCCATCGGCTCAAGGAAGGAGATGAAGGGATCCCGTCCCTTTTTGCTTCAAGATTCGTGCGGGCCTGAGATTAAACTATAGGAAATGTTTTATAATAATGAAATTTTTGTCACAGTTTTTGATATTATTGGTTTTAAACTTTAAAAATACTTAGGCTCATCTGGTGGAAAATCCTTCAACATGAAAGTTGTAGTCCCTGTGTCTACTTTATTTTAAAATTGGTTTGAACCCATTTGGGTGTAAGGTCTGACCAGGGCACCCATTTTGGTGGGACATACCCTTAGGGCTAGGCAGTCATTAAATTGAGTGCCCACTCTTCATCCCTAGCCCAAATTAGTTGAAACTTTGGCAGAGAGTCTACCCTAGCTATACCCAAGGCTTGTCCAAAAATGGGAATTTTTGGAGAAAATATTTCTATAGTTTTTGTAAAAATTTAATAAATATTAAATAAATTAATTAGGTGCCCTAAACACCTCCAAACCCTCCCAAATTTTGGTGAGTGGTCCCTGGGTTCACTTTAGGTACCTGTATAGAGTTTCACCTAATTTGGATATGTTTTGAATAGGTTTTGACCCAACCCTAACTATACCTTATTAAGGGCATTTTGGTCAAAAGTGCACTTTTAATTTTGAGTGACCAAATCACCTCAACAGATGTTGAAATTTGGGACACTGACTTGTTATGGCACTTCTCACCTCCCCATGGAATATGGGGTGGTGAGGAATAGATTTGCCCTAAGTTCCTAGGTCAAACCCTAAGGAGGGACCTTTTGGCCTTGTGAAGGGCATGAGTCCTAAACACCTTGGATAAACACCATATTTTGCAAGAAGGTTCCTAGGATATATAAAATCCTCTGTTAAAAATATTAGCAAATTGTGAAAATGGTAGGGTCCCCAAAACCCTAACCCTAGCTTAGGACCTAAAACTTGTAGTGTAGGTTTAGGTTAGCTAAACATCTTGAAACTTAACCAAATTTGGGTAGTGAGGGGATTAGGGTATTTTGAGCCTCTGATAATTTACTTGAGGAATTTTGATCAATATTTGTAGCACTTCATTTGTAATCAATAGTATTGCCCTAATTAATAATTTGGCTATTGTGGTCTCACTGCCCATAGAAAGGGTATGAAACATGGGCAGAGTTAGTTTTAGGCTATAATAATCTTGTATGAATTTTGTTAGAATTTTTGGATATCTATTTAAGGCATCTACTTCACAAGTGCTTCATTTTGATTACATACTAAATAATTCTTGCAAGAGCCATTACTTATTGAAAAATCATGAAACTTGATGCATAGTGTTTCTAGCTCAATAATATCATGTGGGAAGTTTTGTGGAATTATTTGATGGTTAATTAGTATACTTTGTTCATTAACCCATAAATTTGAAAGTTCATGAGAAAAATCAAATATAGCCTTATTTTTAAATGATAAATTATGAAACTTTTTCTAGGGTATTTGTAGGCCATCACAATCATTCCTGAAGTTTCCCTGAATTTTTGGAGTCATTATTACTGTAAAATCTTTTAAAATGACTTTTTATGAGGTATCTTTGAAATTAAATTTAAAGGCCTAAACCTTGCTGAAAAATTTGAAGACTTAGGCTTTAGAGTTGATTATGCATTTTGTAATTATCATAAATTTATTGGATCATTATCTTGTCTGAAATTGCTACTTCATGTTCAAACTTGGGCTTTTTGGATATTAGAATAATTAAATTAATTATCAGACAAATTAGGAAAATTATGGATTTTTGGATTTATGCTTCAAATATTATTTTAGCACTCTAGTAATTATCATAGGGGTACTGGATGAGTATTTCATGTACTTCCCTTTTTACGGCTCATGTAGCTTAAGTGGTCTGCATATAGCAAGATTGCAGGAAATCATTTTTGATATGAATTAGAGCACGTGAGAGGGATCTTGATGGTTTTCTGGAAAGATAAGTAGAGTGAGTTGCATCTATGGATGTTGAGTGAGTAGGGTGTGATTTTGTCTAGGGCATAGAGGCGTTCGGGTCCGACGGAAGATCGTCCTACCCAAGGAGAGTTGGAGTCAAATCACCCTAGGATTAGCATATCGAAACACGAGAAAATAATGGGTAAGGGAATCAACCAATAATAAAATAAGTACCTTGCGAAAGGGAACGCTGGGCGTAATCCCAACACAGTTCCTAGTGCCCCTTGAGAGCCCTTTACAGGGAATACCGGGGGCAGTCCTGGGTTAATGTAAACTGTTTTAACAAGCTAAAAGAGTAACATAGTAATTAGGGTTGCACATTTCACAGACACTGATGGCACGGGATGTTAGCTGGGAGCTTCGGCTCGGATGGTTAAAAGGCGGACTTTGGGTCCGGGGAGCTTCGGCTCGATTGTTTGAGACGGACGTGTTGGTCCGGGGAGCTTCGGCTCGGTTCTTGAATATGCTAATTTGCATGTGCATAAAAGGAAAGGAAATTAAGGTGGTGGGTCTTCGGTATCGGAGGGTCGATGCACCGACGCCAATACGCTGACTCGGCAAGTGTGGTTAGCACTTCGCCAACAGAAGTCCGGTGCGCCAGCCGGCAAGAGTACGCAGGAGTCCGCTTCGTGCACCAAGCGTTGAGGCGTACGATAGGTCTGAACGGTAGTGGTTTACTGGTTTAGAGGTGGGCGAGGCCCAACCCACCGCTTCCGTCTGCCACTACGGAGGTATCCTGGGAGGTTACGGCTCCAAAAAGGGGGAACTAAAGGTCTGTGTGCACAGAGTCGGGTGTGTGTGTTGCACTTGCATGATCCATCATACCCACTTGCATGTCATAGCATAATCGATTCATTTAACCCCTGACACCTAATGTATAAGTGGAATGGGACGCTTATACATTAGGACCTGCAAAACGACCCCTTGGTCTATAAGCTTGTGTGGGCAAGTTTATAAATTAAGGTTAATTATGATATATATATCTACTGTTGTTGATAACCGACACCCCAACGTATAAATCAGTATGAGACTTTTTATACGATGGGAGCCTTGCAGAAGACCCCTTGGCTTATGTGTTTTCACATAAGTGAAGGTTACTTTTCATATTTCAGCTTATAGTCCATACATGTTATAGAATTGCTAGTATAGGTCCACTACCATCTGCTTTTTGATATTCTCCACCTTCAAGTCCTCCCCTTTCTTCCTCTCCGCTCGGTGCCTAGGAGCCGTGGGGGAAGGTGCGGGGGATGATAGGACTTAGTCTTTTAGACTAACGGTTTTCGAACCGCATCATTTAGGGGATCGTGGAGACCAGCATGGAGGAGCAGCCCCAGAGACCGGTGCGCTTGGAGGTGGGGCAGTCTAGCTCCGGAGTTCACACAGCCGGGACCGTGAGTCTCGACCTTGAGTAGTCTTTCTGCTTCCGCATGAGTGATCTTTTTTAGTGAGGATTTGATGTATCGGGCATAAGCCCGTTTTTGCTACTCTGATGTTTATTTTTGTGGACACTCCCTTCGTGGAGTTATATTTATTATGACATGTGATTCTCTGTGGACTGCAGTTCCGTTTACTTCATTATTCTGCTACTTTTCTGTGATCAAACTGGCCTGCAGAATCGGCGCTTTGTGGTGATGACCCTTCAGGGCGTGAAGGAGTCACCGCAAAACGGCGGTTCTGGGCCTAAGACCCCGGTGTCAAAAAAAAAGAAAAAAGGGGGTCTTACAAGTAGTATCAGAGCAGACCTCGATCGAAAAGTAACAGTCCACAACCCTAGGCCACTCCCGCGCGAGTTTAGTTTGGGGACAAACTAAGCAGCGGAAGCAGTGGTGTGCCCATATGGGGGATCACATGTAAATTGTCCACCTTTATTAGGTATTGAGTCGATTACGTACTAATGTAGTTCGTTTTGCAGCCCCCAGCTCAGCCCACCCCACAAGGTGGAGCTCAGCAGACTCCAGACAGTGCACCACCTCCCATGGTCCCCACACCTTTCCTTCAGTCGGACATGGGGCAGACCATTATAGCTATCCTTGAGGCCTTCCGGGCTCAGCAGGCTCCAGCCCAGCAGCCAAACCCAGGGGCCAACTGGATGAGCACCTTCCGAGGACTCTCTCCCCCATCATACTTGGGGACAGAGTCGGCAGTGCGGACAAAGGAGTGGCTGGATGTTATGTACGAGATGTTGACTGGGATACGATGCCCTTGGGAGGAGAGGGTGGCCTTGGTGGTATCTTGCTTGGAGTACCATGCTAAGAGGTGGTGGAAGACGCTGTTGGACACGATATATGCTGATAGGGAGATTGCAGAAATCACTTGGGAGGAATTCAGGGCCACGCTGCTGGAGCACTTTGTTCCGCAGTCGGCCAGGGACGAGTTGGAGGAGCGGTTCTTACAGCTGAGGCAGGGCACCAGGACGGTGTTGGAGTACCACCGAGAGTTCGATCATTTGGCCCGATATGCGGGCTCTTACCAGCTGGACGAAGCAGTTTATGTCAAGAGGTTTTATAAGGGCCTAAAAGAAGAGTTGATGGAGGCCTTGCTGTTTGTCTCTGGCGGGCCTATCTCCCGGATTTTGGAGATGGCGAAGAGGATTGAGGCCGATTGGCACGCCACTCGGGGCCGGAAGCGGCAAGCGGAGGATCAGGGCTGGAGGGCCCAAAATGATCAGCGGTGAGGCACCATACCAGATGGGAGGAGGACAGAGGAGCGGCCTCGTCAGGAGGTGAGGCAGGAGCCGAGAGAGCAGGTGGTTTTGGCCCCTCAACCTCTCCGGATTCAGGAGATGCCGAGACCCGGGGGTATGGCGTATCCCCAGCCGGAGTGTTTCCATTGTCACCAGGTGGGACATCTCCGGAGAAACTGCCCTATGAGGGGGGCACCACCTCCAGCACTACAGAGTGGCCCACCTGACCAGCATTTCGGAGGCCGAGGACGCGGCCGAGGACGTGGTAATCAGGGAGGAGACTGAAGACAAAATGGGGAGCAGATTTACGCTTTGGACTTAGCACAGCCCCGGAACCCGGACAGGGTTATTGCAGCTATGAGAGTAATTTTAGTTTTGAATCTATTCCCTGCTCATATTAAGTATTGATAGAACTACTACACAACCTAGGTTAGAAAACCTTACACCAAAGTTCTTTCTTAAAACTGATTTAGGAATGGTGATGGTGTGCGACAAGCCTGCCCATAACCTGTTCGACACGGGGGCATCGCACAACTTTGTGTCAGAGGATTTCGTCAAGGATCTGGACCAGATTCGATATTATACGGGATTATCTAGGAGGGTGCGTCTCCCCAATGGGATGGAGATCCAGTCCACTGAGAAGTGCCTCCTGGAGGTTACCATAGACGGGGTGACACTCGAGGCCCCGGCAACGATCCTGAGAATGCCGGACTTCGACCTTGTCTTGGGCATGACATGGCTTGTCTGGAACCATGCCCAGATTGACTGCCCGGCGGGGAGGGTCGTGCTGAGACACGGCGATACTTATGCGACATTCGAAGGTACTACTCCGGTTTCCCGCCGCCTGCTTTCATCTATTCAGGCCGTTAAGGCTCACATGCAAGGAGACGAGGTATATCAGGTATTATTCGAGATGACTGAGGAGAAGGACCTGATTGCCAGCATTCCGGTGGTTCGTGACTACGTCGATATTTTTGCGGATAAGCTGCCAGGACTGCCTCCGCATAGGGAGAAGGACTTCCATATTCAGTTGGTACCAGGGGCTAAGCCGGTATCCAAGGCCCCTTATCGGATGGCCCCGAAGGAGTTGGCGGAGATTCGGACACAGTTGCAGGAGCTGGTGGAAGTAGGATTTGTTAGGCCGAGCTCCTCATCATGGAGAGCTCCGGTCCTATTCGTGAAGAAGAAGGATGGCACTCTTCGCCTGTGCATCGACTATCGAGCACTAAACAGGCTGACCGTCCGAAATACCTATCCGCTCCCCAGGATAGACGAGTTGTTCGATCAACTGGAGGGAGCCCATTATTTCTCGAAGCTGGACTTGAGGTCAGGCTACTACCAGCTGCGGATCCAGGAGGAGGATATTCCGAAGATGGCCTTTAGTAGCAGATATGGATTGTATGAGTTCATCGTGATGCCCTTCTGGCTCACGAATGCTCCGTCGGCGTTTATGAGCCTCATGAACCGGGTCTTCGAGGCTTATTTGGATGTGTTCGTCATAGTATTCATAGACGACATCCTTATCTATTCTAAGACGGAGGAGGAGCACACACGACATCTGGCACTGACCTTGGAGAGACTGCGGGAGCATCGCCTTTATGCGAAGTTCAGCAAGTGTCAGTTCTGGCTGAAGGAGGTGGCTTTCTTAGGCCACATTATCAGTGGAGCCGGGCTGGCGGTGGACCCGGCAAAGATTCAGGCTATTTCGAAATTGCCGCAGCTGAAGACAGCCACCGACGTACGGAGTTTTCTAGGACTTGCCGGTTATTACCGGAAGTTCGTGGAGGGATTCTCTCGAATCGCCCTCCCGCTCACATCCTTGACGAAGAAGGAGGTACCGTTCGTGTGGACCCCACAGTGCTAGATAGCTTTCCAGGAGCTGAAGGATCGGCTAACCTCGGCTCCCATTCTTACTCTCCCCTCGAGGAGGGAGGGATTTCAGGTCTACACCGACGCATCATATCAGGGGATGGGAGCAGTACTGATGCAGAACGGACACGTCATAGCTTATGCCTCCCGCCAGCTGAAGACCCATGAGAAGAACTATCCAGTGCATGACCTGGAGATGGGAGCAGTTGTATTCGCACTGAAGATATGGCGACACTACCTTTATGGAGTCCACTGTGATATATACTCCGATCATAAGAACCTTAAGTACGTGGACACACAGAAGGAATTGAACATCAGGCAGAGGCGGTGGGTGGAGTTTCTATCTGACTATCAGTATGAGATGCATTACCACCCGGGGAAGGCGAACGTGGTAGCGGATGCACTGAGTAGGAGAGCTTCCACAGCAGGAGCAAAGCCTCAGTTGATGTCTATGGAGCTGCTGCAGAGACTAGAGGACATGCACATTACTCTGGTATCGTCTGACGATCCTGAGCTCTATGAGGAGTACTTGGTCGCGATAGGCGTTACCGATGACATCAGAGACCGAGTCAGAGAAGGACAGAGGCAGGATGCCAAGTTAGAGCCCATCTTCCAAGCTCTGGAGGCAGGCACTGCAGGAGATTACACACTGAGGGACGACCTGGTGTGCTTCAGAGGACGGGTGTATATACCGGAGAGAGGCCAGATCCGGGAGGATATTATGACGGAGGCGCACTGTAGCCGGTATTCTGTACACCCGGGGATCACAAAGATGACGGCTGATTCGAAGAAGACTATGTTCTGGTCGGGCATGAAGAAGGATGTCACTTACTTCGTGACCCATTGTGAGGCATGTCAGCTAGTGAAGGCGGAGTGCAGGAACCCCGCAGGATTATTGCAGCCACTCCCGGTGCTGGAGTGGAAGTTTGATGACATAGCCATGGACTTCATACATGGGCTTCCCCGGTCTCGGACAGGGAATGACTCGATCTGGGTAATCGTTGATCGGTTGACCAAGGTGGCTCGATTTATACCGATCAGGAAGGACGATTCAGTAGGAGTACTGGTGCGGAAGTTTGTGGAGCAATTCATTCGTTATCATGGCGTGCCCAGGACGATAGTGTCAGATCGTGATGGGCGGTTTACATCCACGGAGTGGCGATCAGTTCAAGCTTACTTAGGCACGTGATTGACCTTTAGCACTGCATTTCATCCCCAGACAGACGGGAAGATAGAACGCACCATCCGGATGCTGGAAGACCTCTTGAGGCTATGCATTTTGGACCGCGGGGAACCGTGGGAGAAACTCTTACCCCTGGCCGAGTTCTCCTATAACAACAGCTACCAGTCCAGCATCAGGATGGCGCCATACGAAGCCTTGTAAGGGAGGAGGTGCCGGACCCCGCTTTCTTGCGTGCAGAACGAAGATCCGAAGGTGTTGGGATCAGAGTTTGTTGAAGACACCGAGGCACAGGTGAGGCTGATCAGAGACAGGATGCTTGAGGCGCAGAGTAGACAGGCTAAGTACTATGACGCCCGACATCGGCAGGTGGAGTTTCAGGTGGGAGACCGGGTGTTTCTGAAGAACCGGCCCATGTATGGAGTCTCGCGGGTGCGTGATCGGAGGAAGAAGCTCAGCCCTAGGTACATGGGCCCTTACAGGATCCTGGAGCGGATCGGGCCCCTAGCCTACCGGCTGGAGTTACCACCAGAGCTGGAAGCGCTGCACGACGTCTTCCATATTTCTTCGCTGAGGAGGGCTCTGCTACTCCCGGAGCAGCGGATTTTGACCACCGAAGGGCCGGTAGCTTCAGACCGGTCAGTTCATTTGGAGCCGGTTAGGATCGACGACCGAGGAGTACGAGTCCTGCGTCGCAAGAAGGTCCCATTAGTCAAGGTCCTGTGGAGGAACCACGGCCAGGAGGAGCATACCTGGGAGCCGCAGGACCTGATGCAACAAAGATACCCAGAGCTATTCAGTCAGGTATACCTCTCAGACCCCTCAAGATGTTAATTTATTCTCCTGCTTTAATTTACTAAGGGCTGCTCTAGGCAGATAGAGGCTTTTCTTTTGTTTATTGGGGGCTTACCCTTGTTTATTGGGATCTTGGTCTGCCGATTGGGCGAAATGGTCATAGATCTAGGTTTCCCTTTAAACCTATTTTAGCAAACAAGCCGCCATGCTGGGATGTTACAAGGTTCTTTTCTTCGGTAGTAAGTCCCGCAGACTCAACCTTGATTTCGGGGACGAAATCTTTGTTTTGTTTATTGGGATTTGTAACATCCCATTTCCAACTAGACCCCTAAGAGTGGTTTTGGCCATGACTAGGTCATGACAAACCCTAGGAAGCCAGTAATGGGCCAAGAGATAGGGGACAGAAAGGGGGGGAGATCATCATGGTCTGCAAATAGTAGAACTCTGAACAATGGTGTAGGACGACCATGAGCCACACCTTAACCCCAAGACCCTACCACAACACCCCTAATACCTTGGGAGGCCCATTAGAGTCAAAAGGACCCATTAGGGTCAACCCAAGAGGCTTAGTTGACCAAGGTCAACCCTAGCCCTAAATGGGTCAAACTAGCCTACTTAGGGTCAATTGACCTACTCCTAGCCTAGAGGACCCCACCCAAGCCCTCCTAACCCTAAAGAGAGGTCAATGGGTCACTAAGGGCACATTGGGGCCAGCCCTAGAGGCCAGGTTGACGCAGGTCAACTCAACCTCCTAATCTGGTCAAAGTACCCTTGCTAAGGGTATGTGACCTCCAGAGGGCAGGGTAACCCTACATAACCCTACCTAGACCCTAGGGGAAGCCAATGGGTCACCCAGGACCCATAGGGGTCAACCCAATTGGTCATGTTGACCCAAGTCAACTCTAGCCCTAGATGGTCAAAGTGCCCTTGCCAAGGGACATGAGACCACCAAGAGGCCCAACCAACCCCATTCAAGTAACCCTAGACCTTAGGGGAAGCCAATGGGCCACTAAAAACCCAATGGGGTCAACCCAGATGGTCAAATTGGCCCAGGTCAACCCTCATTTAGGTCAAGTCAAACCTAGCCCAAAAAGGGCTAACCCAAGCCCAAGCCACTTCTCCCTTAGGCTAACCCCACCCCCATGACCATCATAATCAAGTGGGCTGCATTTAGCTTGTGAGGTTGACTAGTCAACCAGAGGTGACTAGGAGAGAGAAAGGAGCTCCCCTCCATGATAATGGAGGAGAGAGAAATTGAGGAAGAGGAAGGGGAAGTGGAAGGCCGACCAAGGGAGGCTAACAGCCACCATTTATGGATGCAATCAAGTCCTCTAGGGGAGAGGAGTTGATTCCAGCCATTTCCCGGCCACCAAGGGATGGGTTCAGCCCCCCTCCACTCTACCCGAGCCACACCTTTAATGGTGTTAATGGCCATTGAATAACCAGCCTCCCCTCTCCCCCATTTGCCATTTAAACACCATCAGGGGGCCAAGGGGATCATTTTAGAGCATTTACCTGGAGGAGACGAGCCATCCCACTGTGCGGTTGCAGAAGCCGAGCGCCTCCGCCGTCGTCAATGGCATCCCGCCGCTCCTCTCGCATCCAGGCCGCCAGGAAGGTCCTCCTCCTCTCCTTAACTCGCGGGTAGATCATAGGACTCTTTAGGTTTAAGATTCGGGCTCAATTGAGCCCGATCAAATACAGGATTCCTCATGGTTTCGGCAAGAAATCTTCTTGCTATAACCGCCGGAAAATGCCTCTCCGGCGGCAGAGCCGCCGCCTTGCGATAGCCACCACCTCAACGGAGGTGTTGGTGGCGGTGGCCGGCCGGGGAAGGGGCTGGATCGCCGGCGGCAGAGCTTGGAAGTGGCTCCAGGCGGGATGAATCCTGGTCGTCGGCTCAAGGAAGGAGATGAAGGGATCCCGTCCCTTTTTGCTTCAAGATTCGTGCGGGCCTGTGATTAAACTATAGGAAATGTTTTATAATAATGAAATTTTTGTCACAGTTTTTGATATTATTGGTTTTAAACTTTAAAAATACTTAGGCTCATCTGGTGGAAAATACTTCAACATGAAAGTTGTAGTCCCTTGTGTCTACTTTATTTTAAAATTGGTTTGAACCCATTTGGGTGTAAGGTCTGACCAGGGCACCCATTTTGGTGGGACATACCCTTAGGGCTAGGCAGTCATTAAATTGAGTGCCCACGCTTCATCCCTAGCCCACATTAGTTGAAACTTTGGCAGAGAGTCTACCCTAGCTATACCCAGGGCTTGTCCAAAAATGGGAATTTTTGGAGAAAATATTTCTATAGTTTTTGTAAAAATTTAATAAATATTAAATAAATTAATTAGGTGCCCTAAACACCTCCAAACCCTCCCAAATTTTGGTGAGTGGTCCCTGAGTTCACTTTAGGTACCTGTATAGAGTTTCACCTAATTTGGATATGTTTTGAATAGGTTTTGACCCAACCCTAACTATACCTTATTAAGGGCATTTTGGTCAAAAGTGCACTTTTAATTTTGAGTGACCAAATCACCTCAACAGAGGCTGAAATTTGGGCCACTGACTTGTTATGGCACTTCTCACCTCCCCAAGGAATATGGGGTGGTGAGGAATAGATTTGCCCTAAGTTCCTAGGTCAAACCCTAAGGAGGGACCTTTTGGCCTTGTGAAGGGCATGACTCCTAAACACCTTGGATAAACACGAAATTTTGCAAGGAGGTTCCTAGGATATATAAAACCCTCTGTTAAAAATATTAGCAAATTGTGAAAATGGTAGGGTCCCCAAAACCCTAACCCTAGCTTAGGACCTAAAACTTGTAGTGTAGGTTTAGGTTAGCTAAACATCTTGAAACTTAACCAAATTTGGGTAGTGAGGGGATTAGGGTATTTTGAGCCTCTGATAATTTACTTGAGGAATTTTGATCAATATTTGTAGCACTTCATTTGTAATCAATAGTATTACCCTAATTAATTATTTGGCTATTGTGGTCTCACTGCCCATAAAATGGGTATGAAACATGGGCAGAGTAAGTTTTAGGCTATAATAATCTTGTATGAATTTTGTTAGAATTTTTGGATATTTATTTAGGGCATCTACTTCACAAGTGCTTCATTTTGATTACATACTAAATAATTCTTGCAAGAGCCATTACTTATTGAAAAATTAGGAAACTTGCTGCATAGTGTTTCTAGCTCAATAATATCATGTGGGAATTTTGGTGGAATTATTTGATGGTTAATTAGTATACTTTGTTCATTAACCCATAAATTTGAAAGTTCATGAGAAAAATCAAATATAGCCTTATTTTTAAATGATAAATTATGAAACTTTTTCTAGGGTATTTGTAGGCCATCAAAATCATCCCTGAAGTTTCCCTGAATTTTTGGAGTCATTATTACTGTAAAATCTTTTAAAATGACTTTTTATGAGGTATCTTTGAAATTAAATTTAAAGGCCTAAACCTTGCTGAAAAATTTGAAGACTTAGGCTTTAGAGTTGATTATGCATTTTGTAATTATCATAAATTTATTGGATCATTATCTTGTTTGAAATTGCTACTTCATGTTCAAACTTGGGCTTTTTTGATATTAGAATAATTAAATTAATTATCAGACAAATTAGGAAAATTATGGATTTTTGGATTTATGCTTCAAATATTATTTTAGCACTCTAGTAATTATCATAGGGGTACTGGATGAGTATTTCATGTACTTCCCTTTTTACGGCTCATGTAGCTTAAGTGGTCTGCATATAGCAAGATTGCAGGAAATCATTTTTGATATGAATTAGAGCACGTGAGAGGGATCTTGATGGTTTACTGGAAAGATAAGTAGAGTGGGTTGCATCTATGGATGTTGAGTGAGTAGGGTGTGATTTTGTCTAGGGCATAGAGGCGTTCGGGTCCGACGGAAGATCGTCCTACCCAAGGAGAGTTGGAGTCAAATCACCCTAGGATTAGCATATCGAAACACGAGAAAATAATGGGTAAGGGAATCAACCAATAATAAAATAAGTACCTTGCGAAAGGGAACGCTGGACGTAATCCCAACACAGTTCCTAGTGCCCCTTGAGAGCCCTTCACAGGGAATACCGGGGGCAGTCCTGGGTTAACGTAAACTGTTTTAACAAGCTAAAAAGAGTAACATAGTAATTAGGGTTGCACATTTCACAGACACTGATGGCACGGGATGTTAGCTGGGAGCTTCGGCTCGGATGGTTAAAAGGCGGACTTTGGGTCCGGGGAGCTTCGGCTCGATTGTTTGAGACGGACGTGTTGGTCCGGGGAGCTTCGGCTCGGTTCTTGAATACGCTAATTTGCATGTGCATAAAAGGAAAGGAAATTAAGGTGGTGGGTCTTCGGTATCGGAGGGTCGATGCACCGACGCCAATACGCTGACTCGGCAAGTGTGGTTAGCACTTCGCCAACAGAAGTCCGGTGCGCCAGCCGGCAAGAGTACGCAGGAGTCCGCTTCGGGCACCAAGCGTTGAGGCGTATGATAGGTCTGACCGGTAGTGCTTTACTGGTTTAGAGGTGGGCGAGGCCCAACCCACCGCTTCCGTCTGCCACTACGGAGGTATCCTGGGAGGTTACGGCTCAAAAAAGGGGGAACTAAAGGTCTGTGTGCACAGAGTCGGGTGTGTGTGTTGCACTTGCATGATCCATCATACCCACTTGCATGTCATAGCATAATCGATTCATTTAACCCTGACACCTAATGTATAAGTGGAATGGACGCTTATACATTAGGACCTGCAAAACAACCCCTTGGTCTATAAGCTTGTGTGGGCAAGTTTATAAATTAAGGTTAATTTTGATATATATATATCTACTGTTGTTGATAACCGACACCCCAACGTATAAATCGGTATGGGACTTTTTATACGATGGGAGCCTTGCAGAAGACCCCTTGGCTTATGTGTTTTCACATAAGTGAAGGTTACTTTTCATATTTCAGCTTATAGTCCATACATGTTATAGAATTGCTAGTATAGGTCCACTACCATCTGCTTTTTGATATTCTCCACCTTCAAGTCCTCCCCTTTATTCCTCTCCGCTCGGTTCCTAGGAGCCGTGGGGGAAGGGGCGGGGGATGATAGGACTTAGTCTTTTAGACTAACGGTTTTCGAACCGCATCATTTAGGGGATCGTGGAGACCAGCATGGAGGAGCAGCCCCAGAGACCGGTGCGCTTGGAGGTGGGGCAGTCTAGCTCCGGAGTTCACACAGCCGGGACCGTGAGTCTCGACCTTGAGTAGTCTTTCTGCTTCCGCATGAGTGATCTTTTGTAGTGAGGATTTGATGTACCGGGCATAAGCCCGTTTTTGCTACTCTGATGTTTATTTTTGTGGACACTCCCTTCGTGGAGTTATATTTATTATGACATGTGATTCTCTGTGGACTGCAGTTCCGTTTACTTCATTATTCTGCTACGTTTCTGTGATCAAACTGGCAGGCAGAATCGGCGCTTTGTGGTGATGACCCTTCAGGGCGTGAAGGAGTCACCGCAAAACGGCGGTTCTGGGCCTAAGACCCCGGTGTCAAAAAAAAAAGAAAAAAAAAAGGGGGGTCTTACACACTGCCCTTAGTTGACACCTTGCCCAATTTAGGCCTAGGGTGGTTCTAGGTCAACTTGAACACCCTGGGTCGACTCCAATGGACCCTTATGGCTCAAATGAACCTTCCAATAGATTGGTAAGATCATGGTAGGATCTTAGAGTCTTGGTGAAGCCCCATGATCATCCTAAACTAGTGTTTAAAAATCTACTATTTGCAGACCATTCAACCTAATCACCTTTATTCCCAAGGCCACTTGGCCTTCTTGGGCTCCCTTAGGGTTTGTCATGACCTAGTCATGACAAACCCACTCTTAGGGGTCTAGTTGTTTGAGGGATGTTACAAATCCCAATATATAAGTAAAAAAATTTCGTCCTCGAAATTCTAGTTAGGCCTACGGGATTTCAAGTATGAAAGGTAAATTGTAACATTCCGAGAGGTTGTGAGTAATACGTGACTGAAAAGCTCTGGGTACCTTTGTTGCATCAAGTCCTGAGGCTCACATGTGTGCTCCTCTCGCCCATGATTCCTCCATAGGACCTTGACCAATGGAAACTTATTGCGGCGCAAGACTCGTATTCCATTGTCGTCAATCCTGACCGGTTCCAGGTGAACTGACCGATCAGATGTTACCGGCCCATCCGTGGTCGTAATCTGCTGCTCCGGGCATAGTAGAGCCTTCCTAAGAGAGGATACATGGAACACGTCATGCAAACTCGCCAGCTCTGGTGGCAGCTCCAGCATATTTGCCAAAGGACTGATCCGCTCCAGGATCCTATAAGGCCATATATATCTTGGGCTGAGCTTCTTTTTCCGACCATGTACCCGTGAAACCCAATGCATCGGTCCGATCTTCAAGAATACTCTGTACCCCACCTGAAAATCCACCTGTCGATGTCGAGCATCATAATACTTAGCCTGTCGGCTCTGTGCCTCTAACATTCTGTCTCGTATCAGCATCACGTGAGCCTCGGTGTCCTCAACAAACTCTGAACCCAAAGCCTTTGTATCCTTGTCCTTTATCCACGACAGCGGATCCTACACCTCCTTCCATATAGGGCCTCATAAGGAGCCATCCCAATGATGGACTGGTAGATGTTATTATAACAGAACTCGATCAGTGGCAACAGCTTCTCCCAAGGTCCCCTCAGTCAAGAATGCATAGTCGCAGTAGATCTTCCAAAGTCCGATTAGTACGTTCCGTCTGCCCATCGATCTGGGGATGAAAAGTTGTAATGAATGTCAGCCGAGTGCCCAAGTAAGTCTGCACTGATCTCCACTCCCTCGATGTATACTGTCCATCCTGATCTGATACAATAGTCTTGAGGATGCCATGATAACGGACGAACTACTCCACGAATTTCCGAACCAGCACACCAACCGAGTAATACTTTCTGATCGGGTGAAATCTGGCTACCTTCCTCAGCCGGTCGACGATCACCCAGATCAAATCATTTCCTGTCCGTGATTGGGGATGTCCATGTATGAAGTCCATCGCGATATCCTCAAACATCCACTCTGGCACTGGGAGTAGCTGCAACAATCCTGCGTGGTTTTTGCACTCTGCCTTCACCAGCTGGAAAGCCTCGCAGTGGGTCACAAAGTTGGTGATATCCTTCTTCATGCCTGGCCAGTACATGGTCTTCTTCAGATCCACAGTCATCTTTGTAACTCCCGGGTGTACAGAATACCGACTGATGTGGGCCTCCATCATGATATCTTCCCGGACCTGGGTTCCCTCCGGTATGTAAACCCATCCTCTGAAGCACACTAGGCCATCACTCAGCATGTAATCTCCAGCAGTGCCGGCTTCTAAGGCCCAGAATATTGGCTCTAGCTTGGCATCCTGCCTCTGCCCATCTCTGACTCGGTCTCGAATGTCATTTGTGGCATTCAACAATGATAGGTACTCCCGGTATAGCTCTGGGTGATCCTCGGACAACAGGGATATCTGCATCTTGTCTAATATCTGGACCAACTCCATGGTCATCATCTGAGGTCTTGATCTTGAGGTCGTAGCCTTCCAGCTCAGGGCATCTGCCACCACATTCGTCATCCCTGGGTGGTAGTGCATCTCGTACTGGTAATCTGCTAGAAACTCTACCCATCATCTCTGCCTAATATTCAGCTCCATCTGCGTGTCCACATACCTCAAATTTTTGTGGTCGGAGTATATGTCGCAGTGTACACCGTACAGATAGTGCCTCCAGACTTTTATAGCAAATACGACCGCTCCCATCTCTAAGTCATTAACAGGGTAGTTTTGCCCATGCTTCTTCAGCTGTCGTGAGGAGTACGCTATCACATGACCATTCCGCATCAGAACTGCCCCCATGCCCTGGTAGGAAGCATCGGTGTAGATCTGGAATCCTTCTTTCCCCGAAGGAAGGGCAAGTATAGGAGCCGAGGTGAGTCGATCCTTCAGCTCCTGAAAAGCCACCTCGCACTGCGGGGTCCAGACAAAGGGCACATCCTTCCTCGTCAGGGATGTGAGTGGAAGGGCAATCCGAGAAAATCCCTCCACAAACTTCCGGTAATAACCGACAAGTCCTAGAAAACTCTGCATGTCTGTTGCCGACTTCAGCTGCGGCCAATACCGAACTACCTGAATTATGGTCGGGTCCACTGCCAACCCAGCACCACTGATGATATGGCCTAGGAAAGCCACCTCCTTCAATCAGAACTGGCATTTGCTGAACTTCGCATAAAGCTGGTGCTCCCGCAGTCTCGCTAGGGTCAGCGTCAGATATCTTGTGTGCTCCTCCTCTTTCCTCGAGTAGATAAGGATGTCATCAATAAACACAATGACGAAAACATGTAGATATGCCTCGAACACCCGGTTCATGAGGCTTATGAACGCCGACGGTGCATTTATGAGCCTGAAGGGCATCATAGTAAACTCGAACAACCCTTATCTGCTACTGAAGGCAGTCTTCGGAATGTCCACCTCCTGGATCCGCAACTGGTGGTAGCCCGACCTCAAATCCAATTTTGAAAAGAAATGCGCCCCCTCCAGCTGATCAAACAGGTCATTTATCCTTGGAAATGGATAGGTATTCCAGACTGTCAGTCGGTTCAGTGCTCGTAGTCGATGAACAATCTAAGTTTCCTGTCCTTCTTATTGACGAACAACACTGTGGATCCCCATGGTGAAGAGCTTGGCCGGACAAATCCGGCTTCCACTAGTTCCTAAAGCTAGCTTCAAAACTCTGTAAACTCATTTGTGGCCATCCGGTAAGGGGCTCTAGATGCCGGCTTAGCCACTGGCACCAGCTGTATTTGGAAATCCTGCTCCCGATGCGGGGGTAGCCCTGGCAACTTCTTTGGGAATACGTCAGCAAAATCTCGGACCACAGGGATATCAAAGATGGAATCCTTGGACTCAACCATTTAAAACAACACTTCATAGACTTCCTCCCCCTACAAGTGGGCCTTGACGGCCTGCACGGATGACAGCAAGACAGGGGGAATAGGTCTAATACCTTCGATGACGCTGTGGGAATCCCCATGCCTCACGGGGATCCTCTTTGACAGGCAGTCAATCTGGGCATGGTTCCAATGTAACCATGTCATGCCCAGGATCTAATCAAAGACTGGCATCTTTAGGATCGTTGCTGGTTCTTCGAATGCCTTTCCGCCGATCTCCGCCTCCATGTTGCAGCAGGCGAAGGTGAATAGCACTGATCCGTCTGGTAGTCGTATCCTCATCATCATGCCTGTGAACCACTCCATGCCTTCCAGCCCTCCCACGAAGGCTTCCGACATGAACGAGTGCAAAGCACCCGTATCGAACAGTGCATAGGAGAGCTTGTCGTTGTTGAAGACTATGCCCGGTGTAGTTACTGTCTTAGAAATCTAATTATGGTTTTCTTTCCTAGTTTATCAATTCTATACCAATAACTCTAATTACCTAGGAAAGAGAAAACTTAAAATTAGCTAGTGTACTTGTGATCACCTGCTCCGAATTCCGTTGTTTAGTCAGATCAAGTGCATACACTTGCTCCATCTCCTGCCTGCGGTCTCTGCCATGGTATCCACATCCTCGGCCACGTCCTCGGCCTCCAAAATACTGAGCTGGTGGTGCATCCGGTGGTGCTCGAGGTGGTGCCCCCTCATGGGGCAGTTCCTCCGAAAATGTCCCCCCTAATGACAGTTGAAGCACTCTGGCGGGGGATATGCCATACCCCCGGGTCTCTGCATCTCCCGCATCTGGAAAGGCTAAGGGGCCACCACTACTTGTTCCCGCTGCTCCTGTCTCACCTCCTGACGAGGCTGGTCCTCTGCTCTTCTCCCATCAGTGATGCGGCCCCGTCACTGATCATTTCTGGCTCCCCGACCCTAATCCTCAGTCGGTCGCTTCAGGCCTCGGGTAGTTTGCCAATCTACCTTGATCCTCTTTGCCATCTCCAATATCTGAGGAATAGGCCCGCCGAACACAAACATCAGAGCCTCCCTCAGATCCTCTCGTAGGCCCTTATAGAACCTCTTAGTGTATCCTGCCTCATTCAACTGATAAGAATCCGCAAATCGGGCTAGATGATTGAACTCCCGATGATACTCCACCACTGTCTTGTTTCCCTATCTCAACTGAAAAAATCTATCTTCCAGCTCATCTCTGGCCGACCGCGTAACAAAATGCTCCAACAGTGCGGCCCTGATCTCCTCCCAAGCAATCTCTGCAACTTCTCTGTCAATAAACGTCTTGTCCAGCGATGTCTTCCACCATCTCTTGGCATGGGACTCCAAATAAGAGACAACTAAAGGCACCCTCTCCTCCCACGGGCACTGTATCCCAGTCAGCATCTCATACATGATATACAGCCACTCCTCCGTCCGAACGGCCGACTTCGTCCCCAAGTAGGATGGGGGAGAAAGTCCTCGGAAAATACTCAGCCTATTGGCCCCCGGGTTTCACTGCGGAGTAGGAAACTATTGATCCCTGAAAGCCTCCAGAATAGCTGTCAGAGTCTGCCCCATCTCTGAATGTTGGAACGGAGTGGGGACCGTGGGTGGTGATGCAACATTTAGAGTCTGCTGGACTCCGCCCTGTGGTGTAGGCTATGTCGCAGGCTGCATAACAAAATCCATTTGTAAGTAATCGACTCAAACCTAATTAAAAGTGGACAATTTACATGTGATCCCCTATATGGGCACACCACTGCTTCCGCTGCTTAGTTTGTCCCCAAAGTAAACTCACGCGGGGGTGATCCAGGGTTTGTGGACTGCAACTTTTCGATCGAGGTCTGCTCTGATACCACTTGTAAACCCCCCCCCCCCCCCCCCCCCGGGGTCTTAGGACTAGAACCGTCACTTTGCGGTGACAACTTCACACCCGAAAAGGTCATCACTACAGAACGCCGATCCTGCCGGCCAAATCGATCACGATAGTACCAGAATAATAAAAGCCAAGTCCACAAACATCACATATATAACAAATAATCTCCACGAAGGGAGTGTTCTCAGATATAATAAAAGTACTAAAACTTGGGCTCATACCCAGTACATCAATGTCCTCAGTACATATATCTCATCGTGGAAGCAAAACTAAAATAACTACTAGCGATCAGGACTCACAGTCCCTGGTGTCTGAACTCCAGTACTAGACTGTCCCATCTCCAAACATGCCGACCTCCGGGGCTTCTCCTCCATGTTGGGCTCCATGGCCCCCTAAAATGATGTGGTTTGAAAACCGTTAGTCTAACAGACTAAGTCCTATCATCCACCGCCGCTTTACCCATGGATCCTAAGCACCAAGCGAGGAGGAGGAAAGGAGAAGACATGAAAATGGGGAGTAACAAATATAAGCAGGTGGCGGCGGAACTAGTCTAGCAGTTCCATAGTGTATAAGACAGAATGAAGATAAGAAAGACTAAACAAGAAAAAGTAACCTCAACTTATATGAAAACACATAAGCCAAGGGATCTTTTGCAAGGCTCCTATCGTATAAAAAGTCTCATACCAATTTATACGATATGATGTCGATTTTCTAGCAAACATACATATATATTTACTGAATAAAAACCTTAACTTATAAGCACGCTCGCGCGAACTGATAAAACAAGGGGTCGGTTTACAGGGCCTATTGTATAAAGCGTCTCATACCACTTATACAATAGGTGTCAGGGTTATATGCAATGGTTATGCTATGAAATGCAATTATGCCATGATGTTAACATGAAAATGCAACTCATCCACTCGACTCTGTGTACAAAGACCTTTAGATCTCCCTTTCTGGAGACGAACCTCCCAGGATACCTCTGTAATGGCAAACAGAAGCAGTGGGTTGGGCCTCATCCACCTCTAAACCACTAATTGCACTACCAGTTAGACCTATCATATGCCTCAAAGTTGGTGCACTAAGCGGAGCTCCTGCGTACTCTTGCCGCCTGGCGCTCCAGACTTTATTTGGCCAAGTGCTAAACCACACTTGCCGAGTCAACGTATTGGCGTCTGTGCATCGACCTTCCAATTTCGAAGACCCACCACCTTATACTTTATGCACTTGCAACTTATGTATCAGCTACCGAGCCAAAGCTCCCCGGACCATCCCGTCCGTCACAAATAATAACCGAGCAAAAGCTTGCCGGGCCAAATTTCCCATCACCAAATCCACTAAGCCTACAGCCCGAGTGACCCAACCTAACATCCCGAGACATCGAGGTGAGTGAAAGTGAATCCCTAGTTATACAAGTTACTCTTGTAGTTTATTTTGCCTACAGTTTAGGTTAGCCCAGGACTGCCCCCGGCATACCCCGTGAAGGGCTCTCAAAGGGAACGAGGAACTACGATGGGCTGAAGCCCAAAGCTCCCTTTCACAAGGCACTTATTATTATTGGTGAATACCCGATTCCCGATGTCACAACCCGCATTTTCTCAACGATAAAATCGTATCAGAGCTAGAGAAAACGCGTGCCGTGATGCCACGTCGTGCAGGGGATAACTGCACACGCTCAGGCAAAACTCCACACCTTAGATTTTAAGGAAAATCATTGATTAATTATGAAAGGAAAGCAGTTATGTTGCTTGGCCGTATCCCTCGGCACGGTGGATCAGCTAGTCCACAATTAAAAGTATAAGTATACGCAGCAGAAAATAGTTTGATTCAATTAAGTTGACACCCTAGTGAGCATAAGTGTCCCCGAGGGACAACTCCTATTATGCACGACTCTAAGTGAATATAATAGATATAAAAAGTAGTCTTTTTACGCTAAGGAAATATAGTGCCTTTGTTTATAAATATGCTATGCATGATCTACATATAATAATGCTTTTAGGGTTTAAAATATCTAACATGCAACCTAGCAAAAATCCTTCCCAGAAGCAAGTAAACAACCACTAAAAGGCAAAAACAGCAGTTTAAGTTCATACCCAGCATCGCAAGAAGCCACCAGTGGGCGCCAACAACCTGACACGAACCCACTGGTGAGTATGTATGTCTATACAGAAAAGTAAAGAACTACCTCACAGAATCGGGATCAGCTGTCTCAGCTACCCAAGAGGCCGCAAACCAGCCCCTCCAAAAGAACTAGCCGCTGAACCGGCTACAACCTGGACCTGAGGCATTCAAGAAAAGAACACCTCAGCAAGGAAATAATCAAAAGTGTAAATAAAGCATTAGAGTTAAGAGCAAAAGAAGGGTTTACCAACCCGACAACAAGCTGCTATAAGCAAAAGAAAGAGCATGACAGTAAGAAAAGAGCACTGTCTAAAGTACAGCAAAGCACACCAAGTGCGAGCAATAAAAGGAACAAGCTCAACAAAAGAGTCTAACATTCCTAATACGTGGGTAAGTGGTAGTGGTCAAAAACATGGATCTGAATACATAACCAAAATCAGATCCAACAAAAAGGGCTAAGGGGTCGCCAGTGGCAGCTTTAGGGTCCCACACACCAACCCAAACCAGGGCAAACAGGCGGTGGCCACAGCTCTCCACGTCAAAATCCACCCCTCGAGAGGCCACTAAAACTCCACCACCTGCCACAACCCAAGAGTCGACAAGCAAAAATTTGCCAAACACCCAATACCACCCCCTAAAGGAAGGGAAAAGTCACACTAACAATCCTAAGGTACACATGAACTCAAGACAGAAATGTCGAGCCCACTCGACGCAGCGTGGAGTAAACCCCACTCACCTGACGCCTAAAAATACTTAGCCGCAAGTTCTACGCTGGGTGACGGCGTTGAGTGAGCTCGGCTCACTCGACGCTGTCAGCGCTTTCCACTTAGGGTAAACGTAAGTCTTGCTAAAATCGCAGCCTAAGCCCTCTCATGCGCGAGAACAGAGAGTTGGAGATTTAATCCCAACCCTCCGTTCCGTCCTAACTACTCGGAGCTACCGCAGCTAACCCTAAACTGTAACTAACAGCAACCTCACCCTAACTCTAGCTACCCACTAGACACTAAACATCCGACAAAAAGAGGACATTGATTAAAATTCTAGAAAAAAGAAATAAAGAATCAGCACTTGATTAGAAGTTTGATGAAATAATTCAACCTGCTGCCCTAGGGAGGAAAAACAAGGAGAACAGAGCTTATGCACAAGAAATAAAAAAAGATCATGGGTTAGAAAATAAATTTGGCAAGGGCAAGGGGCCACTTGCCTCTACCTCTTCGGAAAAACAAACAACAGCCGCACCACGGCTTGGCTCCGGCGGCAAGATCGGCCACCTAGAAGACCAAAGCTGAAACTTGAGGGAAGAAAGAAATCAGATATTTAGAAATTCCTGGAATCGAACCCTAAATCAAGAAAAACTTACATGGAAGGGAAGATCTAGCCGAGAGCAAACCGAATCCGCTATCACACGAGAAAAACGGGCTCTAACCTTCTCGAAATCGCCGGCCAAAACAACCACCGCCTCCTCTCAAACCCTTCCGCTGGAAGCTCTCCAGACTCGGGAACGATGAAAAATGAGGAGGAAAAACAGTACACGGCAACAAAAGATGATTTCAGGAAAAAAAGTACGAAACACGCCCAAGACACGCCCGTGACACGGCCCGACACGCCCGTGTCACGGGGCGTGTACTCACACACTCGACGAATGTCGATCTCAACTCGACGAAAACACGGGACACGCCCCCAGACACGCCCGTGACACGGCCCGACACGCCCGTGTCACGGGGCGTGTACTCACGCACCTACCCACTCGACGAAAGTCGATCTCCGCTCGACGAAGCAAGGGACACGCCCGTGACACGCCCGTGTCACAGGCCGTGTACCAACTCGAACACCGCCCGACGATCGTGGAGCGCCGATTGTCGAACAGAGAGACACGCCCCAATGTCACGTCCATGTTCGACACGACACGCCCGTGACAGGGCCATGTTCTCACTAAACACCGCCTGACGACCATCGAGCGCAGTTCGACGAACCGAAGGGGGACACGCCCGTGACACGCCCGTGTCACGGCTGTGTTCCTACAAAAACCCCGTCGACCAAACATTCGTCGACCGGAGGAACGGGAGCTCTGCCCGAGCACGACACGCCCTGGGTCACGGGCGTGACCCAGGCCGTGTCACCCAAACTTACACAGAAAAGAAACCTGCTAACACCTAGCAAACAAGAGACAAGGCACCAGCCTACAAGCTCAGCCACAACAGACCACGCACAGCACAGCAAATATTACAAACATGCAGCTAACAAAACAACGCCGAAACGACGCGAAGGCAAACGATCTCGGATTTCGACCAAAACTCGCACCGTAGCTAAACAACCAAGCCACGAAAACAACGGCGAGGTCGAAAACAACATCCGACGATCGAACACTCGGGCTAACACCTCCCGAAGCCAAAACGCAAGCATTTCCCTAAGAGGCCCAACCGAGTCACCAAAACAGACTCCGGCTAGCTGGGGAAACTTGCCAACTGTCTACAACCAGGCTACACAAGGAACCTACAGAGTTAGGACCGCGCTCTACAACGGCGAAGGGCCGGAAATGCGTCATCGTAACGCCAATCCAAAATCAAACAGAACACAGAAAACCGGGGGCGTTACAGCCACTCCCCCTAAAAGAAAGTTTCGCCTCGAAACTGTTCTCACAACAACACTCCTATGAAGAAGGAGAGAGAAAGAGCCAAGAAAGGACTATATAAACATAAATAAAACAGAACGCACCTGGCACAAGCTCAGGGAAACAGATGAGGGTAAGCCTCCCTCATAGCCGACTCCAACTCCCAAGTCGCGCTTTCTACTTCCTGATTCCTCCATAAAACTTTAACCATCGGAATAGACCTTTTCCGCAGCGCACGAACCTGAGAATCCAGAATGCGGACAGGCACCTCCACATAAGAAAGATTCGGCTCCAACTGAGGCACAGAATCCAAAACCTGCCTGCCATTCGATACACATTTCCGCAGCTGACTGACGTGGAAGACATTATGCACGCCAGGGAAATTTGCGGGCAACGCCAGCCTATAAGCTGATATCCCAATCCGCTCAACAATCGGAAACGGCCCCACGAACCTCGGGTCCAACTTCCTGTTCTTGCCAAAACGCTTGACTCCGATCAACGGGGAGACCTTTAAGAACACCGAGTCCCCCACCAAAAATTCCAAATCCGATCTACGCCGATTGGCATTTTTCTCATATCTCTCTTGGGCTATCCGAAGCTTTTCCCAAATAAGCTTCACAGCAGTTTCCATTTCCTCGAGTGCTTCTGGACCCAACAAAGGTCTCTCGCCAACCTCAGCCCAAAACAAGGGAGTCCTGCAGCGCCTCCCATACAAAGCTTCGAAAGGAGCCATTTGCAAGCTTTCTTGATAACTGTTGTTATACGCAAATTCCATAAGCCGCAAGCGCTCATCCCATGCTCCTCCGTGCTCCAGAATATAACATCGGATCATATCTTCCACAATCTGATTTACTCGCTCTCTCTGACCATTGGTCTGGGGATGATAAGCTGTGGAATATCTCAAATCTGTACCCAACCCTTCTTGAAGGCTCTTCCAAAAATGAGATGTAAACCTGGAGTCTCGATCCGATATGATACTCACGGGTACACCGTGCAATCTAATAACCTCATCCAAATACAGCTCAGCTATCTTCCTCATCGGATAATCGATCTTAAATGGTACGAAGTGAGCACTCTTCGTCAATCTGTCTATGATCACCCAAACTGAATCATTCCCTTTAGGAGATCTCGGTAAGCCTGTGATGAAATCCATCGAGATACTCTCCCACTTCCACATCAGAATCTCTAAGGGAGTTAGCTTGCCACCAGGCCTTCCATGGTCGGCCTTCACACGCCTGCAAGTGAAGCACTCAGAAACGAATCTGGCTATGTCCTTCTTCATCCCATACCACCAGGCAATCTGCTTTAAATCATGGTACATTTTGGTAGACCCTGGATGGTAGGCAACACTAGATCCGTGGGCTTCTCTGCACACCATATTCCGGATATCTCCAACTGCGGGAATGCAAAACCTGCCACGATACTTCAAGGTACCTGCATCATCTATAGAGAAATCTGGTAATTCACCCTTTTCAGCTCGAAGGTACAAATGCAAAAGATCGGAATCATCTTTCTGATGCAGTCGCGTAAGCGCAATCCACGAAGGTTCTGCCACTGCCAAGCTACTCTGCGAATCGCAGCTTCCCACAGAAATGTCCATCAAAAGAAACTCTTCCACAAGACGCTCGGCGGAGAGATTGAAAATCTTTCCTGACTTCCGACTTAGGGCATCGGCCACCACATTCGCCTTACCCGGATGATACTGGATTTCAACATCATAGTCGGCCACGTACTCCAACCACCGCCGCTGGCGCAGATTCAACTCTTTCTGAGTGAAGACATACTTCAAACTCTTATGATCCGTGAACATCTTGCACTGCGCGCCATAAAGCAAATGCCTCCACAATTTCAACGCATAGATCACAGCTGTAAACTCCAGGTCATGCGTAGGGTAATTCCTCTCATAAGTCTTTAGCTGCCTCGACCCGTACGCAATCACCTTCCCGCCCTGCATCAAAACACAGCCCAGTCCGACGTGCGACGCGTCCACATATATATCATACTCACTATCTTCAGTAGGCAAAGACAGAACTGGAGCTGAACATAACCTTCTTTTTAATTCCTCAAAAGCCTCCTCGCACTTGCTATCCCATATGAAGGCTGCATTCTTCTGCGTCAACCTGGTCAACGGCGCAGACAAAGTAGAGAATCCCTCTACGAATCTCCTATAATATCCAGCCAAGCCCAAGAAGCTTCTAATCTCTTTGGGAGTAACAGGCCTCGCCCATTCCATAACAGCAGCGATCTTTTCTGGGTCCACTGATATTCCCTCCTTATTCACCACGTGGCCGAGAAAAGAAACTTGAGGCAACCAAAATTCGCATTTGCTCAGCTTGGCGTATAGCTTATGTGATGGCGAGTATGCCCCGCCATTTGATCGTGCCAACACGGACGTCTATTTTGATCGCCGACGCTACATGTTCGTGGATGTTGATGACCGTTGCTGCAACCGTCGTCGTCGCCGCGGCCGTCACCGCTACATGTTCGTAGTCATTAATGACCGTTGCCGCAACCGTCGTCGCCGCCGCCGCCGTCGCCGCTACATGTTCGTAGTCATTAATGACCGTTACCGCAAACATCGTCGCCGTCGTCGCAAGCTTAATGGTTGAGATTTTGCCGCGACACCTTCCGCCAATGCCGCGTCAAAATATCCGCCGCATTTACGCATGAATTTATAATTTTGTTGTCTAAATTCTGCATTTTGATTTCAGCATTGTTTTTATTGTTTAGCATTTTTATTTTTTTGTTGTTTATGGCCTATGTTTAGCCATAATTTATGTGCATGAAACAATTTGTTTCCCTTGCCTATATAAGGGCAAAACAAGGTTGTAAGAGGCATTGAAATTGAAGAAATCAAAACCTAGCTTTTCTATTTGGCTCCAGCCGACACCCTCCTTCTCCCTCTCGGTACCTCTCTTGACCGACAGCTTCTCCCACCCGAACTAGGAAAGGAAAAAGGGCCACTCGGCCTGCTGTTGCCGCCCCTATGTTGCTGCCTCTTGCCACTCCGGCGACGCTTCTCCCTCCTCCGGTGTGACTCCGAAGAAGGCGGTTCGATTTTCATCATCCGGTGCGACTCTGGTGGCCCGTGGAAGAGTGATTCCTCCACTAAATCTTGTTTCTCCTATTCTTGAAATTCCGGTTTTGGGTAACGAATCTCTATCCCTAAATATTGTGTGAGTTTTCATCTTAATCTTGTGAGTTATTGGAGACAAGTGGTTTACAAATTTTATCCTAAATATTGAATCTAGTTGCATTCATAAATCTGAAATTGTATTGCTTTTAATTCCGAATTTTGCGAAGATTTCCGTAAGGATAGATCCCTTTGGACGCTTGCAAACCGGGGTTGGTTCAACCTTTGGTTTCGAACGGATCAAGAGGATTTGGTATATCCTCGTAGGATTTTGTTTTGAGGGCGTATTTGGACTCATTTCCGAATTGCAATCTTAGTCCGGATAGCCTTCCTTGTGGATGGAAAATTGAATGTGTTGTGACGCTAGATGCATGGTTAGGATACGCTAATGTATTTGCGATGTTCGTGTAAATGTGGTTGGGAAATACTCACGTGTGAGATCGCACAGTTATAAACAAAACTCTGCCGAAATTTAGAGTTTTGTACGCGCGCCACGTGTTGGCTAAAATTCCCCATAGGAATTTAGGTTTGTCATAGGATCTCTTCTTTGTCATTTTTTTTGTTCGGGTGTCGCGAAGGGGTGGCCTGCATCAATTTGGTATCAAAGCGAGGTTTGTCAATTTCTCAACTTGGCAACGATCCGCTCTTTTCCATGCTACCCCCCCCCCCCCCACTTGCACTTAGGTACGCTTCATATGTTTTAAAATTTTTATTTCTAGTTATATAAAAAACAAAAAAAAGTCTTTTAAGTTTCGTTCTTATTTGGAGTTATATTTGTTCTTTTTCGTGGTCCGTTATGACGCACATTGGGAGTCCCCGTCCCTCACATTCCTCGGTTGGTGCATTTCGCAGGGAGATGAACCACCAATTTGACGACATAAAGGCGTTAATAGCCCAAATTAGCGGTCAGCCACTGACACCTCATATTGCGCCCCCTAGAAAACCACTTAGGACGTTTGTCCCCAGTCCAAAGGGTAGTCAAGCGATTATGACACCACCACCGCGCACCTCTAGGCTCGATAGAATTCCTGCACCGACTTATGATGGGTTAGGTGAACCGCGAGTGTTTTTATGTTGGGTGAAGGATATGGAGCGTTATTTTGAGCAATATCGTCTTGTGGACCCACACAGGATTCCCGCTGCGAGACTTCAATTATTTGGTCGCGCTCATACTTTCTGGCTCAATGTGGAGAGACGCTTTGGGGCGCCCCTCGACGACTTACGTATAGGTTGGCAGATTATGAAGAATTATTTAATGGATGAGTATTACCCTCCTTACTGCCGCTCTCAGTCTTCCGATTATCTGAGTGATTCGCCACCTAAGGTTTTGCTTACACCGAACCAGTACGTCCCCCCGTACTCCCGTACTAGGACGTCTTATGTTCTTATTCCTCCCTGCCAGGGCACTAGACCCGCTTCTGACCATAGGAGTGGCTATAAGCCTCACGCTAGATCCTTGCCCCGCCAAGATCTGACTATCTCGAGCACATGTATACCTATCGTTAGGGAGAAAGAAAAGGTTAGGCCATCTGTCCCGCCACCAATCGTTGTCACTACTAGGAATGTTATAAAACCGCGGGTAAAGCCTAGGAAAGAAGTTAAGATTTGCAAGGAAGACGCTACATGTTATGCTTGTGGGTTGATTGGCCATTATGCTGTGGAGTGCCCCACTAAGCCTAGGGTTTTGGCTCTTTTAGCGTTGACGTCTAAGCCCGCCACTGAGGGCGATGTCAATTTTTCCGACGACTGTAGTGACGAAGAGGAGAGTGGATATCCTAGTGACTTGGATGATGATATCTCCCCTGAGATATCCCTCCCTGGGATTAACCCATTTCCCTCGACCTTATTTCAGGCCCGTCTCCTAAGACCGTTGAGGGATCATTCGATGGTCCTAAGTCGACGGATGTACCTATTATATTGGAAGATGTCCCTGACGAGGGAAGATTATGTTTGGATGATGTTAGTGCTGAGGACCCGAAAGATGTCACTTTGATGTTATCTCCGTTGCCTGAAGCCCCATGTGGAATAAAAAAATTGTCGGGTTCAATTTTGCCTACTTTAGAGATCGTTACTGATTATGATTTGGATGAAATATCTAGTGGGTTGGAAGACATTTCGGCTGAGTTGGTAGAGTCAACCTGTGATGAATGTTTATCTGATAGTGAGTTAGGTGCTGGCGTTCCGGTTGAGTTTTCTATGAGGACGAATCCACTATTTGATCTTCCTCTTGATCCGGTTGAGTTTTCTATGAGGACGAATCCACTATTTGATCTTCCTCTTGATTCGGTTGAGTTTTCTTTATTGTTATCACCATTGCCTGAATCTCAATACGAATTTGAAATTTTGTCGGGTTTGATTTGGCCGATCCTCCCGCATGACCTTGAACATATCGAGTCTATTTCTGAGACCTATACTGATTCTGGATTGGATGATATATCTAGTGCGCTGGAAGAATTACATAGCAAGGGATGCATGCTTTCGGCTGATCTGTGTAGTGCAAACCCGGATGCTTTCTCTATGTCGTTAGCACTGATGCGTGACGTTCACCGTGCGTTAGAAATCATTTCGGAACTGATACCACTGACCCTCCCTTTTGTTCCTTTCGATCGGCTAGCGGATTTGTCAGGACACAAATTGATTTTGCCTAGTCCTAGCCACTTAGTTAAACCATCGTTATTAGCACCTCCTTTTGAGATGACTAGCGAGCTATGTATTAGTGAGTATCCGCCGGTGGACATGTTTTTGTTTGCAACTTCGTGTGATTTCACGGTTAATGTGTATTTTGATTTGGTGTCCTCACGACATTCCTACCCACCAAATCAAATTGCACAAATTTTTCGACCATTCTGGTACGCTCTGCACGTACATATGTCGTTGCCTTATGCCAGTGTCTATGGGTTGCTTCATTTTCACGACTGTTCACCTCCGAAAGCTTCTGACTACCGAACTGTTGATTCGACTTTAGTCTGGTTAGCCCTCGAGTGGATACCTTCGGGTTCCGTAATGAAATCATTACTTTGGAGCGCCGATCCTTTCATGATTTTCAAGAATTTTGGATTTAAAGCAATTTCTTTGGATTTTTACGATGCAATCGGTTTTTCACCGCATTTCAATTTTTCGGATTTAATTGTGCAAATCTGGTCTCCATATGAGTGGTTTTCTCCGACGTTTCACTCTTCCACTTCACAGTCTCGTGGGTTGAGAGGTGAGATTTTTTCCGTGTCGCTCTTCCATTTGGGTTTACTGGTTCTCACATTGGATGGTAAGATTTGTGCTGCTTTTCTTTATGCTGACACATCTATGAGGTTTCCTGCTGTTCTTTATCATTACAGGTTCTGTTCTATTGCGGATGCCCGCACTGCTGCCCCGTGGACGCCCGATTTTTACTATGCCACCAGTGGATGCTGTGGTCTCTTGCTACTCTCTCCCAGGCCACTCATCAGGGATGAGTGATTTCGAGCGGGGGAGGATTGATGGCGAGTATGCCCCGCCATTTGATCGTGCCAACACGGACGTCTATTTTGATCGCCGACGCTACATGTTCGTGGATGTTGATGACCGTTGCTGCAACCGTCGTCGTCGCCGCCGCCGTCACCGCTACATGTTCGTAGTCATTAATGACCGTTGCCGCAACCGTCGTCGCCGCCGCCGCCGTCGCCGCTACATGTTCGTAGTCATTAATGACCGTTACCGCAAACATCGTCGCCGTCGTCGCAAGCTTAATGGTTGAGATTTTGCCGCGACACCTTCCGCCAATGCCGCGTCAAAATATCCGCCGCATTTACGCATGAATTTATAATTTTGTTGTCTAAATTCTGCATTTTGATTTCAGCATTGTTTTTATTGTTTAGCATTTTTATTTTTTTGTTGTTTATGGCCTATGTTTAGCCATAATTTATGTGCATGAAACAATTTGTTTCCCTTGCCTATATAAGGGCAAAACAAGGTTGTAAGAGGCATTGAAATTGAAGAAATCAAAACCTAGCTTTTCTATTTGGCTCCAGCCGACACCCTCCTTCTCCCTCTCGGTACCTCTCTTGACCGACAGCTTCTCCCACCCGAACTAGGAAAGGAAAAAGGGCCACTCGGCCTGCTGTTGCCGCCCCTATGTTGCTGCCTCTTGCCACTCCGGCGACGCTTCTCCCTCCTTCGGTGTGACTCCGAAGAAGGCGGTTCGATTCTCATCACCCGGTGCGACTCTGGTGGCCCGTGGAAGAGTGATTCCTCCACTAAATCTTGTTTCTCCTATTCTTGAAATTCCGGTTTTGGGTAACGAATCTCTATCCCTAAATATTGTGTGAGTTTTCATCTTAATCTTGTGAGTTATTGGAGATAAGTGGTTTACAAATTTTATCGTAAATATTGAATCTAGTTGCATTCATAAATCTGAAATTGTATTGCTTTTAATTCCGAATTTTGCGAAGATTTCCGTAAGGATAGATCCCTTTGGACGCTTGCAAACCGGGGTTGGTTCAACCTTTGGTTTCGAACGGATCAAGAGGATTTGGTATATCCTCGTAGGATTTTGTTTTGAGGGCGTATTTGGACTCATTTCCGAATTGCAATCTTAGTCCGGATAGCCTTCCTTGTGGATGGAAAATTGAATGTGTTGTGACGCTAGATGCATGGTTAGGATACGCTAATGTATTTGCGATGTTCGTGTAAATGTGGTTGGGAAATACTCACGTGTGAGATCGCACAGTTATAAACAAAACTCTGCCGAAATTTAGAGTTTTGTACGCGCGCCACGTGTTCGCTAAAATTCCCCATAGGAATTTAGGTTTGTCATAGGATCTCTTCTTTGTCATTTTTTTGTTCGGGTGTCGCGAAGGGGTGGCCTGCATCATTATGGTCTCTCAGAGTCGCCAAGACCAGACGCAGATGCCGATCATGCTCCTCCGCATCTCTAGAATACACTAAAACATCATCTATAAAGACAATCACAAACTTATCCAGGAAGTCCTTGAAAACTCTGTTCATCAGATCCATAAAAGCTGAGGGCGCATTAGTCAAACCAATGACATAACTAAAAACTCAAAATGCCCATGACGAGAGCGAAACGCCGTCCGCGGAACATCTGACTCCCGAATCCTCAACTGGTGATAGCCCGATCGAAGATCTATCTTGGAAAACACGGCACTACCACGCAGTTGGTCAAACAGATCGTCAATCCGAGGCAAAGGGTACCTGTTCTTAATAGTAACCTTGTTCAGTTCTCTATAGTCGATGCATAGCCTCATCGACCCATCCTTCTTTTTAACGAACAGCACTGGTGCACCCCATGGTGAAGAACTCGGCCTAATGAACCCTTTTGCCAACATCTCATCCAGCTGAACTCGCAACTCTTCCAGCTCTCGCGGGGCCATCCGGTACGGCGCCTTGGCAATAGGACGCGTGCCTGGATCCAAATCTATAGCAAACTCGACATCTCGATCGGGTGGAAGACCGGGAAGATCATCAGGAAACACATCAGAGAAGTCACACACCACATGGATCTCTTGCAAACACGGCACTCTAACAACAGCTCCTACCAGAGAGACCACACAGGCAGAACAACCAGAATCAAGCAACTTCCGAGCACGCACCGCAGAAATGACTGGAGACTCCTGGAGAGAATACCCATAAACGCTCCCTGGCTGACCGTTGTCCTTGACGAAGTCCAAGTGCTTACCCTTGCATTGGATCACAGCATCGTACCTTGACAACCAATCCATGCCCAAGATAACATCGAAGTCCTCCAGGTCAATCACCTTCAGATCTGCCTTGGCTAGAAAATCCCGCAACAAGATCGGACAATCAAGGACACCCAGGTCCGTAACCACAGAGTCACCAGAGGGGAACTTAACGCAAAAGGCACCACCAACACGATCTAGGCCCAAACTGAACCGCTCCACGAAGGCTCTAGCCACAAACGAGTGGGTAGCGCCTGAATCGAAGAGAACGCGCGCCCAGCGGTTCTTTACCTTAAATCGTCCTACAAATAGCGCACACATCTAAGGAAACAAACGCTAAAACGAAAACGACAACCACAAAGGGAGCATAACGAAACGACTGAGGAGAAATCAAACCTGAGATAACCTGGGTCGAAGTCTGTGCTTCGTCTGTCGAAAGCACATTCAGCTTCCCCTTTCCTATATCCAATTGCTGAGGCGGTGGCAAAGCCTGGAGGGGTACTGGCTGCAGAATAGGCTGGGACTGTGGGCACTTTGTCTTGAGATGACCCTTCTGCCCACACTGAAAACAGACTTTATCTCACGACCAGCAATGGGCAGCCTCATGCCCCTTCCTTCCACACAAGGCACACACCAAGTCTCCTCTGGGAGCACCCTGAATTGCGTGCACCTGTTCCTTCTTCTGCGCTCCAAACCTTTTGAAACACTTCTCAAAGGGATGGCCTGGTCGGCCACAGAAACTACAAACCTCTTTGCTCCTCTTTCTCTAGACCGCATCGGGTTCCTGAGGGCTCTTCCCTCCACCGGACTTTCGCTTATCCTTCCACAACTGCTGACCTCTATTCTTGGCATTCTCAATGGCCTCAACCCTCAAGGCAGCTTCGACCACGCTGGCATAACTGACTGCACCGTAGGCATTCGCTAACTGCTGAATGTCACTTCTCAGTCCACCCAGAAATCGCTTAACTCGGTCTGCTTCAACACTCACCAGACCAGGAGCAAACCGACTCAACTTACTGAACTCAATCTCGTACTCACTGACCGTGAGTTTCCTCTGCTTCAAATGGAGAAAGTCATTCATCAGCCGGTCCCTCTCGACTGAAGGCAAAAACTTACTCAACAGCATCCCTTTAAATTACTCCCAAGAGCATCCTGCCACCAAACTCTCCTTCTCCCTCAACCACCAATTCTTTGCCAAGCCCTTGAGCTGGTAGGCAGCGAGCATCACTCTCTGATCATCCGTAATCCCCGAATATGAGAACATCTCCTCAATAGAAATCAGCCAGTCATCCAAAATCATGAAATCTGCTTGCCCATCGTAAGTAGGGGGTCTCAGTCGCTGAAACTGGGATATAAATGCCATCTCCGGGGGCACCACGACCAAAGGCACGGGAGGAGCAGGAGGGGCAGGAACAGCTACCCCCTCAGTGGGGTCCGGAACTCTCGGGGCCTGTCCCGCCACCACTGCCACTAGGGACTGAATCTGAGCCTGCATAGCCACCACCTGCCTCGATAGGGTCTCATTACTCTGCCGCAGGTTTTCTACCAACGCCTCGCTCTGCGCTCCTGACGTCTCACCCTCGGATTGGGGGGTCAACCTCGTTGCAGGACGTCTCGCCATCCTATAATCGCACAAGCTTTAGACGAAACTTAGCCCAATAGCTAGAACAAAACTACCCGGTACAGACAAACACACTTAAATATGAACTTCAACCGCAAAACTTGCTCTGGGAGTTGTTTTATCATGATGATGTTATGCTTAACCTAAGATGGTTCACCACCATCATACTAACTCATGTGCCTAAACCATGAATGCATGTATTTGTATTCTTTTTGACTCAAAACCATGTGTGTACATATGTCATCTTTCAAATCTTTAGCTTAACACGATGTGCTTATGAAATGTTATGCTATGCATGATGTGCTATGCATTCTAAAAAAAGGCCTTAATGCATGCCATGGGCGGCATACACATGAAAATGTTATGCATCCCATACTACATAACATTCCCATGTAACAAAAAAAGAAAACGTGCTAGCCGCATTCATGTGGTGAGGTTATGCATCGCATACTACATAACCCTCACATGTTGCCTCCTATGGTGGATCCATATACAAACACATATTATGCATCTCATACTACATAATATGCCCCGTATACTTCTTTATGCTCATGAGTGTAGTGTTCGTGATTTAGCCAAGACGTGCTGATGACATATCGGTGTGTGTATGGTATGACGCTAACCACTAATGCAAACAAGGGGAAAGGTTGCCCGACCATTTGTCAAGCAACCTCCCTCTGATACCAACTGTCACAACCCGCATTTTCTCAACGATAAAATCGTATCAGAGCTAGAGAAAACGCGTGTCGTGATGCCACGTCGTGCAGGGGATAACTGCACACGCTCAGGCAAAACTCCACACCTTAGATTTTAAGGAAAATCGTTGATTAATTATGAAAGGAAAGCAGTTATGTTGATTGGCCGTATCCCTCGGCACGGTGGATCAGCTAGTCCACAATTAAAAGTATAAGTATACGCAGCAGAAAATAGTTTGATTCAATTAAGTTGACACCCTAGTGAGCATAAGTGTCCCCGAGGGACAACTCCTATTATGCACGACTCTAAGTGAATATAATAGATATAAAAAGTAGTCTTTTTACGCTAAGGAAATATAGTGCCTTTGTTTATAAATATGATATGCATGAACTACATATAATAATGCTTTTAGGGTTTAAAATATCTAACATGCAACCTAGCAAAAATCCTTCCCAAAAGCAAGTAAACAACCACTAAAAGGCAAAAACAGCAGTTTAAGTTCATACCCAGCATCGCAAGAAGCCACCAGTGGGCGCCAACAACCTGACACGAACCCACTGGTGAGTATGTATGTCTATACAGAAAAGTAAAGAACTACCTCACAGAATCGGGATCAGCTGTCTCAGCTACCCAAGAGGCCGCAAACCAACCCCTCCAAAATAACTAGCCGCTGAACCGGCTACAACCTGGACCTGAGGCATTCAAGAAAAGAACACCTCAGCAAGGAAATAATCAAAAGTGTAAATAAAACATTAGAGTTAAGAGCAAAAGAAGGGTTTACCAACCCGACAACAAGCTGCTATAAGCAAAAGAAAGAGCATGACAGTAAGAAAAGAGCACTGTCTAAAGTACAGCAAAGCACACCAAGTGCGAGCAATAAAAGCAACAAGCTCAACAAAAGAGTCTAACATTCCTAATACGTGGGTAAGTGGCAGTGGTCAAAAACATGGATCTGAATACATAACCAAAATCAGATCCAACAAAAAGGGCTAAGGGGTCGTCAGTGGCAGCTTTAGGGTCCCACACACCAACCCAAACCAGGGCAAACAGGCGGTGGCCACAGCTCTCCACGTCAAAATACACCCCTCGAGAGGCCACTAAAACTCCACCACCTGCCACAACCCAAGAGTCGACAAGCAAAAATTTGCCGAACACCCAATACCACCCCCTAAAGGAAGGGAAAAGTCACACTAACAATCCTAAGGTACACATGAACTCAAGACAGAAATGTCGAGCCCACTCGACGCAGCGTGGAGTAAACCCCACTCACCTGACGCCTAAAAATACTTAGCCGCAAGTTCTACGCTGGGTGACGGCGTTGAGTGAGCTCGGCTCACTCGACGCTGTCAGCGCTTTCCACTTAGGGTAAACGTAAGTCTTGCTAAAATCGCAGCCTAAGCCCTCTCATGCGCGAGAACAGAGAGTTGGAGATTTAATCCCAACCCTCCGTTCCGTCCTAACTACTCGGAGCTACCGCAGCTAACCCTAAACTGTAACTAACAGCAACATCACCCTAACTCTAGCTACCCACTGGACACTAAACATCCGACAAAAAGAGGTCATTGATTAAAATTCCAGAAAAAAGAAATAAAGAATCAGCACTTGATTAGAAGTTTGATGAAATAATTCAACCTGCTGCCCTAGGGAGGAAAAACAAGGAGAACAGAGCTTATGCACAAGAAATAAAAAAAAGAACATGGGTTAGAAAATAAATTTGGCAAGGGCAAGGGGCCACTTGCCTCTACCTCTTCGGAAAAACAAACAACAGCCGCACCACGGCTTGGCTCCGGCGGCAAGATCGGCCACCTAGAAGACCAAAGCTGAAACTTGAGGGAAGAAAGAAATCAGATATTTAGAAATTCCTGGAATCGAACCCTAAATCAAGAAAAACTTACATGGAAGGGAAGATCTAGCCGAGAGCAAACCGAATCCGCTATCACACGAGAAAAACGGGCACTAACCTTCCCGAAATCGCCGGCCAAAACAACCACCGCCTCCTCTCAAAACCCTTCCGCTGGAAGCTCTCCAGACTCGGGAACGATGAAAAATGAGGAGGAAAAACAGTACACGGCAACAAAAGACGATTTTAGGAAAAAAAGTACGAAACACGCCCAAGACACGCCCGTGACACGGCCCGACACGCCCGTGTCACGGGGCGTGTACTCACACACTCGACGAACGTCGATCTCTACTCGACGAAAACACGGGACACGCCCCCCAGACACGCCCGTGACACGGCCCGACACGCCCGTGTCACGGGGCGTGTACTCACGCACCTACCCACTCGACGAAAGTCGATCTCCGCTCGACGAAGCAAGGGACACGCCCGTGATACGCCCGTGTCACAGGCCGTGTACCAACTCGAACACCGCCCGACGATCGTGGAGCGCCGATCGTCGAACAGAGAGACACGCCCCAATGTCATGCCCGTGTTCGACACGACACGCCCGTGACAGGGCCGTGTTCTCACTAAACACCGCCTGACGACCATCGAGCGCAGCTCGACGAACCAAAGGGGGACACGCCCGTGACACGCCCGTGTCACGGCCGTGTTCCTACAAAAACCCCGTCGACCAAAAATTCGTCGACCGGAGGAACGGGAGCTCTGCCCGAGCACGACACGCCCTGGGTCACGGGCGTGACCCAGGCCGTGTCACCCAAACTTACACAGAAAAGAAACCTGCTAACACCTAGCAAACAAGAGACAAGGCACCAGCCTACAAGCTCAGCCACAACAGACGACGCACAGCACAGCAAACATTACAAACATGCAGCTAACAAAACAACGCCGAAACGACGCGAAGGCAAACGATCTCGGATTTCGACCAAAACTCGCACCGTAGCTAAACAACCAAGCCACAAAAACAACGGCGAGGTCGAAAACAACATCCGACGATCGAACACTCGGGCTAACACCTCCCGAAGCCAAAACGCAAGCATTTCCCTAAGAGGCCCAACCGAGTCACCAAAACAGACTCCGGCTAGCTGGGGAAACTTGCCAACTGGCTACAACCAGGCTACACAAGGAACCTACAGAGCTAGGACCGCGCTCTACAACGGCGAAGGGCCGGAAATGCGTCATCGTAACGCCAATCCAAAATCAAACAGAACACAGAAAAACCGGGGGCGTTACACCCGATCCCTTAGTATTACTCTGGACCTAATCTTAATGTGTTTTGGCTCTTTCTCTCTTACGGGGAAGACGATGTTTCGTCGACCCCGAGCACCACTTAACACTAGCCAAACTTCTCACTCCTCATCATGACTCCCGATGATAATCTCATTTCACTTACCAAACCAACACACTAATATCCCAACTCCCTAGGTTCATTTTGCACCCTATTACGATTTCTGAAGTTTTTACTAAACGCAGACCATCCTAGGTTATATGATGTATACAATGGGAGGTACTCAAAATAATCATCCAATATCCCTGTAATACTTATTTGGGGTCTATCATGACATGTTTAGCCTAAATCCAGAAATTCATCATTTTCCTAATTTATTTGATAATTTATTTAATTTCTAAAGAGATGCAAATGCCTTAGTTTTGAACATGAAGTACTATTTTCATGCATGCAAAATGTTCGACAAAATTATGATAATTAAAAGAAAACTATTTATCAATAAATTCAACGTCTCCAAATTTTCAGTGAGACTTAAACCTCTAAACATACATTTTGAACATAACCTACATTAACCAAATTAAAGAGACAAGTACTGTCAATGTTCTTCTACAAATTCTGAGAAAATTCAAGGATGACTATAAAGTCATATAAATACTACAGGTCAAGTTTCATAATTTGTCAGTGAATAATGAACTCTAAACTTGATTTTCTCATAATATTCCAAGTTAATTGGTTAATGAACGAAGTACAATAATTATTCATCTAAAAATTATAATAAAATCCCCATATGAGTATATTGTCCTAGAACACTTCTGATGAATTTTCATAATTTTTTAACCAGAAGTGTGCTCTGAAAGAATTATTTAACAAGTTCCCAAATTTATGAGCTTGTGAAGTAGGTACTTTAATTATGTACTTAAAAATTCTAATAAAATTCACACATGAGAATAATGGTCAAAAACTCCCTCAGCCCAGTTTTCATGACTTTCCAATGGACAGTGAGTTCATAATATCCACATAATTAAGTAGGGATAACTTATACATTACAAAGGAAGTTCTAAGATTAATGCTCCAAAATTCCCAATTAAATTTACAGAGGTTCATACTAACCTTATGACTACACTACCCAAGTTTCATCACTGTTCAATGAGTTTTAATACCCTACTCTATCACTACAAGGTTTGTGCCCTAAACTAGGGTTTGGATTTTGAGTGATCTAACAACTTATAAATCAAATAAGATTTCAACTAGAGGACCCTACTGACCCTAGAGTACTCTCCACCAATTTTCAAATCATTTCAAGGTGTTTTGACCACATGCCCTTCACAAGACACCAAAGACCATCCGTAGGGTTTGGTCTTGGGTCCTAGGGCAAATCTACTCCAATCCACCCCATCTTCCATGGGAGGCTGTTAAAAGTCATTCCAATTCAGTGGCCCAAATTTCAACCTCTGTTGAGGTGGTTTGGCCACCTAAACCCACAAGTGCACGTTGGACCTAAATACCCTTATTATGACAAGATTAGGGTTTTTAAGAATTCTATCAAAATCATATCCAAATGAGATGAAATTTTATCCAGTGTCTTATGATTACCCCAAGGACCACTCACCAAAATTTGGGAGAGTTTGGAGGTAATTTGATTCCTTAATTAATTTACCCTAGAGTAATTAAATAATTTCAAAAACTATAGAAACATTATCCCAAAAATTCTCATTTTTGGGCCGGACCTAGGTATAGACTAGGGTGACTCCCTGTACAACTTTCAAGTCATTTTGATAAGAGATGAAGTGTGGGCACTCATTTTAATCTCCGTCTAACCCTTACTATAAACCCCACCAAAATGAGTGACATGGTCAAACCAGGCACCCACATTGGTTCAAACCAAATTTAAATTAAAGTAGACACATAGTGCGACAAATTATATGTTGACCATTTTCTCTGACTTAGCCTCTAGGTATTTTTAATAATTAAAAATATTAAATACAAATTGTGTGACAGAAATGATATAATAAGAATATATATATCCTATAGTTTAAATCATCGCCCACATGAATCTTGGCGCGGATCGGGCGACTGCCGGTCGTCTTCAACCTCCAGCCAACGACACCGATTGATTCTTCCTGGAGCAACTTTGACACGCTGTCGCCAGCCATCCGGCCACCTCCCTGGCCGACCACCGACACCACCACCTCCGTCGAGGTGGTGGCTATCGAATGGTGGCGGCACTGCAGCCGGAGGGGCCTATTCTGGCGAACCCGACAAGTTAATTTTTGCGGAAAAACCTGGAGAAAAATTCTCCTAATTTTTCTCAATTGAGCCCGATTCTTATTCCTAATGAGTCCTAAGATCTACCCATGGATGAAGGAGAAGTAGAGGACCTGAATTGCGGCCTGAGTGCAGGTGTTGTGCCTCCTTGCCATTTCTGGCCGCTCGTTTGGGCTTCTCTACAACCTCTATACCAACTCCACTGAAAATGAAATGTAATCGGGGGAAAATCTTGCCCTTGCCCTGGTGAAGGTTTGTAATGTAGGAATTGGGGAGAGGTGGCTTGTAACTCCCCAATTCATCAACGCACCACTAATGGCCATAAGGGTGAGTTTTTGGTTTCACCCAAATTGATGGGCCGAGCCACCTCACTGCTAGGCCTCCTCCTGAAAACTCCTCCACTGCCTCCAAGGAGTTAAAGCCCCATCAAAAGGAGGGGTTATGGAGCCTCCATGGCCATGATGGCCATTCAGATCTTACTTTCTCTCTCCTCCAAATTTGTGTAACCTCCTCTCTCTCTCCTAGTCACCAAACTCTGAATTTGGTTGGCCCAAAATGTGTCTCTCCACCTCCTAGACCAATGGGGCACACTTGTCTGGGCCTAGCCCACTTGGATTGGGCATGAGTTAGCCATTTAGGCTAGTTTGACCACTTTGACCCATGAGTTCACTCTGGTCAAATTAGCCACTAGGGTTGACCCCAATGGGTCCTTGGTGACCCATGGGACTCCCCTAAAGTCTAGAAGTACTTGGGTAGGGTTGGTTGGGCATCTTGGGGGTCACTTGACCCTTAGTTAGGGCACTTTGACCTTTTTAGGGCTAAGGTTGACTTGGGTCAACTTAGCCTCTTTGGTTGACTCCAATGGGTTCTAGGTGATCCATTGACCTCACTCTAGGGTTAGAAGGACATGAGTAGGATCCACTTGACTAAGGGAAGGTCAGTTGACCCTATGTAGGTCAGTTTGATCCATTTAGGGTTAGAATTGACTTAAGTCAACTTAACCACTTTGACTGCCCTCCTTGGATCCTTAGTGACCCACTGACCCCACTTTAGGTCTAGGAAGAACTTGTTAGGATTGGTTGGGCTTACTAGGGGCACAATGCCCTTAGTTAGGGCACCTTGTATAATTTAGGCCTAGGGTGGTTGTAGGTCAACTTGGCCACCCTGGGTCGACTCCAATGGACCCTTAGGGCTCTAATGGACCTTCCAATAGATTGATGAGATCATGGTGGGATCTTAGAGTCTTGGTGAAGCCTCATGATCATCCTAAACTAGGGTTTCGGAATATACTATTTGCAGATCATTCAACCCAATCACCTTTATTCCCAAGTTCACTTGGTCTTCTTGGGCTCCCTAGGGTTTTGTCATGACCTAGTCATGACAAAACCACTCCTATGGTTCTAGTTGTTTGAGGGATGTTACATCTTGGACATGTGAAGTCCTCTTTTCCCTTGCATAGGAAGCCCGCTCTCGCGAGTTTGTGGTGAGAGTGAAGTGTTCTTTCGGGTGGACATGATTAGTCCCCGTTGTTTTGCATGTAGAGTACATAATCAAGAAACGGACATAGGCATGATGTGTGAAACCTACCCGGACAAGTTGGTCTGGATCGGTGATGTTGCATTGCATGAATGGTCGAAGAAGACTCCGCGCCGATGGTTGTTTTTCGGGTTTTCTACATGGTAGATTGCAACAGGGAACCTTGGGGACTAACTCCAAGGTGCACCCAGAAAACTGGGTAGATGCGTGATTCTGTCATCATGGTGGCCTGGGAGCCAACTTGCACATAACTGGGTTATGTAAAGTGTTTGTTCGATTTGGGACTCGAGAAAGCTTGACCCCGCACATATGGCTTAAATTGGCATTGCAGTGCGAGCAATGGGTTAGGCGGAACTGTTCCCGCTCTATGTCGTTCGGTACAAGTGACCTAAAGTACGTGGGACTTGCCGTTGGAATAGATGGAGGGTCTTGGGCTTAGGCCGGAAAGACCATAATGCTCACGAGGATTTGCCGTCCAAGGGGCGGTGGTGAGACCGCGGACTCTGACCGGCTTCACCGAGAATGTGCCCTGAGAGCACGGGGTGGGTGGCCGTGCGAGCCTATTCCTATGATGATGTGTAAATTCTCTATTTAATGGCTATGCTAATAAAGTGCAGGGAAGGAGCTTCGCCGCCATGATTTTAGGGGCGGGGTCGTTATAATTTGGTCAGCTTTAGCTGATCGTTGCTTTTTTTGCCACCTCTTTGGTGGATTGTTGCTTGCAGGTGCTGCGGAGCCGACTGGAAAATAGCGGGCAAAAGCCCTTGTTGCTGAGACGGCCCTCAAAGGTATTTATTTGAATGTTTACATTGTTTCTCATGTGTGACCGGCCTGCATGCCGAGGTTTGGAAGACACTTTTATTTGAGTAAACTATTGTAAGGCCATAAGGCCAAATACTTGTGTATTTGTACGTTCATTCCTGTTGGGTTTATGTAGTGGACATTCATGCTATTTGCTGAGTTCTTAATTTGCAACTTTTAAATTGCTTCCGCTAGAATGTACTCTGTGTAGGACGTTGGTTATTGGCAGGATGGTTTCCATTGCATAACCTTCCGGTCTGTCTGTGGTATATGGCGTCGGGCCCCGGCCGGACATACTACTATATGCTATGCGACAGATAGGGGCGTGACAATTTTGTATCAGACTACTGGTTTCGGTCAACTTAAATGAATTCGTGGACAAATTCTTTTAAGGGGTGGTGAGCACATGTGTGTGCGTCATCGTTATAACATAAAAGAACCCATGAATGTCCACTTAGGAATGAAAATACACGTGTTTGAGGAACCTGCGTGTACCTATAATTGCTTTTTTCAATATTGTTCAGTCACTTAATGGTGTTTTGTACGACTATAGGTGACCAGGAGTGGTGCAGGGCTGTCAGAACATCCGGTTTCTGAGGCAAGTAGTGCACTGAATGATGTGCCGGCAACATCTCGTTCTATTGAAACCATAAGAAGGGTAGTTGAAGCGGTGTTCGCTGTGACTAATGCGCAACATGGAAGCAATGCGCAACCCTTTGTCGCTGAGATGGCTCCAATGCCGGGTGGTTTGTTGGACCAAATGGCATTTAGAAGGCCATCAGGTCAGCAGTTGAACATGTTTTTAGTATAGGGTACGCACTCAGTTGATGAATATTTGCATGCTCTTCTTATGATAAGGCTTTACCCAGGCATTGAGGTGGAAAATGAGCAGTCCATGGTCGATAAATTTTATAATGGACTGCGGGATGATTTACGACTTCTATTGTTAGGACCAAAGCTACATGGTTTTCGAGTATTGGTGGAGTCGGCTAAATCTTTGGAAGAAGATTTGGCATAAGTCAACCAGACGTCAGAGTTCAGGGTACCAATCTTTGTAGGTCCGGCAAAGTTTAAACGCCGAAGGAGGAGGATTAAGAGATCTAGAACACCTACTAGTCGAGCTCCATATAATTGCTATACTTGCAGCAAGTTAGGACACTTAGCCGTGATTATCGGGATGGTGCTCAAAAGGCAAACAAAGCTATGTTAGGAGTAGTTGGGGACTGTAGTGTAAAGGAAACGGTGTTCAAAATGCCGAACTCCTCAAAATCTGTGTTCCGTAAGTGGTATTAGAAGCCTAGGACTTTAGGTCCAGCCCCTTCTACTGTGCATCTGGGCCAGTACAGGCCGAACCCCGGGCGCATGTTACAACTGTGGAAAGCTAGGGCATTATGCACGAGAGTGTTGGAGCGGACGTCTAAAGTCCGAGAGGTAACCTAGAGCAACTTACGAAGAAAAAGGGAAAGGCGGTGGAGTCAACCGCATCCCAACATGCTCCTGCCCAGCCTAGTGTGAACAATCTTGGCCTTCCGGAGGCCATAAAGCAGTCTGACGTGGTGACAGGTATGATTTAATTAAAAGAAGATAAACTTTATATATATCTGTTACCTTTTATGTGTTAGCCTATGACTGGTTGTGTTAGGCTTTGTTTTGATTTTTCGTTTATCCGACAAGAACACTGTTCGATATGGAAGCTTCACATTCCTTTTGTCCGAAGATTTTGTATCGCGCATCGGAGTACCTTCTTCGATTGCAAGGGACAAATTAGTTGGGCTACTTCCTACGGGTGCCCTATGCGCACGGATAGAGTTTGTTCCATAAAGGTAAGACATGTGAGTCACTTTGAGGACTAGCGAGCGTCGCTACAGCCGATAGTGGAGTGCGATGTGATCTTTGGAATGGACAGTCTATCGGAACAACATGCATACAATGATTGCAACCATAAGGTGGTTGGTTTGGAATTGAATACCGATCGTGAGACGATGTTCTCAGTCGTGTTGAGGGTCGAGCAAGACGTTGATGTCTGCTCTTCAGGTGGTTAAGGCGGTTCAGTGTGCTGTCAAACCTGTGTCACGCTCTCCATATCAGTTAGCGCCTAAGGAGATGGCGGAACTGAAGGTTCAACTTCGAGAGTTGATGGAGCAATGTTAAGTGCGTCCAAGTTCGTCGCCTTGGAGCGCACCAGTCCTTTTGTTAAGAGGAAGGACGAAAGCTTGCGACTTTGTATCGATTATCGAGAGCTGAACAAGTTAACGGAGAAGAACAAGTACCCGATCCCAAGGATTGATGATCTGTTCGATCAGTTAGTCGGGTCGTCGGTGTACTCGAAATTGGATCTGAAATCCGGATATTATCAGTTGAGGATAAGGTAAATCGATATCCCCAAGACACCGTTTAGTATGCGGTACGAGCATTATGAGTTTACTGTCATGTCATTTGGGCTGACTAATACGCCGTTACTATTGATGGATCTGATGAATAGAACTTTCAGAGAGTACCTAGACCACTTCGTGATCCTCTTAATGGACGATATACTGGTGTACTCGTAGACCACTTCGTGATCCTCTTAATCAACTATACGCCAAGTTCTCAAAATACGAGTTTTAGTTTTCCTCAGTTGCGTTCCTTGGTCCCATAGTTAGTGGAGAGGGAATTGCTGTGGATCCGACAAAGATTGTTGCTATACGAGAGTGGCCTATGCTGTTTACGGTAGCTGAAGTCCGGAGTTTTTTGTGGCTTGCCAGCTATGACATGCACATTGTGGAGAACTTCTCGAGGATAGAATTACCCCTCACGACTCTGACGAGGAAAGTGCAGAGGTTTGTTTGGATGCCGGAGTGCACATGATCTTTTGAGGAGTTAAAAAGTCAGTTGACCACGGCGCCTGTGTTGAGTTCGCCGAGTGGGACCGAAGGCTTTGAGATCTACAGTGATGCTTCAGGCAGTGGATTGGGTTGTGTCATACTGCAGTATGGAAGTGTGATAGACTATGGCTCGCGTCAGCTGAAGGTGCATGAGAGGAATTATCCGGTCCATGACTTGGAGTTAGCGGCCGTGATATTTGACCTGAAGTTGTGGAGGCATTACTTGTACGGGGTGAAGGTGGATATCTATACCGACCACAAGAGCCTGAAGTACTTGTTGGATCAGAAGAATCTGAACATGCGGCAGTGGAGATGGATGGAGTTCATTTTGGACTACACATTCAAGATTCATTATGTGCCTGGGAAAGGCAATGCAGTTGCGGATGCGTTGAGTCGCAGGTCCCCAGCACAAGCCAACTGGTTGTCAGTTCATGATGAGCATTTGGTTCGGGAGTTGGAGGCGTTGGAGATCTCATGTGTATACAAGCAGACTAGTGCCGAAGCGCTATTGAACTTGATTGAAGTTCAGTGTGACCTGGCTGATCGGATTTGGCAGGCTCTAGATTTGGATGGCCACATGAAGCAAATCGTGGTTGAGGCTTTGGATAGGTCAAATTCCCAATTTGAGGTTGTAGATGGATTGTTATGGAAGGACAGTCGTTTGTGCATCCCGAATGTGGGCAAATTGTGGGTCAAATTGTTGTACGAGGATCATCATACCAAGTACTAGATTCACCTGGGGAGCACGAAGAAGTACCGTGATATGAAGAAATTGTTCTGGTGTCCAAGACTTAAGAAGGATGTTGCACTGTATATGAAGAAGTGTCAAACATGCTCCTTAGTGAATGCGGAGTTTCAGAAGCCTGGAGGATTCTTGAAGTCCTTGCCTATTCCGGAGTGGAAGTTCGACGACATTACAATGGACTTTGTGCATGGTTTGCCAAGGTCATAGAAGGGAAACGACGCTATCTGGGTGATTGTAGATCTTCTGACAAAAGTGTCGCACTTCATTCCACATAGGAAAGATGATTCTGTGGAGAAATTGACAAAATTGTATGTGGATATTATTGTGCGGCTTCACGGTGTTCCCCGTAGCATCGTGAGTGACCGAGATGGGCGGTTTACGTCCAATAACTGGAGATTGGTGTAACAGATGTTGGTGACCAAGCTGAGCTTTAGCACGACCTTTCATCCGTAGTCGGATGGTCAGACCGAGAGAGTCCACAAGACTATGGAAGACATGCTTCTCATGTGCGTCCTGGATGTCGAGAAGCAGTGGGAAGATCACTTGTACTTGGTGGAATTCACTTACAACAATATCTACCAGGCGAGCATTCAGATGGCGCCCTTCGAGACCCTTTATGGTAGAAGATGTCGCACGCCATTATCGTGGTTTGAAACGTGTGAGTCGAAGCTATACATGTGGAAAGAAGTGGAAGATGCAACCTCGTTGGTATGAACCATTCGAGAGAGATTACTAATCGCTCAGGACCGGCAAGCTAAGTACTATAACGCCAAGCATAGGAATGTGGAATTTGCTGTTGGCGTCTAGGTGTACTTGAAGATTACGCCGTTCAAGGGTGTCTCACAGGTACGGTGCTTGAAGAAGCTAAGCCCGAGGTACCATGGACCGTTTGAGGTTTTGGAGCGGATTGGCGAAACAGCATATCGATTAAAGCTGTCAGCCGAACTGGGTGGTTTGCATGACGTATTCCACATATCGGTGCAACGGAAGGCGGTGCAAGAGCCTTCGCAAGTGATTGCGGTCGATCAAGTACGGGTTGATAATGGGTTGATGACGAATGTCAAGCCCGTTCGCATTGAGTACTCGGAAGTCAAGAGTTTGCGTAACAAGGAAATCTGGATGGTCAAGGTCTGTTGGGACAACTGCGGTCGGGAGGAGCTCTTGTGGGAGCGAGAGTAGACCATGCTTGAGGAGTACCCAGAGTTATTCCACTCAGGTACCATTTAAGTTTTGTTTATATTTTTTCCTTTTTGTAATTTCGGGACAAAATTCTTTTAAGGGGAGGGAACTGTAACGCCCCGAAATTCAAAAGTGGGACGGGTAGCATTTTGAGCCAAGTTTGGGACTTGGTAGGGGTCATACGGCCTGGGACACGAGCGTGTCCTAGGGCCGTGTTGTGCTCGGGTTTGACGATGGTCGTGTGGTGGATGAAAGTGCAGTCGATGATCGTCGAACAACGAACACGGACTGAGACACGGGCGTGTCCGAGGCCGTGTCCTGCTCGGGCTGAGAGTTGTGCTGTGTTGGGGATGAAACACCGCCTGAAGCCCAGGCGTGTTCAACCCAACACAGGCGTTTCAAATTCGACACAGGCATGTCGAATACCCGTGTTCTCCTCGGGTTGGTGTTGGTCCTGTGTCGATGGAGGAACATGCCCCGCTATACGGGTTTGTACTGGATGATACTGGCTTGTCAAACTTGACACGTGTGTGTCGAGAGCCCATGTTCGTTTCGGGATGCGACGGTTTCGGCGTCGAATGAGGCACATGGCCTTGGACACGGGCGTGTCACAAGCCGTGTTTGGCCCAGGTTTTGGATTTTAAGTGCGCTTTGTGGCCGTCTGTTTCCTTCCTTTGGGATCTAAGGGTCCTGGCTGATCCTGGTAGGGTTTAACCCGAGAATAGGGTTTATAAGCCCTCATTTCTTTTAGGTTTTTCTCTTTCTAAGAGTTCTAGAGTGAGGGGAGAGCAAGGAAGAAGAAGGAGGAGAGATCCGGCCGCCGGTGGAGCTTCAGATCCCCAAATCTCAAGTCGAGTTTGGATCTACGGAGGCGAGGACGTTGCAGTGCTTTTCATCCGTATAGATCTTCATGGCACCAAAGAGGAATGTTAGGGTAATGTTTCTCATATTGGACATGTGAAATCCTCTTTTCCCTTGCATAGGAAGCCCGATCTCGCGAGTTTGCAGTGAGTGTGAGGTATTCCTTCAGGTAGAAATGATTAGTCACCATTATTTTGCATGTAGAGTCTGTAATTGAGAAACGGGCATAGGCATGATGTGTGAAGCCTACCCGGACAAGTTGGTCTAGATAGGTGATGTTGCATTGCATGAATGGCCGGATAAGACTCTGCGCAAATGGTTGTTTTTCGTGTTTTCTACGTGCTAGATTGCAACAGGGAACCTTGGGGACTAACTCCAAGGTGCACCCGGAAAACTGGGCAGATGCGTGATTCTACAATCATGGTGGCCTGGGAGCCAACTTGCACATAACTGGGTTATGTAAAGTGTGTGATCGATTTGGTACTCGGGAAAGCTTGACCCGCGCATATGGCTTAAATTGACGTTGCAGTGTAAGCAATGGGTTAGGCAAAACCGTACCCGCTCTATGTTGTTCGGTACAAGCGACCTAAAGTACGTGGGACTTGCCGTTGGCATAGATGGAGGGTCTTGGTCTTAGGCCGGAAAGACCATAATGCTCACGAGGATTTTCCTTCCAAGGGGAGGTGGTGAGACCGCGAACATTGATCGGGTTCACCGAGAATGTGCCCTGAGAGCACGGGGTGTGTGGCCGTGCGAGCCTACACCTGTGATGATGTGTAAATTCTCTATTTTATGGCTATGTTAATAAAGTGCAGGGAAGGAGCATCGCCGCCCCGAGTTTAGGGGCAGCTATAGCTGACCGTTGCTTTTGTTTGCCACCGCTTCAGTGGATTTTTGCTTGCAGGTGTTGCGGAGTCGAGTGGAAAATAGCGGGCAAAAGCCCTTGTTGCTGAGCCGGCCCTTGAATGCATTTATTTGAATGTTTACTTTGTTTCTCATGTGTGACCGGCCTACGTGCCGAGGTTTGGAAGACACTTTTATTTGAGTAAACTATTGTAAGGCCATTAGGCTAAGTACTTGTGTATTTGTACGTTCATTCCTGTTGGGTTTATGTAGTGGACATTCATGCTATTGGTTTGGTTCTTATTTTGCAACTTTTAAATTGCTTCCGCTAGAATATACTATGTGTAGGACGTTGGTTATTTGCAGGATGGTTTCCATTGTGTAACCTTCCGGTCTGTCTGTGGTATATGACGTCGGGCACCGGAAGGACCTACTGCTATATGGTATGCGACGGATAGGGGGCGTTACACACTGCCTATCCTAATCAGGCTTGTGTGTGTTTATTAAGATAGCTATAGCAAGAGGAAAATCTATTGTTGAAGAACTGGAAGAGATCTGGCTCAGCATGAAGAGGTAGCGATGAAAGAATAAATCTTCCACCTCCTTACATTATAAGAAAGAACACAACAGATATGGGAAGATGCTCTCCAAAGGAGGCATGTATGATCCTAAACCAAAAATATATATTTCTCTAACATAATATGTTATTGTTGTAGCACGAATGGACATATCAGTGCTGACTGCCTAGTCAGATGAAAAGAGAATAGGTGAGAAGAAGCACCTCCACCACACAGTGCAAGGAAGATAGGATAAGTAAGGATGGAACCTGTCAAATCATAGGAAAAAGACTGACTACTTGGAGCAGCAAGAAAGAAACTATTCTTACAATCTCAACTCCAAAATCAGATTTGTTGTGGATCCAACATCAGCTTCATGACATCAAGACCATAACCTCCAGAAAAGTAGAACTCCTTTATATTGAGATTCTACTAGTGTAATCTAAATTGCTAGGAATCCTGTCTCTCATAGCAGTACTATGCATATTAAGAATAAGTATTAGTTAGTTAGGGAGCAAGTAGAAAAGGAAGAGCTCAGTCTTGAGTTTGTCCCCACAGTTATGCTAGTGTACAATATCATTAATAAGCCGCTAAATGAAGCAAAGTTCAACAACCTCAAGGTTGAGTTGGGTATGTTGAACTTTGAATTGCTTCAGTTGCTCCATGTTATATTTCTGTTGCAGAACTCACCTATCGTGCATGAATATAAGTCTTCAAAATAGTATTAAGACGGTCAAGTCTGACATTTGATATCAAGACTCTCAAGTGATATCAAGTGTTATCAAGACTAAGATGCACTCAAGTGTAGAGTAAAGGGATTCACAATAGATGCTCTAGTTGAGGGGGAGCATGTTTAGATGCTCATGTTGAGGGGGAACAAATCCAGAAGTTGTAGGAATAAAGCTTCCTATTAAGTAGCAGCCTTCTGCTGTAGTGGATCAAAGATTATCATTGCTGATCAGTAGGTTCTTAGGATTATACACAGTCTGAGGGGGAGACCAACCCTAGTGGATGGCTATTGATGTGCAGTCACTACTACTGTTACATAAATATGTTGCTGCAGAACAACAGGAAAAGTCAGCACCTCCATTATGACAGCTGCATGAAGTCTTCAGTGGTATAGGAGTGGCTTTAGCTCAAGTGGATAAATGATAACAGCTACCTCAAGTGGATCAATGGACCACTCAAGTGTCAAGTTTGTGCAATGATGTGTTATATTAGTGGTATCAACACAAGAGGTATATTCTCCACTGAACTAGTTTGATCATTAGTTTAGTGGAATTAGTCTAGGATCAAGAGATAAATTCTCCCATTATCTTATCTCCTCCCTCAATAGATAGGGTTTATATCCCAATAGAAGAAACCAGAAAGGGGGAGATGTGTGGCAATACTTGGAATGGGGGAGATTTGAGATGTAAAAGCAATACTTGACATGACTAGGGCATGTTGAGTAAGTGAATATTACTTGGATAGAGAGATTGAAGTAGTATGTGAAATGCAATGACTTCATGTTGAACCATGTTGAGCTAGTGTATATTATGAAGAAAGTGCTTGTAGTGAATCACCATTCAAGTATTAAGTTTTATAAGCAGATTGCATATTACTTAATCAATTGTTTAGGTGATATGAGAATGCATTGACTTGACAAGTTGAGTCAATGTAGTTAAATGGAGTTCATTGAATTGATATGCTTGTAATTTAAGTAGCATAAGATAGCAGATGAAGCATATATAGCTTACAACTGCATTAAATTAATATGCTTTTGATGTTAATGCTTCTTATTATTGCTGGGTGTTCTGTCTTCTTCAAATGGGGGGGGGGATAATTGGGAATATTACCCTCAATGTTCCGTAGATTTGATTTGAAGAGGCATCACCATCAACACTAAGGACATAGTTGTATTTGATGTTGTTTAAGCTCATTATGTGCACGATGTTCCATGGAACAAGTTTAGACAAGTTGTCTAAGTCATGGTGACAGGTGATCACAAGGTTGGTAGGTGGAGAGACTGAAATTCTGTCTATGTCCACAGGCATTGAGTGAGGATAGCTCTAACGCCTCTGTTCGTCATATGGAATATAATAGTGGGTCCGGTCGGGGCCCCACACCATATTTCACAAACAAATGACGGAATTACTTATGAATATCAAATTCACATTCTACTCGTATGCTAGCTCAGAGCATTCTAGCGAAAGCGTTTTAAGTTGTAAGAACTCATCATAATTAATGTCCACAAAATATATAAAACACACATTTACATATCACCAGGAATGTATACAAATACACAACTCTCATGGACTTAAGGCCTTACAAGTTTCTCTTTACAAATATAGGGCTTCATACATCGGCACGCAGACCAGTCACACATGAAATACAAGACTTCGCATGGCCTTCAAGGGCCTTTAAGCAGTAAGGGCTCAACCCGTTCAATCCAGTTCAGTCCGTCAGTACCTGTAGTTGGACATTCATCCCAAGAGTGGTAAATAAAGAAATGGTCAGCATTAGCTGACCAATTATAACGACACTACCCATTTCTCGGGGCAGTGGTTCCTTCCCTGTATGCATCGCAATTACAACAAATATATACATCACAACAAGTGTTGTCATGCACAATAGAATCACAAGTGCCTACCTCCACCAGACACTTCGTGCACACAGGGCACATTCTTGGTCTGCCGGACTACTTGGTACCACCACCGATCAGAGGTTTTTAACTTGTTGGCTGGGCGGCCCTAGAATACCAACACGCATGCTGGGGAAATCCCATCCATCCCACTTAAAGGTGCTAACCTCATGACAAACTTGAGCATTTAGATCGACCCACCTCCATGGTGTGACAAGCTGGGTCTGGCCCGCAGCCTCCCATTTGCATTGCCACTAATCGATCTCTCACAACACAGGTACAAGCCATCCTTTTCCCGTTGCTCAATTTGTCAATAGCGCAGATCTTGATGCAGGTCGACTTTCCCTTTCCTACTCAGCACACAACTCTAACAGAGCCGCTTTCCAATCCATTTCAGTTCAACACACCCAATACAAGGGCTCATACAAAGCTTTTCAAGTATTCACAATTCACAGGCATCCATACAATACACAGAGACTTCTCTGGTTCACAGCATAAACATCACCAATCGAGACTAACCGTCCGGATGTGCTTCACACAGCATGCCTATGCCGTACTACTCAATTCCGGCACTAGATGCAGACTCAACCTGGAATCACTTAGTTGTCCAGCGCATGAGGATTCCATGCTTATGCATAAAGTAGGAATTCGCTTGTCCAAGAAGGAGATCGTTACCCTTGCTGATTGCTTTGGATCCATGTAAATCTACCCGGTTGGAAAGCACCGCAGTGGCCTTACCTCCACAAATCTGGCCTCGGAAATTAGATCGGAATTCTAAAGCTCCACCGTCGGCCAGATACCTTCTCCTCCTCCTTGCTCTCCCTTCTATCTAGAACTTTTAGAAAGAGAAAGGCCAAAGGTAAAATGAGACTTATCTTCTCAATTTTGGCCTTAAAACAGCAAGGAGAAATTTGGGACATCAGATCCCAGAGGAAGGAAATGAACGGCTACAAAATTCCCTGAATATGGCTATTTTGGGGCTGACACGCCCTGTGACACGCCCGTGTCACAGGCCGTGTACCTTAAGCAGTGCAAGAATCAACTTATCCAGAACAGGACACGGCCATGTGACACGCCCGTGTCACATGGCTGACATGCCCGTGTCACATGGCTGACACCCCCGTGTCCCGCCCGTGTGCCCCACTTGAGACACACTCGAGACCTACTCGAGAAAACCACTCGAGTAAATGGTCAGGACACGATATTTGACATGCCCGTATCCTATGTCGTGTGGCTTACGCGAGACATTTGAGACCTACTCGAGACACCCCCTCGAGACCCACTCGACTATACACAGAGCAAGACACGGCCATATGAGACGCTCGTGTCACAGGCCGTGAGCCCTCTCTCTCGAGAATTCGTAGAGCGCGTCTACTCGAGTGGAGTTCGTCGACCAGATGAGGACACGCCTCAGACATGCCGTCGGACACGCCCGTGTCACATTGCGTGTTCCCTCTTGAGAACTCATCGAGTGCATTTCGTCGAGCACTCGACAAGTTGCTCAATCGAGCATGACATTACTTGGGATATGCCCGTGTCCTAGGCCGTATCGCCCAGCATGCACCCAAATTTGGAATTTAGGGTGTTACAACAGCTCACTCAATGCCAGATGCAACAAAATGTGCTTAAGTCCACAGGCGTTCAGAGAAGCAAGCTCACTCAATGCCAGATGTAAAGAAATATGGTTAAGTACACAGGAGTTGAGTGAAGCAAGCTCACTCAACGATAGATGCAAAGAAATGTTGTTAAGCCCACATGCGTTGAGTGAAGCAAGCTCACACAAAGCCAGATGCCAAGAAGCATCGTGTGTTGTCAAGCTTCTGCATTGGCAAGCAGAAAAATTCAGCAAGCCCATAGGCATTGAGTGAATACAGATCACTCAATGCCGTATAAAAAAAGCATTGAGTAAAGGAATGGATAGTCAAAGCCTTGCAGTTTGCAAATCAATTATGTGGCTAAGCCCACAGGCGTCGAGTGAATACATCAAAGGCGTCGTGTGATGTAAAAACTTTATCTTTAAGAGTAAAGAAATTTGGTTAAGTCCATGCATCGAGTGAACACAGTAAAGACATCGTATGATGTCAAAGATTTATCGTTGAAAGTAAAGAAATCTGATAGTCTAGAAGCATCGAGTGATGAAGGCTCACTCGACACCTAAGATGTTAAGACTACGAAAGTATAGATGGTGTTGAGTGATAAAGGCTCACTCAATGCTAGAGAATAATGCGTCGTCTTCACTCAAAGCACAAGGAAATAATGGATAGAAAATCTGTCTAAGTAATTTGATATTGAGTCAAGCATACTCACTCAATGCCTAGTGACAGGAAATCGATCTAAGTGTTTTGGCGTTGAGTCAAGCTTACTCACTCAATAACTAGTGACATAAAATCTGTCTAAGTATTTTAGCGTTGAGTCAAGCTTACACTCAACGCCTAGTGACAGAAAATCTGTCTAAGTATTTTGGCGTGGAGTCAAGCTTACTTACTCAATGCCTCGTAATAAAAAATCTGTATAAGTGTTTTGGCATTGAGTGATGGTTGCTCAATCAACGCCTACACTAAAGTTCTTGAATTTAACTAAGTCCACAGATGCTGACGTTAGCGAAAGTCAACAAGGTCAACAAAATTCAAAATGTGGCGGGATGGCTATGGTATAGGACAAACGGCGCCGCAGGCCTACTGTACAACTTTTGGCTGTTAAAGCAAAGTTGTAGCTGTCAATTTCAGTGGGGCCCACAGGTCAAAATAGCTGTTGATTGGCGGAATAAAAAGTGGGAGATAAGATCGAAGAAATTAACTTTTGGAAAAAATTTTGGACTTCATCTTCTTCCTCGACCATTGTTTAAGAGCTTTGAAGAACAAGTCCAAGTCGCTGATCTAAAGTTCTAGAGTTAGGTGTTGCGATTTCCATCTGCTACAACAAGTTCTGAGACATTTTATCTGAAGATGAAGAAGCAGCAGGTCTAACCTAGCAGAAGCTGATCGGGAAGTCGATCCAAGATAACTGGTGTCATTTTCATCTACACCAGCAAGGTCAGAGGTAATCTCTGAAAAAGAAGAGACAACAATGGTATTAACCTAGCTGCTGCATCTAAAAGATCAATAAGGTAGCTATGGTCATCTACACGACCAACAACAAGTTCAAAATAAATTGTAAGAGAGAAAGAGGTAGTAGCAAAGGGTTTACCGTAGCTGCAGTGGGGCAAGTCTGATAACTTCTGTCACAACCCGCATTTTCTCAACATTTAAGTTATACTAGAGTAAGAGAAAATATGAGCCGTGATGCCACGCCGTGCAGGAGAAAACTACAGGCGCTCAGACAAGACTCCAAACTCTACAGTTTATATGAAATACATAGGTTATTAAGTAAAAACTAGTTTAAGTTTAGATGGTCGTATCACTCGGCACATTGGATCAGCTAGTCCACGAGTAAAAGTATAGTTATACGCTGCAGAAATACTTTGATTATGTTTGATTAACATCCTATACGAGCATAAATATCCCCGAAGGAAAACTCACGGAATGCAAGACTCTAGATTTATTATAAGTATAGAAATAGTTTTTACGTTAGTTAAAAAATAGTATTTTAGTTTTTAGAAAGATGGCATGCATAAGGTACTAGTAGTAATGCTTTTATAAGTTTAAATACTTAACATGCAACCTAGAATTAACATTCTGAAAGAGCAAGTAAATACAACCACAAAACAGGCCAACTAGGCAGCTTAGCAAAGTAATTAGCACATCAAAATAAAACCCTCTCTAGGCGTCAACAACCTGACACGAACCCACTAGAGAGCATATATGTCCATACTAACATGAAAGCAACAAAACACTACCTCACTACTGTGAGGAAAACCTCTGCAAAATAGCAGTCCACTAGCAAACTTCCAAACCTGGCCGCTCACCAGGCTACTGCCCTGAACCTGAGGCATTCCAAAAAAAAATAACACCTCAGCAAGAAAATACAAGTGGCAATATAATTCAATCAATAGACAACAAAATGTCAAAAGGGTTACCAACCCAAGACTAGATGATTCTAAGGAATCATCAACATTAAACTCAAGGAAAAAGGGAAGAAGGAACTCACAAATGTAAAACATCCCAAGTTGCACCAAGTGCTATAAGGATCAATGCTTAAATAACATAAGCATAAATACGTGCATAAATGAAAGAAAGTAAATTGGTCAATTCAACATTAGAGAGAAAAAACACTGGCAAAGTCTGACACAAGCAGTGGGAGGGACCTACACAACACACAACGGTGGAAGGGACATACCGAACACACCAATAGTAAAGCTTCACTGGGCCTAAGAAAAGGTGGCTGCATGCATTGACAGACAAAAATCTAGTGAAGTACCTATACCTTCGTTGGAAGGGACCTACCCAATACACCAGCAGTCACAACACACGGTGGAAGGGACCTGCCCAACACACCAGCAGCCACCAATCCACATAGGGTAAAGATGCACAAAATCGGGCACCAAAAGGCCCTAACATCCATGCACCCATAAAATATCAACCAACCACTGGTTTATTCTGGTAAAATGAGGAAGAAAACCACAAATTCACCCTGAGGCCCATTCCTAAGGAATCAGACAAGAATCGACAAAAAATTCTAAGTCCACAGAAAAGCATCGAGTATACTCGATGCCACGTCGAGTGCAGTCAACGCACTCGATGCCATCCAGCACAACTCCGCAAAAAACAAAACCACTCAATGCCACGTTGAGTCCACTGAACACCACGTTGAGTCCACTCAATGCTGTGTTGAGTCCACTCAACGCTGTCAACGCTTTTTGAATTGGACTCAGAATTCCTACATGGCGAGGCTTTCTTACTTAGACATCAAATTAAGCGCTGGCGTTGAGTGTCTTCAATACACTCAATGCCGCGTTGATTGAAGTCAATGATGAGTTCAAACTATATACATATTTTTGGACTCATCTAGGCCAGTTTTCTCGTTGATGCACTACACTTGAGTGCCATAATTATACATATACATTCCTCTGTCCATTTCATGATAAGTGCACTTTATGCCCGTTTTCAGTGTGGTTTCATAGTTTTGTACTTTTCCATATACTTGGTTTTTTCTGTGTCTAGAGAATGTGGAATGCCCGTTTCGGTGGCTCTTTTGTTCTTATTGCAGGTATAAGGGTCCTGTGCGTGTTCTGGAACTGTTCAGTAAATCCCAAAATGGTACAGGAAAACTACGCACGACCATTGGACATAGTATGCACGACCGCTGGTCATGCGCCACTGATCGTGCGCTCTATATTCTCCATTTTCAAAGTTTTGGTTGGGGCATCGCATGACCATTGGACATAGTGCGCACGACTGCTGGTCGTGTGCCACTTCTCGTGCGCATTATTCCAGTTTTTCTGAAGTTCTGTAATTACCTATTGCATGATCAGGGGATCCAGTGCGCATGAACACCGGTCGTGCCCCACTGATCGTGCGCCACTGATCGTGCGCCTATATATTAATTTTTTGTCCAGCAATAGGTTTCTATGGGAGTTGAGCGTACAATCATCAACCGTCAGTGCGCACGACCACTGGTCGTGCGCCACTGATCGTGCGCTCATTTTGTCTGCTGTCGTATTTAAGCCCCTACTCCGCGAATTGGGGCACACATTTTTCATTCTCTCCATCAACCTACTACGCGCGAAGCACCGTTCCTCTCCCCCACAGGTCCTCTACTCATCTCCACCCTACGGGAAGCTTTCTTCGGCCATCTGAAGTCATCTTCACCCCTTCGGAGAGTTCCCGGCCACCAACAGCTTGCAACGGAGACCTTCGGTACATTTCATCTGAGCAAATGGAGTAAAGACTGAAGGCAAGGGAAGAAGATGGAGGAAGACAGTGGATTGACAACCCATTTGCCTCCGTAAACAACCACGGTCAGAGTCGTGAAGTGGACTGACAACCTACCACTCCGTCCAAGAACCACGACTAGACTTTCCCCATTTCGATTTATTCTTCCTCTTCTCTTTGTGGATTGTACTCTTGAGCTTATAATAAACTTAAACTTGCTTTTAATTTGTCTATGAATGAAGTTTGTTTGGGTAGTTACATTCACTGTTGTAGTTGTGATGCACTCGCCTCATTTCACGTCCATTCCACTCATGCTCTAGAACCACTCTTGCAAAGGCTAGAGTTGGTGGATGAAGAGGTGATTACGACCCTCACTTTCCGCAAGATGTTCATTCCATCCGCTTGCTCTCCATCCACTTGCCTAACAAAGCACGGCATAGCAGCTTGCATTAGTTTCCATCTGCCAACCGAAGCGGTGCTTACGACCCGCATTAGTTTTCATTTTTTTGTTAACTTAAGAATCAAAATCAAACCCCCTCGTTGTTTCTTTAAACTCTTAGTAACGATCTCTCTACAACGCAATCACGTACCCTTCCATCATTCCCTCAAGATCGGCATTTGGGGAAGCTATTCCCAAATTATTACTTGACAACGACTAGTGCACTTGCCAACGACACATCAAGTTTTTGGCGCCATTGCCGGGGAATGCATACGTAAGTGATCTGGGTTGTCGAAGGTGGTTACTTAAGAGTTGTTGTTTTTGATTTTTTTTTTGTTGTCATCTTTGGTGTATGTAGAGGCAAGGATCGGGAGAGTTGCTTTCTTACGATCTTGAAATAGAGAGGAGCGCTCGAGCACAGAGGCGTACCACAAACTCTCGGCTGGATATGTATCGCAATCTAATTTAGGTTGGAGGCAATGGAGGAGGGGAAGAGCCCATCTTTGTGGCAAACGCTGATGAGAACATTGGAAACCGATAGGGACAGCCGATGCTTAGAGCTGGTCCGTGATGGAATGGAGCTGCTGCTGGAGGGCAGCATGTCGATGAGAATTAGGTGAATAGGCTGAGGCCTTGCATGTTGAGAGACTACACGACCCCCACTGTTGTGAGTGTGTATCCAGCTTTTGGGCCGACCATCCATAACCAGCAATTTTAAATCAAACCGGCTATTGTAAACATGATACATAGCAACACTCAGTTCTCCGGGTTGCCGAGCGAGGACCCACACATGCATCTTTCAGAATTTTCTGAGATATGCGGGACCTTCCATTATGGTGGAATACCCGATGATACGGTGAAGATGAAGCAATATGCATTTTCACTGCGTGATAAAGCAAAGGCATGGTTGCACAGCTTACCTCTGGGAATTGCCACAATGTGGGATGCCTTAGCCGCGCGATTCTTGGAGAATTTCAATCTGGTAGACAAGATCGTGAATCTGCGCTGGGAGATTGGTAACTTGCGGCAGTTTGATCAGGAGAGCCTGGAGGAGGAGTGGAAACGCTTCAATGATTTGATGTGGAAGTGCCCAAACCATGAGTTCCAGCCTTGGAATTTGGTGGGCCAGTTCTACTTTGCCATTGAGACTAATTATAGGGCCATGATTGACGCCACAGCAGTAGGCTCATTGATGAACCTTACACTTGAGGATGCCATGAGGCTTCTGTAAGATAAAGCCTCACACAGTATATATTGGACTGCTGGGAGAAATACCCAAAGGAACACACGTGGAATCTTCGCTCTTGGATCAGCCGTTCCCACTACAACACCCGTCATGGCAATCTCTTGCCAAGGATGCGGCGGGGACAACCATCACACATATGAATGTCCGGGAGACGAACTATCTGGTGAGCTATGTAATCTAAATATGAATGAATCTGTTATTTTCATTGCTAACCAAAATAGGTGTATGCCGTTTGGAAATGCGTATAACCCAGGGGTGAGAAATCACCCCAACTTTTCATGGAACCAAAATGTCGATGGCCTACGATGGCAACCAGGGCAGCATCAAATCGATGCCTCAGCCTCTGGGATCCAACTGAGGCCACCAAATCTGGATTATAATCAGATCCCTTCCACACCAAAGAAGAGTATTTTGGAAGAAATGATGGAGAAGTTTGTGGAGGTCGCTCAATCAAATATTGCTAATCAGACCGCGTTTATGCAGAATCTGGAGGTGCAACTGGGACAATTAGCCCAGGTGCTAGCTAATGTCCCCAAGGGACTCTTCCAAGCAACACTGAGAAGAACCCCGTAGATCAAGGGAGGAGCCTTACTAAGAAGGAAGAGGGTGTGTATAGCGATCTAGTCATCTCTTGTACGATCAACAAGATCGAGACACCTATCCTTTGAGATTCTAGATGATCTAGAAATGTTTTCGCATTAAAGACATCGAGAAGTTTAATTTAAAATTAAATACGGAAGATCGTACTTCTCTAAATTTAGCTAATGGTGTTCTCGTGGAGACTGACGGAGATGTGAAAGAGGTTGAAGTTACGCTGGACAAAACCAAGGTTGTGGCGGATTTCCAATTATTGGGGCCTATTGAAAATACTTCAATCCCAATCTTGGGAGTCCCATTTTTGAGGGAAAGCAACACCACCTTGGATTTTTCCAAGGGGGAGGTGGTTTTACCAAGTGTGGTAAAACCGGCGTGCCTTCCTAGCGCCGTGATTGAACCTCTGTACTCCCCCTCCTATTTTTATCACAGATGAATTGGTTAGTAATGTGGATCGTAGATATAAACAGGTGACGTGGAAGCAAAAGGAGAAAAGAAGTACTTCTGAAGAAGAGTGTGGTGATGAGGAAGAGAAGAAGGAGCTGTTGGTTCTTGAGGATGCTGCTGATGAAATTTCGGGATTTAGATCTGTAGGGGAGCATGATTCTGCACATCTTCATGATGAATTTATGGATAAACAATTTAATCATAAGGTTTCATGGGCGGATCCGCTCGTTTTGTTGCTTTCTAGGGTGAGAAGCATGGGGCTTGGGGCCAGTTGGGTAAAGCCAACTTGAGTCTTAAAGCTCCAAACCCTGGGCTTTCTCACTCTTTTGGGGAGCTTTATCATAAATCAGCGTTTAGTTGAAAGTTTATTGAATTTGTGTGAGTAACTGCTTGATGGACCTGCGTAGTTTTTTTTTATTTAGTTTATTGCGGATATACAACTCTATATGATGCTTAATACGCATATTTGGTCCATATTAAGGACGGTAAAGAAAAGGGCTTCTGGGAGCCAACCCATGTTGGACCACTTGGTCCTATTTTGTGTGTTGTGTTTATTTTTGTATATGTATTTCTATTTTTCTGTTGTGCGTGGATCTCTAATTCACAGGTGCTTAAAAGTTTTGAGGCGCAGCAGACCAGCCGTTATCGGACAACCACACAGCACTACTGGTATGCTTAATTTTGATCATAGGTACTTCTTACCCTTAGATCTTTATTTTATTTGGAATGTTTAATTTTACTAGTTGTCGCATTCAAGTTTGGGAGGGGGGAACATACATGTGGTCACTACATGAGCACACAATTTATTGCATACTAGTCTGTTATTTATTTATTTCAAAATCTTTGTATCACACGCTGAATCACCCACTTGAGCGCGATCTTAACCAAGCGCGCGACTCGAGTCAAATGTATTATTTTTGTGTAAACTTTAAAATAGTGGTGTTGGCTTAGGATTTTAGGATAGAGTAGTGCGAAACTCATGCAGTGCTCCTAATCGAGTACTCATGATCTGTGTAGAAATAATATAGATTTAATTTTTCTTTATGCTCGTAGATTTATATTTTTCTGCAGATGTAAATATTGTCTATACTACTCAAAAATGTGAATCTGGAGTAATCGAACGATAGTGCAGGAATGTGTATACCCATCACTGGACTCGTATTGCTCTAGTCGATAGCAAGGATCATCTTTCTCGGTGACTAATAACTTGCTCCAAGCTACTTTCGAAGCATTGGTGCATGGTTAGTCAAGCATCAACGTGACGTAGGCCATCAATTTGGCTAGTTTGAGCCTTGTTTACCTTGTCCTAAATGCTAACCATTGGAAGCCAAAATTTGTGCCTACCCATCCTTTGATTCAGCTCCACCTTCATTCAACAAATCCTAAAGCCAATCCTCCTATCGCAACCAAATCCTTGATCTTGATTGAATTTAATATTTTGACGAGGTGTGATTTGTGGAATTCAAGTGATGTGGTAGATGAATTCAAGAAAGTTTAATTACTAAAAAATTGTTGGTTGCAAAAGAAAAAAAAGAAGATAAAAATGATTGAGAATTAAAAGTGAAAATCTAAAAAGAATTATAATTAGAAATTGAATCCCCATCATGTTTATCTTGATTTTGGTCGGGTTATGTTGTGTACACACCGGATTTTCAAGCTAAGTCTGGGGGTGTGTCACACGTGCAATTATGAGTGGTTGTTTTTGTTTAGATTTTTGTTCGCTCGCTTTGGTTGCGTGTAGCTCCATGTTTATCTTTGACTACCAAGCCTTAGCCTAAGCCCCATTGGATCCTACAAGTCCTACCGATTCTTCGTTGTTGTCTAGCTAGCGTCATGAGAGACTGTGAACGGGCAAGCGTATGGTCCCCGACATTGATGGATTTATTTGGAGGTGATCACGAGCGCCTGTCTTTGGCAATGCTCATCTTAGTGTCCTGCCTACTTTCTTCCAACATATAACCGAACAATTTTCCAGATTTTCAATTTTGAGTAGATACAATATTTATTTACTCCTGTCAAATATTTTAAACTCCATAGTATAATTAAAAAGTTTTTCTATTATATTTTCTATGCCCATGATGTATTTGATTTCTCGTAATACTTTATTTTGAAATTGCTGATCCAGCTAACTGTTTTCTAGTCCGCGGAGTGATGATTTGCTCGGGACGCACAAATGGGTAAGTTTGGGGGTGTGATGAGTCCAAACTATATATATATTTTTGGACTCATCAGGGCCAATTTTCTCGTTGATGCAGTACACTTGAGAGCCATAATTGTACATATACGTTTCTCTGTCCATTTCATGATAAGTGCACTTTAGGCCCGCTTTTAGTGTGATTTCATAGTTTTGTACTTTTGCCCTATACTTGGTGTTTTTCTGTGTATGGAGTATGTGGAATGCCCATTTTAGTGGCTCTTTTGTTCTTATTGCAGGTACAAGGGTCGTGTGCGTGTTTCCAGAATGTTTGGGAAATCCCAAAATGGTACATGAATACTGCGCATGACCATTGGACATAGTGCGTACGATCGCTGGTCATGCGGCACTGATCGTGCACACTATAATCTCCATTTTCCAAGTTCTGTCTTGGGGCATCACATGAACATTGGACATAATGTGCACTACCACTGGCCGTGCGCCACTGCTCGTGCGTGTTATTCTAATTTTTCTAAAGTTTTGCAATTTCCTATCGCACGATAAGGGGATCCAGTGTTCACGACCACAGGTCGTGCGCCACTGATCTAGCACATATATATTAATTTTTCTGTCCATTTACAGATTTCTCTGGGAGCTGAGCGCACGATCATCAACCATCATTGCGCATGTCCATGGGTCGTGCACCACTGATCGTGCGCTCTGTTTATCTGCTATCGTATTTAAGCCCCTGCTACGCAAATTAAGGCGCGCTTATTTCATTCTCTCCACCCATCTGCTGCGTGCGAAGCACCATTCCTCTCCCCCACAGGTCTTCCACTCATCTCCACCTTCCGGGAATCTTTGTCCGGCCATTCGAAGTCATCTTCTCGCCTTCAGAAAGTTCTCGGCCACCAACAACTTGCAACGGAGACCTTTCAGTACTTTTCATCTGAGCAAAGGGAGTAAAGACTGAAGGCAAGGGAAGAAGACATAGGAAGACAAGTGGATTGACAATCTAAATGCCTCCGGAAGCAACCACGGTTAGAGTCGTGATGTGGACTGACAACCCACCACTCCGACCAAGAACCACCGCTAGACTTTTCCCATATCGTTTTATTTTGCCTCTTCTGTTTGTGGATTGTACTCTTAAGCTTGTAATAAACTTAAACTTGCTTTCAATTTGACTACGAATGAAGTTTGTTTGGGTAGTGACATCCTCTGTTGTAGCAGTGATGCACTCGCCTCATTTCACGTCCATTCCACTCACGCTCTAAAACCACTCTTGCAAAGGCTATAGTTGGTGGATGTAGAGGTGATTACGACCATCACTTTCCGTAAGGTGTTCATTCCATCCGCTTGCACTCCGTCCATCCGCCTAACGAAGCACGGCATAGCGGCCTACATTAGTTTCCATCCGCCAAGCGAAGCGGTGCTTACGACACGCATTATTTTTCTTTTTGTTGTTAACTTAGGAATCAAAATAAAACCCCCTCGTTGTTTCTTTAAACACTTAGTAACGATCTCTCTATGGCGCAATCACGTACCCTTCCTGCATTCCCTTGAGATCGACATTCGGGGAAGCTATTCCCAAATTATTACTTGACAGCGACCGGTGTACTTGCCGACGACGCATCAAGTTTTTTGCGCCGTCGCTGGGGAATGCAGGCGTAAGTGATCTGGGTTGTTGAAGGCGGTTGCTTAAGAGTTGTTGTTTTTGATTTTTTGTTTTGTTGACATCTTTGGTGTATGTAGAGGCAAGGATCGGGAGAGTTGCTTGCTTACAATCTTGAAATAGAGAGGACCGCTCGAGCACGGAGGCGTACCGCAAACTCTCGGCTGGAGACGGATCACAATATAATTCAGGTTGGAGGCAATGGAAGAGGGGAAGAGCCCATCATTGGGGCAAACAATGATGAGAACATTGGAAACCGACAGGGACAGCCGATGCTTAGGGATGGTCCGAGAGGGAATGGAGCTGTTGCTGGAGGGCAGCATGTCGATGAGAATGAGGTGAATAGGCTGATGCCTCGCATGATGAGAGACTACACCACTCCCACTATTGGGAGTGGGTATCCAGCTTTTGGGTCGTCCATCCCTAACCAGCAATTTGAAATCAAACCGGCTATTATAAACATGATACGTAACAACGCTCAGTTCTCCGGGTTGCTGAGCGAGGACCCACACATGCATCTTTCGAAACTTTCTGAGATATGCGGGACATTCCGTTACGGTGGAATACCTGATGATACGGTGAAGATGAAGCTATTTTCATTTTCACCGCGTGATAAAGACAAGGCGTGGCTGCACAACTTACCTCTGTGAATTTCCACAACGTGGGATGCCTTAACCGCGCGATTCCTGGAGAAGTTCAATCTGGTATACATGATCGTGAACCTGCGCCGGGAGATTGGTAACTTCTGCCAGTTCTTTCAGGAGAGCTTGGAGGAGGAGTGGAAACTCTTCAATGATTTGTTGTGGAAGTGCCCAAACCATGAGTTCCAGGCTTGGAATTTGGTGGGCCAGTTCTACTTTGCCATTGATCCCAATTATAGGGCCATGATTGACGCCGCAGCAGTAGGCTCATTGATGAACCTTACACTTGAGGATGCCATGAGGCTTCTGTAAGATACATCCTCACACAGTATATATTGGACTACTGGGAGAAATACCCAAAGGAACACACGTAGAATCTTCTCTCTTGGATCAGCTGTTCCCACTACAACACCCGTTATGGCAATCTCTTGTCAAGGATGCGGCGGGGACGACCATCACACATATGAATGCCCGGGAGATGATCTATCTGGTGAGCTATGTAATGTAAATATGAATGAATCTGTGATTTTCATTGCTAACCAAAATAGGGGTGTGCCGTTTGGGAATGCGTATAACCCAGGGGTGAGAAATCACCCCAACTTTTCGTGGAACCAAAATGTCGATGGCCTACGATGGCAACCAGAGCAGCATCAAATTGATGCCTCAGCCTCTAGGAGCCATCTGAGGCCACCAAATATGGTTATAATCAGATCCCTTCCACACCAAAGAAGAGTATTTTGGAGGAAATGATGGAGAAGTTTGTTGAGGTCGCTCAATCAAATATTGCTAATCAGGCCGCGTCTATGTAGAATCTGGAGGTGCAAATGGGACAATTGGCCCAGGTGCTAGCTAAGCGTCCCCAAGGGACTCTTCCAAGCAACACTGAGAAGAACCCCGTAGATCAAGGAAGGAGCCTTACTGAGAACGAAGAGGGTGTGTGTAGCAATCTAGTCATCTCTTGTACGATCAACAACATCGAGACACCCATCCTTTGTGATTATGGATCATCTAGAAACGTTTTCGCATTGAAGACGTCGAGAAGTTTAATTTAAAATTAAATCCAGAAGATCGTACTTCTCTAATTTTAGCTAATGGTGTTCTGGTGGAGACTGAAGGAGATGTGAAAGAGGTTGAAGTTACGGTGGACGAAACCAAGGTTGTGGCGGATTTCCAATTATTGGGGCCTATTTAAAATACTTCAATCCCAATCTTAGGAGTCCCATTTTTGAGGGAAAGCAGCGCCACCTTGGATTTTTCCAAGGGGGAGGTGGTTTTACCAAGTGTGGTAAAATCGGCGCGCCTTCCTAGCGCCGTGATTGAACCTCTGTACCCCCTCCTATTTTTATCATAGATGAATTGGTTAGTAATGTGGATCATAGAGATAAACAGGAGACGTGGAAGCAAAAGGAGAAAAGAAGTACTTCTAAAGAAGAGCGTGGTGATGAGGATGACAAGAAGGAGTTGTTGGTTCTTGAGGATGCTGCTGATGAAATTCAAGGATTTAGAACTGTAGGGGAGCATGATTCTCACAGCCTCAGGCGGAATTTATGGATACACAATTTAATCATAAGGTTTCACGGGCAGATCCGATTGCCATTATGGTGACGGAGATGATGAAACCTGAAACTTTTGATGGAGACCCAATTGATTATGCTAGGTGGCTTTCTCCCAGTGTGGAGAAAATGAAAAATGAACCTTTTTTGCGATCCGCTCGTTTTGTTGTTCTCCAGGGTGAGAAGCATGGGTCTTGGGGCCGGTTGGGTAAAGCCAACTTGAGTCCAAAAGATCCAAACCCTGGGCTTTTTCACTCTTGTGTGGAGCTTTATCATAAATTAGTGTTTAGTTGAAAGTTTATTGAATTTGTGCAAGTAACTGCTTGATGGACCTGCATAGTTTTTTTTATTTAGTTTACTGTGGACATAAAACTCTATATGATGCTTAATACAGGTATTTGGTCCACCTTAAGGACGGTAAAGAAAAGGGCTTTTGGGAGACAACCCATGTTGGACCACTTGGTCCTATTTTGTATGTTGTGTTTCTTTTTGTATATGTATTTCTACTTTCCTATTGTGCATGGATCTCTAATTCGCAAGTGCTGAAAATTTTTGAGGCGCATGAGACCAGCCGCTATCGGACAACCTCGCAGCACGACTGGTATGCTCAGTTTTGAGCATAGGTACTTCTTACCCCTAGCTCTTTATTTTATTTGGAATGTTTAATTTTACTAGTTGTCGCATTCAAGTCTTGGTGGAGCATGCTTGTAGTCACTACATGAGCACACAATTTATTGCATACCAGTCTGTTATTTATTGATTTCAAAATCTATGTAGCACACACTGAATAAGCCACTTAAGCGTGATCTTAACCACATGCATGGCTCGAGTCAAATGTATTATTTTGTGTAAACTTTAAAATAGTGGTGCTGGCTTACGATTTTAGGATAGAGTAGTGTGAAACTCGTGCAGTGCTCCTAATTGAGTACTCATGGTCTGTGTTGAATTAGTATAGATTTAATTTTTCTTTATGCTCATAGATTTATATTTTTCTACAAATGTAAATATTGTTTGTACTACTCAAAAATATGAATCTGGAGTAATCGAACGGTAGTGTAGGAATGTGTGTAGCCATCACTGGACTCGAATTGCTCGATTCGGGATGAAGGATCTTCTTTCTCGGTGACTAAGAACTTTCCCCAAGCAACTTTCGAAGCATTAGTGCATGGTTAGTCAAGCGTGAGCTTGACGTAGGCCACATTTTGGCTAGTTTGAGCCTTGTTTACCTTGTCCTAATTGTTAACCGTTGCAAGCCAAAATATGTGTCTACCCCTCCTTTTATTCAACTCCACCTTCATGCACCAAAGCCTAAAGTGAATTCTCCTATCGCAACCAAATCCTTGAGCTTGATTGAATTTAATATTTTGACGAGGCGTGATATGTGGAATTCAAGTGATGTGGTAGATGAATTCAAGAAAGTTTAATTGCTAAAAATTTGGGGATTGCAAAAGATAAAAATGATTGAGAATTAAAAGTGAAAATCTAAAAAGAATTATAAATAGAAATTGAATCCCCATCATGTTTATCTTGATTTTGGTCTGGTTAGGCCGTGTACACACCGGGTTTTCAAGCTAAGTCTGGGGGTGTGTCACACGTGCAATTCTGAGTGGCTCTTTTGGTTTAGCTTTTTGCTCGCTCGCTTTGGTTGCGTGTAGCCTCCATCTTTGACTACAAAACCTTAGCCTAAGTCCCATTCGATCTTACAAGTACTACCTATTCTTCACTTTTGTCTAGCTAGCGTCGTGGAGAGAGTGTGAACGGGCAAGCGTATGGTCCCCGACATTGATGGATTTCTTTGGAGGTGATCACGAGCCCCAGTTATTGGCAATGCTCATCTTAGTGGCCTGCCTACTTTCTTCCTATATATAACCAAATGATTCTCCAGAATTCCAATTTTGAGTAGATAAAATATCTATTTACGCCTGTCGAATAGTTTAAACTCCGTAGTATAATTAAAAAGTTTTTCTGCTATAATTTCTATGCCCATGATGTATTTGATTTCTCGTAATACTTTATTTCGAAAAAGCTGAGCCAACTAACTGATTTCTAGTACACGTAGTAATGATTTGTTCGGGACACGCAAATGGGTATGTCTCGGGGTTTGATGAGTCCAAACTATATACATATTTTTGGACTCATCTGGGCCTGTTTTCTCGTTGATGCACTACACTTGAGAGCCATAATTGTACATATACGTTTCTTTGTCCATTTCATGATGAGTGCACTTTAGGCCCGTTTTCAGTGTGATTTCATAGTTTTATACTTTTGCCACATACTTGGTGTTTTTTGTGTCTAGAGAATGTGGAATGCACATTTCGGTGGCTCTTTTGTTCTTATTGCAGGTACAAGGGTCGTGTGCGTGTTCCGGGACTGTTTGGGAAATCCCAAAACTGTACAGGAACACTGCGCCCAGCCATTGGACATAGTCCGCACGACCGCTGGTAGTGTGCCACTTATCGTGCGCTCTATATTATCCATTTTCCAAGTTCTGTCTGGGGGCATCGCACGACCATTGGACATAGTGCGCACGACCTCTGGTCATGCGCCACAACTCATGCGTGTTATTCTAATTTTTCTGTAGTTCTGTAATTGCCTATCGCACGATAAGGGGATCCAGTGCGCACGACCACCGATCATGCGCCACTGATAGTGCACATATATATTAATTTTTCTGTCTAGCTATAGGATTCTCTGGGAGCTGAGGGCACGATCACCGTCAGTGCGCACGACCACTGTCGTGCGCCACTGATCGTGCGCTCTGTTTGTTTGCTACCGTATTTAAGCCCCTGCTCCGCGAATTATGGCACGCTTTTTTCATTCTCTCCGCCCAACTGCTGCGCGTGAAGCACTGTTCCTCTCCCCACAGGTCCTCCACTCAACTCCAACCTCTGGGAAGCTTTCTCCAACCATCCGAAGTCATCTTCACCCCTAAGGAGAGTTCTCGGCCACCAATAGCTTGCAACAGAGACCTTTCTGTACTTTTCATCTGAGCAAAGGGAGTGAAGACTGAAGGCAAGGGAAGAAGACGGAGGAATACAAGTGGATTGACAACCCATTTGCCTCCAGAAGCATCCACGGTCAGTGTCGTGAAGTGGACTGACAACCCACCACTCCGGCCAAGAAGCACGACTAGACTTTCCCAATTTCAGTTTATGCTACCTCTTCTCTTTGTGGATTGTACTCTTAATCTTGTAATAAACTTAAAGTTGCTTTTAATTTGTCCATGAATGAAGTTTGTTTGGGTAGTTACATCCTCTGTTGTAGCAATGACGCACTCACCTCATTTCCCGTCCATTCCACACACGCTCTAGAACCACTCTAACAAAGGCTAGAGTTGGTGGATGAAGAGGTGATTATGACCCTCACTGTCCACAAGGTGTTCATTCCATCTGATTGCTCTTCGTCCATCCGCCTAACGAAGAACTGCATAGCAGCCTGCATTAGTTTCCATCTACCAAGCGAAGCGGTGCTTAAGACCCGCCTTAGTTTTCTTTTTGTTGTTAACTTAGGAATCAAAATAAAACCCCCTCGTTGTTTCTTTAAACTCTTAGTAACGATCTTTCTACGATGCTATCACGTACCCTACCTGCATTCCATTGAGATCGAAATTTGGGTGAGCTATACCAAAATTATTACTTGACAACAACCGGCGCACTTGCCGAAGATGCATCAGTTAGCTCACTCAATGCTTTTATACTTAGCCACGCAGATACTTAGCATGGCTTTGAGTGAATTCAACACACTCAACGCCGCGTGGAGTGAAGTCAGCTCACTCAACTCTTTCAGACTTAGGATAAACACTGGGTTTCTTTGCTAAGGTTACACTCAACACCTAACCTGCCCGATGAAACTGCCTAAGTCTAAGCCTCACATTCGACGAATTAACCTACTGTCATCAAGGATTAATTTCTAACTTAACCTAATCAGACATATAATACACATTTGACTTAAGCAAAATGTCAAACCCGATAAGATTTCACTAATCAGAATAATCTCACATTCAACTAGATTTTCTCAAGTATCTTCTACTGTTCAATAGGTTGTGATGGACATACTCTACACAAATCACCATTTATGTACGGGAAAGGATCCACACTTCTACTTCCAATAATGCACACAACCATAGATTATTTTATCTAGAAGAAGGAGGGGCATGAGGGACAATGCCTAACAGTAAAAAAGACAAGAATCAGATTTCCTTCTTCTTCTTCTTCCCGACTCTGATGACGATCACGGACATGACTAATACTCAAATCATAAATATTTGGACAGATCTAGGACTAAATTAACAGTCAGTCCGACCCTCGATTAATTTGCCTAGACTTACAATTGTTAAGACGGATGGCCCTTGACCGGAAATTATATGGCCAAACCCTATGCAAATCTCAATTTTTGTACAGGGAGAGAATCAAAATAAAAGGAATAGAGAACAAGAAAGGGGGAAACCACCACTTGCTTTAAACCTTGCTGAACTTGGCAACACTAGTACTCCTCCTCGCGGATCTTGCCGAAAACAACCTAAGCAACAATTCCTAAAACTTTTTAGGACGAAAGAGGGTCAAAACAAAATACCTTGTAACGTCCCCTGGGTCGTCCGTGGGCCTCAACCCACTAGGCTTCTGTTAGATCGTTACCGGGCTGCAGCCCAAGCACCCCAAACCCTCTCCCTCCATAGGCGGCTTGTTGGTTGCCACAACCTCCCTTTGATGAGTGAAATTCTCCCGTTAAGCGGACAACACGTGGACTTCCCTAGAGGTCACCCATCCCAGTACTACTCTCGCCCCAGCACGCTTAACTATGGAGTTCCTTCACTTCTCATCTCCAATTGAGCTCCATAGTTAAGCGTGATTGGGCGAGAGTAGTACTGGGATGAGTGACCTCCTGGGAAGTCCCCGTGTTGTCCGCTTAACAGGAGAATTTCACTCATCAAAGAGAGGCTGTGGCCACCAACAACCCGCGTGTGGAGGGAGAGGGGTTGGGGTGCTTAGGCTGTAGCCCGGTAACGGTCTAACGGAGGCCTAGTGGGCTGAGGCCCACGGACGGCTCAGTGGACGTTACAAAAAAAAAAGTGCACTTTTTATTGTAACGTCCCCTGGGCCGTCCGTGGGCCTCAACCCACTAGGCCTCCGTTAGACCTATTACCGGGCTGCAGCCCAAGCACCCCAACCCTTCTCCCTCCACGGGTGGGTTGTTGGTGGCGACAGCCTCCCTTTGACGAGGTAAACTCGATAGTCAAGCCCGCACTACGGGGTCTTCCCAAGAGGTCACCCATCCCAGTACTACTCTCGCCCAAGCATGCTTAACTATGGAGTTCCTTCAACTCTCATCACCAATTGAGCTGCAGTGTAGTACTGGGATGGGTGACCTCCTGGGAAGTCCCCGTAGTGCGGGCTTGACTATCGAATTTACCTCATCAAAGGGAGTTTGTGGCCACCAACAACCCACCTGTGGATGGAGAGGGGTTGGGGTGCTTGGGCTATGCAGCCCGGTAACGGTCTAACAGAGGCCTAGTGGGCTGAGGCCTCACGAACGGCCCAGGGGACGTTACAATAAAAAGTGGAGGAAGTCCCCGTACGGCCCAGCTTAACTGTCGAGTTCGCTCATCAAAGGGAGGCCTAGTGGGTTGTGGCCCACGGACGGCCCAGGGGACGTAACATACCTAACACCCAAAATTTCACGAAACGGGAAAATACTTATAGTAGAAATGTAGATCTAGGTGAGAGCTTTCCGGATCTACTCTCCAAAGATGATTTCGAGCAACAACACTCCAAAAATTGGTTCGTCGAAAACTCTTCAAAGACCTCCTCTTTCGCTCTTACGCAAATAGGCCGACGGTTTCAAGAAGAAGAAGATGAATAAGGTCTGTCCATTCACATGGTTTTTTATACTTAGAAATATAAATATTATAATAATAGTTTTTTAGTAAATAATGGTCAAAACGACTCAAAACTGCACCAACCCGGATTTCTATGAAAATTGCATCGTAGCTAAATGTCGACGCTACGAATCCAACAGAGAAGTCAGAATTAATATCCAACAATCAAACTTAGGCAAACACCTCCCGAAGCCAAAACACAAGCATTCCTAAAGAGCCTCCACCGAGTCACCAAAATAGACTCGGCTCGCAAGGGAATCTTCCAAACATGCTAAACTTAGCCACAGACAGGAAAAACTAAGAGCTAAAACCACGCTCTAACAATGGCATATGCCGAAAACGCGTCAACATAATGCCCTGACGTCATAAACACGCTAGATAATGAATTAAACCAAATATCGAAAAATCGGGGGCATTACAACCACTCCCCTTAAAAGAAAGTTTCGTCCCAAAACGTTCAGCACAAAACCTCTATTACAAAAGAAAAATAAATAACCAAGGGTTATTGAAAAGATTACATACCCATCAACTAGGAGAACAGATGAGGATGATCCTCCCTCGTAGCTAACTCCAACACCCAAGTGGCGCTTTCCACATCTTGGTTTTGCCCGAAAACTTTAACCATTTGTATGGTTTTCCTCCGCAACACTCAATCTTGAATATCCAGAATGTGGACAGGCATCTCAACATAGGAAATATTAGGCTCCAATTGGGGCACAACATCAAGAATCTGTCGTTCGCTGAGCACACATTTCCGCAACTGGCTCACGTGAAACACGTTGTGCACACCAGGAAAATTTGTGGGCAAATCCAACTGATAATTTGATACTCTAATATGCTCAATAACCCTCAAAGGTCCCACATATCTTGGGTCCAACTTATGATTCATTCCAAATATTTTAACATCAGACATTGGGGAAACCTTCAAAAAAACCAAGTCCCCAACAGAAAACTACAAATCAGTCCTTCACCATAGTAGGACTAAGTATATTGATATAAGACATCATTTCATTAGGGAGTGTGTAGACAAAAATAAGATTAAGCTTGTCTATATCAACACTGATTTACAGAAAGCTGATATATTCACCAAACCTCTGGATGAGAAAAATCATGTCTTCTTTCTGAATCAGCTGGGAATGATCAATTGAGAAGACTTAACTTAATTTCTGTCTTCATTCGACTAATTTTCCAAAGTTCGTCGAACGGAGTTCGACGAACCAGGGAAAGTTTGAGAGATACTCGTCGAACGGAGTTTGACGAACTCTCTGTGAGTGAAACAAGTTTCGTCGACCAGAGATCGACGAACCTCGCTTCAGAAGATATTCGTCGACCGGATTTCGACGAATTGTCTTCAAGTCTCCAGACTGAGATCGATGAATTATTTATTATTAAATCATTTCGTCGACCTCAGTTCGAAGAACTATTTTATTTTCGTGGAACGGATATTGTCGATTCATATTCTGGAAAACCTTATATCTAGGTTTCTTCGACCTCCATCCCGCGCTTTCTGTTCCCTTGCACTTGATCGCCGTTCTCTCTGTCTTTCTTGCAGGTGATTCCATGGCGATTCCAGCAGGAGCACTAGCTGCTATGAAGTTCGACACTGGCTTTGATGTCGACTTCGACTCATTCCAGCACTCAGATCCGATCTTCCTCTATATTCTGGAACTTCTGGAAGAACAGAATATGAAGAACTTAATGACCACCAGGATAAAGTTGGCAGGAAAAAAAAATCAGGGAATGAGTTTATACTTCAACCATTTCTGAAGACAATACCATGACAGGATGAATCGCCGGTAACACTGTCTCCTTAACCCCCGCAGTTTTAACTGAAATATTTGTTTTGACAACTGGAGAGGAGGAATTAGAGATTGACTCTGAGGAGTTTACCATGATGCTAAATCTGATGGGTTATGCTGGTGACAACCCGAACAAACTGTTGAAGAAATATCTGTCCGCGCCATATAAATTCTTAGCAGAATTGATTGGTAAAGTGCTACTCGGAAAACATACATCACACGACTACATCACCAGACGACAATTTCTGGTCTTGTGTGCCATTGTCAACAAGAAGCAAATTGACTGGGCACAACTACTGTTTGACTTGATAAAGAAGAAGAATATCAAGAAGGAAGTATGTTTTGGAAGGATCCTAGGGATCATCCTCAAGGAAAAGGCTGCTGAATCCCTGGTCTCCCAGACCATATTCATTAATGCAAGTAAAAGGCTCACCTGTGCCTTATTTGGTAGGTGGGAGAGGACAATCACCAAGCCCCCTAAGGATTCTACCTCTTCCACCCCACCTTCTGAAGGAACCAGGGATGTTAAAGCCACTCCCACACCTGCTGAGGAAATTCATCCCACTCCACCCTCTCTTCTAGCACCCCTTCCAGCAACACAACTCACTTCCTCTCCCATTCCTTCTTCAACACCCCAATCACACCAGCCTACTCATGTTCCTACTCCACCTCCATCTCCACCACTTGACATCACTGACATTACATCTTCCCCTCTTCTAGAAAATCCACAACCAACACCTCCTGAATTACCTCAACACACCTCCATTCCTACACCACCACAGTCTCCACTTCCCCCACATTTATCCTCCATACCTTCTTACATCCTACCCACAGATACCTTGATTCAAGATGCCACCCCTCCATCCTCATCACCATCAACCATTCACATACATGATGTTCCACCCTCCATTCTATCACTAGTTGCTCCCTCCTCCACACCAAATGCAACATCCTCTCCCTCTTCCTCATTTGATCCCCCTACCATATCCTCTCTCCTCACCATCATCACCCCCCTTCTGAAATCCCTTATAGTAGAGGCCATTACACCTCTTGCTACCACCATTCAATCTTTATCTGCCCAAATCTCTGCCCTCACTGCTGCCCCCTCCTCAGTCAGGGTCCTGGCCTCAGTTCCTACTGATACCAGGCAGGGGGAGATGCCAGATGATGAAGCGGCAGCAACAGCTTCAGATACTTCAGTAGAAGTACCAGCAGAGACTTCAGCCCCAGCAGCATATACAGACTGTATAGATACAGATTTAGTTGATTTAATTGATTTTATTGATACTGATATGGGCATTGATGAAACTGTGTGTGATTTTATCCTCAATCCTACAGTAAATTTACAAGCATTGCTGAAAAGTTTTGACATTGTACATATGCAGTATCTTCCAGGAGAACTTACTAAGCCACAGTTGGCTATTGTACCTTATACTCCTCCTATCAGTCCAGCAGTTGCTAAGCAACTCTGTGATAGTTTTGTAATTCAAGTTTCTGCACCACCCTCTGCAGTCATCCCATACTCTCTAGAAGCTGTCTCAGCACTAATCTTTATGATGGATGACTCATGTATGCCAGATCTAGATGAGCTGATCTTGGCTGATATTGAAGAAGAAAATAAGGCAGCAGCTGAAAGCTCTGTCCCAATTACTTCTGATGCTTGTACAGTCTCTTCTTCAACAACTACTGAAACTCCAGCTTCTGAAACTTCTACCCCTCCTCCAGAAAAGACTGTTATTGATGATAAAGCTTTGAAAGCATTGGATGCTTTATATGATAACCCTCAGGGTTCTGGTAGTGAAGATGATGAAGATGATGATGATGAAGATGATTCAGATGAAGAAGCTGCCAAGAAGAAGAAGCAAATGTTGTCAAAGAAAAATAAGGCTCCTCCTCCTCCTGCTCCTAAGCCCAATCCAATAGCTGACACTCCCTACTACATATTATATAATGTTAGTCCTTATAAGGGAATGCCTGCTTTGATGTGGCTGTCCAAGAACCAGTAAAAGGAAAGGAAAAGAAGTAGGAGCTATTCTCCTCCTCCAGTCCATAGATACAGAAAAGATCCACCTCCTCCACCTCCTCCAGCAGCTGGTGCCACTGGATCTAGCACTCAGAGATCTGCCCCTATGGAAACTTATCAGAGACATCAAGGGAGATCCTCTAGAAGCAGTCAGCAAGGGCATCATTCTTTAGGAAATCAACAACATCAACATCAACAGCATCAACAGCTTCAGCAGCAACCGCAACATATCTATGAAGATCACAAGGCTAAGAATCCTGAAAGGCCATATTCTCCTCCTATTCCTTTTGAGGATCCTGAAACAGCCAACACTACTAAAATGGCCAGGTTCCATGAACTTGTTGGTCTGTCCTTGATTAATAAAGCAAAAGCTGAAGGCAAAGACATATCAGAATATACAACTATGTCAAAGTACTGAAGGAAGAACTAAAAAGATTTGATAAAGCAAATAAATTATTTAATGTGGATGATTACATGAAACTCCATCCTGAAGTATTTGTCCCTAGAACTACATCACTGAAGATTATTGGGGGCAGCTGATATGACAATGACACAGGCACAGACTATGGATCCAAAGAGAGAGATTATTTTTAAAAAGCCAGGAGAGAAGACAAAAGAAGACAAGTCCATGCAGAAGAAGCAGAAGAAGTAATCTTTACTGTGTTTTAATTTCTTTCTACACTTATTTTCAACTATGTTATTTGTTTAAACAAAGTCTATATATATATAATATATATATATATATATATATATATATATATATATCTGTTGCATGTGTTAGTAATTCTTTGCCAAATATATCTTTTTCTTGCTTTATTTATCTGTATGTTTATGTTTTGAGTCTATTAGTGAGCTCACCCAAATAGGGGGAGATTGTTGGATCCCTAGTTGATTTGGGCTAGGTTCACTAACTTAGGATGTGACCCAACATGTATAGCCAGGGTCAAATTTGTATCCTAGAGTCTAGGCCAAGTCCTTAGAGTCAATATCAGATGGACCAGCTATCAACAAGACCATCAGAGACTCAAGATTTAGAAGATTTCAAGACCAAGTAAAATGAGTTCGACTTTCGTCGAACTCAGCTCGATGAAAGACGTTCTCAGCTCGACGATCTTGAGATATTTCTCTGAGCTGAGCTCGACGATCTTCATTCTCTGTTCGACGAAAATTGGGACACTTCAACAAACTAAAGTCAGGGTAACTCTAGATTTTTCTAAGTCCAACTTCAGGCTTTAGTCAACGAACAAGATTCTGAGCTCGACGAACTTGGACCTCAAGTTCACAACTTCTCAGGTCGACGAAGTCAACTTCTCAGGTCGACGAACTCAGTACTCTACTTGACAAATTCTGGAATCAGAGGATTTGTGTCGACACTTAGGGCATGTGTCGACACCAACTTAGGTCGACACCAGAAAGATTATGTTGACACCAGAGATCTTATGTCGACACCAGAAGATGTGTATCGACACCAAGATTATCTGTCGACACCAACTTGTGTCGACACCAGAAGTTTCATGTCGACACACAGAATATCAGTCAACACAAACTATTTGTCTAAGTCCAGAACTGTTGCTGAACTCCAGTCGACGAGTTCAATTATCAGCTCGACGAACTTCAGATAGAAAAGGCAAAGGTTCTGAAGTATACAAGTTCTGTTATCAGCTCGACGAACAGAAGATGTCTGGTCAACGAATACAAAATCTCAGCTCGATGAACTGGTAACTCAGCTCGACGAATTCTGTTATTCGTTTGACGAATCCAGACTTAGCCATTTCTGGCATTCTGTCCTCATTCCAATGCGGAAATTCCTGAGTAATTAATGCTCTACATTCTCTGAATGTATTTGTTAGAGGAAGCATTAATTACAGTCCTCTTCAGGAATATTACTTGCTGATTTTCCACAAGACAGTTGGGGAAATACATCAATGCCGATTATTCTCAGGCCGTCAGCATTAATTACAGAGGATTCAAATTTTTGAAGTGAGACAGAAGAAAATAAGATTCAGAATCTGAAACAAGTGATACAGAGAAAAAGAACAAGAACAAGAACATACTCAGTCAGAAAATTAGTGTCACAAAAACTGACTGCTAGAGTTCTCATACAGCAACAGAGAAGCTTCACACAAGAAGATTATAGAAAAGCTTTCAGTGATAGGCAGTGATATTCAGAAGAAGAAGAACAACTATAACATATCAAGAGTCTTCTTCTTCAACATTCTCTCCAGAACTTCTCTAAGGACAATAGATATCAAATCAGTCAAGCAGATCCTACATCACTGCTTGTTTAAAATTCTGATTGAAGACCTATCATACTACAGCAAAGCTCCAGATCTTCCCTGAACCATTCTACATCTCAGGGGGAGCTGTTTACTAACATCATTCCACATAAATCTTCTCTCTGATTGTTGACAGAGAAGACATAATCACTCTCTCACCCCCTCCTGAACAAAGGGTTGTTATCTCCATTCAAAAGTGATTCCTGGTTGCAAGTCTCCTTAACAAAAGATTTGAGTTGGTTTTTGAGCACCTGAACAAAAGCTCATTGGTGTCAGGCACCTGATCAAAAACCTGAGTGGATTCCTATAAGGGTGGTAGAATAGTGGATGTACCCAGTTGAGGGGGAACCACTATAAATTTCTTGTGTCATCTGTTTGCTTATCTTTTATTTTTGTTTCTTGCTGTGTGGCTGTGATTATGTAGTTTTTTTATCTGATTTACAATTTTCTATCACTGCACCTTTTCAGTTTACAGCAAAAGCTGTAACAAAACTTTTATTGGGGAACTAACAAATTTTAAATATACTATATTCACCCCCCCCCCTCTAGAGTATCGTAGACCTAACCCTCACTTTCACCTTGAAGTACTGCAGCAGATTTTGTATCCCTGCTGTTGAGGAAATTTGATTTAAGTTATGGAGCGAGGCGCACAGTTCTAGTGTTTCCTACCACCCAGGTTCTACAAAGTTGTATCATAAACTAAAGCAGATTGTCTAGTGGTTTGGAATGAAGGTTGATATGGCCATGTTTGTGTCTGAATGTTTTACATGAAAGCGTTTTAAGGCCGATCATAGAAGGACGAGTGACAAGTTGACGCCTTTGGACATTGCAAGCTGGAAATGGCAGAGTATTTCCATGGACTTCATTACTGGATCACCGAGATCTCCCCGAGGTCATGATTCGGTTTGGGTTATTGTTGATAGACTGATAAAGTGTGCCAACTTCGTGCCTTTCAAGATTGGCTACTCTATGAAGAAGATAACAGAATTATATTTAGATGAATTCATCAGGTCGCATGGAGTACCAGTTAGCAATATATTGGATCGAGATTCCATGTTTACGTCTTGCTTTTGGAAAAGCTTATAAGAAGGGTTGGGTACCTATCTGAGGTATTCCACTGCTTATCATCCGCAGACTAAAGGTCAAATGGAGAGAGTAAATCAGATCGTGGAGGATATGATCAGATGTTATATCTTGGACCACGGAGGAGCGTGGGATGAGCAACTCAGATTGATGGAGTGTGCTTATAATAATAGTTATCAAGAAAGTTTACAGATGGCCCCATTTTAGCCTTTTATGGGAGGATCTTTTAAAGATCAAAATCATTGCAAGTATGACATGAAAAAAAGTGATAGGTTTTTGTGTTCAAAAATAAAACTAGGTTTAATAAAAAGTTTTTGAGAGCAAACTTTATAAAATAAATGTTCCTATATTTCAAAAAAAAGCTTGGAGTAACATAACTTGAAATCTAAGATTGTTATTTTCTAACAAAATAAATATGCAACTATTTAGATAAATTAGAAGTAATGCTGAAAACAGATCTCTATTTAAATAAAAAAATGAAGCATAAGAAAATCTTTAAAACGTAACCGCAGATATCTAAATTTATCGATCTTCAATTAATAAACGAATAGTAAGCAAAGAATTAAAAGAATTTGCTTATAAATTAACTTGCAACTAGATTTTTGGAGAGCGAAAAGGGTTAAAAATTGAGATATTCGATTTATTCGTTACATAATTAACAAAACTTTTTTTTTACTTTTTTTGGGTTTTTTTATTTTTTGAATTTTTTGATTATTATCTTTTTTTATTAATTTTTAAAGCTGTTTTTATCTTTTTTTAAAGTTATTATCTTTTTTTGGTTGAATTTTTTTAAGTTTTGTCATTTTTAGGGGTTTTTGGGATTTTCTATGTTTTGGTTTTTTGAGTTTTTTTTTTAGTTTATTTTGATAAGTTATTGACAAGAATGGGGAAAGAAAGCAGTAGAGAGGGGGGGAGAGATTTTTACAAAAATGTACAAAGTTGTAACTTGATGGCCGGCGAACAAACTCTTATTTAAGTGGTTGGTACGATGAGTCGAACGCCGCGGGTTTGCTAAAAAAAGGAGAAATTGTTTTTTTTGAATTTTTGTTTTATAGTTTTTTTTTCATTATAAAAAACAAGGATAAAATTTTTTTTTGAAGGTTTAAATTTTTAAAAAAATTTTGTATTTTTGATGATTATTGTTATTATTACAAAATATAAAAGTGCAGAAATAGAAAAATAAGAAAACACCCCCATACTTAAATCCAACATTGTCCCCAATGTTGCAAGCTAAGTATGCGGAACAATAATAGACAAAATGAAATATGTACAAAAATAAAAAAGGAAGGGTAGAGGTTTCCCTAAGACGAGTGTGGGAGGCCCGGGTTTAAACCCTGCATTATTAAAAATAGCAAAAATAGAACAACAAAAACAAAAACGATAAACGTGGCCAAAAGGATGTGGGCAGTAGGGGGTGGCATGTGTGTGTATGACTCGAAGCTAACGTCTCAGCGGTTGAGTGTGACAGATAAACGAGCCTCTAGCATGCAAAAGAGCGCGAAACGTGTCGATGCGAATAAATGTATAAGTTTTGGAATAAAAAGGTTTTATTTATTGAAGGTATTTATTATTATTTTTTTGGGAAAATGTTTTTGCTTTTTGAAAAGGAAGAAGTTAAAAACAAAACATATAGACGTAAAATTTTTATTCTTTTTGGTTTTGTTGTTTTTTTTGAAGTTTTTAAGTTTTAAGTTTTTTTATAGTTTTGTTTTTATTATGTTTTTTTTTCATTTTTTAAGTTTGTAGTTTTTTAAGTTTTTTTTATTTGGAGGTTTTTTTAGTGTTGTAGTTTTTTTTATAAAAATAATGAAAAATGTTTTTTTAAAGTTTTTTTTTTTTTAGATTTTTTTGGTTTTATAGGTGTTCAAGTTTTTAGTTTTATATGTTTTTTTATTTTTTTGAAACATCGCTATTTCATTTTTGTTGTTGTTTTCATATCTAAATATATATGAAATAATTAGTATAAAATAAATTACTCTTTTTTTAAGTTTTTTTTGTTTAAGTAATTGTAATTTTTTGTTGGAAATTTTTTAATTTTGGTTATAAATATATAAAAAGGTACAATTAATAATTCTCCAGAGTTTAAAATAACGACTCGAAATTTTCCCCTGCAACGATGCCAAAAACTTGACGCGGGCTAAAACTCCAAAAAATATTATGGTCTAGCGGCACCCCGGGCGGTTTATTTAGAAAAGGCGGATTTGGTTTTATTAACAAAACGGGGCGCCTAGATTTATTATTTGGATATAAAATATTTGAGTCGAGTTTTAACAAAAGGAGGCAAGTGCACCTATCGTGTGTAGTACATGATATTCCGGTGTGGAATATCGAGGTCGTATTGTTCTCGAAGTCGGGTTGATTATCTCTAATCTTCCCTGGATGAGACTATTATTTTACCGATATTTTACTTATCGGGTTAATTTTTTATATATAATAAAATAAAGGCAGAAAATAAAAGCAATTAAAAAGGTGAAGCCGATGAAGAGCTTAGCTCGATAGCACCGAATAAAATTGAACTAAAATAAACTTTTAATAAAAAGAGATCCGAAGTTTCAAAATAATTAATGCGGAGACTTGGGCATGGATGTTCCACTAAAATGAGCTCACCTAGCTATAGGAATATCGCTCACCTGAATGCTAAGACTATTCAACCGGGCTCTCGTCCAACGAAGGATTCCTCTTAACCCCCGCATTATGCTAAGAACCCCACTATTGGGTGGGGAACCCAATCCGGTATAGTTTGCACGCCTCCTCTGTCGAGGGTTAGTGCGAAACTCTCTTTACCAAGGGGCGATCGGTTCATACGCACGGCCTCTCAGCTAGCGAGCAAATGGACTACGGAAATGGAGCCCACACATCGATTATGTGGGTCTACGCTTCGTAAACCCTAAGCATACCTTAAGTTAATTTAATTTATTAGAAAAGCAGAACCTTTTATTATTTAAAGCTATCTTATTTGTCCCAATGCTCTTCGATACTGAGGGCTAAGAACGATTAGCCACTCATCGGAATGGGGACAGCTTGCGGCGAAAGCGATAAAAAGAAAGCAGGAAATAAAGCAGGAAAAAAAAGCAGTAAAATAAAGCAGCAAAGTGCAGGCCCTACTCAAACGAGTCGGACTGAAATGAAAGCGGTAAAATTACAAGTCCCGGCTCAAATGAGTGGGCGGGAGAAATAATGAGAGTCCTAGTCAAACGAGTAGGAGAAAATAAATGCACCCACGCACGCACTCTACGGAAAAGTAAACACACACACAGACCTGCCATTTAACTCAAATGAGTAGGCGGCAAAAAAGTCCTGCCATTTAACTCCTAGCAAGTAGGCGGAAATAAATGGTAACACTCACGCACTCTACTTGAAAGTAAAACACACGCACACAACAGTAAATTGAAAACACACGCTCACAAGTCCTACTCAAATGAGTAGGAGAAAATTAATCCGGTCCTACTCAAATGAGTAGGAGAAAATAAATGCACACACTCTACAAAAAGTAAACACACTTTACTGGAACTGAAATACGCACACGTATAAGTCCATCTCAAACGAGTAGACGGGAAATAAAAGCACGTCATTTAACTCTTAACGAGTAAGCGAAAATAAATGCAACACACGCACACACTATTCAGAATTGAAAGAAAGCAATTTAAACTAACTCATACACGCACGCACACGTACAAAAAATAGGAAAAACTAAGTGCTTTAAAAAAATAAAACAACTACATTTTTACTGCTAGAATGTGGTAGAAATGCATAAAAAGTGAAAATAAAATTTAAAGGAGAAAATAAGTTTGCAAATAAATGCAAAGTGCAAGTACTCAAAAAATTAAAATGAATATATTTCTACAGTTAGAATGCGGTTGAAATGAATAAAAAGAGGTAATAAAAATTAAACGGGCAAAGTTTTTGAAAATAAAAGAAAAAATGAAGTGTTTGAAAAAGCAAAACAGCCATGTTTTCATTCTTATAACTTTATAAAAACCAATAAAAAGTGTAAATAAAACTAAAAGAAAACAAAAAAATTTACGATCCTAAAAGGGCTAAATTAAAGAAAATTAAAAACCACCTTTTAAAACATTTTATAAACCTATAGGGATGAAAATAAAGTAAAAATAATAAACTAAACCTAAACAAGTACGGTGTATAAAAATAATTTTGTGATTACGACGGCTAGAAAATTGATAAATTTCTAAGTTTAAATAGTTACGAAAGCTAAAGAAAAACATAAAAAGCACAAAAAGAGGAACAAAAAATTACTTAAGTTAGGGCCCTTTGGCGGATTTTCATAAAACATAGAGGAAAAAAACAAACATTTCTATTAAGTAAAAAAAGGGTAACAATGAAGAAAAAAAACAAATAAATAAAAAGGGGCGAGAGAAAGTTCCCTTACATTGCATAAACAGCCCCCAAGAACAGCCCTATCCTAAGCAAAGTGGTTCAAAAAGTGGAACAACAGCTCAAACAGAATTTTTTGACGAACACGCCCTCTGACACGGGCGTGTTAGGGGGCGTGTCTCTATTATTCAAATGACGGCCGATGATTCGACTTGAGATTTGACATTGCGGCTGAAAACGCTGCGGTCACACCCCATGTCACGGGCGCCATGGTGGGCGTGTCGGGGAGGTTGGACTGGGCATCGTTTGCGTTGAAAGTCGCCGGCGGCGGTTTATCGGGCCTGGTGGAGGAGTACAGGTCTGTGGCTCATCTTGATACGGGCGTGTCGAGTTGAGTCGATGAATGTCGAGTGCAAAATGTGGAGCGCGGTGATCACGGGCTTGGGCACGGTGCGTGTCACATGACACGGGCATGTCACATATGGGACGCGGGCGTGTCGGGTTGGTCGACGATCGTCGAGAGCAATTTCGTCGAGCGGGAGTGACACGGGCCAATTTCATGGGGCGTGTCCAAGGACATGGGTGTGTGGCCTGGCGTATCACGCTATTATTCTTCAAAAATGACTGATTCACTGGAATTTGACGTGTCACACCCAGGTCACGGGCGTGGCCAGTAAGTACACGGCCGTGACATTACTTTTTTTGGCAGATTTTTGGATTTTTTCTGAAAAATAAAATAAAAGAAGTTAACAAAACATTTACAATAAAAATAGCATTTTATTGAAGAAATTTAACTAAAAACAACAAAAGAAAACGAAAAATACTTAAATAATGTACATAAAAATAGGTATATTTACAACTTATCATGCATGCAAAACTCAAAATTTCGGCAGAGTTTCGTTTATAATATCGCAATCTCACAAGTGGGAAATTCTCATCCAAACCTGCACAAGCATTCACATATACTAATATCATAACCACGCCATACATCTAATATAACATCACAACATTTCCATCCACATGGAGAGTGCTCCGGATTATGTATTTCGATTCGAAAAGTAGTCCAAATGCTTCCCTCAAAACAAAATAAAACGAGGATATACCAAGTCCTCTTGATCCATTCGAAACCAAAGGCTGAACCAACGTCGGTTTGCAAACATCCAAGGTGACCTATCCTTGTAAAAAACTTCTCGAAAATCGGATGAAAGCCATATAATTTTAGATTTTGTGTATTGCAAATTGGAATCAAACATTAGGATATAATATGATATCGAAGTTTCCACAATTCTCATAAATACAAGACGAAGATTACACACGTTTTAGGAGAGGAAATTCGTTACCCAAGTCTGAAATTACAGAGGAAGAAGAGGAGGATAACTATGGAAGAGTCGCACTTCCACAGGTCCACCAAAGTCGCACCGGATGGGGATAGCCGAACCGCCTTATTCGGAGTCACACCGGAGGAGGTAGGAGGTTGCCGGAGCAGCGTGAAATGCCAAGAAGAGGGGGCAGCGGCAGCAGCTAATCGCGGCTTTTCCAGGGGCCCGGGTATCGGGTTCGGCCTGACCAAAAGGGGGGCTGCTTCACGCAACTCAAGATTAGGTTTCGGTTTTTTTTCTTCAACATACCCTCTCCAACACCTTATACACATATATATAGCAACATACACCTCTACATCCACCCTTCATCAAAATCAAGGCTAATCCTATCCACTAATGCTTAATAAAAACAAAAAAACACCTAATAAGATTTATAAATTTATAAATTATAAACTTATAAATCTTAAGACAAAATTGTTTATAACAAAATTATTATGATTATAATATTATAACATTATAATCAAAATGATGTGAAGTAACGACGGCGGCGGCGGCGGCGACAGTTGCGGCAACGAAAATCAATGTCCACGAACATGTAGCAGCGGCGATCAAAAGCGAGATCCATGTGAACACGAGCAAATGGCGGGGCATCCTCACCATCACTTCAGACCTGCCAACTAATGAAAGCCTGCACAACGGGTTTACCTGGGGCCGAGCCAGGCTCGGGGTTGTACAAAAGTCTCTTCTCCTTGTGGTCAGAATTTCACAGTAGGTAAAATCAAAAGTAAATTGAGGAACATAGTATGATAAACTTGACTTTGAATATACAATTTCACTTTCTCCCTTATCATGGGTAGAAGCGCTTTAAGTCATCGCCGCTCCACGTGTGGCTCATGGACCTATGCTCCATGTCCTGGTGATGCAGGCTTGCACGTTTGACACTGAAGATATCTACAGACGAACACGATTACCTCTCCTTGATCCAATCCTATACTCGCACAATCGTTCTACGCAGCACCACGTTAATTAATTTTACCAAATATATGCTAACGTACGGGTAGCCAAACCGCTTAGGATCAAACAAAGGCTATAGGCCAATATACTTTCCGGCTAAAAGGACCCACCTGGTCCGAACGAGCGGTGTTGTACCAAAAGAGATCTACCAAATAAATACAATTTGGAAAAGGTAGATCACTCCCAACAAAGGAAAATGAAGGTTCGTCAAAAATTTTCGAAAAATAATTCAATCAAGACAAACACAAATCCAATCGAAGAAACCACGATCAATTAACGATTCAAAATTCAACGCCAAGAATCTACCACCATAGGAATTAAACTAAGAAGTGAAACACACAAAAGGTAGATAGGATTCGTTACCATATCAGAATGGATGATTCCGATTTCTCTACTTGTGTCGTTCTTCAACAGCTCCGCTGGAGACACGCTGGTTGTAGAGAAACTCGTCTGCCTTCGTCGATTCATGCCGGAGTTGATCCACAAGGGGAGTTCTTCTTGGCTTGGATGAATATCTTCAAGGGGAGGAGTTCTTTTATTTGTTACTCGTAGTGGAGAGGAGAAAGGATTATAGTAGAGAAAGGAGGAAGGAGGATAATGTGAGGAGTTGTGGCTGAAATCCACAAAGAGGGGGAGAGGGGAAGTTGGTTGCCAAGTAGGAGAGGAGGAGGAGAATTCTCAATTTAGAATTAGGTTTCTTTTCATTCATTCACTAATTATTCCATCATAACATGGCTATATATAGCCTACACCACTAAATCTCCCTCCATTCAAAATTCAAAATTCAAAATGAAAGTTATGATTGTTATATGCACCCATCATAACATGAATTATTTAAATGCAATAAAAATAAAAATGTTTAAAATAAAATAAAACCTGAAAATGACTTAATAATTAATAATAGTTATTAATAAATTATTATTAATTATTAATATATTGGTTTGCGCTCAGGACGGATATTATGGCGACGCTCCACATGGTCATCCATAAGCACACCGTCGCCATCTTTAAAATGTTGTGGGCCGTCGTCTCCATCAATAATCCCCCGCTCAAAAGTACTCATCACCGATGAGTTGGTCGGAATGCACCAGTGTAGGAGAGCAACATCCAAAAGAGCGACCTACGATCCAAGAATCCAAATGTCATCGGTGGCCGGTCGATCACGAGATTGAATCAAGCAGTGGCAAACATCACCACATATCGGGGAGAGCACTACACCCTGGAGTATCCTATCATGCAATAATATGTTTCTGGGGAACCCTAGAAAAGCATTAGGCAATAAAGGAAAACAAATTCCTACATCAACAACCAGCATACCTCCAGTGAAGATCGATGAAGAGAGCGATCCAGGCACCAGCTCACTACCCAAAGCATAAGGAAATAAAGTGGACCCAATTAGACAGACATATAATTCTAGTGGTGGAGAAACATATAGCGTTAAATTAGAAACATTAAAAAAAGGGGTAGTAATACCCCAATCAGTGGAAAGCTTCAAATGATATGTGTATTCTCCTAATTTCATTAATATCCAAAAAAATGTCCAACTCCCCAACTTGACAACTTTCTATAGTGCCCGAAGGCAACCATTCAGGGACGAGACACATCAAGACTAAATCGCAAATCAAATAGTTAGACGCTCTTCTATGTAAACTAGCATGAAATAGATAAAATATAATTCGTATGGCTAGCTCTTCACTACTGTGCTTATATAATCTTTGAACATGAGAGGTATAATCTAGTGCGAGTAGACTTGGATTATCAGACAGTGGAAACGAAATCAAGTCAAAAGGCACTTGTGCTTTAAATCCGTGCACGATCATATTCGGCGAGCGATAAGTATAAAAATAATCATAAGACGCAACTATATAGAGTAATTTATTACAAATGCGCCTAAATATCTCGCTACCGTGTGGTGTGAACCCATTGTCACAACCCGCATTTTCTCAACGGTAAAAACGTATCGGAGTAAGAGAAAACACGCGTCGTGATGCCACGTCGTGCAGGGGATAACTGCACACGCTTAGGCAAAACTCCAGACGTTAGAATTTAAGGAAAAATGTTAATTAAGTATGAAAGAGAATCGGTTTTTGTTGAATGGTCGTGTCCCTTGGCTCGGTGGATCAGCTAGTCCACAATTAAAACTATATTTTTACGCAACAGAAAAATACTTTGTTTCAATTAAATTGACGCCCTAAAAGAGCATAAGGGTCCCCGGGGGACGACTTACACGCACACGACCCTAAGGTGAATAAAGTAGGTATAAAAAGATAGTGTTTTACGCTGAGGAAAAATAGTGTCTTTGTTTTAGAAAACATGTTATGCATGAAGTACATATATTAATACTTTTAGGGTTTAAAATATCTAACATGCAACCTAGCATAAATCCTTCCCAGAAGCAAGTAACCAACCACAGATAGGCAAAATCAGCAGTTTAAATTCATATTCAGCACCACAAGAAGCCACCAGTGGGCGTCAACAACCTGACACGAACCCAGTGGCGAGTATGCATGTCTATACGGAAGAGTAAAGATCTACCTCACAACAAAACGGAGATCAGCAATCTCAGCTACCCTAGAGGCCACCAACAAGCCCCTCCAAAGAACTAGCCGCTGAACTGGCTACAACCTGGACCTGAGGCATTCAAGAAAAGAACACCTCAGCAAGGAAACAATCAAAAGTAAATAGAGCAATAGATTAATGAGTAAATAAGATGAAGGGTTTACCAACCCGGTAACAAGCTGCTATAAGGAAAAGAAAAAGGGAAAGGCAGTAAGAAAAGAGTACTGTCTAAAACACCGCAGAGCACACCAAGGGCGAGCATTAAAACCAACATGCCCTACCAATATAGCCTGCAATAGCATCAAGACATATACATATGCCAAAAGAAAGGAAAACATAAACAGGAAAGGGACTAATAGCCCTAACACGTGGGTAAGTGGCAGTGGTCAAAACATGGGTCTGAATGCATAACCAAATCAGACCCAAAAAGGGCTAAGGGGTCAAACAGTGGCAGCTCTAGGGTCCCACACACACCAACCCAAACTGGGGCAAAAGGCTTTGGCCACAGCTCTCCACATAAAACCACCCCTCCAGAGGCCACCAAAACTCCACCACCTGCCACAACCCAAGAGTCGGCATGCAGAAATTAGCCGAGCACCCAATGCCCCCCTCCTAGGGAAAAGTCCCACTAACAGTCCTAAGAAACACACGAACCCAAAGCAAAAACGTCGGGTCCAACCGACGCGGCCTTGCACGCCTAACCCGAACAAACCCCGAGTCTACCTGACCCCAAAACAAGCGCAGCACCAGTGTCGACATGATGTGTCGACACCTCGGCAAGCCGGTGTCGACACAAGGTGTCGACACAACCTCGGCCGGTGTCGACACCAAGTGTCGACACTACAGCGGCCGGTGTCGACACATGGTGTCGACACTGCCACTGCTGGTGTCGACACCAAGTGTCGACACCACTGCTGCCGGTGTCGACACATGGTGTCGACACTGCAGCCGCTGGTGTCGACACCAAGTGTCGACACCACTGCTACCGGTGTCGACACAAGGTGTCGACACTACAGCTGCTGGTGTCGACACCAAGTGTCGACACCACTACTGCCGGTGTCGACACTGCAGCCGCTGGTGTCGACACCAAGTGTAGACACCACTGCAGCCGGTGTCGACACCTTGTGTCGACACTGCCGCTGCTGGTGTCGACAACAAGTGTCGACACCAGGACTGGCCGGTGTCGACACAACAGTGTCGACACCCCACCTGGCTACAGGAGCCAGATCCAGCAAACGACCAAAAACGAGAACGGGGATTCTCTCTTCTCTCTCGAGTACAACCTCCATCCGCAATGGCAACTACTCGACCTAGACCGAACTAAATCTGTCCCTAATAGACACAATCCCTCAGGAAACCTGGGATTAACTGGAACCTTCTACACTAACCACGGTATGATCGGGAACAAGCCCTAGCTTACACCTAAAAATCCCAACAAGAAAGAGATAAAAATTTAAACCAAAAGAAGGCAAAGATCAACTAAGGCAAGGATGAGGGTACATCACTTGCCTCAATACCAGGAACTCGGCTGGCGGCCTCCCCCGCTTGCGGATATGGCCGCAGGGCAGCAAGCTGAGGAGTAGAAAGAAGGCAGATCCCGGCGGGGGAAGTCCAGATCCACCCTCGAACTCGAAATCCGACCGCAAAATCTCCAGGAAAGCGGCGTCCCAAGGCTAGGGTAGTCCGGCAGAGCTCCTCCTCTCCTCTCGTACAGGCGACGACTTCCTCCAAACACAGAAACAGGAAAAGAACCAAAAAGGAACCCATCCCTAATCTGACCCCAGACTATATATATCAGCAGTAATAATAATAAACAACAATACATAATAATAATTATTTACTCTCAACATCAAAACAACACGAAACCTGAAACTTCTCGGAAAAAGACGAAATTTACGCCGCAGCTAAAAACTCACGCTACGAACGCAACTACGAAGTCGAAATTAGCATTCGACGGACGAAACCCGGGATAACACCTCCCGAAGCCAAAACACAAGCATTCCCTAAGAGGCCCAACCGAGTCATCAAAAAGACTCCAGCTAGCTGGGGAATCTTGCTAACAGGCTACAAATAGGCTACACAGGGAACCCTAAGAGCTAAAACCACGCTCTACAATGGCACAAAGCCGGGAAATACGCCATCGAAACGCCAGCCAAAGATCAAACAAAACACAAAAAAACCGGGGGCGTTACAGCCACTCCCCCTAAAAGAAAGTTTCGCCTCGAAACTTTACTCACAACACCCCTATAAAGAAGGAGAGAGAAAAAGCCAGGAAAGGGCTAAATAAATAATAGAATAGAACATACCAAGCACAAGATCAGGGAAACAGATGAGGGTGAGCCTCCCTCATAGCCGACTCCAACTCCCAAGTCGCGCTTTCCACATCTTGATTCCTCCATAAAACCTTAACCATCGGAATAGTCTTCTTCCGCAACGCCCGAACTTGAGAATCCAAAATGCGAACAGGCACCTCCACATAAGAAAGATTCGGCTCCAACTGAGGCACAGAATCCAAAACCTGTCTGCCATTCATCACACATTTTCGCAGCTGACTGACGTGAAAGACATCATGCACGCCAGGGAAATTTGCGGGCAAAGACAGCCTGTAGGCTGATACCCCAATCCGCTCAACAATCGGAAACGGCCACACGTACCTCGGGTCCAACTTCCTATTCTTGCCAAACCGTTTGACTCCAATCAACGGGGAGACCTTTAAGAACACCATGTCCCCCACAGTAAATTCCAAGTCCGATCTACGCCGATTGGCGTTCTTCTCATATCTCTCTTGGGCTAACCGAAGCTTTTCCCGAATAAGTTTCACAGCGGTTTCCATCTCCTCAAGCGCTTCTGGACCCAACAAAGGTCCCTCGCCAAGCTCAGCCCAAAACAAGGGAGTCCTGCAGCGCCTCCCATATAAAGCTTCAAAGGGAGCCATTTGCAAGCTTTCGTGGTAACTGTTGTTATATGCGAACTCCATAAGCCGCAAGCACTCGTCCCACGCTCCTCCGTGTTCCAGAATGTAGCATCGGATCATATCTTCCACAATCTGATTTACTCGCTCCGTCTGACCATTGGTCTGCGGGTGATAAGCTGTGGAATATCTCAAATCTGTACCCAACCCCTCTTGAAGACTCTTCCAAAAACGAGACGTGAACCTGGAGTCTCGATCTGATATGATACTTACAGGTACTCCATGCAATCTGATAACCTCTTCCAGATACAGCTCGGCTATCTTCCTCATCGGATAATCGATCTTAAATGGTAGAAATGAGCGCTCTTCGTCAATCTGTCTACAATTACCCAAACTGAATCATGCCCCTTAGGAGATCTCGGTAAGCCGGTAATGAAATCCATCGAGATACTCTCCCACTTCCACATCGGAATCTCCAAGGGAGTCAGCTTGCCACCAGGCCTCCCATGGTCGGCTTTCACACGCCTGCAAGTGAAACACTCTGAAACAAATCTGGCTATGTCCTTCTTCATCCTATACCACCAGGAAATATGTTTTAAATCATGATACATCTTGGTAGACCCTGGATGGTAGGCAACACTAGATCCGTGGGCGTCTCTGCACACCATATCTCGGATATCCCCAACTGCGGGGATGCAAAACCTGCCACGGTACTTCAAGGTACCCGCATCATCTAAAGAGAAATCTGGTAATTCACCCTTCTCAGCTCGAAGATACAAATGCAGAAGATCGGGATCGTCCTTCTGATGTAGTCTCATAAGCGTAATCCACGAAGGTTCTGCTATAGCTATGCTACTCTGTGAATCACAGCTTCCCACAGAAATGTCCATCAACAGAAACTCTTCCACTAGACGCTCGGCGGAAAGATTAAAAATCTTACCTGACTTTCGACTAAGGGCATCAGCCACCACATTTGCCTTGCCTGGATGATACTGAATTTCAACATCATAGTCGGCCACGTACTCCAACCACCGCCGCTGGCGCAGATTCAATTCTTTCTGAGTGAAGACATACTTCAGACTCTTATGATCCGTGAAAATCTTGCACTGCGCGCCATATAGCAAATGCCTCCACAATTTTAGCGCATAGATCACAGCTGCAAACTCCAGGTCGTGCGTAGGGTAATTCCTCTCGTGAGTCTTTAGCTGCCTCGACCCGTACGCAATCACCCTTCCGCCCTGCATAAAAACGCAGCCCAGACCGACAAGCGACGCATCCACATATATCATACTCACTGCCCTCCGTAGGCAAAGACAAAATTGGAGCCGAACATAGCCTTCTTTTTAGTTCCTCAAAAGCCTTCTCACACTTGTCATCCCATAAAAATACTACATTCTTCTGCGTCAACTTGGTCAACGGCGCGGACAAGGTAAAGAAACCTTCTACAAATCTTCTATAATAACCAGCCAATCCCAAGAAGCTTCTGATCTCTTTGGGGGTAACAGGTCTCGCCCATTCCATAACAGCAGCGATCTTTTCTGGGTCCACCGATATTCCCTCCTTATTGATCACGTGGCCTAGAAAAGAAACTTGAGGCAACCAAAATTCACATTTGCTCAGCTTGGCGTATAGCTTATGGTCTCTCAGAGTCTCCAAGACCAGCCGCAAATGTCAATCATGCTCCTCTGCATCCTTGGTATACACCAAAACATCGTCTATAAAGACAATCACGAACTTATCTAGAAAATCCTTGAAAACTCTGTTCATCAAATCCATAAAAGCTGAGGGCGCACCAAGTGCGAGCAATAAAACCATTATGCCCTACCAAAAGAGTCTGCAACAACAACAAGACATATACACATATGCCAAAAGAAAGGGAAGCATAAACAGGAAAGGGACTAACAGTCCTAGCACGTGGGTAAGTGGCAGTGGTCAAAACATGGATCTGAATACATAACCAAAATCAGACCCAAAAAAGGGCTAAGGTGTCAAACAGTGGCAGCTTTAGGGTCCCATACAAACCAACCCAAACCGGGGCAAAAGGCGGTGGCCACAGCTCTCCACATAAAACCACCCCTCCAGAGGCCACCAAAACTCCACCACCTGCCACAACCCAAGAGTCGGCATGCAGAAATTAGCCGAACACCCAATGCCGCCCCACCCTAGGGAAAGGTCACACTAACAATCCTAAGAAACACACGAACCCAAGGCAAAAACGTCGGGTCCAACCGACGCGGCCTTGCACGCCTAAAAAGAACCAACCCCGAGTCTTACCTGACCCCAAAACCAATGCGGCAACCAGTGTCGACACGCTGTGTCGACACCACGACAAGCCGGTGTCGACACAAGGTGTCGACACAACCGTTGTCGGTGTCGACACAACTGCGGCCGGTGTCGACACAAGGTGTCGACACTACTGCTGCGGGTGTCGACACTAAGTGTCGACACCACTGTGGCCGGTGTCGACACAAGGTGTCACACTGCCGCTGCGGGTGTCTACACCATGTGTCGACACCAAGTGTCGACACCACTGCGGCCGGTGTCAACACAAGGTGTCGAAACTGCCGCTGCGGGTGTCGACACCAAGTGTCGACACCACTGCGGCCGGTGTCGACACAAGGTGTCGACACTGCTGCTGCTGGTGTCGACACCAAGTGTCGACACCACGACTGGCCGGTGTCGACACCAAGTGTCGACACCACGAAGGGCCGGTGTCGGCACAACGGTGTCGACACCCCAACTGGCTACAGGCGCCAGATCCAGCAAACAACCATAAACGAGAACGAGGTCTCTCTCTAGGGTACAACCTCCATCGACAATAGCAACTACTCGACCTAAACCGAGCCAAAACTATCCCTAATAGACACAATCCCTCAGGAAAACTGAAATTTAACTGGAACTTTCTACACTAACCACGGCATGATCGGGAACGATCCCTAGCGTACACTTAGGATCTAAGCAGGAAAGAGATAAAATTAAATCAAAGAAAAAGACAAAGATCAACTTTGGCAAGGACGAGGGGACATCACTTGCCTCAATACCAGAAAAGCTAGGTCGGCGGCATCCCCCACTCTCGGATCTAGCCGCAGAGCACCAGCTGAGGAGCAGAAAGAATGCAGATCCAGGCGAGGGCAGTCCAGATCCACTCTCGAAATCGAATTTCGACCGCTAAATCTCCAGGAAATCGGCGTCCGAAGGCTAGGGTAGTCCAGCGGTGCTCTTCCTCTCGTACAGGCAGCGGCTTCTACCAAGCAGAGAAAAAAGAGAAGAAACAAATGAACCTAGCCCTAATTCTAACCCAAGGCTATATATATAAATATCAGTTTTAATAATAAACAATCAATACATAATAATTACTTACACTCAATATCAAAACAACACGAGACCCGAAACATCTCGGAAAATGACGAAATTCACGCCGCTGCTAAAAACCCACGCTACGAACACAACTGCGAAGTCGAAATTAGCATTCGACGAACAAAACCCGGGATAACACCACCCGAAGCCAAAATACAAGCATTCCCTAAGAGGCCCAGCCGAGTCATCAAACGGACTCCGGCTAGCTGGGGAATCTTGCTAACAAGCTACAAACAGGCTACACAGGGAACCCTAAGAGCTAAGAACACGCTCTACAACGGCAAAAAGCCGGAAATACGTCATCGTAACGCCAGCCAAAGATCAAACAAAACACAGAAAAACCGGGTGCGTTACAGCCACTCCCCCTAAAAGAAAGTTTCGCCTCGAAACTTTACTCACAACACTCCTATATAGAAGGAGAGAGAAAGAGCCAGGAAAGGGCTATATAAATAAATAAAATAGAACATACCAAGCACAAGATCAGGGAAACAGATGAGGGTGAGCCTCCCTCATAGCCGACTCCAACTCCCAAGTCGCGCTTTCCACATCCTGATTCCTCCATAAAACTTTAACCATAGGAATAGTCTTCTTCCGCAACGCCCGAACTTGAGAATCCAAAATGCGAACAGGCACCTCCACATAAGAAAGATTCGGCTCCAACTGAGGCACAGAATCCAAAACCTGCCTGCCATTCATCACACATTTCCGCAGCTGACTGACGTGAAAGACATCGTGCACGCCAGGGAAATTTGCGGGCAAAGTCAGCCTGTAGGCTGATACCCCAATCCGCTCAACAATCGGAAACGGCCCCACGTACCTCTTATCCAACTTCCTATTCTTGCCAAACCGCTTGACTCCAATCAACGGGGAGACCTTTAAGAACACCGAGTCCCCCACAAGCAAATTCCAAGTCCGATCTACGCCGATTGGCGTTCTTCTCATATCTCTCCTGGGCTATCCGAAGCTTTTCCCGAATAAGCTTCACAGCGGTTTCCATCTCCTCAAGCTCTTCTGGACCCAACAAAGGTCCCTCGCCAAGCTCAGCCCAAAACAAGGGAGTCCTGCAGCGTCTTCCATACAAAGCTTCAAAAGGAGCCATTTGCAAGCTTTCTTGATAACTGTTGTTATATGCGAATTCCATAAGCCGCAAGCGCTCGTCCCACGCTCCTCCGTGGTTCAGAATATATCATCGGAACATATCTTCCACAATCTGATTTGCTCGCTCTGTCTGACCATTGGTCTGCGGATGATAAGCCGTGGAATATCTCAAATCTGTACCCAACCCTTCTTGAAGGCTCTTCCAAAAACGAGACGTGAACCTGGAGTCTCGATCTGATATGATACTTACGGGTACACCATGCAATCTGACAACCTCTTCCAGATACAGCTCGGCTATCTTCCTCATCGGATAATCGATCTTAAATGGTACGAAATGAGCGCTCTTCGTTAATATGTTTACGATTACCCAAACTGAATCATGCCCCTTAGGAGATCTCGGTAAGCCGGTAATGAAATCCATCGAGATACTCTCCCACTTCCACATCGGAATCTCTAAGGGAGTCAGCTTGCCACTAGGCCTCCCATGGTTGGCTTTCACACGCCTGCAAGTGAAACACTCTAAAACAAATCTGTCTATGTCCTTCTTCATCCCATACCACCAGGCAATCTGCTTTAAATCATGATACATCTTGGTAGACCCTGGATGGTAGGCAACACTAGATCCATGGGCGTCTCTACACACCATATCCCGGATATCTCCAACTGCGGGGATGCAAAACCTGCCACGATACTTCAGGGTACCTGCATCGTCTATAGAGAAGTCTGGTAATTCACCCTTCTCAGCTCGAAGATACAAATGCAGAAGATCGGGATCGTCCTTCTGATGCAGTCTTGTAAGCGCAATCCACGAAGGTTCTGCTACTGCTAAGCTACTCTGCGAATCACAGCTTCCCACAGAAATGTCCATCAAAAGAAACTCTTCCACTAGACGCTCGGCGGAAAGATTAAAAATCTTACCTGACTTCCGACTCAGGGCATCAGCCACCACATTTGCCTTGCCCGGATGATACTGGATTTCAACATCATAGTCGGCCACGTACTCCAACCACCGCCGCTGGCGCAGATTCAATTCTTTCTGAGTGAAGACATACTTCAAACTCTTATGATCCGTGAAAATCTTGCACTGCGCGCCATATAGCAAATGCCTCCACAATTTCAGTGCATAGATCACAGCTGCAAACTCCAGGTCATGCGTAGGGTAATTCCTCTCGTGAGTCTTTAGCTACCTCGACCCGTACGCAATCACCTTCCTGCCCTGCATCAAAACGCAGCCCAGCCAGACATGCGATGCATCCACATATATATCATACTCACTACCCTCCGTAGGCAAAGATAAAATTGGAGCCGAACATAGCCTTCTTTTTAGTTCCTCAAAAGCCTTCTCACACTTGCCATCCCATATAAAGGCTACATTCTTCTGCGTCAACTTGGTCAACGGCGCGGACAAGGTAGAGAAGCCTTCTACAAATCTTCTATAATAACCAGCCAAACCCAAGAAGCTTCTGAACTCTTTGGGGGTAACAGGTCTCGCCCATTCCATAACAGCAGCGATCTTCTCTGGGTCCACCGATATTCCCTCCTTATTAATCACGTGGCCTAGAAAAGAAACTTGATGCAACCAAAATTCACATTTGCTCGGCTTGGTGTATAGCTTATGGTCTCTCAGAGTCGCCAAGACCAGCCGCAAATGTCGATCATGCTCCTCCGCATCCTTAGAATACACCAAAACATCGACTATAAAGACAATCACAAACTTATCTAGAAAATCCTTGAAAACTCTGTTCATCAAATCCATAAAAGCTGAGGGCGCATTAGTCAAACCGAAAGACATAACCAAAAACTCAAAATGCCCATGACGAGAGCGGAACGCCGTCCGCGGAACATCTGACTCCCGAATCCTCAACTGGTGATAGCCCGAACGAAGATCTATCTTGGAAAACACAGCACTACCACGCAGTTGGTCGAACAAATCGTCGATTCGCGGCAAAGGGTACCTTTTCTTAATAGTAACCTTGTTCAGCTCTCTATAGTCAATGCATAACCTCATCGACCCATCCTTCTTTTTAACGAACAGCACTGGCACACCCCAAGGCGAAGAACTCGGCCTTATAAAGCCTTTTGCCAACAACTCATCCAGCTGAATTCGCAACTCTTCCAGCTCTCGCGGGGCCATCTGGTACGGCGCCTTTACGATAGGACGCGTGCCTGGCTCCAAATCTATGGCAAACTCGACATCTCGATCGGGTGGAAGATCGGGAAGATCGTCAGGAAACACATCAGAGAAGTCACACACCACATGAATCTCTTCCAAACGGGGCACACTAACAATCGACCCTACCAGAGAAACCACACAGGCAAAACAGCCAGAAACAAGCAACTTCCGAGCACGCACCGCAGAAATGATTGGAGACTCCTGGAGAGAATACCCATAAACGCTCCCTGGCTGACCGTTGTCTTTGACGAAGTCCAAGCGCTTACCCTTGCACTGGATCACAGCATCGTACCTTGACAACCAGTCCATGCCTAAAATAACGTCGAAGTCCTCCAGGTCAATCACCTTCAAATTTGCCTTGGCTAGAAAATCTCCCAACAAAATTGGACAATCAAGAACACCCATGTCCGTAACCACAGAGTCACTGGAGGGGAACCTAACGCAGAAGGAACCACCAACATGATCTAGGCCCAAACTGAACCGCTCCACGAAGGCTCTAGCCACAAACGAGTGGGTAGCGCTGGAATCGAAGAGAACGCGTGCCCAGCGGTTCTTTACCTTAAATCTTCCTATGAATTGCACACGCATCTAAGGCAACAAGCACTAAAACGAAAACTACAACCAAAAAGGGAACGTAACGAAACGACTGGGGAGGACTCGAACCTGAGATAACCTGGGTCGAGGTCTGCGCTTCGTCTGCCGAAAGTACATTCAGCTTCCCCTTTCCTTTATTCATTTGCTGAGGCGATGGCAAAGCCTGGAGAGGAACTGGCTGCAGAATAGACTGGGTCTGAGGGCACCTTGTCTTGAGATGACCCTTCTGGCTGCACTGAAAATAGACCTTATCTTTTAACCAACAACGGGCAGCCTCATGCCCCTTCATTCCACACAAGGTACACACCAAGTCTCCCCTGGAAACACCCTGAATCGCTTGCACCTATTCCTTCTTCTGCGCTCCCAACCTTTTGAAACACTTCTCAAAGGGGTGGCCTGGCCGGCCACAAAAGCTACAAATCTCTTTGACCTTCTTTCTTGAGACAGCATCAGGTTCCTGAGGGCTCTTTACTCCACCGGACTTCCGCTTATCCTTCCTTAACTTCTGGCCTCTATTCTTGGCATTCTCAATGGCCTCAACTCTCAAGGCAGCTTCAACCACGCTGGCATAACTGACTTCTCCATAGGCATTCGCTAACTACTGAATGTCGCTTCTTAATCCACCCAGAAATCGCTTAACTCGGTCTGCCTCAACACTCACCAGACCCGGAGAAAACCGACTCAACTTACTAAACTCAATCTCATACTCACTAACCGTGAGTTCCCTCTACTTTAAATGAAGAAAGTCATTCATTAGCCGGTCCCGCTCGACTGAAGGCAGAAACTTACTTAACAACATCACCTTAAATGACTCCCAAGTGCAACCTGCCACTAAGCTCTCTTTCTTCCTCAGCCACCAATTCTTTGTTAAGCCCTTCAGCTGGTAGGCAGCGAGCATCACTCTCTGATCGTCCGTAATCCCTGAGTAAGAGAACATCTCCTCAATGGTAATCAGCCAGTCATCCAAAATCATGAAATCTGCCTGCCCATCATAGGTAGGGGGTCTCAGCAGCTGAAACTGGGATATGAACGCCATCTCCGTGGGCACCACAACCAAAGGCACGGGAGGAGCATGAGGGGTAGGAACAGCTACCCCCTCAGCGGGGTCCCGAGCTCTCGGGGTCTGTCCCGCCACCACTGCTACAAGGGACTGAATCTGAGCCTGCATAGCCACTACCTGCCTCGATAACTCCTCATTACTTTGTCGCAGGCTTTCTACCAACGCATCGCTCTGCGCTCCTAACGTCTCACCCTCGGATTGGGGGGTCGATCTCGTCGCAGGACTTCTCGCCATCATAAAATCGCACAAGCTTTAGACAAAACCTAGCCCATCAGCTAGAGCAAAACTACCAGGTACAGACAAACACACTTAAATACGAACTTCAACTGCAAAAAACTTGCTCTGGGAGTTGTTTTTACCATGATGATGTTATGCTTAACCTAAGATGGTTCACCACCATCATACTAACTCAGGTGCCTAAACCATGAATGCATGTATTTGTATTCTTTTTGACTCAAAACCATGTGTGTACATATGTCATCGTGCAAATCTATAGCTTGGCACGTTGTGCTTATGAAATGTTATGCTATGCATGATGTGCTATGCATTCTAAAAAAGGCCTTAGTGCAAGCCATGGGCGGCGTACACATGAAAATGTTATGCATCCCATACTACATAACATTCCCATGTAACGAAAAAAGAAAACGTGCTAGCCGCATTCATATGGTGGGGTTATGCATCCCATACTACATAACCCTCACATGTTGCCTCCTATGGTGGATCCATATACAAACACATATTATGCATCCCATACTACATAATATGCCATGTATACTTCTTTATGCTCATGAGTGTAGTGTTCGTGCTTCGGCCAAGACGTGCTGATGACATATCGGTGTGTGAATGGTATGATGCTAACCACTAATGCAGACAAGGGAAAGGTTGCCCAACCATTTGTCAAGCAACCTCCCTCTGATACCAACTGTCACAACCCGCATTTTCTCAACGGTAAAATCGTATCAGAGTAAGAGAAAACACGTGTCGTGATGCCACGTCGTGCAGGTGATAACTGCACACGCTCAGGCAAAACTCAGACGTTAGATTTTAAGGAAAAATTGTTGATTAAATATGAAAGAAAATCAGTTATGTTGAATGGCCGTATCCCTCGGCCCGGTGGATCAGCTAGTCCACAGTTAAAATTATATTTATATGCAGCAGAAAATACTTTGGTTCAATTAAGTTGACACCCTAAATGAGCACAAGTGTCCCCGGGGGACGACTTATGCGTGCACGACTCTAAGGTGAATATAGTAGGTATGAAAAATAGTGTTTTACGTTGAGGAAAAAATAGTGTCTTTGATTTAGAAACATGTTATGCATGGGGTACATATAATAATACTTTTAGGTTTTAAAATATCTAACATGCAACCTAGCATAAATCCTTCCCAGAAGCAAGTAACCAACCACAAGTAGGCAAAATCAGCAGTTTAAATTCATACCCAGCATCACAAGGAGCCCCCAGTGGGCGTCAACAACCTGACACAAACTCACTGGCAAGTATGTATGTCTATACAGAAAAGTAAAGAACTACCTCACAACAAAACGGGGATTAGCTATCTCAGCTACCCTAGAGGCCACCAACAAGCCCCTCCAAAAGAACTAGCCGCTGAACTGGCTACAACCTGGACCTGAGGCATTCAAGAAAATAACACCTCAGCAAGGAAAAATCAAAAGGTAAATAGAGCAATAGATTAATTAGCAAATTAGAAGAAGGGTTTACTAACCCGACAACAAACTGCAATAAGCAAAAGAAAAGGGGTGACAGTAAGAGGAGAGTGCTGTCTAAAGCACAGCAGAGCACACCAAGTGCGAGCAATAAAACCATTATGCCCTACCAAAAGAGTCTGCAATAACAACAAGACATATACACATATGCCAAAAGAAAGAGAAGCATAAATAGGAAAGGGACTAACAGTCCTAGCACGTGGGTAAGTGGCAGTGGTCAAAATATGGATCTGAATACATAACCAAAATCAGACCCAAAAAAGGGCTAAGGGGTCAAACAGTGGCAGCTTTAGGGTCCCACACACAACAACCCAAATCGGGGTAAAATGCAGTGGCCACAGCTCTCCACATAAAACCACCCCTCCAGAGGCCACCAAAACTCCACCACCTGCCACAACCCAAGAGTCGGCATGCAGAAATTAGTCGAACACCCAATTCCCACCCCCTAGGGAAAGGTCACACTAACAATCCTAAGAAACACACGAACCCAAGGCAAAAACGTCGGGTCCAACCGACGCGGCCTTGCACGCCTAAAAAGAACCAACCCCGAGTCTTACCTGACCCCAAAACCAATGCGGCACCCAGTGTCGACACGCTGTGTCGACACCACGACAAGCCGGTGTCGACACAAGGTGTCGACACAACCGCTGCCGGTGTCAACACCATGTGTCGACACCACTGCAGCCGGTGTCGACACAAGGTGTCGACACTACCGCTGCGGGTGTCGACACCAAGTGTCGACACCACTGCGGCCGGTGTCGACACAAGGTGTCGACACAAGGTGTCGACACTGCCGCTGCGGGTGTCTACACCATGTGTCGACACCATTGCGGCCGGTGTCGACACAAAGTGTCGACACTACCACTGCAGGTGTCGACACCAAGTGTCGACACCACTGCGGCCGGTGTCGACACAAGGTGTTGACACTGCCCCTGCGGGTGTCGACACTAAGTGTCGACACCACTGCGGCCGGTGTCGACACAAGGTGTCGACACTGCCGCCGCTGGTGTCGACACCACTGCGGCCGGTGTCGACACAAGGTGTCGACACTGCCGCTGCTGGTGTCGACACCAAGTGTCGACACCACGACTGGCCGGTGTCGACACCAAGTGTCGACACCACGACGGGCCGGTGTCGACACAATGGTGTCGACACCCTAACTGGCTACAGGCACCAGATCCAGCAAACAACTAGAAACAAGAACGAGGTCTATCTCTAGGGTACAACCTCCATCGACAATAGCAACTACTCGACCTAAACCGAGCCAAAACTGTCCCTAATAGACACAATCCCTCAGGAAAACTGAAATTTAACTGGAACTTTCTACACTAACCACGGCATGATCGGGATGAACCCTAGCGTACACTTAGGATCTAAGCAGGAAAGAGATAAAATTAAATCAAAGAAAAATAGAAAGATCAACTTTGGCAAGGATGAGGGGACATCACTTGCCTCAATACCAGAAAAGCTAGGTCGGCGGCATCCCCCACTCTCGGATCTAGCCGCAGAGCACCAGCTGAGGTACAGAAAGAATGCAGATCCAGGCGAGGGCAGTCCAGATCCACTCTCGAAATCGAATTTCGACCGCTAAATCTCCAGGAAATCGGCGTCCGAAGGCTAGGGTAGTCCGGCGGTGCTCTTCCTCTCGTACAGGCGGCGGCTTCTACCAAGCAGAGAAAAAAGAGAAGAAACAAATGAACCGAGCCCTAATTCTAACCCAAGGCTATATATATAAATATTAGTTTTAATAATAAACAATCAATACATAATAATTACTTACACTCAATATCAAAACAACACAAGACCCGAAACATCTCAGAAAATGACGAAATTCACGCCGCAGCTAAAAACCCACGCTACGAACACAACTGCGAAGTCGAAATTAGCATTCGACGAACAAAACCCGGGATAACACCACCCGAAATCAAAACACAAGCATTCCCTAAGAGGCCCAACCGAGTCATCAAACGGACTCCGGCTAGCTGTGGAATCTTGCTAACAGGCTACAAACAGGCTACACAGTGAACCCTAAGAGCTAAGACCACGCTCTACAATGGCAAAAAGGCGGAAATACGCCATCGTAATGCCAGCCAAAGATCAAACAAAACACAGAAAAACCGGGGGCGTTACATTCATGCTTTTGTGCTGGGTTCTTTATTGCAACTTATTGATCTGATTCTGCTAGAATGCTCTGTGTAGGACGTGATGATTGGTTGGATGGTTTCCATGAGTAACCACCCGGTCTGTCTGTGGTATACGGCGTCGGGCCCCGGCCAGACCTACTGCTATATGCTATGCGACAGATAGGGGGTGTTACAATTTGGTATCAGACTACTGGTTTTGGTCGGGCTTAAGATGAATTCGTGGGCAAATTCTTTTTACCGGGTGGTGAGCACATTGTGTGCGTCATCGTTATAACGGTAAAAGAACCCATGAATGTCCACTTAGGAATGAAAATACACATGTTTGAGGAACCTGCGTTTTCCTATAATTGTTGTTTGTAATTTTATTTGATCGCTTAACGGTGTTTTGTACCACTATAGGTGACCAGAAGTGGTGTTGGGCCATCGAAACGTCAGGTTTCTAAGGCTAGCAGTGCACCAGATGTTGCTCCTACAACCCCTCTATCGGCTAAGAACATATGATTGGTGGCCGAAGCAGTGTTGGCCGTGATAAATGTGCAGCCTGCAAGGCAAACGCAGCAGCCCGCTCCTGCGATGGAGCAGGAACCTCTTCCAGAGGTTGAGCCAAGGAGAGTGGAACATGTGGTTGTGGAGCCGGTGGTGCCAAGGAGGGCAACCGAGAGACAGCTCAAGCATGTCATGAGCTTTAGTCCTCCGGTATTCTCGGGGTTGGGAACCCCATCTCAAGCTGTAGACTTGCTCTCCAGGGTGAAGAGAGTCATGACAGCAACAGAGACGGAGGAGTGTAAAATGACCACCATCGCTACGTTCCTTCTGGACGGTGAAGCAAGAATGTGGTGGGAAGGATTGGAGATGCACTTATTGAGAGGTAGACAACTTGTTGATGTCTCGATGGAGGAGTTCTCGAGATTGTTCTTGGCTAGATACCTCCCTTCGGTGCAGAGGATAGCGTCGGAGAATGAGTTCCTGAAGTTGGTACAAGGAGATAGTACCGTGGATGAATATCTCCACGAGTTTACTCGATTGAGTCGATATGCTAGCTCCATCATCGCGGATGAGGAGCGCAAGACGAATCGATTCTACGAATGCTTGCGAGATGAGTTGAGATTACTACTCTCGGGGCCGATGACAAAGGGTTTCTTGACCTTGGTCAACACGGCCCGGTACTTGTAGAAGGAAATGAAGAATGTGCAGGCAAAGAAAAGCTTGGGCGAGAAGAGGTCGGAGTTTAGAGGTCCGAACACCTCAAAATCTGTGTTCTGAAAGTGGAACAAGAAAGCTAGGACTTCGGGTCTAGACCTCTCTGCTGGTGCTTCTGGGGCGACTACGGGTCGGACCCCGGGCGCATGTTACAACTGTGGGAAGTTGGGGCATTATGCCCGTGAGTGCCGGAGCGGATGTCCCAAGTCCGAAAGGAAGCCGGGAGATACTTACGAAGAGAAGGGCAAGGCGGTGGAGTCGACTGCGTCCCACTATGCTCCGGCCCAACCAAGGGTGTACAATCTTGGCCAACAGGAGGCCATCAAACAGGCGGACATGGTGACAGGTACGGTTTAATTTATAGCAAGTTAATTTCTTTAAATACTTGTTAGGCACACGTTACCTTACCACTGCTTGTTTAGGATTTGTTTTGATTTGTGAAAATCCGGCAAGAGCACTCTTCGATACGGGAGCTTCACACTCCTTCTTGTCTGAAGGATTTATATCACGCATCGGAGTCCCTTCTTCGATGGCGAAGGATAAGTTGGATGTGTTGTTGCCCAATGGGTGTTTGATGCGAGCGGATAGGATCTGCGATGTTAAGATTCGTATTGGGAATCAGGAGTTCGATCTGCAAGCGTCATTATTTCCATTGGTGGAGTTCGACGTTATATTTTTGCATGGAGTGGCTCTCGGAGCAGTAGGCCTATATTGATTGCGTTGGCAAGGAAGTCAAGCTAGGAGCAAGTCGTGAAATGACTTTTACAGGCTTAAAGGGGTCGAGCAAGACGTTGATGTCTGCTCTTCAGGTGGTGAAGGCGGTTCATGCCGTTGCAACACTGTTCTTTACACTAGTGGAGGTTGCGAAGCCGAAGCCCGTGTTGGATTGTATTTCAGTGGTATCGGAATACCCTGATGTGTTCCCCACAGATCTTCCTAGAGCCCCGCCTCAACGGGTGATAGACTTCACGATTGAGCTTGCGCCAGGTGCAAAGCCTGTGTCACGATCTCCATATCGGCTAGCGCCTAAGAAAATGACGGAGATGAAAGTTCAACTACAAGAGTTGTTGGAGCAAGGGTATGTGCGCCCAAGTTCTTCTCCTTGGAGCGCACGGGTCCTCTTTGTTAAGAAGAAGGACGTAAGCTTGAGGCTATGTATTGATTATCGGGAACTCAACGAGTTGACGGAGAAGAACAAGTACCCGATCCCCCTGATTGATGATCTTTTTGATCAGTTGGTCGGGTCGACGGTGTACTCGAAGTTGGATCTCAAGTCTGGGTACTATCAGCTGCGAATAAGGGAGAGCGATATCCCGAAGACAGCATTTAGTACGAGATACGGGCATTATGAGTTAATGGTCATGTCATTTGTGCTGACTAATGCGCCGCCAGTGTTCATGGATTTGATGAACAGGACTTTCAGGGAGTACTTGGACCATTTTGTGATCGTCTTCATCGACGATATTTTAGTATACTCGCAAAGTGAGGAAGATCACTTCAAGAATCTTCATTTAGTTTTGGAGACACTAAGGAGGAATCAACTGTATGCCAAGTTCTCGAAGTGTGATTTTTGGTTATCCTCAGTGGCGTTCCTCGGTCATATAGTGAGTGGAGAGGGTATTGATGTGGATCCGGCGAAGATTGTTGCGATACGGGAGTGGCCAGTGCTTGCTACGGTAGCGAAAGTCCGGAGCTTTCTGGGGCTTGCCGGCTATTATAGGCGCTTCGTAGAGAACTTCTCGCGGATAGCATTACCTCTCAATACTTTGACGAGAAAGGAGCAGAAGTTCGTTTGGACGCCGGAGTGCACGCGAGCTTTTGAGGAGTTGAAGTGTCGGTTGACCACGACGCCTGTGCTGAGTTCGCCATATGGGACCGAAGGCTATGTGATTTACAGTGATGCTTCGGGCAGCGGTTTGGGTTGTGTGCTACTGCAACACGGAAGTGTAATAGCTTATGGCTCGAGACAGCTAAAAGTGCATGAAAGGAACTATCCGGTCCATGACTTGGAGTTAGCGGCCGTGATTTTTGCCTTGAAGCTGTGGAGACACTATTTGTACGGTGTGAAGATTGATATCTACACCGATCAGAAGAGCCTGAAGTATCTGATTGATCAGAAGGATCTGAATATGCGGCAACGTAGATGGATGGAGTTCCTGGGGGACTATACATTCAAGATCCACTACGTGCCGGGTAAAGGTAATGCAGTTGCGGACGCATTGAGTCGCCGAGCCCCAGCTCAATCCAATTGGCTATCGGTGCATGATGAGCGGTTGGTGCTGGAGTTGGAGGCGTTGGAGATTGTTTGTGTGGATAGGCAATCAAGTGCTGAAGCAGTACTGAATTGGTCTGAAGTCCAATATGACCTGGCTGATCGGATTCGGCAGGCTTTGGATATGGATGTCCATATGAAGCAGTTCATGGTAGAGGCGCTGGATGGGTCAAATTCCCAATTCGTTGTGGAGGATGGATTGCTTTGGAAAGGCGGTCGTCTGTGCATTCCAAGTATGGGCAATTTGCGGGTGGAATTGTTACACGAGGCACACCATACTAAGTACTCAATTCACCCGGGGAGCACGAAGATGTACCGTGATCTCAAGAAGCTATTTTGGTGGCCGGGTTTGAAAAAGGATGTTGCGCTCTACGTAGCGAAGTGCCAAACCTGCGCCTTGGTGAAGGCGGAATGCCAAAAGCCGGGAGGATTTCCTAAGTCCTTGCCTATTCCGGAGTGGAAATTTGACGACATCTCTATGGACTTTGTGCACGATTTGCCAAGGTCGCAAAAGGGGAACGACGCCATTTGGGTGGTCGTGGATCGGTTGACGAAGGTGTCGCATTTCATTCCGCATAGGAAGGATGATCCGGTGGAGAAGTTGGCAAAACTGTATGTGGATAACATTGTATGGCTTCACGGTGTGCCCCACAGCATTGTTAGTGACCGAGATAGGCGGTTCACGTCCAATGATTGGAGGTTTGTGCATCAAATGTTGGGAATAAAGCTGAAATTCAGCAAATCCTTCCATCCGCAAACATATGGGCAGACCGAGAGGGTCAATAGAACTATGGAAGACATGCTTCGCATGGGTGTCTTGGATTTTTGGACGCAATGGGAAGACCACCTTTATTTGGTGGAGTTCGCATACAACAATAGCTACCAAGCGAGTATTCAAATGGCGACCTTCGAGGCCCTATATGGTATAAAATGTCGCACGCCGTTGTCTTGGCTAGAAACGGGTGAGTCGAAGTTGTATAAGCATTTAGAAGTGGAGGATGCTACTTCTTGGGTGAGAACCATTCGGGAGAGGTTGCTTATCGCTCTGGACTGGCAAGCGAAGTACTATAATGCCAAGCACTGGAACGTGGAGTTTGCTGTGGGCGACTATGTGTACTTAAAGATCAAGCCGTTCAAGGGTGTCTCGCGGGTGCGGCGATTGAAAAAGCTAAGCCCGAGGTACCTTGGGCCGTTTGAGGTTCTGGAGCGAGTTGGTGAAGCGGCCTATCGGTTGAAGCTTTCAGTGGAGCTTGGTGGATTACATGATGTATTCCATATTTCGGTGCTTCGGAAGACGGTGCAAGAGCCTACGCAAGTGATTGCGGTTGATCAAGTGCCGGTGGATAGAGGGCTGACGACAATAGTCAAGCTCGTGCGGATTGAGGAGTCGGAGGTCAAGCGGCTACGCAATAAAGAGATCAGGATGGTCAAAGTCCGGTGGGACAATTGCGGTCGTGAGGAGCTCTCTTGGGAGCGAGAGCAGACTATGCTTGACGAGTATCCGGAGTTGCTCCGCTCAGGTACAAATTTTGGTTTTGTACATGTCTTTCCTTTAAATAATTTTGTGGACGAAATTCTTTTAAAAGGGGGAGAGTTGTAACGCCCCGAAACTCAAAAGAGCGACGGGTGACGTTTTGGGCCAGTTTTGGGTTCTGGCAGGAGGCACACGGCCTGGGACACGGGCGTGTCCCAGGGCATGTCAGGCTTGTGTCGTCGAGTTGGTCGAGAGGTCGACGAATTTCGCTCGACGTTGTGTCGAGACAGGGTACACGGCCTGCGACACGGGCGTGTCGCAGGGCGTGTCGACCCGTATCGACACTCAGCCCGCAAAGTCGACACTTTGTGCTCGACGAAGTGTCGAGACATGACACACGGCCTGCTACACGGGCGTGTTGCAGGGCGTGTCGACCAGTGTCGACACTCATCCCGGTGAGTCGACAAATTTTGCTCGACGATGTGTCGAGACAAGGCACACGACCTAGGACACGGGCGTGTCCAAGGCTGTGTCGTGAGGTCGACAAACTTCACTCGATGAAGTGTCGTGTGTCGAGACCGTGTACACGGCCTGGAGCCCAGGAGTGTTGAGCTAGACATGGGCAAGGACACGGGTGTGTCCTAGTACCCATGTAGTTCTCGGGTTGTTTTCGGGATAAATCGATGGGGGTACACGGCCGGCCACACGGCCGTGTCATGTGGAACACGGGCGTGTCAGGTCGAACACTGGCGTGCTCGATGCCCGAGTGTTGTTCCAGGCGCATCGATTTTGACGGCGAATAAGGCACACGGCCCTGCACACGGGCGTGTGCCAGGCCGTGTTCTCTCCAGATTGGACATTTCAGGCCCGAATCAAAGCCGTTCGTTTCTTTAAGTTGGGATCCAACGGCTGGGGGTTGTTCCTGATGGGATATACCCGGGATTGGACCCATGAAACCCTCACTTTTACTTAAGTGGTTATCTTTCTAAAGCTTAGAGAGAGAGGAGAGCCAAGGAAGGAACAAGAAGCTAGATCCGGCCATTGGAGGAGCTTCGAAGCTCCAAATCTCGAGCCGATTCCAGACCCACGGAGGCGAAGATAGTGCGGTGCTTTTGATCCGTTTACTTTTCCATGGCGCCAAAGAAGAACGCAAGGGTAACGATCCTCTTCTTGAGCATGTGAATCTCTCCTTCTTTGCATAGGAAGCCCGCTCTCGCAAGTTTGTGGTGAGTTGGAGGCGTTCCTTCGGGTAGATATGTAAAGTCCCCGTTGTTTAGAGTCCGTATTCGAGAACGGACATAGGCATGATGTGTGAAGCCTACCCGGACATGTTAGGTCTGGATCGGTGATGTTGCATTGCATAAATGCCGGAGAAGACTCCGCACGATTGGTTGTTTTTCGGGTTTTCTACGTGGTAGATTGCAACAATGAGCCTTGGGGATTAACCCAAAGGTGCACCCGGAAAACTGGGCGGATGCGTGATCTTGCCAACTTGTGGAACTAGGAGCCAACTTGTACATAACTGGGTTATGTAATATTGTACGTTCGATTCACGGGCTTCGGGGAAACTTAACTCGTGCCGATGATACTTAAGTGTCGTGGCAAGTGAGCAACGGGTTGAGTGGGAACCGTTCCTGCTTTATGCAGAGGGCATAGAGGTCGGGTCTTGTTGTCGATGACATTAAAGTGCCGTGACATAGGCTGTTGATGACGTTAAAGTGTCGTAACATCTGCCTAAAAGACCAATTTGCTCACGAGATATTGCCGTCCTGTAGATGGTGGTGAGTTAGTGGCTTAGACTGCGATCACCGAGAATGTGCCCTGAGAGCACGGGGCGTGTGGCCATGCGTACCAACGCATGTGATGCAATGAGTTGATATATTGCTCGCTTATGCTAATGAAATGCAGGGAAGGAGCATCGCCGCCCCGAGTTGGGGGCGGGATCGTTATAATTTGGTCAGCATTGCTGACCGTTGCCTTTGTTTGCCACAGTGCGGTGTTTTTGTTTCTTGCAGGTGCTGCTGGACCAAGCGGTCAATAGCGGGCTAAAGCCCAAATTGCGAAGCCGACCCTCGAACGCCTAATTGGAGTGTTTACTATTTTTATTCATGTATGACCGGCCTGCGTGCCGTGGTTTGTAAATCATGTAATATCAAGTGAACCATTTTGTAAGGCCTTAAGGTCTGTACTTGTGTATGTACAACATTCCTATTTGGTATTATTGGACATTCATGCTTTTGTGCTGGGTTCTTTATTACAACTTATTAATCTGATTCCGCTAAAATGCTCTGTGTAGGATGTGATGATTGGTTGGATGGTTTCCATGAGTAACCACCCGGTCTGTCTGTGGTATACGGCGTCGGGCCCCGGCCGGACCTACTGCTATATGCTATGCGATGGATAGGGGGTATTACAACGCACACCACGTGTTCGCTTAAATTCCCCATAGGAATCTCTTTGTCATTTCGTGCATTAATCCCATTCTCGGGAGTGGCCTGCATCACGAAGGCTCGCATATGTTGGTAAGGGACCACGAGCACGGCTCCACCCCAGGTAGACCCGTTGCATAGGCTCTCAATAGCTGGCAGGTCCGGAGGCTCGCATGTGGTGGAAAGGATTGGTTCTTGGAGACTTAGTTCTTGGTTCTTTGAGACTTTTGCAATACCCCAAGCCTGTCTCGACCCCAGGTATACCCGCTGCACAGGCTCTCATTAGCTGACAGGTCCGAAGGCTCGCCTGTGGGGGTAAGGGACCCCGAGCGTGGCTCGGCCCCAGGTAGACACGTTGCACAGGATCTTATTAGCTAGCAGGTCTGAAGGCTCGCCTGTGGGGGAAAGGATTGGTTCTTGGAGACTTGGTTCTTAGTTCTTGGATACTTTTGCACTACCCCGAGCGTGGCTCAGCCCTAAGTAGACCTGCTGAGCAGGCTCTCATTAGCTTGCAAGTTCGAAGGCTTGCCTGTGGGGGTAAGAGACCCCGAGTGATGCTCGGCCCCAGGTAGACCCGTTGGGCAGGCTCTCACTAGCTGACAGGTCTGAAGGCTCGTCTGTGGTGGAAAGGATTGGTTTCGGAGACTTGGTTCTTGGTTCTTGGAGACTTTTTCAATACACCGAGCGTGTCTCTTCCCTTGGTAGACACGCTTCGCAGGCTCTCATTAGCTGGCAGGTCCAAAGGCTCGCCTGTGGGGGTAAGGGACCCCGAGCGCGGCTCGGCCCCAGGTAGACCTGTTGCACAGGCTCTCATTAGTTGGGATGTCCGAAGGGTTGCCTTTGGGGAAAGGATTGGTTCTTGGAGACTTGTTTCTTGGTTCTTGGAGAATTTTGCACAACCCCGAGCCTGGCTCGGCCCCAGGTAGACCCGCTACGCAGGCTCTCACTAGCTGGCAGGTCTGAATGCTCACCTGTGGAGGAAAGGATTGGTTCTTGGAGAGTTGGTTCTTGGTTCTTGGGGATGTTTGCACTGCCCTGAGCCTGTCTCAGCCCCAGGTAGACCCGCTGCGCAGGCTCTCATTAGCTGGCAGGTCCGAACGCTTGCCTATGGGGGTAAGGGACCACGAGAGCGGCTCGACCCCAGGTTGACCCGCTGCGCAGGCTATCATTAGTTGGCAGGTCCGAAGGCTCGCCTGTGGCGGAAAGGATTGGTTCTTAGAGACTTGGTTCTTGGTTCTTGGAGACTTTTGCCCCACCCCGAGACAGGCTGGGTCCCCGATAGACCCACTGCCCAGGCTCTCATCAAGCTCACAGGGTTGTAAGCTCACTCGATGACAGAGTGGTCGGGGAGACCTCCTTAAGGTGAATTCCTACTTAATCTCATGAAAAATAAATTATGGGAGGCAAAGGCTGGAGCAGTGAGAGTGGAGGCACTCCCAGCTGACGGCCTCGGGGATGGTCTCGCTTACGGTGTGTGGGCACTCGTGTGGGATAGAAGGCTCGGAGTAATAATAGGGCAGCAAATTAAATCACTAAAATCCACTCGCGCTGAGAGTACCCTGAGGCGAGATGAGAGGGTTATATCAGTTGGTCTCATGAATAAATAAGATGACGGAAGCGACGACCCACGCTCTGAAAAAAGTCAACTCTCCAACGAAGCGGCGAGACGAGATGTAGCAATGTCTCGCAGGCGTGAGCACATCAAAGTGTCGTCTTGTAGTAGACAAAATAAAGTAAAGTGAAAAGGATAAAAACAAGAACATGAGATGGGTGGGTAGCACCGTCTCGCAAACGGAAGTAAGCCAATGAATAGTTTCGCAAAATATAAAATAAAGTAACAGGACAAGAGTTTGTGCATTTGATCTGTATCTGCTCATCACAGTGTTATGAATACATTTTCAAACTGATCATGAAAGGTAACTCAAAAAGAAGCTAAGTAAAGTTATACATGAGCAAAAAAGGGGAGAGGGGGCCCTGGATCATGCAAGCATCATGTCATTCTTCCTCGTTGGAAGAAGAATCTTCGCTCTCCACGCCATAGAGCTGGGGGAACAGATCCCGAGCGGTCACCGTTTCGGAGTCTTCCTTCACGACCCCAGCTCCTTCATCATCTTTAGAACCAGCTCTGCCGCCATGATTCTTGCATCTAGACACTGCTCCTCAACTTCATCCAGAGAATAGTGAGGCAGAGGGGAAGGGAGGGGTTCGCGACGAGATGACTACGAGGAGTTGTCCTGGAGGCGGGTGATCTTAGCTTTCAAATCCTTATTCTCCTCCTCCAGGGCCGCCATGCGCGAGTGCATCCGCTCCGCCATCTCAGCATCCTGCGAGATGCCCAGTCATTAGCAAAGTGTTTTAAAAAAAAGGGGATAAATCCAAGGATAAGTTTAAGGCTTACCCCACCGCCCTGAGATTTCGCGAGGAGGGTTTCAGCGACTGGTAGCCTTTTCACAAGGTCGTTGGATTTCACTCGCTCCGCCGCCAGCCCGTCTTGGTGTCTTTCCATTTCTTGTTGGTGTAAATCAGGCGGCTGAGGTGCGATGTGAGAGCTCCAAGGCAAGCAGTTGGGCGTGGGAGTTCTTCAGGATGAGGTCTCGCAAGGACTCATTCTCGGGGGAGACTGCCTCGGGAGCTCCGTAAAGTTCGTAGCCCACAGAAGAAGGCGTGGCTGGTGGAATTCTCCTGCTCTTTCCAAAAGGGAAGGAGGGTGGAGATGGACACATGGTTGACGTCCCTCTCCCACACCAGAACGGGGGCACCGACAGAATCCCGGACAGCGGGGCCCAGATTGAATTTTGGATGAGAAGAGGGGGCTGGGAGACTGGGGGAAGCAGGTTCACGAGATGTAGTGACGTCCGGTAGATTAAAAGTGGTGGCAGGCCGGTCGGGTAGAGTCGTCTCGCGGGCGGGTGAGATGATGTGAGTGGGAGGCGAGTGTGCCGACTGCGAGTCCCCTATGGAGATGGGGCAGAAGGACCCCGACATATCCTTCTACCTCGTGGCCTTCTTTTTCCCCTTAGAGAGGGTCACAACTTTCTGCAACTTTTTCTTGGGAGGGCTGGAACGAGAGGTGGCGGTGTCGCCTGCATGCCTCTTCGGAGGGACAAGTGCGAGGGACCCTCACGCCGCCTCAGCCGCCGCGCTGGCGAGACCGAGGCCCTTGGTTGGTTTTTTGTTTCTCTTGTAGGGCGGGTGGACTGGTATGACTCGCTCTCCTAAAACAAGCAAGGGGGTGATAAGATGGTGAGACAAAAAAGTAATAAAACACAAGACAAGAGAGCGAGAGTACATTAGCTGCGGAGCACGGGAGAAAGCGAGTCGAAGCACAGCCGCAAGACGTTGACCTCAAAGTTTTTGCCGATGAAGAAGTCGTACAGCAGCTTGTCCGTGCCGCCCACCTGCGGAGACACATAAAAGATCTCGTGGGGGCGACACAGGCGCGAGTGGGACACCCCCTAAGTTGCCACGGATAAACACGAAATGGGTGAGCCAATGATGGTTTTTATTCGGCGTCTCGCACACCTTGAGCCCTTACCCAGTGAAGTATGAGACGTCGTCGGCATTGGCGTGGTAGAGAAAGAGCTTGTGTAAAACCGTCAAGCTAAACTCAATGCGCTCCCGTCGCATGTAGCTGGCGAAAGTGATTAACATCGAAATGGCATTCGGGTTAAGCTGCACTGGGATGACGCTGAAGTACATTAGGAGCTGTTTTACCTCCGGCCAGAGGGGCAATCTCAACCCTTCCTTGAAGTGCGAGACATGGAAAGCGAGATCTCCCGGGTAGTAGGTGTTGATCGCCGCGCCAACCATAGGGGGCCGCAATTCGAGCCGCTCCCTCATGTACTCGCGAACAAAATTACGGTAGTCTTCATTAGGAAGCTTGCCGGGAGGGAAGTTATGATCTGTAAAATGTCTCCCGCAGCGACTGCGCCCCTCGCCTTCCTCGACTTTCTTCTTCCCCATTCTAGTCGAGACGGATGGAGGCGAGATGGTTGAGGGAAAAGAAGCAGTGAGAAAGAGAATCGGTGAGACAGCCAAGGAAGGAGTGAGAGAGAGGAGCAAAGAGTGAGAGGGATGGACGAGACGGAAGAAGCGAGACGACAAGGGCTTGGACGCGCTATGGGCGAATGCATGGATATCCTTCTTATTCGGGGGTAGGAGTATTTATAGCGGATATGGTCAAACAGATAAAATGGGCGGGAAAAATCTATGTGGGAAGAGGAAGAGTCGGCCGACGGTTCACTCTCTCTCTCCTAAACCTCGATTCGTGTGGCCCATCACAGGACAGAATAAATGAATTAAAAGAAATTAAATGAAATTAAGAGATTAAGCTAGCAGCAGTAAATATTTAAATATACCATCCCGCATAAGGCAGGCACCATGTTCTCAGACCCTAGGTTGTCGGTGAGACGGTAGCATAACATATTAAACAATTATTACAACATTAAAGTGCAAAAACAAAGAAGAAAGAAATAGTGAGACTGATGAATAAAGCGGGATGAGCAGGGCGGTCTTTAATACGGGAACCATTTCCAACGGCCACAGTGAGCCCCCGCGCAGGGGGTCCTACTGTGTGAGTGGAAGGACCGAACAACGCCAACCCACTGCGCGTGAGACGGAGCTGCATGTCGACCTCGCTGATAATGGCTTGGGGGTCGGTCCCATAAACCTCTATCTCGGCGTCAACCTCGGAAGACAAGAGACCGCATTCAGTCGACAACCATTAAATTCGCCTATCAGCCACCTGCTTGTCCTGCTCTAGCTTGTAGATGATGCGTACGTGCTTCCCGAACATCGCGACTATCTTGCGCTTCATCTCCAGTGGGTACATGGGGTCTCCCAGGTAGTCTTCAATCTCATCTATGGGAGGATTGGCCGTGACGGCAAGTCGCCTAAAGAGCTCCTCAGCGGGTGAGTCGGCCTGGGCGCCTATGCAAGGAGTTGAGGGGCAGAGTAAGGGAGGCTCTCGCAGGAGGGTATGAGAGTAGCGAGCGGGACAGAGAAGCGAGAGGGAAGGTTTTTTACCAGGATGGCGGGATGTCCCGGCGGCCTGAGAAGGGTCATCCTTCCTCTCATTGGGAGGAGTAGATGGAGGAGTGGAAGGCTATAGTGAGTCAGATTCCTCGCAGTGGGCGACGGTGTCATCCCTCAGACTTTCTGGTCGGCATAAAGGAACGGGGGCTCCCTGAAGAAGAAAATGGTAAATAGGCTAATACAGATGAAGGGAAAATAGTGACAAAAGCGAGAACTCACCTCTTTATCTATAAGAGATGCGGGAGGAGGAGAGGGGAGGATTTCCGGGGCAGCGCGGGATGGCTCCTCGGCTGAGGAGGGGGGCCGCCTGTCTTGACCTTCTTCGGGCGAGGCGATGATGATGGTAAGGAGGGTGGGGCGTGAACCAAAGCGTTGGTCAGAGCCGCCACGTGGGCCTTGTTCTGCTTGCTCACCATTGCAAGGCGCTCACGAAAACTCAAGCTGTGAGACATGATCGCAGTAGGGCCATAAAAGGAAGAAGTGTGAAAGGGGGGATGCCCTATACGGAGTGGGAATCTTATATTTATAGGCTCCGGTGGAAGGCCTCACCAAAAATTCGCTCATAAATACGCCCATAAATACGCTTTAATGATAGGTGCCTCGGTTGGACTTTCTTTCCGAGTTTGAAACAACCTCGAAAAGAGCGGGGATTGTGTATAACCTCAGGCTCGTGGGAACAGTTCGGGCTCAAAGAGAGGGGAAGGTAAGGCATGATGGACTCTTTGACAGAGCCTACTCGCTGGGCGAGTGGGTACTAGGAAAAGGGCTCCTCGTCGAGTCAGGGTCGGCTCGCTAGGCGAGAGGGGCCCAGCAGTTCGGGCGAGAGGGGCCCAGCTGCTCAGGCAAGAGCCTTTTTAGGTGAGACAGATGCAAATAGAGGACCGGTCGTGGGGGCCAATCCGCTTGGCGAGAAGAGCGCCATGTGTAGGAGCTCTCGCCTGCGAGACGGTGATCTCGCCGAGCGCCGGTTTAGTGGTTGGTCAGGAACCGGTTCAGTTGGAAGGTGGTTCACCTTTTATCCCCCGGTGATTTAATGCTTTTGACCTCGGTGGTCTACATATAACCCTTCAAAGCAGCAGAGTTTGGCTGTTGGCAGACCAGACTAGGGTTATTTTTGTAATTTCAGGTTGGTTCACTTTGGTTATTGGCAGTTCAAACTCAGAGGCCTGTAAATAGACCCATAGGGGTTTTTCAGAACCATCTTCTTTTTCCCGGGACATTAAAAGAGTTTCCTGTGCTTTTTGAGGAGCTCCATGCCCAGCATTTGTCTTTGGAGGGGAAGCTCTCAGAGATCTTGCGGGTAAGCGGTGGGAGCTCCCTATTGCGGCTTTGTGTCGGTTTCTGGTCCTTCACAATCATTCGAAGGTCAGTGCTTGGGAAAAGTAGTCGTTGGCTACGCCTCTGCTTTCGAACTCTCGTTGAGGTCAAATTTTGGCTTCAACAGTCGCATTCAAGTCTGGGGGGGTGAGCATGCATGTGGTCACTACACGAGCACTCATTTTATGGCATACTAGTTGTTATTTATTTATTTCAAAATCACTGTAGAACACACTGAATCACCCACTTGAGCGCGATCTTATCCACACGCGCGGCTCGAGTCAAAAGCATTGCTTGTGTGTAAACTTTAAAATAGTGGTGCTGGCTTAGGATTTTAGGATAAAGTAGTGCAAAAGTCATGCAGTGCTCCAAATTGAGTACTCTTGATCTGTGTAGAAATAGTATAGATTTAATTTTTGTTTATGCTCGTAGATTTATACTTTTTTGCAGATGTAAATATTGTTTGTACTACTTAAAGATGTTTAATCTGGTGAAATCGAACGGTAGTGTAGGGTTGTCTGTAGCCATCGGTAGACTCATTTTGCTCGAGTCGGGAGGAAGGATCATCTTTTTCGATGGCAAGAACTTGGCCCAAGCTACTCTCGAAGCACTGGTGCATGGTTAGTCACACATGAGCGTGTGATGCAGGCCACCAATTTGGCTAGTTTGAGCCTTGTTTACCTTGTCCTAACTGCTAACCGTTGCAAGCCAAGTTTGAGCCTACCCCTCCTTTGATTCAGCTCCACCTTCATTCATGAAAGCCTAAATCCATTCCTCCTATCACAACCAAATCGACGAGCTCTAGTGAATTTAATATTTTGATGAGGTGTGATGTGTGGAATTCTAGTGATGTGGTAGATGAATACAAGAAAGTTTACTTGATAAAAAATTTGTAGATTGCAAAATAAAAAAAGATGAAAAAGATGAGAATTGAAAGAGAAAACCTAAAAAAGAATTACAATGAGAAATGGAATCCCCATCTTGTTTATCTTGATATTGGTTGGGTTTGCTCGCCTGGGTTGCGTGTAGCCTCCATGTTTATCTTTGACTACCAAACCTTGGCCAAAGCCCCATGTTTATCCTGAAGTCCTACGGATTCACGCTTGAGACATGCTAGTACCGTGGAGAGAATGTGAACGGGCAAACATATTGTCCCCGACATTGATGGATTTCTTTGGAGGTGATCCTATGTCCCGGTCTTTGGCAATGCTCACCTAAGTGGTATGCCTACTTTATTCCTACATTGGACTGAATGATTCTCCAGAATTCCAATTTTCAGTAGATATAATATTTATTTATGTCTGTCGAAAAGTATAAATTATGTATTATGATTAAAAAGTTTATCTATTGTATTTTTTATGTTCATGGTATATTTGATTTCTTTCATTACTGTATGTGGAAATTACTAAGCCAGCTAACTATTTTCTAGTCCATGGAGTTGATTTTCTCGGGACGAGCAAATGTTTAAGTCTGGAGGTGTGATGAGTCCAAGTTATATACATATTTTTGGACTCATCTGGGCTAGTTTTCTTGTTGATGCACTACACTTTAGAGCCATAATTATTCATATTTGTTATTATGTCCATTCCATGTTAAGTGCACATTTGGTCCATTTTTAGTGTGATTCCGTAGTTATTACGCCTTGGTGTTTTTCTGTGTCTAGAGAATGTGGAATTCTTATTTCAGTGGCTCTTCAGTTTTTGCTGTAGGTACAAGGATTGTGTGTGTATTTTGGGATCATTCGGGAATTTTTTTTTACCTAAGGGCCACTGATGGTGCGTTTTTACACGGGCACGGTAAGTGGACTCCTTAGTGCGGTCAGTGCATCGAACCCCAAAACGGTACAGGAATACTACGCACGATCGTTCGATCTATAGCGCACGACCACTGGCTGTGAGCCACTGATCGTGCACACTATTCTCCATTTTTCCAAGTTTTGTCTGTGGAAATCGCACGATCATTGGACATAGTGCGCACGAACTCTGGTCGTGCACCACTGCTCGTGCGCGTTTATTCTATTTTTCTAGAGTTCTTCCATTGCTAATCGAACGATCAGGGGATCCAGTGTGCACGACCTCTGGTCGTGCTCCACTGATCGTGCGCTCTGATTTTCTATTGCAGTATTTAAACCCGTGCTCCGCGAATTAGTGCATCATCACATTAATTTTCCACCCGGCTGCTGCGCACGAAGTGTCGTTTCTCATCCCGAAGTTCCTCTGCTCATCTCCACCCTCCGGGAAGCTTTCTCCGACGATCTGAAGCCATCTTCAACCCTTCTGAGAGTTTCCGCCCACCAGCAATGCGCAAAAGAGATCATTCGGTACTACTCATTTGGACCAAAAGGGAGAGAAGACTAAAGGAAAGGGAATAAAATGGAGGAAGACATGTGGATTGGCAACCCATTTGACTCCGGAAACAACCACGGTCAGAGTAGAGAAGTTTACTGACAACCCACCACTCCAGCCATGAACCACGGCTAGGCTTTCCCCCTTTTGGTTTATTCTACCTCTTCTCCATAGTGGATTATGCTCTAAAGATTGAAAATGAACCTGAACATACTTTTATTTGTTTATGAATGAAATTTGCGTTGGTTAGTTAGATCCTCTTTTGTTAGCTGTGATGCACTAGACTCCATTCACATCCACTCCACTCGCGCACTAGAACCCCTCAAGCAAATGCTAGTGTTGGTGGTTGAATAGGTGATTGCGACCCTCACACTCTACACGTGTGTTCATTCCATCTGCTTGCTCTCCGTCCATCCGCCTTACGTAGAACGCATAGCGGCCTGCACTAGTTCCATCCACCAAGCAAAGCGGTGCTTCCGACCTGCTTTAGTTCATTTTTTTGTTTTGTAGCATTAGGAATCAAAAACCAACCCCCTTTGTTGTTTCACTCAACTCTTAGTAACGATCTTTCTGCGACGCTATCACGATACCCAACCTGCATTCCCTCGAGATCGACATTCGGGGAAGCTATTTCGAAAAATATTACTTAACATCGACCGGTGCAATTACCGACGCATCAACAACCTCACCAAAATAGAAACTAGACTGTCCTTCCTAATCGGTATAAATCGGGCCACCTTTGTCAATCTATCGTTGATGACCCATATAGAATCATTCCTAGAGTAAGCGTGAGGCAATTCGTGAACGAAGACTATGGCTATGTCCTCAAACTTCAACTCTAGTACGGGCAACGACTGTAGTATCCCTCTTGCGCTTATGCATTCCGCCTTCACTCGATAGCAAGTCTCGCAATGTGTCACATAATTTATGATCTTCCTCTTCATCACCGGCCAGTACATGTCCTCCACATGTCTGCTGTCATCTTAGTGATCTCCGGGGAGTACTGAGTACCGAGTGCAATATGCCTCCCTAAGTATGTTCTCTTAGATACCACCACCTGTGGGGATATAAATGCGTACATATAAATGTATGAGGTCATCATGCAGTTAATAATCCTCTGACTTGCCCCCTTCTAGGGTTCCGAATATGGTCTCCAAAGCTGCATTCTGTTTCTGATGTGCCTGGATACCTTCTCATATGTTGCAAATAATGCTTAGGGGGCCAAGTACTCTCGATAGACATCCGGGTCAGCCCTGGAAACCATTGTAATATGCATATCCTCCATCATCCGTACTAGCTCCATATCCATCATCTGGGGCTCCAGTCCAATAGTGTCGGCTCTCCTGCTCAAGGTATCTGCCACGGTTTTCTCCTTCCCTGGGTAATAATGCATCGTGTTGTCGTAATCACATAGGAATTCAAGCAATATCCTCTGACCCAGATTTAGATCTTTCTGCGTATCAATATACATGAGGTTCTTGTGATCTGAGAAGATCTCATAATGAACCCCATAAAACTAATGCCTCCGAATCTTTAACGCGAATATCACTGCGTCGAGATCCAAATCATGTACGAGTTAGTTTTGCGTGTGCTTCTTAAGTTGTCTCGAAGCATATGTGATGGCGTGTCCATGCTGCATCTGGACTTCACCCTTCCCTTGATATGATACATCGATATAAATGTGAAATCCTTCCTTCCCAGATGGATGTCCAAGGATCGAGGAGGAGGTGAGACTGTCCTTCAACTCTTGAAACGCTGCCTCGCACTTCTCAATCTAAGTAAAAGTTGTATCCTTCTTCGTCGAGGATGTGAGGGGGAGTGATTGTAACGACCCGGTCCTTTAGGCCAAGCATTGAAGGGTTGTAGCTCGTACACCCCAACGCAATCTCCGCACCATCGGGCAAAGGTAGGTTGTTGGCACAAGGTTTCGAACCCGCAACCCCTTTAATAAACTCTCAACCGGAGAGCTCATCACCAACTGAGCTGCAGGGCTGCAGACCCTACACACCAAACTGATCTCCATGCCATCGGGCAACGACATGTTGTTGGCAGAAGGTTTCAAACCCTCAACCACTTTAATAAACTCTCAACCTGAGAGCTCATCACCAACTGAGCTGCAGCTCAGTTGGTGATGAGCTCTCTGGTTGAGTGTTTATTAAATGGGTAGCGGTTTCAAAACCTTGCGCGAAAAACCTCCCGTTGCCCGATTGTGCGGAGATGGTGTTGGGGTGTACGGGTTGTAGCATTGTAGCGACGCTTGGCCAAAGGACCTAGTCGTTACATAAAAGTGCACTTTTTATGTAACGCTCTAACCCTTTAGACCAAGCCGCGCTACAGGGTTGCAGCCCGTATACTCCAACACAATCTCCGTGCCACTAGGCAATGGTACGTTGTTGGCATGGGGTTTCGAACCCACAACACTTTAACAGGAATCTCATCGGAGAGCTTGTCACAACCAGCATTTTCTCCGCATTTAAAAGATGTATCAGAGTAAGGAGAAAACACGTGTTGTGATGCCACGACATGCAGGGGACAACTGCGGACGCTCGGGCAGACTCCAACTCTACTGTTCATGAGAAATGCAAAAGTTATTATGAAATAAATTCAGTTTTAAGCTAAGGTGGTCGTATCCCTCGGCTCAGTGGATGAACTAGTCCACTAGAAAATAATATAGTTATATGATGTAGAAGTACTTTGATTATGTTGATTTGACAACCTACGCGAGCATAAACATCCCCAAAGGACAATCCGCGGTATGCAAGACTTTAGATTTATTATAAGTATGGAAAAAGTCTTTACGTTGGCTAGAAAATAGTATTTTAGTTTTAGAAAGATAGCATGTACGAAATACTAGTAGTAATACTTTTATAAGTTAAAAAATCTAACATGCAACCTAACATAAAGCCTTTCCAGAGAGAAAGTAAAAATAACAACAAAAGTGCAACTCAGTAGTTTAGCAAAATACTTATTAATCCAAAATAAACTATCAGTGGGCATTAACAACCTCACTCGAACCCACCGAAAGTATGCAAGTCCGAACTAAAAACTAAAAAAACAAACTACCTCACATCGGTGAGTAAAAACCATTGCAATAATGTAGTCCACAAGCTACAATCCAACTCACCCTCTCCACCAGATACAACACTGAACCTGAGGCATTCAAAAGAAGAACACCTCAACAAGAAAATACAAGTGACAAGGAAATAATCAGGTAAAAGTACCAATGCAAGAAAAGGGGGGGGGGTTACCAAAGCCGACTATAAGAAGTGCTGAAAAACCACAATTGCTTAGTCAATTAAAACATGTAAAGTAAAAGTCTGGAATGAACATAAGGTAAGGTAAAAATCTGCAATGAACATATGTACAAAGTGTAGAATGAAGCCATTATTCGATAGAATCTGTAAGGAATATCATAAATACCATAGAATGATCTAAGAAGCAAAGCGAGCATAAACAGCTCAAAAATGTGGATCATTAGCAGTTGGTAATATCAACCGGGCCAGAGTCAGTGACCAATTGTCCTATACCAGGCACCTAGACCCGAACATCTCAAAAAAAAGGCCCTGCAGTGGTGACCACTTGTTCACGTCCAATTCGATAGTCCTTAAAAAAGAGACCCAACAACCACCAAATGTAATGATCCACAAACTGACATCCAATTGGTGCTCCTTTATCCACTGCCAACCTTCCTAGCTGAAGAAACATCATATACAAACCAAATCCCAAGTATAAACATAAAAGAAAACTTAAACAAGCCCTAAAACCACTCTAACGACTATACACGACGAATCGGGCCAAAAACAACGAAAAATTCAAAGTCCTGGACAAATTCGGCAAGAATACACGACGAACTACAATGATACTCGGTGAATTACATGATGATACTCGGCGAATCCTTCTATATTCGGCGAATGGCTATTGATACTCGACGAACTGACTGGAGATACTCGCCGAACTTTCCTTTAGCTAGCCCTTGATATTTGACAACTTTTCTACAATACTCGTCGAATTACACTTAGAGTAAATCCATCCATACTCAGTGAATCATACCTTAACGGACTCGACGATACTTGCCGAATTTACCAATGGAATATGGAGTATCCTATATTCGTCGAATCCTAACTCGACAAAATCTACCTCCCTATAATCAACGAAATCTACACAGCCGACACTCGACAAATTCCCTATCGTCGATTCTACTTAGTGAAAACCGACAAATTTCATACCTAACTTGCTGAAATGGTCATAACGATACTCGACGATTTTCTCAATGATATACGCTGAATTACACTTTAACTTTAAAACCTAATCTCCTTGTCTTGGCCGAAATCTTGCCCTAACCTAGGGTGTTTCTTTTCATGATTCAACCTATCACCCTACTTTCTATGGGAGGAGAAAAGAGAGGAGAAATCGAGTAAGAAACGGACATACAAAGGGTGAAAATCCACTTGCCTTGAACCTTCGAAGAAATGCCACCCGCTCGAACCGCAACAAGGATTGGCCTTAGAATGGTGATAACGACGTTTCCCTGAAACTTTTGGAGGGGAAAAGGTGTCAAAATTGCTAATCCTAACGTATAAAAATTGGGGAAATGGGAAGATATTACCATGATCATGAAGCCCTCGTCGACAGCTTTCCAAATCTTTAATCAAACGACGAAACTGACCAACAGAGCTCTTCCAATCGTCGATCGAACAAACGCTTCGTCCGCCGAACACCTTTTGTTTCACGAAAAGTTTCGTTGTAGGTTTGGGGAGAAAATGAACAGGACTATCGACGCGACCTAATTCAGCTATTTATATACATATATAATAAATTATTATAATATAATATTACATTACAATTAATATTAAATAACTCAAAAATGATGCGAAATAAAAAAACAACTCGGAATCTTATGAAAATTGCACCGTAGCTAAATACTGAGGCTACGGATCTAACAGAGAAGTCGAAATCCAAATCTCATAAGCCAAACCCTGGTAAAACATCACCCGAAGACAAAACACCACGACATCCCTATAAAAAGCTCCACCGAGTCACCAAAACATATCCGGCTCGCGAGGGAAGGTGCACAACCAAACCAAAAACCAACCACATAAAAAAACCCACAGAGCAAACCCGTGCTCCACAAATGACACTTGTTAACTATGCGTTAATGTAATGCACTGATGCCAAAATTACGCCACTATGGGAATAAAAACAAATACCGAAAAAATCAGGGGCGTTACAGCCACCCCTCTTAAAATGAAGTTTCGTCCTGAAACTTAACATAAATAGTATCAAATCAATAATAGAATAAAAGCAATCATACGTTAACAGAGAAAACACTTACTGATTGATTCACACAAAGTCCCTGGCAACGGCGCCAAAAACTTGATTGGGGTTTAAAACTACAAAAATTATTAAGGACGCGCGACACCCCGAGCGGTTTATTTAGAAAAGAGGATTTGGTTTTTTTTAGGATGATGGGGCGCACAAATTTATTATTTGGATATAAAACAGTTGAAATCGAGTTTTAACAAAAGGTGGCAAGTGCACCTATCGCGTGTAGTATAGGATATTCAAGTGAGGAATATCGGGGTCGTATTGTTCTCGGGGACGAGTTGATTATTTCTACTCTTCCCTGGAGGGGAATATTATTTTACCAAAAATTTATCTTGCCAGGATATTATTTATATATATAAGAGCGAAAAATAAAAGCATTAAAGATGGAACCGATGAATAACTTAGCACAACAGTATCGAATCGAATTTGAACCAAAATAAACTTTTAATAAAAAGAGATCCTAAATTTCAAATTAATTAAGCGGAGACTTGGCCGTGGAGGTTCCACAAAAATGAGCTCACCTATATCTAGGACTATTGCTCACCTGAACATTAAGACTATTCGACCGGGCTCTCGTCCAACGAAGGATTCCTCTTAATGATCGCATTAAGCTAAGAACCCCACTATTGGGTGGGAACCCAATCCAGTAGAATTCCGTGCCTCCTCTCTCGAGGGTTAGTGCGGAACTCCATTTACCAATGGGTGGTCAGTCCATACGCACAGCCTCTCAGCTAGCTAGCATATGGACTACGAAAATAGAGCCCATACATCGATATGTGGTTCTACGCATTGTAAACCCGGGGCAAACCTTAAGTAATTTAATTAATTAGAAAAACATGACCATTAATTATTTAAAGCTATTTTATCTGTCCTAATTCTCTTCGATACTGAGGGCTAAGAGCGGTTAGACACTCATCGGAATGAGGACGGCTTGCGGAAAGAAAGAGAGAAAATGAAAGCGGTAAAATGAAAGCAGGAAATATAGCAGAAAAGAAAGTAGGAGAGAAAGCATTAAGATTGCTAGTCCTACTCACACGAGTAGGTTAAAATGAACGCAGTAAATGTGCAAGTTCTACTCAAACGATTAGCCGTAAATGAAAGCGAGTCCTACTCAAATGACAAGGAGAAAATAAATGCACATATGCACGCACTCTATAGAAATGAAAACACACACACTATACATAGAGTAAAACACACACACTGTCAAAACCCGCATTTTCACCGCATAAAATAACTTATTAGAGTAAGGGAAAATGTGTGTCATGATGCCACGTCAGCAGGGGATAACTGCGGATGCCCAGACGAACACCTACTTAATCATGAATAAAGATTCTTTAAGTTATTTTCAGGGAAAAAATCAGTTTAAGTGCAGTAGTTAGTCGTATTCCTAGGCTTAGTGGCTCATCTAGTCCACGAATCAAAATATATTTATACGCTGCGGAAAATACTTGTTTGGATTGACTCCAACATCCTACATGAGTATAAACGTCCCCAAAGAACAAGTCATGTCATGCAAGACCCCAAATTTATAATAGTAGTAAAGATAGTTTTTACGGTCGCTAAATACAATAAGTTAGAGTTTTAAATTATGCAATGCATGAAGTAATGGTAGTAGGTTTTATACTTGAAAAATACCTAACATGCATTTCTAGCATAAATCCTCCCAGAGAGCAAATAATCCACATTCACATATAGAGAAATAAACAGCTAGCAAGTATCTAAAAGTAACAATTATGTGGGCATCAACAAACTGACACGAACACACAAACATAAATGTATGTCTGAACTAGTAAAACAAAATAAACAACAAACTACGTCGCTAAGACGAGACAACAACCACGGCCAAACTGCCGCCCAGAAACTCCAAAACCAGCTCTGCTATCTGCTACTGCTCTGAACCTGAGCCATTCCAAAGACATAACACCTCAGCAAGAAGGTACAAATGGTGGCAAAAAGATAAGCAAAAATAAACAAAGGTCAAAGGGTACCAACCCAAGATCAAAAGTACTGAAGTAAAGTACAAAAAGAAACAAGGCATCCGCAGGAAAAGAACTCTTACATGATTCGTCACGTACAACAAGAGTACACCACACACACGAGGCTATAAGGCGACGACATGAATAAAACATAAGGAAAAAGTACAAAATCTTTATTAGGCAACTGTGGTCGACTCTACCCAAAACACAGGAGAGGTTGTCACTCAACTGGACACACCCTCATGAATATTATATCCGTCTAACTGCGAGGGAGTCTCATACTATCCACAATACACCGCAGACACCAAAAAAACCTGGTAGACTTCCATAAGGTACTAATAAAGGCATCAAACATTGCGGAGGTGGTTTCGTCCACTAACTCCCGTAATCAAGAAAAACCATAAAGAAACCACCACATATCTTGAGATTTGGCTCGTCAGATTCTACTTGACATTACTAGATTCAAGACGCGGTTGATCAACACTTACGGACGATTTACAATCCTTGATAAACTCTAATACATTCAATAATGATAAATAAGGCATTTAAAGCCAGCAATAAGACACTTCAAAAACGATTAAATAAATTATGACAAGATCGAGTTCACCATGAAAAAATCTTACAACATCGTGTGATCACCAAAAAGGTTAATCATAGCAATAAATTGGAAGATAAAGTGCAGAAAATTTAAAGAACATAAAAAAACTTAGCCGTTACTGTCAAATCAGACAAGGTCAAATGAAGGAAAACCACCACTTTTCTTGGTTTTATCGAAAAAGTTCTCTGAATCAGTCCACGTCGCAGATCAGGGCAAAAGAGGATGGAGGAAGTCGAAATCTAGACAAAAATGGTCGAAATAGAGGTTAGGACCGAAAAAAACTATAACGGGAAACTCATGGAATGGGGAAAGTTTTACCATGATGGTGAAGGATCAAGCGCATACCCAACTGCACCAAAAGCCCGGACTGTTGGAGAGGGTGCTACTTAATTTCTTAAATAAGTAGCAAAGCGCCACGGGTCAAGTGAAGGAATGCCGGACCCAACAATCCCACCCCCCCGGCGTCCAGCACAACCCGTCGGCTCAGAGGTGGAGTTACCACATGGCCCACATGGCTCAGGGGTGGGGTTACCACATGGCCCACACGGCTCAGAGGTGGGGTTACCACATGTCCACGGTTGCACGGCTCAGATGTGGGGTTACAACATGTTCACGGTTGCCTGACCCACCGGACCCACACAGGTAGAAGGGAAAAATCAGGATTTAATAGCGCCCCCCCCGGTGTTGAACCCGTGACCTGCTTTGATACCAATTGAAAGTGGGGATAAGATCTACTTTAACTCTAGAGGGGGGTGAATAGAGTTTATTAAAATAATTTTCAAGTTAAAAACTATTTTGTAGTGGAAGACTTAATTTAAATATATGTGTAAGGTTCTTGCAGTAAATAAAAGTTATGAAAGCAAGAAATAAAAAACACAGCACACAGCAAACAAAATATAGCAACCAGAAGACACAAGGAGCTATAGGGGTTCCCCAAATAAACTGGGTACATCCACTCTTCTACCACCCATGGTAGGAATCCACTACAGGATGAGTTGATCAGGTGTCCTGGGCACCAATGAGATTTTCATAAGGTGCTCAAAAACCAAACCAGATTTTTTGATCAGGTGTCTTGCCACCACTGAGTTTTGACAAGGTCTCAGAAACCAGCACAAAACTTTTGAAGGGAGTTTTCAGAAACACTTTTATAGCAGAAAAAGAGAGAGGTGAGATGTTCTTCTCTGTCAACAATCAGAGAGAAGACTAGTGGATGATGTTGTCAAAGCACCCCCTGAGATCTGGAAGTTGTTCAGGAAAAGAAGCTTTGCACTAGGGTGATAGGTCTTCAGTAGATGAGATCTCCAGCAAAGGATGATTCCAGCAGTTGCTGAAATGTGTAGAGTCTGGAGTCTTGATGGATGAAGCCTTTGAACACTTCAGTCAAAAGAGATCTAGAAAATCTTCTTTTTTGTATGTTGATCTCCTTTAGTGGTGTGTGTTCTGAAAGAATTCTGTCTGTGATTGTTCTCTTTCTTATGTGTCACAGTTCTCTTTCTGTCTGTAATTCTTTGTGACTGTTTGTAATTGTTAGGAGAAGCAGAAGTATGTCTTGTTAGAAGTAGCAGAAAGATATCCTCCTTTTTTTTTTCTTAGATCTGAATTGATTGAATTTGATTCTCTGTCTCCAAGATAGCCGTTAGCCACTCATTAATGACTTCCTTAAAAGAAATTTGTCTCTGGAGGAAAGTCCTAGAAAACATTCCTTTAAAATTCTCTTGAAACTTGCTCCAGATTAATTGAAACGGCTACAAGATCCTTGGAATAAATGCTGGGAATAAATAAGATAGAATTCCAAAACTGTCTGAATTTGAATCTTGAGAATCGTCGATCTCTCCAGAAAATCGTCGACCTGAGCTCAACTATCCTCGACCTCAGCTCAGAGACTGGAACTAGACTGGAAACTGAAATCATCGATCTAAGCTCAACTATCGTCGACCTGAGCTCAGAGATTGGGAAAACAGCTAGAGACAGAAACGTCGATCTGAGCTCGAAGATCATCGAACGGAGTTCGACAACTCGTCGAACTGAGCTCAGAGATATTCGAACTGAGTTTGACGATTCATCGACCTGAGCTCGACGAAAATGACTTAGTCTCCTGAAATTGAATATCTGATCTGAGGGTCTTGGGGGCAGCTTTCAAGCCTAATTTCTAACCCTTAGACTCAATCTAATTGACCTTTAAAAACTATACAAGGAGGTCAAAAAAATTTTCCTAAGGACATAGTGATCCTTGCCCAAATCAGTAATAGGGTGTTCCAACAATCTCCCCCTATTTGGGATTAGGATTACTATTTACATGACATAGGAAATAAAAGTATACAATGCAGATATAAAATCAAAAACAACATTGCAGAAACACAAATAGAATCACATCAGAAATTCAGAATAGATAACACTGTCAGCTTACATGATCATTCCTTTTCCTTGCCCTTTTTGAGAATTATTTCTCGGTTGGGGTTAAGAGCTTCTTTCTTGGATCTTCTGTCATCATCTACACCTAGAAAAGTGTGAAGTTTTGCCCTGGGGACTACATCTTCTGGGTGTAGCTTCATATAACTTTCTGAGTCAAAGAATTTACTGGAGGATTATCTTTCAAGTTCTTTCTTTCTCTGTTCTGATAGAGTGGTGAATTGTGATGTATCTCTTCCTTGTTCTCTTGCCTTCTTAATTTGATCTAGGGCAGCCAACTCTTTCATTCTTACTATCCAGGAGTTAGGATTATTCTCTGGGTCTTCAAATGGAACAGGAGGTTCATATCTATTGGAAGAGTCATCAGGAGTAGCTCTGGAAGAAACTGGATCTCTTAACTTATAAGGGAAAGGACCAGATGTGGTGTCAATGGTACCTTGTCCTTCCCTATGATAAGGATGCTGCCTAGAGTATCCTTTGGAATAGACTCTGACTTCTCTTTGATTTCCCCTATATTGTCCTCTTCTGGAGTGGTAGCCTCTTCATTGATATTCTCTTGATTGAGATCTTCCTTGAAATTGAGAGGTGCTTTGACTCTTAGTAGCAGATGACTGAAAAGCAGAACTTCCACAGGTACCTGCATCTGGTGAAGGAGGAGGAGGAGGAGGATGATTAAAGTGAGATGATCCTTTATCATATTTCCTCTTTTTATTCATTGCCTTAAGTTCATTCCTGGAGAACTGCATTCATGGTTCTGTAACTGGACAATCATGTAAGATATAGTATGGAATATCATTTGTATCTTTAATTTTCTCCTGGGGAACTCTCTTTAGGGCCTTGCTTCTAGCTTTCCTCTTCCTTACAATGGTTGCAGAGGAATCATAAGAATCAGTTCTAAATTGATCACTATCTGAGCTCTGAGGATTGTCATATAGTTCATCAAGCCTTTTGATGGAATCTCTTTGTTGTTGGGATGGAACAGAAGAAACAACAGCAGTAGCAGTAGTGACAAAAACAGCAGAAACTGATGTAACAGATTCAGAAATAATAACAGAAATAGTAGGCTCAGAGACATTAGCCTCTGTCATAAGCATATCATCAGAAACTAAAATAGCATCAGCAGCAGGAACAGGAACAATAGAAACTGGAGGAGCACTGTCCACAGCCTTGAGAGAATTTATATAAAAAGCTATTATGCTGGGCTCACAGCTAGAAATAGGCACAATGGCCTTAGAAAGATCTTCACTTTTATGCCATGGAAGACAGCTGAGGTAGACAGTATCAAATTCTGACAGCAGTGACTTGAGGTCAACTGTTATAACTGGAACTGGAGCTGGAACTGAAACTGGAGCTGGAATCTCTGAAGCAGGCAACCTCTCTACTTCATATGGCATCTCCCCCTGCCTAAATTCAGTAGAACCTGGATTAAGGCACCTAACAAAAGGGATTGCCTGAGGAGGATATAAGGAAGAAAGCCTGTCAGATAACTCCTGAACTGATTTCAGAAGTGGAGCCAGGGAAGTCTCCAGCACGAGTGATATCCTTGGAGCTAACAACTCATAGAGCTTATCTGTTATGGCTGAGAGATCTACTTGCTCAAGTGGTGCTTGAGTAGAGGTAGAGATGAGTGAGGCAGAGATGGATAGAGGAGGAGCTATAGATGTAGTTGGATATGGTGTTAATGTGGATGGTAGAATTGATGGTTGAGAGATAGGAATGGTGGAGATGGAAGTTAATGGAATGGAGATAGATGGTGAGAAAGATGGTTGAGCAAGAATTTCTTGAAGTAGTTGTTGATATAATGTAGAAGAAGATGGTGGATCAAGAGGTGAGGACGGAGAATCATCCATATAGAAATCATCTAAGAGAGTGAAGGATGGAAGGAGAGATGATGAGTCAATGGTTATGGGTGGAAAAATATCTTTAGTGGACATTTGTGTTGGGGAAGGAATTGAGTTTGGAGATGGAATGGATATGGGGGATGAAATTGAGATGGTTATGGTGGATGTGATAATTGTGGAGGGAACAGTAGGTGGAGAAGGTGGAGATGAGGAGGCAGGTAGTTCTTCTAATGGTGCAGTTTCCTGAGGGGAAGTGACTGGATCAGTCCTGGTGCCTGAAGATGAGATGATTGCAGAGGTTCTGCTTGGCTTTGCAATTTGCCTGCCCTATTTGCCAAAGATTGCACATGTTAAACTCTTAGAGGCATTGATATGCATCCCATTTGAAATAAGCAGCTCAGGGCATCTGCTATGAATAAATAGCCCTAGAATCCTGCCAAAATTCACAAAGTTCTTATTCACTTTCTTCTTAATTAGGTCAAAGAAAATTTCTCCCAAATTCAATTGTTTCTTATCCACCAAAGCACCCATTAAACAGAATTGATACCTAAAGATGGTATCATGGGCAGAATGTTTTGCTAATAGGACCATGCCAACAACATCTTCTAGAAACATGTATTCCACTGACAGATTTTTCTTAAGCAGCTTGCTAGGGTTTGCTGCTGAATGACCCATCCTGTCAAGCATACTTGCAAACTCTTCTCCAGACAAATCAAGAGAATCTTGACCAGTACTTAATTGGAAAACTTCTGTGAATATAACAGCAGTAAGAGATACCTGATTGCTTAATATAGTTCCAATCACTGTATTTTGGTCTTGAGTGTGAGCAGTATACACCCATTCCTTGATTTCATCTGCAGCCAATTTTATCTTTATGGTCATGATGTGTACTAGTTGTTGATCTTTAAATAAATCCAGAATATCCTTGAAAATTTGATCACTATTTTCAAACGAGTCCATATCAATGTCAAATCCAGTGTCAAATTTCATTGCTGCCAAAACTACAACAGAAACGGTCATTTTTACCTGCAAAAATGAACAAACACAGGACCAAGTGTAGAAAAGTTTGGAGGGAAAGGGAAATTCTGCAGAGAGTATGAAAGCGGAAAGGGAGAACGACAGCCGAAAAATGAAAGTCTGGGCTTTTGGTGTAGTTGGGTATGCGCTTGATCCTTCAATTGGTATCAAAGCAGGTCACGGGTTCAAGACCGGGGGGGGCGCTATTAAATCCTGATTTTTCCCTTATACCTGTGTGGGTCCGGCGACTCAGGCAACCGTGGACATGTGGTAACCCCACCTCCGAGCCATGCAACCGTGGACATGTGGTAACCCCACCTCTGAGCTGTGTAGGCCATGTGGTAACCTCACCTCTGAGCCATGTGGGTCATGTGGTAACTCCACCTCTGAGCCGACGGGTTGTGCTGGATGCCGGGGGGGATTGTTGAGTCTGGCGTTCCTTCACTTGACCCGTGGCGCTTTGCTACTTATTTAAGAAATTAAGTAGCACCCTCTCCAACAGTTTGGGCTTTTGGTGCAGTTGGTTATGCGCTTGATCCTTCAGATGGTGTGGCTCTAGACGAGAGCTTTCTAGATCTATACTCGGTTGGAGATTTCGAGCAACGGAGCACCGTCGGCGGCCACCGGAAGATTCACAAATAACTTCGTCTCTCACGCCTAATTTTCCCTGGGTCGGTTCAGAATGTTGAAGAAGATGAAGTTTTCTCTAATAAGTGTATAAATATGTATATATATATATATAAAGATATATAAATATATATATTTTTATAATTTGTTTTTGTGTAAAACGGACTATCTACGAGCGGGTGCGCGGAATACGAAAATAGAGATTTAGGATGGCTTCAAATCAAAAAGTGTCCAACACAAAAATTGTAGATCTCGTTGAGACGAACAAATATTATGTTAACCAGTTTTGCATATGACATCGTTTTGATACTCAAAAAGGCTCCCGAACACAAAAAACAACGGACTACTCGAGAAGAAGCTACAGGTACTCGAGTAGGTCCAGAAAAAATCACTCGAGTAGTAAAATATTCACTTGGGTAGGAGAAACGGTCACTCGAGTTGGAGAGAAAAGTCACTCGAGTAGATCAGGAAAAATCACTTGAGTAGATCTGGAAAAATAACTCGAGTATATATAAAAATCACTCGAGTAATTGAAAAAAATCACTCGAGTATAAAAATGGGCACTCGAGTAATGAAGAATTCATAGTACACAAGAGAATACAACTTACTCGAGAAGTGCGCTGACACTACTCGAGAAGTGCACAGTGTAACACCTCTCCTGTAATGACCGTAAAATATGGGTCCGGTCGGGGCCTGACAACATACAAACGCCACAACTTTAGCATTAAAAGATGATATAACTACCCAATCTCAAAACTCAAAATAAAACAACAGCAAAAACATCAACCAAGACTAGAAGTTATTCGCATACACAAGAGTATCAAAACGGACTTATGACCTTACAACAAAAGAGAATCCATACTCCAAACGTTAACATCAATAACAATGTGCATGAACACTCCTAGACTACCTCGGCATGCAAGCCAGAAAACAAACACATCAAGCATACAAGGCCACCAATATAAAGCTAGTTCAAAACTTGAAACACTTCGTGAAGCTTAGGCCCATATTGGCCGGCGAGATAGCTCCAGCTTGCGATCCTTGCCCTATAAAAATTGGTTGTAACGTGGGTCAGCAAAGGCAGACCACAAAATGTGTAACAAACGCATCTCCTCCCGGCCGCCCCTAACGGATCCCGGAGTACCCTTGCAACCTGCAAGTCAGCACTTCATATACCATAACCATAAACAAGTAAAGCACTAAAAGAACAGGCTTGGATGTCTCACACAAAATGCACGTTTTTGATTGTTGAGCATATAATAAAAAGGGGCCTACTATGCAGCATGTTTGCAAAAACTAGGCTTCACCCAAGGGACCCTATCGCGTATGCTTCTAGCACATCATCACAGCATCTGGGTACTTCCACTTTCCCCATTGGCGTTAAGACACAAACAAAAAGGGGCATTGCAATTCCCCTAACAACATACAATCCGCCACACAGAACTCTAGCCAAGGACCCACCCGCTCATGGTCTTAGACACTGGCTTGCCTGCAAGGTCTGACTTCTCGCGTAAGGATTCCTGTCTCACACACTGACTGATTCTAAGAACCCTTGTTAAACCCCACCCGCTCATGGCCTCATTGCTCGGGCTTGTGCCATGCTTGTCGTTCTCGTCAGTCTCACAGAAGGGGACTAGTCTCGCCGAGACACTCTCCCCACATGACTTGCACGTCACGGGATAGCCAGCCAGCCACGGAGACAAAGCTGTGCCTTAGAACATCACAATCCAATATCGTTCTCACCCTAATCCCTCATTTGTACTGCAACGTCCCCGCGCACCAAGGAAACCATCTACCGCCAATGCGGAGCTAACCTTGTCCACCAAGGAAACCATTTACCGCCATTGTGGAGCTAACCTTGTCTGGTTCCGGCTACACGTACTCATTCGAGGAAAGGGGAAAACATAAACATCACAAGCAGCATCTTGCCGCAACGGATTTCTACAAAATCCTTAAAGCTCGTATGCAACATCACCGAGTCAGACTAACGGTCACGACCATGGCTTCACCCACATTGCCTAATCCAATACCGGAGCGGATCTCTAATGCAAAAACATATCGGGGACGGACTCAATCGACCCGGAGGTTCCTCTTGAACCATGGCGACCGAAACCCCTCTCATTTGAGAGATTTGGTGCCCAAAATCTTGAAAGAAAAGATGCTAAACAATGCATCCTAAAACCAAGAGGAGACGTGTCGTTACCTTACGACCCCTCTTCCTAGCCATGGAAACTTAGCCGGATGAAAACCACCGCAACGGACTTGCCTCCGCGGATCTGGACTCAACTCGAGATTTGGGGCTCCGAAGCTTGTCCTGCAGCCGGATCTCTCCTTCACCTTCTTCATTGCTCTCCCTTCTCTCTAGAACTTAGAAAGAGAGTACTTGATGAAGAATGAGGGTCCCCTAACCCTATTCCCGGACATAACTCAGCAAGGACAGCCCTGGACCATCAAATCCCATTAGAAGGAAATGAACGGCCATGAACAGAATTTAAAATCAAAACACCTGGGCCAAACACGTCTTGAGACACGCCCGTGTCACTCAATACACGCCCGTGTTGCTGGGCCTGTTCCTCCATCGACACGAGATTAAGAACCACCCGAGAAGGACACGGGTATTTGACATGCCCGTGTCGAAATTGACACGCCCGTGTCAGGCCAAACACTCCTGGGCTCTAGGCCGTATTTCTCCCCTCACAAGGTCCGGCTAAAAACCTGAGCAGGACATGGCCTGGGACACGCCTGTGTCTCAGGCCGTGTTCGAATTCTCGATGATCGTCAACTGCCATTTTGTCGACTTCACGAAAAAATTCGTCGAACACGCGCACGACACGGCCTTGGACACGCCTGTGTCCCAGGCCGTGTTCACTGTCTCGACACTTCATCAAGCACAGTTCATCGATTTCCAGGGCTCTCGACGGTGTAACGCCCCGAAACTCAAAGGAGTGACGGGGGATGTTTTGGGCCAGTTTTGGGTTTTGGCTGCAGTCACACGGCCTGGGACACGGGCGTGTCCCAGGGCGTGTCAAGCCTGTGTTGACTCTGAGCCGGGAAGTCGACATTTTAGCCTCGACATTGTGCCAAGACTGGGCACACGGCCTGCGACACCGGCGTGTCGCAGGGCGTGTCGACCCGTGTCGACAGTTAGCCGCGAAGTCGACACTCTACGTTCGATGAACTGTCTAGACATGGCACACGGCCTGCGACACGGGCGTGTCGCAGGGCATGTTAACCCGTGTCGACACTCGTCCCGGGCAGTCGACACTTTGGTCTCGACGATGTGTCGAGCCAAGGCACACGGCCTAGGACACGGGCGTGTCCAAGGCCATGTCATCAGGTCGACGATCTTCGCTCGACAAAGTGTCGAGTGTCGAGACCGTGTACACGGCCTGGAGCCCAGGCGTGTTGAGGTGACACGGGCAAGGACACGGGCGTGTCCTAGAACCCGTGCAGTGCTCGGGTTGTTTTCGGGGAAAAATGATGGGGGTATACGGCCGGCCACATGGCCGTGTCAGGTGGAACACGGGCGTGTTAGGTCGAACACGGGCGTGTTCGATACCCGTGTGTTATTCCAGGTGATTCGATTTTGACGGCGAATGAGGCACACAGCCCTGTACACGGGCGTGTGCCAGGCCGTGTGCGGTCCAGATTGGGCATTTCAGTCACGAATCAAAGCCGTTCATTTCTTTAATTGATGATCCAACGGCTGGGGGTTGTTCCTGAAGGGATATACCCGGGATTGGACTTAGAAATCCTCACTTTTCATAAGTTATCATCTTTCTAAAAGCTTAGAGGGAGAGGAGAGCCAAGGAAGAAAGAAGGAGCTAGATCCGGCCATTGGAGGAGCTTCGAAGCTCCAAATCGCGAGCCGACTCCGGATCCACGGAGGCAAAGCTAGTGCGGTGCTTTTCATCCGCTTAATTTTCCATGGCGCCAAAGAGGAACGCTAGGGTAACGATTCTCTTCTTGAGCATGAGTTGCTCTCCTTCTTTGCATTGGAAGCCCGCTCTCGCGAGTTTGCGGTGAGTTGGAGGCGTTCCATCGGGTAGATATGTGAAGTCCCCGTTGTTTAGAGTCTGTAAGAGAGAACAGACATAGACATGATGTGTGAAGCCTACCCGGACATGTTGGTCTGGATCGGTGATGTTGCATTGCATAATGCCGGAGAAGACTCCGTGCTATTGGTTGTTTTTCGGGTTTTCTACACGGTAGATTGCAACAGGGAGCCTTGGGGATTAACCCAAAGGTGCACCTGGAAAACTGGGCGGATGCAAGATCCTGCCAACTTGGTGGCCTGAGTGCCAACTTGAACATAACCGAGTTATGTAAAATGTGATGGAAACGGGACTCGAGAGAAGTTTGACCTGCGCATATGGTTTAAATTACCGTTGCGGGTGCATATGGTTTAAATTACCGTTGCGTTGTGAGCACGAGTTAGATGGAACCGTACCCGTTCTATGTCGTTCGGATTAGAGCCGTTGGCATAGATGAGAGTCTTCGGCGGTCTATGGTTTTAATTACCGTGACCCATGCCGGGAAGACAAACTGCTCATTGATTGGTCGTCCAAGGGGATGGTGGTGAGTCGGCAGACTTAGACTGCGTTCACCGAGAATGTGCCCTGAGTACACGGGGTGTGTGGCCGTATGAGCCTACGCCTGTGTTGTAATGAGTATTGTTTTATTGCTCGCTTATGCTAATGAAATGCAGGGAAGGAGCATCGCCGCCCCGAGCTGGGGGCGGGATCATTATAATTTGGTCAGCATTGCTGACCGTTGCCTTGTTTCGCCACCGTACGGTGGTTTGTTGTTTGCAGGTGTTGCTGGACCAAGCGGTCAATAGCGTGCTAAAGCCCTTTTTGCGGAGCCGGCCCTCGAAGGCCTAATTGGAAGTGTTTACTGTTTTATTCATGTATGACCGACCTGCGTGCCGAGGTTTGTAAAACATGTAATATGAAGTGAACAATATTTGTAAGGCCTTAAGGCTTGTACTGGTGTATTTTGTAACATTCCTTTTTGGTATTAGTGGACATTCATGCTTTAATGCTGGGTTTTTATTTGCAACTTTTATAAACTGTTTCCGCTAGAATGCTCTATGTAGGACGTTGATTGGTTGGATGGTTTCCATGCGTAACCACCCGGTCTGTCTGTGGCATACGGCGTCGGGCCCCGGCCGGACCTACTGCTATATGCTATGTGATGGATAGGGGGTGTTACAATTTGGTATCAGACTACTGGTTTTGGTCGGGCTTAAAGTGAATTCGTGGGCGAATTCTTTTTAAGGGGTGGTGAGCACATTGTGTGCGTCATCGTTATAACGGTAAAAGAACCCATGAATGTCCACTTAGGAATGAAAATACTCGTGTTTGAGGAACCTGCGTGTTCCTATAATTGTTGTTTGCAATTTTATTTGGTCGCTTAACGGTGTTTTGTACCACTATAGGTGACCAGAAGTGGTGTTGGGCCGTCAGAACGCCGAGTTTCTGAGGCTAGTAGTGCACCGGATGTTGCTCCTGCAACACCTATGTCAGCTGAGAACATACGATTGGTGGCTGAAGCGGTGTTGGCCGTGATAAATGCGCAGCCTGCAAGGCAAACGGAGCAGCCCGATCCTGTGATGGAGCAGGAACCTCTTCAAGAGGCTGTGCCGAGAAGAGTGGAGCAAGTGATTGTGGAACCGGTGGTGCCAAGGAGGGCAACCGAGAGGCAGCTTAAGCATGTAATGAGCTTTTACCCTCCGATATTCTCGGGGTTGGGAACCCCATCTCAGGCTGAAGACTGGCTCTCCAGGGTGAATAGAGTCATGACAGCAACGGAGACAGAGGAGTGTAAAATGACCACCATCGCTACGTTCCTTCTTGACGGTGAAGAGAGAATGTGGTGGGAAGGATTGGAGCTGCACTTACTGAGAGGTAGGCAACTTGGTGATGTCTCGATGAAAGAATTCTCGAGATTGTTCTTGGCTAGATACCTTCCTTCGACGCAGAGGATAACGTTGGAGAGCGAATTTCTGAAGTTGGTTCAGGGTGAGAATAGCGTGGATGAATATCTCCACGAGTTTACTCGTTTGAGTCGTTATACTAACTCCACTATCGCGGATGAGGAGCGCAAAATGAATCGATTCTACGAAGGCTTGAGAGATGAGTTGAGATTACTACTCTCGGGTCCGATGACGCAGGGTTTCTTAACCTTGGTCAACACAGCCCGGTCCTTGGAGAAGGACATGAAGAATGTGCAGGCAAAGAAAAGCTTGGGCGAGAAGAAATCTGGGTTCAAAGCGCCGACAACTTCAAAGTCTGGCTATCAAAGATTCTTTAAGAAGCATAGGACTTCGGGTCCAGCTCCTTCTGGTGCTTTTGGGGCGACTACGAGTCGAACCCCGACCGCGTGTTTTACTTGTGGAAAGACGGGGCACTTTGCCCGTGACTGTTGGAGCGGACGTCCTAAGTCCGAGAGAAGGCCGGGAGCTACTTATGAAGAGAAGGGAAAGGCAGTGGAGTCGACCGCATCCCACTATGCTCCGGCCCAACCAAGGGTTTATAATCTTGGCCAACAGGAGGCTATCAAACAGGCTGATGTGGTGACAGGTACGGTTTAATTTATAGCAAGTCAATTTCTTTAAATACTTGTTATGCGCATGTTACCTTACCACTGCTTGTCTAGGATTTGTATTGATTTGTGAAAATCCGGCACGAGCACTCTTCGATACGGGAGCTTCACACTCCTTCTTATCCGAAGGATTTATATCACGCATCAGAGTCCCTTCTTCGATGGCGAAGGATAAATTGGATGTGTTGTTGCCCAATGGGTGTTCGATGCGAGCGGATAGGATCTGCGATGTTAAGATTCATATTGGGAATCAGGAGTTCGATATGCTGGCGATCTTTACTTCCGTTGGTGGAGTTCGACGTCATATTTGGCATGGACTGGCTCACGGAGCACCATGCCCATATAGATTGCGGTAGCAAGGAAGTCAAGCTGGGAGCAAGTCGTGAAACGACTTTTACGGGCTTAAAGGGGTCGAGCAAGACGTTGATGTCTGCTCTTCAGGTGGTGAAGGCGGTTCGTGCCGGTGCAGAACTGTTCTTTACACTAGTGGAGGTTGCAAAGCCGAAGGCCGCGTTGGATTGTATTTCATTGGTATCGGAATACCCTGATGTGTTCCCAGCAGATCTTCCTGGAGCCCCGCCTCAACGGGAGATAGATTTTACGATTGAGCTGGTGTCAGGTGCAAAGCCTGTGTCACGATCTCCTTATCGGCTAGCGCCTAAGGAAATGGCGGAGCTGAAAGTTCAACTGCAAGAGTTGTTGGAGCAAGGGTATGTGCGCCCGAGTTCTTCGCCTTGGAGCGCACCGGTCCTCTTTGATAAGAAGAAGGACGGAAGCTTGAGGCTATGTATTGATTATCGGGAGCTCAACAAGCTGACGGAGAAGAACAAGTACCCAATCCCCCGGATTGATGATCTTTTTGATCAGTTAGTCGGGTCGACGGTGTACTCGAAGTTGGATCTCAAGGCTGGGTACTATCAGCTGCGAATAAGGGAGAGTGATATCCCGAAGACAGCGTTTAGTACGAGATACGGGCATTATGAGTTTACTGTCATGCCGTTTGGGCTGACTAATGCGCCGTCAGTGTTCATGGATTTGATGAACAGGACTTTCAGGGAGTACTTGGACCATTTTGTGATCGTCTTCATCGACGATATTTTGGTGTACTCGCAAAGTGAGGAAGATCACTTCAAGCATCTTCACTTGGTTCTGGAGACGCTAAGGAGAAATCAGTTGTATGCCAAGTTCTCGAAGTGCGAGTTTTGGCTATCCTCAGTGGCGTTCCTCAGGCATATAGTGAGTGGAGAGGGTATTGCTGTGGATCCGGCGAAGATTGTTGCGATACAGGAGTGGCCTGAGCTTGCTACGGTAGCGGAAGTCCGGAGCTTTTTGGGGCTTGCCGGCTATTATAGGCGCTTCGTAGAGAACTTCTCGCGGATAGCATTACCTCTCACTACTTTGACGAGGAAGGAGCATAAGTTCGTTTGGACGCCGGAGTGCGCGCGAGCTTTTGAGGAGTTGAAGTGTCGGTTGACCACGGCGCTTGTGCTGAGTTCGCCATCTGGGACCGAAGGCTATGAGATTTATAGCGATGCTTCGGGCAGCGGTTTGGGTTGCGTACTACTGCAACATGGAAGTGTAATAGCTTATGGCTCGAGACAGCTAAAAGTGCACGAGAGGAATTATCCGGTCCATGACTTGGAGTTAGCGGCCGTGATATTTGCCTTGAAGCTGTGGAGACACTATTTGTACGGTGTGAAGATTGATATCTACACCGATCACAAGAGCCTGAAGTATCTTATTGATCAGAAGGATCTGAATATGCGGCAGCGTAGATGGATGGAGTTCCTGGGGGACTATACATTCAAGATCCACTACGTGCCTGGTAAGGGTAATGCGGTTGCGAACGCGTTGAGTCGCCGAGCCCCAGCTCAAGCCAATTGGATATCGGTGCATGATGAGCGGTTGGTGCGGGAGTTGGAGGCATTGGAGATTGTTTGTGTGGATAGACAATCAAGTGCTGAAGCAGTTCTGAATTGGACTGAAGTCCAATATGACCTGGCTGATCGTATTCGGCAGGCTTTTGATATGGATGCTCATATGAAGCAGTTCATGGTAGAGGCTCTGGATGGGTCAAATTCCCAATTCGTCGTGGAGGATAGATTACTTTGGAAGGACGGTCGTCTGTGCGTCCCAAGTGTGGGTAATTTGCGGGTGGAGTTGTTGTACGAGGCACACCATACCACGTACTCGATTCACCCGGGGAGCACGAAGATGTACCGTGATGTGAAGAAACTATTTTGGTGGCCGGTTTGAAGAAAGATGTGGCTCTCTACGTAGCGAAGTGCCAAACTTGCGCCTTGGTGAAGGCGGAGTGTCAAAAGCCGGGAGGATTTCTTAAGTCCTTGCCTATCCCGGAGTGGAAATTTGACGACATCTCTATGGACTTTGTGCACGGTTTGCCAAGGTCGCAAAACGGGGAACAACGCCATTTGGGTGGTTGTTGATCGGTTAACGAAGGTGTCGCATTTCATTCCGCATAGGAAGGATGATTTGGTGGAGAAGTTGGCAAAGCTTTATGTGGATAACATAGTACGACTTCATGGTGTACCTCGCAGCATCGTGAGTGACCGAGATGGGCGGTTCACGTCTAATGATTGGAGGCTTGTGCAGCAAATGTTGGGAACAAAGTTGAGATTCAGCACAGCCTTCCATCCGCAAACGGATGGGCAGACCGAGAGGGCCAATAGAACCATGGAAGACATGCTCCGCATGTGTGTCCTGGATTTTGGAAAGTATTGGGAGGACCACCTTTATTTGGTGGAGTTCGCATATAACAATAGCTACCAAGCGAGTATTCAGATGGCGCCTTTCGAGGCCCTATATGGTAGAAAATGTCGCACGCCGTTGTCTTGGTTAGAAACGGGTGAGTCAAAGTTGTATAAGCGATCGGAAGTGGAGGATGCTACTTCTTTGGTGAGAACCATTCGGGAGAGGTTGCTTATCGCTCAGGACCGGCAAGCGAAGTACTATAATGCCAAGCACAGGAACGTGGAGTTCGCTGTGGGTGACTATGTGTACCTAAAGATCAAGCATTTCAAGGGTGTCTCGCGGGTGCGATGACTGAAAAAGCTAAGCCCGAGGTACCTTGGGCTGTTTGAGGTTCTGGAGCGAGTCGGTGAAGCGGCCTATCGGTTGAAGCTTTCAGTGGAGCTAAGTGGTCTACATGATGTATTCCATATTTCTGTGCTTCGAAAGGCAGTGCAAGAGCCTACGCAAGTGATCGCGGTTGATCAAGTGCCGGTGGATAGTGGACTGACGACAAAGGTAAGGCCCATGTGGATTGAGGACTCGGAGGTCAAGCGGCTACGCAATAAAGAGATCAGGATGGTCAAGGTCCGGTGGGAAAATTGTGGTCGTGAGGAGCTCTCTTGGGAGAGAGTGCAGACTATGCTTGACGAGTATCCGGAGTTGTCCGCTCAGGTACAAATTTTGATTTTGTACATGTCTTTCCATTATATAATTTCGAGGACGAAATTCTTTTAAGAGGGGGAGAGTTTTAACGCCCCGAAACTCAAAGGAGTGATGGGGGACGTTTTGGGCCAGTTTTGGGTTTTGGCTGCAGGCACACGGACCTAGGACACGGGCGTGTCCCAGGGCGTGTCAAGCCTGTGTCTACTCTGAGCCGGGAAGTCGACACTTTGGCCTCGACATTGTGCCGAGACTGGGCACACGGCCTGCGACACGGGCATGTCGCAGGGCGTGTCGACCCGTGTCGACACTTAGCCACGAAGTCGACACTATGCGTTCGACAAAGTGTCGAGACATGGCACACGGCCTGCGATACGGGCGTGTCGCAGGGAGTGTCAACCCATGTCGACACTCGTCCCGGGCAGTCGACACTTTGGTCTCGACGATGTGTCGAGACAAGGCACACGGCCTAGGACACGGGCGTGTCCAAGGCCGTGTCATCAGGTCGATAATCTTCGCTCGATGAAGTGTCGAGTGTCGAGACCGTGTACACGGCCGGGAGCCCAGGCGTGTTGAGGTGACACGGGCAAGGACACGGGCGTGTCCTAAAACCCGTGCAGTGCTCGGGTTGTTTTCGGGGAAAAATGATGGGGGTACACGGCCAGCCACACGGCTGTGTGAGGTGGAACACGGGCGTGTTAGGTCGAACACGGGCATGTTCGATACCCGTGTGTTGTTCCAGGTGATTCGATTTTGACGGCGAATGAGGCACACGGCCCTGGACAGGGGTGTGTGCCAGGACGTGTACGGTCCAGATTGGGCATTTCAGTCCCGAATCAAAGCCGTTCATTTCTTTAATTGATGATCCAACGGCTGGGGGTTGTTCCTGTAGGGATATACCCAGGGAATGGACTTAGAAACCCTCACTTTTCATAAGTTATCATCTTTATAAAAGCTTAGAGAGAGAGGAGAGCCAAGGAAGGAAGAAGGAGCTAGATCCGGCCATTGGAGGAGCTTCGAAGCTCCAAATCGCGAGCCGACTCCGGATCCACGGAGGCAAAGCTAGTGCGGTGCTTTTCATCCGCTTACTTTTCCATGGCGCCAAAGAGGAACGCTAGGGTAACGATTCTCTTCTTGAGCATGAGTTGCTCTCCTTCTTTGCATAGGAAGCCCGCTCTCGCGAGTTTGCGGTGAGTTGGAGGCGTTCCTTTGGGTAGATATGTGAAGTCCCCGTTGTTTAGAGTCCGTAAGCGAGAACGGACATAGGCATGATGTGTGAAGCCTACCCGAACATGTTGGTCTGGATCGGTGATGTTGAATTGCATAATGCCGGAGAAGACTCCGTGCTATTGGTTGTTTTTCGGGTTTTCTACACGGTAGATTGCAACAGGGAGCCTTGGGGATTAACCCAAAGGTGCACCCGGAAAACTGGGCGGATGCGAGATCCTGCCAACTTGGTGGCCTGAGTGCCAACTTGAACATAACCGAGTTATGTGAAATGTGATGGAAACGGGACTCGGGAGAAGTTTGACCTGCGCATATGGTTTAAATTACCGTTGCGGGCGCATATGGTTTAAATTACCATTGCGTTGTGAGCACGGATTAGATGGAACCGTACCCGTTCTATGTCGTTCGGATTAGAGCCGTTGGCATAGATGAGAGTCTTCGGCGGTCTATGGTTTTAATTACCGTGACCCATGCCGGGAATACAAACTGCTCATTGATTGGCCGTCCAAGGGGATGGTGGTGAGTCGGCAGACTTAGACTGCGTTCACCGAGAATGTGCCCTGAGTGCACGGGGTGTGTGGTCGTATGAGCCTACTCCTGTGTTGTAATGAGTATTGTTTTATTGCTCGCTTATGCTAATGAAATGCAGGGAAGGAGCATCGCCGCCCTGAGTTGGGGGCGGGATCGTTATAATTTGGTCAGCATTGCTGACCGTTGCCTTGTTTCGCCACCGTGCGGTGGTTTGTAGTTTGCAGGTGCTACTGGACCAAGCGGTCAATAGCGGGCTAAAGCCCTTTTTTGTGGAGCCGGCCCTCGAAGGCCTAATTGGAAGTGTTTACTGTTTTATTCATGTATGACCTGCCTGCGTGTCGAGGTTTGTAAAACATGTAATATGAAGTGAACAATATTTGTAAGGCCTTGAGGCTTGTACTGGTGTATTTTGTAACATTCCTTTTGGGTATTAGTGGACATTCATGCTTTAATGCTGGGTTCTTATTTGCAACTTTTATAAACTGCTTCCGCTAGAATGCTCTGTGTAGGATGTTGATTGGTTGGACGGTTTCCATGCGTAACCCCCCGGTCTGTCTGTGGCATACGGTGTCAGGCTTCGGCCGGACCTACTGTTATATGCTATGTGACGGATAGGGGGTGTTACAGACGGACCCGAGCACGACACGGCCATGGACACCCCCGTGTACTAGGCCGTGTTCACTATCTCGGCACTTCATCGAGCTTTGTTTTTCGACCACCGGAGCTCTTCGTCGAACCCGAGCACGACATGGTCATGGACACGCCCATGTCATAGGTCGTGTGACCCCTTACCAAGACCCAAACTTGACTATGAACGTTGTTCGTCCCTCTTTCAAAATACGGGGCATTACAACTCTCTCCCCTTAATAGAATTTCATCCCGAAATTACAGAAATCAAAAAGGGGTACACAAAACTTAAATGTTACCTGACCGGAATAGCTCTGGATATTCCTCCAGCATGGTCTGTTCTCGATCCCACTAGAGTTCCTAAGGACCGCAGTTATCCCATCAGACATTTATGAGTTTGACCTCCTTGTTCTGCAACTACTGAATTCCTGAATCCTCTATAGTAATTGGACAAACTCGCGTCCTCAAGTCTTCCTCTATCGGCACCGATGCTGATTCGATCACCACACTAGCCTCTACCAAGGCTTTCCTCAAGACGGAGACATGGAAAACATCGTGTAATCCACTAAGCTCTACGGACAACGCCAACCGGTACGCCGCTTCTCCCACCAGTTCTATAACCTCGAAAGCTCCCAAAAACCTTGAATTCAACTTCTTGAGTCCGTGAATGCTCGAAACGCCTTTGAACGACTCATCTTTAAATATACCCAATCGCCTACTGCGAACTCCAGCTTCCTGTGGCGAGCATTAAAATATTTTTCTTATCGATCTTGAGCCACCATCATGCGCTCTTGAATGGTTCACACCAACTCACATGCATCAGCTACCACTTCTTTTCCCAAAAGTTTGTGTCTCCCTCCTCTGTCCACACCGCCTCCCATACAAATATTCGTATTGCGCCATCTGTATACTTGCTTCATAACTGTTGTTATAAGTGAACTCCACCATTAAGAGGTGACCCTCCCATTTCTTGCTGAAATCAAGAAAACACATCCTCAGCATATCCTCCATAGTACGATTCATTCTTTCAGTTTACCTGTCAGTTTGAGGATGGAAAGCCGTACTGAACTTTAGCTTCGCGCCCAGACTCTTTTGAACCAACCTCTAGTCCTTGGACGTGAAACGTCCATCGCGATCACTAACTATACTTTTTGGCATCCCATGTAGTCGCACAATGTTGCGAACATACAACTCTACCAGCTTCTCCACGTTGTCCTCCTTCCGATTTGGGATGAAGTGAGCCACTTTGGTTAAGCGATCTACAATCACCCAAATTGCGTCGTTACCCTGTTGCGATCTAGGTAACCCATGCACAAAGTCCATGGATATGTCATCGAATTTCCACTCGGGGATAGGAATAGGCTTCAGGAACCCTCCCGGCTTCTAATACTCGGCCTTCATCAAGGAACATGTTTGGCATCGATTCACGTACAAAGCTACGTCTCGCTTCAGTCCAGGCCACCAAAAGGATTTCTTCATATTCAGGTACATCTTTTTTATGCCTTGGTGAATGGAGTACTTTGTGAAGTGAGCCTCAAACATCAACTCCTCACGGAGCTTGTAGAACTGTGGTACACAAATCCTTCTGTCCTTCCTCAGAATCCCATCAATAAACTCCCAGACATTACTCTCGCCCTTTTGAGCTTCCACCACGTATGGTTGAACCTCCACATCCAAACGAGTTGCTTCTCGAATACGATCAGACAAATCATTCTACATTTCAATCCATTTCAACCGAGCCACGCTAGTCTCGGCCCTTGCTATGCACTCCAAGCTGAGGGACTCCCAGTCCAGCCCCAACCACTCATCATGAGCTTCGATCCAATTCCCTTGCCCCGAGTATTTTCTACTCAAGGCATCTGCCACCACATTGGCTTTGCCTGGCGTATACTAAATCGCCACCTCATAGTCTCCAAGGAACTCGACCCACCTGCGGTGCCGCATATTAAAGTCCTTCTGAACTAGGAGATACTTCAGGCTTTTGTGATCCGTGAACATCTCCACCTTCGCACCATAAACATAGTGCCACCACAATTTAAACGCAAAAAATACCGCCGCCAACTCCAAGTCATGGACGGGGTAATTCCTCTCGTGAGGCTTCGACTACCTAAACCAGCATGCTATCACACTGTCTTGTTGCACCAATACGCAACCCAAACCGCATCCCGATGGTGTACTGAAAATTTGAAATCTTTTGGTCCCATTCGGTATACATATGATTGGAGCCGTCATCAGCCTTTCCTTCAGTGTCTCAAATTGCCTAACTGCACTCCTGAGTCCCCACAAACTTCTGATCCTTACGAGTTAGTGATGTGAGGGATAGAGCAATCCACGAAAAGTTTTCTACGAATCTTCTATAGTACTCGGCTAGTCCAAGGAAACTTCGGACTTCCGCCACGGTTCTCAAAATCGGCCAATCTCTGATGGCTTCCACTTTTGTTGGATCTACCGCCACCCTATCCCCACTAATCACTTGGCCCAAAAATGCCACCTACTCTAGCAAGAACCAGCACTTCGAGAACTTTGCATAATGTGGTTCTCTCTCAACACTTGCAAGACTACTCTGAAGTGAGTCTCATGCTCCACCTCCGATTTGGAGTAAACCAGAATGTCGTCAATAAAGAAAACTACAAAAGAGTCCAAGTATTATCGAAATACTCGATTCATCAAATCCATGAATACGGATGGTGTGTTCGTCAGCCCGAACGACATCACTGAGAACTCAAAGTGACCATACCACGTACCAAACTCTGTCTTGGGTATGTCCTCGTCTTGAATGCGCAACTGATAGTATCCCGACTTTAAGTCCAACTTTTAATACACCACCGACCCCACCAGTTGGTCAAACAGGTCTTCAATCTGAGGAATCGAATACTTATTCTTGAAAGTCAATTTATTCAACTCTCGGTAGTCTATGCACAGCCACATACTACAGTCTTTCATCTTCACGAACAACACATGCATGCTACACGGTGAAGAACTGGGTCTGATATACCCCTACTCCAACAGTTCCTACAAATGTACCTTAAGTTCGGCCAACTCCTTTGGTTCCATACTAAATGGAGGATGTGACACCGGCCTATCCTCTGGAACTAACTCAATCGAGAAATCGATCTCGCGTCGAGGAGGCTCTCCAGGAAGTTCATCATGAAACACAACCTTGAACTATGCCACTACGGGCACTTCCCCAAGTGATAACTTAGAAAGGCTAACATCTAATAATGCTACAAGAGCTAATCCACCCTAGATAATTGTCTGCATCAACTGCATGGCCGAAATTAGGGAACAGGCCACTCCATTAAGGCCCTCAAACATGACTTCTGTTTTCCCTTCGCTTCTAAGGGTCACCACCTTGTATAGGCAATCAATACTGGCAGGCTACTCTCCTAGCCACTCCATTCCCAAAATCACATCAAACTCAACCAACAGTAGGACCGCTGCTATCAACATAAAGTCAACTCCGCCTAGGTCCCAACAAATGCGCCCTTTCTCCCCAGTGGTCATGGATGACACATTGGGCATGCGCACCTTCAGTTCTACATCCGCCAAGAACAACTCAACTCCAATTCTCCGGATGAAGCTTTTCGCAAGAAAGGAGTGCGACGCTACCGTATCAAACAATACCCTAGTGGGGTATCCAGAAACTAACACAAAGCCTAAAACATAGACACCAAATATAACGGTCTAAAAGTTTGAAGCACAAGGTTAAACTTAAACTTCCTCATACCTATCACGACATTGGGTTGGCAGATTGCTTCCTTCTGTCCAAGGTTGTAAGCCCTTGGTTGTACTGGTTGGAACCGAGAAGCGCTAGACTCCTCCATCTTCCCTTTCTCTTCGGTGCTGGGGCCGGAGCGTACAGTTTGCTCATGCCTCGCCTCCTGCTCCGCACCTCCTTGATTACAAAAACGAGCAATGTGCCCCACCTTACCACAATTGAAGCACGTTGGTGGTCCATTATATTGAGACCCTCCGGACGTCCATTTGCTTTTCTCTCCAGACTTGAATGGGTGAGGCTTTTTCCTCCACCTATTCCCTTTAGACTTTCCTTGGGATTGAGGAGGCTTCCCTTCCACTTGCTTAGGCGCAAAACTCTTACGACGTTGGGTTCACTCTAGATCACTCTCCAACGTCCTGGCAGGCTCAACCAACTCATTGAAACCAGCTCTCTTTATGGCGATATGGGGTTGCCTCAGATTCTCCCTCAGCCCCTAGTAGAAGAGGTTATCCTTCTCTTCATCATCTGCCATTGTCGTTCCTGCATAATGACTCAACCGAGTGAACTCCTATATGTACTCGTCCACCGTCTTGTCCCGCTGCACCAAATGCAGAATCTATCTTTGGAGGGCCAACCTTGTCGAAACAGGAATGTACTTTTTCAGGAAAGCATTCCCAAACTCTTCCATAGATGGGGTGCATACAGGAAAATGGCGGCTGGTATGGTCACCCACCACAACTTTGCGTCTCCCTCCAACATAAAGGCCGCAAACTCAGATTTCTTCCCCTCTGGCATCTCTACCGCCCTAAAAAGTTCTTGCATCCGTGCCCACCAATCCTCTACATCAATCGGCGAACCAACTCCCTTGAACGTCGAGGGATGGAAGCTCAGAAAATACTTCATCTGCCGGTCTCCATGCCCGACAACAACCCTTTCTGCAAAAGGCTCTGCTCGTCTGGCTTCTCTGCCCGGCACAGCCGTCGCCGTATCCGGTGTAGCAGGGTTGCTACCTGAGCTGTCACTGCAGCTTGGGCTGCACCATTACTTCTGCAAGCATGCGACAGAAGTCGGCCGTGTTTACACCCATGCCCAACGGACCCTGAGTGGTTACGCTGCTCTCCGAAAGCTCTTTTCGTGGTCTTGACGTACCCGCCTCGTTGCTTGCACTCTTAAGAAAAGCAAGAAATAAGGACTCAATCTCTAATCGCAAGACTCAAACATAAGGACACCCATGATCCCACATTACTCCTATGTGGATAACTTCTATACGCCCTGACCTTGAATCTAACCTGGCTGTGATACCATATTGTAACACCTCCCCTATAATGACCGTATAATATGGGTCCGACCGGGGCCCCACAACATACAGACGCCATAACTTTAGCATTAAAAGATGATATAACTACCCAATCTCAAAACTCATAATCAAACAACAACGGAAACATCAACCAAGACTAGAAGTTATCCACATACACAAGAGTATCGAAACTGCCTTATGGCCTTACAACAAAAGAGAGTCCAAACTCCAAAAGTTAACATCAATAACAATGTGCATAATATCCTAGACTACCTAGGCATGCAAGTCGGAAAACAAACGCATCAAGCATACAAGGCCACCAAAATAAAGCTAGTACAAAACTTGAAACACTTCGTGAAGCTTAGTCCTTATTGGTCGGCGAGCTAGCTCCTGCTTGCGATCCTTGCCCTGTAAAAATTGGTTGTAACGTGGGTCAGCAAAGGCTGACCTCAAACTGTGTAACAAAAACATCTCCTCTCGGCCGCCCATAACAGACCCCGGGGTACCCCTCCAACCTGCAAGTCAGCACTTTGTATACTATACGACCCAAACCCCTTCTCATTTCAGAGATTTTGTGCCCAAAAGCTTGAAAGAATAGATGCTAAACACGCATCCTAAAACCAAGAGGAGAAGTGTGGTTACCTTACGACCCCTCTTCCTAGCCATGGAAACTTAGCCGGATGAAAACCACCGCAACGGACTTGACTCCGCGGATCTGGACTCGGCTCGCAATTTGGGGCTCTGAAGCTTCTCCGGTAGCCGGATCTCTCCTTCACCTTCTTCCTTGCTCTCCCTTCTCTCTAGAACTTAGAAAGAGAGTACTTGATGAAGAATGAGGGTTTCCTATGTAACACTTCCCCTGTAATGACCATATAATATGGGTCCGGCCGGGCCCCACAACATACAGACGACATAGCTTTAGTACTATAAGATAATATAACTACCCAAACTCAAAACTCATAACACAACACAGCAGAAATAACAAGCAAGAATAGAAGTTATCCACACCTACAAGGGTAACGAAATGGCCTTATGGCCTTACAACAAAAGTGAATCCAAACTCAAATAATACATTAGTCATAAAAGAGCATAAGCACTCCTAGTCTACCTCGGTATGCAAGCCGGTCAACGTGGGCATCAAACATACAATGTTATAAAAAGTAGAGCTACAGCAAAAAGGTAACACTTCATGAGGCTTTGGCCTTTCTGGCCGGCGAGCTAGCTCCTGCTTGCAATCCTGGCCCTGTAAAAATTATTAGTAACGTGGGTCAGCAAATGCTGACCTCAAACTGTGTAACCAACACATCTCCTCCCAGCCCCCCCTAACGGATCCTGGGATACTCCTCCAACCTGCAAGTTAGCACTTCGTATGCAATATTCATAATCAAGAAAAACAACTAAGGAAACATGCTTGGATGTCTCAAACATCATACATGTTCTCTATTGTTGAGCATATAATAATAGCGCCTACTATGCAACATGAATGCAACACCCGAGCTTCACCCAAGGCACCCTATAGTGGATGCATATAGCACAACATCACATCATTTGGGTACTCATCATTTCCCCATTTGCATAAAGCTGCAAACAAAGGGGAACCACAATCCCCCAACGGTATACAAGTCGCCACACAGAACTCTTGCCAAGGCCCCACTCGCTCACGGTCGTAGACCTGGGCTTGCCGGCAAACTCTGACTTCTCATGTCAGGATTCCGTCCAATACACTGACCGATTCTAAGAACCCTTGCTGGACACCACCCGCTCATGGCCTCATTGCCCGGGCTTGCCCCATGCTCGACATTCTCGTCAGTCTCACAAAAGGGGACTAGTCTCGCCGTGACACTTTCCACACATGACTTGCACGTCACGGGATAGCCAGCCGACCACGGAGACACTGCCACGCCTTGGCACATCACAATCTAAGATAATTCCACCCTAATCCCTCATTCATACTGCAGCGTTCCCGTGCAAGGAAACCATCTACCACCAAATGCGGAGCTAACCTTGTCCACCAAGGAAACCATCTATCGCTAATGAGGAGCTAACCTTATCCGGTACCGGCCACGCGTACTCATGCAAGATAAAGGGAAGAACACCACAAACATCACACATCATAAATGGCCTCTTGTCGCAACGGATCTCTACGAATCCTTAAACCTCGTATGCAACATCACCGAGTCGGACTAACGGTCGTGACTACGGCTTCACCCACCATGCCTAATCCACAAACGAAGCGGATCTCTAATACAATAACATTCCGGGGACGGACTCAATCGACCCGGATGTTCCTCTTGAACCTTGGCGTCCCAAACCCCTCTCATTTGAGAGTTTGGTGCCCAAAAACTAGAAAATAAAAGATGCTAAAATGTGCATCCTAAAACCAAGAGGAGAAGTGTTGTTACCCTCCAACTCCTCTTCCTATCCATAGAAAAATAGCCGGATGAAAACCTTCGTAACGATCTAACCTCCACGGATCTGGACTCGGCTCGCAATTTGGAGCATCGAAACCTCTCTAACATCCGGATCTCCTTCACCGCCTTCTGCGCTCTCCCTTCTCTCTAGATCTTAGACGGAGAACAACGACTGAAACAATCAATATTTTGAAACCCTACTATCGGTATATCCCAAACAGAAAACACCCAGCCTTCAGATCCCACACAAAGGAATGCACGACTGCGATCCGAGTCCAGCCTGGAAATGGGCCGAACACCGCATTCTCATCCAGGACACCCTGTGACAACCAGTCATGAACTCCGCTCGACGATCGTCGAACCAAAATGATCGATCGCTGCTGAATCGTCGAACGGAGAATCACTGACAACTCGTCGAACCAGCCAAATTCTCGAATGCAGATCCATGGAAGTCGTCGAACGCAGAATGCTGGGGAAATCATCGAACGCAGATCCCGGGCAAATCATCGAACGCAGATCCATGGAAATCATAGAACGCAGAATGCTGGGGAAATCGTCGAATGCAGATCCCTGATAAATCGTCGAACGTAGAATGCTTGGGAAATCGTCGATCGCAGATCCCTGGCAAATCGTCGAACGCAGAATGCTGGGGAAATCGTCGAACACAGATTAACACAGCGGGACATGCCCTGTGACACGCCCGTATCACAGGCCGTGTACCCCTAGTCGACGATCTCCACTCGACGATCGATGATCGACCCTCGACGATCGTCGAACCGAGGGGACACTCCCCCTGTCATGCCCGTGTTCCAGGGTGTGACCACCCAAACATTTCGTCGACCAAAATTCGTCGACCACGCGCCTTACTACGCCACCCGAGCGGGATACGCCCATGGACACTACCGTGTCCTAGGCCGTATGACCCCCAACTACTACCCAAACTTGGCCAAAAATGATGATCGTCCCTCTTTCAAATTTTGGGGCGTTACAACTCTCTCCCCCTTAAAAGAATTTCGTCCCGAAATTACAAAGCAAAAAGGGAACAAAACTTAAATGGTACCTGAACTGAAGAGCTTCAGCTGCATAGACCCAAAAGCTATCACCTTGCCATGTTGCACCAAAACACAACCCAAACCGCATCCCGATGCATCACTGAAGATTTGTTATCCTCCGGTACCTTTCGGTAGACTTAGGATTGGAGCCATCATCAGTCTCTCCGTCAGTGCCTCAAATTCTTGACTGCACTCTTGAGTCCACACAAACTTATGATCTTTACATGTGAGTGAGGTGAGGGGTAGAGCTATCTGTGAAAAATTCTCCACGAGTCTCTTATAGTACCCGGATAGTACAAGAATACTTCGGACTTCCGCCACGGTCCTCAAAACTGGCCAATCTCTGATGGCTTCCACTTTTGTTGGATCCACTGCCACCCCATCCCCACTAATCACGTGGCCCAAAAATGCCACCTCCGCTAACCAGAACTCGCACTTTGAGAACTTTGCATACAACTGATTCTCCCTCAACACTTGCAAGACCACTCTAAAGTGGTTCTCATGCTCCACTTCCGATTTGGAATACACCAAGATGTCATCAATGAAGACAACAACAAAAGTATCCAAGTATTCCCGAAATACTCGATTCATAAGATCCATGAACACAGATGACGCGTTCGTCAGCCCGAACGGCATCACCGTAAACTCAAAGTGTCCATTCCTCGTACCAAATGCAGTCTTGGGTATGTCCTCGTCCCGAATTCGCAACTGATAATAGCCTGACTTCAAGTCCAATTTTGAATACACCACCGAACCCACCAACTGGTCAAACAAGTCGTCTATCCGAGGAATCAGATACTTATTCTTGACGGTCAGTTTATTCAGCTCTCGGTAGTCTATGCACAGCCGTATAGTACCGTCTTTCTTCTTTACAGACAATACCGGCGCGCTCCACGGCGAAGAACTGGGTCTGATATACCCTTGCTCCAATAGTTCCTGCAACTGTACTTTGAGTTCAGCGAACTCCTTTGGTGCCATCCTAAATGGAGGATGTGACACCGGCCTAGCCTCCGGCACTAACTCGATCGAGATGTCGATCTCCCGCCGAGGAGGCACTCCAGGAAGTTCATCCGAAAACACATCCTTGAACTCTGCCACTACGGGCATTTACTCAATTGACAACTGGGAGAGGCGAACCTCCAATAATGCTACAAGTGCTACACCACCTTGGTTAACCGCCCGCATGAACTGCATGGCCGAAATCAGGGAATAGGCCACTCCACAAAGGCCCTCAAATTTGACTTCCTTCTACCCTTTGCTACTTAGGGTCACTACCTTGGATAGGCAATCAATACTGGCGCACTGCTCTACAAGCCAGTCCATGCCCAAAATCACATCAAACTCAACCAATGGTAAAATTGCTGCTACCAATACGAAGTCAACTCCGTCCAGCTCCCAACAAATGCGCCCTTTGGCCCCGGTGGTCATGGATGACCCATTGGGCATGCAGACTTTCAGCTCCGCATCCGCCAAAAATGACTCAACTCCTATTCTTTGGATGAAGCTCTCCGCAAGAAAAGAGTGTGATGCTCCCTTATCGAACAATACCCTAGCGGGGTATCCGGAAAGCAATACGAAGCATATAACATAGACATCATACATAAAGGTCTAAAAGTATGAAGCACAAAGTTAAGCTTAAATTTCCTCATACCTGTCACCACATCGGTTTGGTGGATCGCTTCCTACTGTCCAAGTTTGTAGGCCCTTGGTTGCACGGTTGGAACCGAGAAGCACTAGATTCCGCCATCTTCCCTTTCTCTGCGACACTGGGGCCGGAGAGCACAGTCTGCACTTGCCTTGCCTCTTGCTCCACTCCTCCTTAAGGACAAACACGAGCGATGTGCCCCACCTTACCGTAGTTGTAGCACGTCGGCGGTCCCCTAGAGTGAGAACCTCCAGACGTCCACTTGCTCTTCTCACCATACCTGGAAGTGTGAGGCTTTTTCCTCCACCTACTCCCTTCAGATTTTCCCTGGGATTGGGAAAGCTTCCCTTCCCCTTGTTTGGGAGTGAAACACTTACGACGTTGGGTTCGCTTCAGATCACTCTCCAATGTCCTGGCAGCCTCAACTTGCTCACTAAAACCAGCTCTCTTCATGGAAATGAGGGGTTGCCTTAGATTCTCCCTCAGCCCCTGGTAGAAAAGGTTATCCCTCTCTACATCATCTGCCATCGTCGTTCCCGCGTAAAGACCCCAAACGGGTGAACTCCTGCACATACTCGCCCACCGTCTTGTCTCGCTGCATTAAGTGCAGAAACTGCATCTGAAGGGCCCACCGTGTAGAAACGGGAATGTACCTCTTTAGAAAAGCATCCCCAAATTCTTCCATCGACGGGGTGCGTCCAGGAAATTGGCGGCCGCTGTGGCTTACCCACCACAACTTGGTGTCTCCTTCTAACATGAACGCCACATACTCAGAGTTATTCTCTTCTGGCGTCTCTGCCGCCCTCAAAAGCTCTTGAATCCGAGCCCACCAATCCTCTGCATCAGTTGGCGTACCAACTCCCTTGAACGATGGGGGATGGAAGCTCAGAAAGTACTTCATCTACCGGTCCCCATGCCCGACCACCACTCTTTCTGCCAAAAGCTCTACTCGCCTGGCTTCTCCGCCTGTAACGGCCATCGCCATATCCAGGGTAGCAGGAGTTGCTACCAGAGCAACTGGGGTTGCTACCTGAGCTGTCGCTGCATCTTGGGCTGCCACAACCTCTTCTGCAAGCATGCGGCAGAAGTCGGCCACATTTACACCCGTGCCCAAAAGACCCGGAGTAGTGGCACTGCTCGCCGAAAGTTCTTCTCTTGCTCTCGACGTACCCGCCTCATTGCTTGCACTCTTCAAGAAAACAAGAAACAAGGAATCAGTCTCTAATCTCAAGACTTAAACATAACGACACTCATGGTCCCGCGTTACTCTTATGTGGATAACTTCTCTACGCACTGACCTTGAATCTAATCTCGCCTGTGATACCAAATTATAACACCTCCCCTGTAATGACCGTATAATATGGGTCTGGTTGTGGCCCCACAACATACAGATGCTACAGCTTCAATATTATAAAATGATATAACTACCCAAACTCAAAACTCATAACACAACACAGCGGAAACAACAAGCAAGACTAGATGTTATCCACACCTACAAGAGTAATGAAATGTCCTTATGGCCTTACAACAAAAGTGAGTCCAAACTCAAATAATACATCAGTCATAAAAGTGCATAAGCACTCCTAGTCTACTTCGGCATCCAACCCGGTCAACATGGGCATCAAACATACAATGTCATAAAAAGTAGAGCTACAGCAAAAAGGTAACACTTCATGAGGCATAGGCCTTTCTGACCGCCGAGCTAGCTCCTGCTTGCGATCCTGGCCCTGTAAAAATTATTAGTAACGTGGGTCAGTAAAGGCTGACCTCAAACTATGTAACTAACACATCTCCTCCCGGCCTCCCCTAACGGACCCCGGGGTACTCCTCCAACCTGAAAGTTAGCATTTCATATGCAATATTCATAAGCAAGAAAAGCAACTAAGGAAACAGGCTTGCATGTCTCAAACATCATACATGTTCTCTACTGTTGAGCATATAATAATAGGGCCTACTATGCAACATGAATGCAACACCCGGGCTTCAGCAAAGGCACCCTATAGCGTATGCAACTAGCACAACATCACATCATTTGGGTACTCATCATTTCCCCATTGGCATAAAGCCGCAAACAAAGGGGAACCACAATCCCCCAACGACATACAAGCCGCCACACAGAACTCTTGTCAAGGCCCCACCCGCTCACAGTCGTAGACCCGGGATTGCCGGCAAACTCTGACTTCTCATGTCAGGATTCTGTCCAACACACTGTCCGATTCTAAGAACACTTGCTGGACCCCACCCGCTCATGGCATCATTGCTCGGGCTTGCCCCATGCTCGGCATTCTTGTCAGTCTCACAAAAGGGGACTAGTCTCACCGCGACACTTTCCACACATGACTTGCACGTCACGGGATAGCCAGCCGACCACGGAGACACAGCCACGCATTGGCACATCACAATCCAACACAATTCCACCCTAATCCCTCATTCGTACTGCAGCATTCCCGTGCACCAAGGAAACCATCTACCACCCATACGGAGCTAACCTTGTCCACCAAGGAAACCATCTACAGCCAATGAGGAGCTAACCTTGTCCGGTACCGGCCACACGTACTCACGCAAGATAAAGGTAAGAACACCACAAACATCACACATCACAAACAGCCTCTTGCCGCAACGGATCTCTACGAATCCTTATACCGCGTATGCAACATCACCGAGTCGGACTAACGGTCGCGACTACGGCTTCACCCACCATGAGTAATCCACTAATGAAGCGGATCTCTAATGAAAAAACATGCCGGGATGAACTCAATCGACCCGGAGGTTCCTCTTGAACCTTGGCGACCCAAACCCCTCTCATTTAAGAGTTTGGTGCCCAAAAACTAGAAAATAAAAGATGCTTTAACATGCATCTTAAAACCAAGAGGAGAAGTGTCGTTACCCTCCGACTCCTCTTCCTAGCCATGGAAAAATAGCTGGATGAAAACCTTCGTAGCGATCTAACCTCCACAGATCTGGACTCAGCTCGCAACTTGGAGCACTGAAACCTCTCTAACAGCCGGATCTCCTTCACCACCTTCCGCGCTCTCCCTTCTCTCTAGATCTTAGACGGAGAACAACGACTGAAACAATCCAGATTTTGAAACTCTACTCTCGGGTATATCCCAAACAGAAAACCCCCATCCTTCGGATCCCACACCAAGGAATGCACGGCTGCGATCCGAGTCCAGCCTGTAAATGGGCCGAACAGCGCATTCACATCAAGGACACCCGTGACAAACAGTCATGAACTCTGCTCGACGACCGTCGAACCAAAATCATCGATCGCTACCAAATCGTCGAACGGAGAATCACTGGCAACTCGTCGAACCAGCCAAATCATCGAACGCAGATCGATGGAAGTCATCGAATGCAGAATGCTGGGAAAATCATCGAACACAGATCCCTGGCAAATCGTCGAACGCAGATCCATGGAAATTGTCGAACGCAGAATGCTGGGGGAATCGTCAAACGTAGAGCCCTGGCAAATCGTCGAACGCAGATCCATGGAAATCGTCGAACGCAGAATGCTGGGGAAATCGTCTAACGGAGATCCCTAGCAAATCGTCGAACGCATAATGCTGGGGAAATCGTCGAACGCAGATCCCTGACAAATTATCGAACGCAGAATGCTGGGGAAATCGTCGAACGCAAATTGACAAAGCGGGACACGCCCTGTGACACGCCCGTGTCACAGGCCGTGTACCCCTACTCGATGATCGCCACTCGACGATCGACGATCGACACTCGACGATCGTCGAACCGAGGGGACACGCCCCATGTCACGCCCGTGTTCCAGGGCATGACCTCCCAAACAATTCGTCGACCGAAATTCGTCGACCACACGGCTTACTACGCCACCCGAGCGGGACACGCCCTTGTCCTAGGCCGTGTGACCCCCAACTAAGACCCAAACTTGGCCAAAAATTTTGATCGTCCCTCTTTCAAATTTTGTGCCGTTACATCCTAACCCTATTCCCGAACATAACTCAGCAAGGACATCCCTGGACCATCATATCCCATTAGAAGGAAACGAACGACCACTATCCGAACATAAAATCAAAACACCTCGGCCGAACACGGCTTGTGACACGCCCGTGTCACTCAGTATACGCTCGTGTTGCTGGGCATGTTCCTCCATCGACACAGGACCAAGAACCACCCGAGAAGGACACGGGTATTCGACACGCCCGTGTCGAAATTGACACGCCCGTGTCAGGCCGAACACACCTGGGCTCCAGGCCATGTTTATCCCCTCACAAGGCCCGGCTAAAAACCCGAGCAGGACATGGCCTGGGACACGCCATTGTCTCAGGCCTTGTTCGAAGTCTCGACGATCGTCGACTGCCTTTTTTTGACTTCACGGAAAAATTCGTCTAACATGCGCACGACGCAGCCTTGGACACGCCTATGTCCCAGGTCGTGTTCACTTTCTCGACACTTCGTCGAGCACAGTTCGTCGACTTCCCGGACTCTCTACGAACCAGAGCACGACACGGCCATGGACACGCCCATGTCCTAGGATGTGTTCACTGTCTCGACACTTCGTAGAGCTCAATTTGTCGACCACCCGAGCTCTTCGTCGAACCCGAGCACGACAAGGTCATGGACATGCCCGTGTCCTAGGCCGTGTGACCCCTTACCAAGACCCAAACTTGGATATGAACGTTGTCCGCCACTCTTTCGAAATTTGGGGCGTTACACACAGGCACTACTCGAGAAGTGCACAGACACTACTCGAAAAGTGCACAGGCACTACTTGAGAAAGGCAGGAATAACTCAAGAAGATAGGAATTGTTGAGAATAAAATTGTAGAACAACTGTTCTTTTTACAAATATATCCAAAGAAATTAAACTATATAAATGAATAGTAAAAGACATTTTTGAATAGTACAATAATATTAAAATAATCATATTTATATATTTTTGAATAATAAAACACGAGTTCAAAACGGAGGCCCGAACGCGCGCCAAATCAAACGAAATCGCGTCGTAGGCGAACACTTACACTACTAACACAACAGCGAAGTCAAAACCAAAATCCGACGAGTCATTCTCGAGATATAAATTTTCAAAGTTTACGACGAACATAAATATCACAAAACTTCGGAAAATCGCCAAGGCCCAAATATCACTCGGATCGCGACTAAACTTGACGAGCAAGTCCAAAATTACTTAACTTAAATTCCGAATGCAAAATTTTTCCATTATAACATGAATTCGGTAGACTAGACCGCACGGACGCGAAAATACCTTAACGGCATTGCGCCGTAAATCGACGTTAAAAGTAACGCAAGGATGTCATAAATATTATGCTGCCCATTCAAATAAAATCTTTGAAAAATCGGGGGCGTTATAGTCACTCCCCCTAAAAATAAGTTTCGTCCCAAAACTTAACACAACTCTAAAACCAAACCAAAACGATAAAAATCAAACATGACCGAAAACATAAAGACATACCCGAAACTAAGAGAAGAGGTGCGGATGGGATTCCCTCATCGCCGATTCCAATTCCCACGTCGCGCTCTCGACGTCTTGATTTCTCCAAAGAATCTTGACTATAGGGATGGTCTTTCCTCGCAACACACGCTCTTGAGAATCCAGAATACGAACAGGATTTTCCACATACGTAAGGTTGGGCTGAATCTGGGTCATCGAGTCGACGACTTGACGATCATTACGAACACACTTCTGCAACTGGCTCACATGGAACACATCATGGCACTAGGGAAGGTGCCAGGAAAATCCAATCTATAAGCTGAGATTCCGATGCGCTCAGGAATCTGGAAAGGTCCCACATACTAGGGGTCTAACATGTGGTTCCTTCCAAACCATTTAACGCTAGACATCGGAGAAACCTTCAAAAGACCAAGTCTCCAATGGTAAACTCCAGATCGACCCTTCGTTGATTAACATACTTCTCATAGCACTCTTGAGCCACACAGAGCTTTTCTCGGATATGAGTCACAACAAAATTCATCCCCTCAAGTGCTTCCAGACCTAGCAACGGTCTCTCACCGACTTCAGCCAAAAACAAATGACTTCTACAATGCCTCCCATATAAAGCATCGAACGGGGCCATCTGCAGACTCTCTTGATAACTATTATTATACACAAACTCCACGAGTCTGAGACGCTCGTCCCAAGCACCACCATGATCCAAAATATAACACCTGATCATATCTTCTGCGATCTGATTTAACCTTTCCGTCTGACCATTCGTCCGCGGATGATAGGCTGTGGAATACCTTAAATCGGTACCCAACCCCTCGTGCAAACTCTTCCAAAAGCAAGATGTAAATCTGGAGTACCGATCTGATACAATGCTAATAGGCACTCCATGTAACCTGATGACCTCTTTAAGATATAGCTCGGTTATCTTCTTCATCGAATATCAAATCTTAAACAGAATAAAGTGAGCACACATTGTCAATCTATCGACTATCACCCAAATAGAGTCGTGCCCACGGGGAGATTTTGGTAGACCAATGATGAAATCCATTGAAATACTCTCCATTTCCAACTTGGAATATCAAGCGGTGTCAGTTTACCAACAGGACTTCTATGATCATCCTTAACACACTGATACGTATAACATTCCGATACAAATTTCACGATATCATTTTTCATCCCCGACCACCAAACAATTTGCTTTAGATCTTTATACATTTTAGTGGAACCAGGGTGGTAGGCTACACTGGAACCATGAGCCCCAACATAGATCTTAGCCCGAATGTTGGCAAAGGCGGGGACGCAAAACCTACCGCGATACTTCAAGGTATCCAACTTATCCAAGGAGAAATCTGGTAGCTCTCCCTTCACAGTTCTATTCCGGAGGTGTGACAAATCTGGATCAACCTTCTAGTGTGCTCGAGTAAGGGAAATCCAAGAGGGTTCTTCTGCTTCTACACTAGTACGCACAGTAGGACTCCCAACCTCAATACCCATCAACAAGAATTCTTCTACCAAGGACTGTACCGACAGATTAAAAATTTTGGTGGTCTTTCTACTCAAAGCATTGACTACTACATTGTCCTTTCCTGGATGATAAAGAATTTCTACTTCATAATCAGCCACACATTCTAACCACCGATGCTGGAGTAGGTTTAGTTCCTTCTGAGTGAAGACGTACTTAAAGCTCTTATGGTCCGTATAGATCTTGCACAGTGTGTCATACAATAAGTGTCGCCAAAGCTTCAACGCATAAATTACAGCAGCAAACTCCAAATCGTGTGTAGGATAGTTTCTCTCGTGAACCTTTAGTTGCTTCGATCCATACGCGATCACCATACCATCTTGCATTAAAACACAACCAAGTCTGATGTGTGATGCATCAACATACACAGCATACTCAACTCCTTCAGTAGGTAGGGTTAAAATTGGAGCAGTGCATAATCTCTTCTTCAACTCTTGGAAGGCTTCTTCACACTTATCACTCCAAATGAATGCAGTATTCTTCTGAGCAAGTATAGTTAGAGTAGCAGACAACACCGAAACACCTTCCACGAACCTTCTATAATAGCCAGCCAGGCCTAAGAAGCTCCGAATCTCCTTAGGTGTAGAAGGTCTCTCCCATTCCATCATAGCAGAATTCTTGGTCGGGTCTACAAAAATACTCTCCATGTTTACAACATGACTCAGAAAGGACACCTTAGGTAGCCATAACTCACACTTGCTCAACTTCGCATATAACTTATGCTCCCTCAGGGTCGACAAAACCAAACGCAAATGTTGAGTATGCTCCTCAACATTGCGGGAAAACACCAAGACATCATCTATAAACACAACAATGAATCGGTCCAAGAAATCCTTAAACACCCTATTCATCAAATCCATGAAAGCAGAGGGTGCATTGGTTAAATCGAAAGACATCACCAAAAACTCATAATGTCCATGCCGCGAATGGAAAGCTGTTCGTGGAATATCTGCCTCACAAATTCTCAACTGGTGGTAGCTTGAGCAAAGATCGATCTTTGAAAATACCGAGCTACCACGCAACTGATCAAACTGATCATCAATCCTTGGCAGGGGATATCTATTCTTAATGGTTACCTTGTTCAATTCCCTATAATCGATGCAAAGCCTCACCGATCCGTCTTTCTTCTTGATGAACAAAATAGGAGCACCCCACGGAGAAGAACTTGTTCTAATAAAACCACACCTCAGCAACTCATTGAGCTGAGTACGCAACTAATCCAACTCACGTGGAGCCATACGGTACAGTGCTTTGGCAATAAGACGAGTACCTGGCTCGAGGTCTATCACAAACTATATTTACCTTTCAGGAGGAAGTCCTGGAAGACTATCAGGAAATACATCCGGAAACTCTCGCACCACAGAGGCATCCTGAAGACGGGGTGTAGCCAAAGCTGTTTCCATAGCAGAAATAGAAACTAAAAATGCCTCGTAACAAGACTCTATAGCACGACAAGCACGTACCACAGAAATGACAGGGGAAACTCTGTCCTGATATCTATAGACGCTCATAGGTTGTCCGTCGTCAATCCTGAAATCCAGTCGCTTAGCCTTTCACTGGATGACCGCATCAGACTTGGACAGCCAGTCCATGCCCAAAATTACGTCAAAATCAAACAGATCCAAAATCATCATACCTGCAAAGGCCAGAAAATGGCCAAGATAAATAGGACATATCAGAACTCCTCGATTAGATAACATTGAATCACCTGAGGGAAGCTTGATGTTGAAGGAGTCCTAATTGATCCAAATCCAGACGGTGTTTATCAGCAAACATCCAGACCACAAAGGAATGGGTGGCACCTGAATCGAAAAGAATGTGCGCCCACCTATTCCACACCTTAAACTCCCCTAAAATTGTAGCTTACATAACTAAACGAACGAAAACTAGGGCAACAACGACAAAAATAATAAGGATAAATTAAACTGAGGCTAACCTGATATCACTTGCGTAGAGGTTTGAGCTTCCTCGCTAGTCATCACATTCAGCTTTCCTTTTCCTTTGTCTAAGTTTGGTGGAAGCGACAGAGCTCGAAGCGGGGCAGGCTATAGTGGGGGCTGAGCCTGGGGGCATGAAGACTTCTGGTGTCCATTCTGCCCGCACTGGAAGCAAGTCCTTTCTTTCAGACAGCAATGACTCACATCATGACCCTTCCTTGCACAGTACGAGCACACTAGCTCTCCCTTGGTGCACCTTGGATGGCGTGCACCTGCTGCTGCTTCAGGATGGCAGTCCTCCTGAAACACCATTCATAAGTGTGGCCAGATCGACCACAGAAGCTACAAATCTATCCACTTTTCTTTTTTGAAGGAGGGACGGTTGCCCAAGAACTTCTATCCTCAACACCTTTGCTCTTATCTTTCTTCGCCGCAGCACCTCGATTCTTAGCATTTTCAATCGCCTCAACCTTCAGTGCGGCTTCCACTACCTCAGCATAAACTTCTACTCTATAGGCGCATGCCAACTATTGGACATCGCTTTTTAGTCCACCAAGGAAAAGTTTCACTCTACCCTCCTACGAAGCTACCAAATCGGTAGAAAACCTACTCTGTTTGCTAAACTCAATCTCGTACTTGCTCACGATGACCGTTCTCTACTTTAGATGCAGGAAGGTATTTATCAGGCGGTCCTGCTCGACCGAGGGTAGAAACTTCTTCAGCAGCATCTTCTTAAAAGATTCCCAAGAACAGCCTTCCTTCAGACTCTTCCTTTCCCGAATCCACCAACTCTTTTCCAGGCCTTTTAACTGTTAGGCTGTAATCATCACGTTCTGGGCTTCTAGAATTTCGGAATACGAAAACATCTCCTCGATGGAGATGATCCATTCATCTAAAATTATAAAGTCGGCACTCCCATCGTAGGTGGGAGGTCCCAACTGCTAGAAGTGCGATATGAAATTCATTTCTGGTGGTATTGCCATCGGGGGCACCAGAGGAGCAGGGGTATCGTGCACAGTTTGGCTTAAGGCATGCTCTAGCACTAAATGTTGTTGCGCGGAAGCGGTAGACAACAAAGACTCAATCTGCGATTGCATCGCAACTAATTGTCTCGACAAAGCCTCATTGCTCTGACGCAGACTCTCGATAATCGCATCACTTTGTGCACCTGATGACTCACCATCCGACTGGGGAGTCGACCTCGTCGCAAGACGCTTTGGCGGCATTTCTAAAAAACAAATGGACAACAAATCAAAATCCTATCTTATAACAAAGCCACACGACTAGTTTAGACCATACTTAAAAGAAACTTACTCACGGTGCGACTTGCTATGGGATTTTATAATGATGCTATGTCCTACTTAGGATAATATCCTCTCATCCTATTGACTCTTGTGCCTATGACATGAATGCATGTATTCTTTATTCTTATTTAAAATCATGTGTGTACATGTGTCATCATGCAAACCTTAACTTAGCATGTGTGCTTATGCGATGATATGTTATATATGCAGTGCTATGCATTCTAGAAAGACCTTAATGCATGCATGAGTGGCGTACACATGAAATGTTATGCATCTCATACTACAAAACATCTCATGCAATGAAAAAAGAAAACATGCTAATGGGCACTCATGTGATGGTGGTTATGAATCCCATAGTACAAAATCGTCACATGTTGCCGCCTTTGGTGGATCCATATACAAACACATGTTATGCATCCCATACTACATAATATTCCCCGTATACTTCTTATCATGCTATGAGTGTAGTTACTATGCTTTGGCTAAGACATATTGATGACACATCGGTGTGTCTATGAAATGTAACTAAACAACTAACACTAACAAGGGAAGGTTGCCCGACCAATTTTCAAGCAACCAGGGTCTGATACCAACTGTCACAACCCGCATTTTGACCGCATAAAATAACTTATCAGAGTATGGAAAAATCCTCGTCATGATGCCACGTCAGCAGGGGGTAACTGCAGACGCTCAGGCGGACACCTATTTAATCATCAAGAAAGATTCTTTAAGTTATTTTATGGTAAAAAAATCAGTTTAAGTGCACTAGTTAGCCGTATCCCTCGGCTAAGTAGCTCATCTAGTCCACGAATCAAAATATATTTATATGCTATGGAAAATACTTGTTTGGATTGACTCCAACATCCTACATGAGTATAAACGTCCATAAAGAACAACTCATGCCATGCAAGACCCTAAATTTATAATAGTAGTAAAGATAGCTTTTACGGTCGCTAAATACAACAAGTTAGAGTTTTAAATTATGCAATGCATGAAGTAATAGTAGTAGGTTTTATACATGAAAAATAACTAACATGCATTCCTAGGATAAATCCTCCCAGAGAGCAAGTAATCCACATCCACATATAAAGAACTACGCAGCTAGCAAGTATCTAAAAGTAACAATTCTATGTGCGTCAACAAACTGACACGAACCCGCAAACAGAAATGTATGTTTGAACTAAAAAAACAAATGAAACAACAAACTACCTCGCTAAGATGAGGCAACAGCCACGGCCAACACTGCCACCCGAAACTCCAAAACCAGCTCTGTTATCTGCTACTGCTCTGAACCTGAGGCATTCCAAAGACAGAACAACACAGCAAGAAGGTACAAATAGTGGCAAAACGATATGCAAAAATATACAAAGGTCAAAGGGGGACCAACCCAGGACCAAAAGCACTGAAGTAAAGTAAAAAAAAAAACAAGGCATCCACAGGAAAAAAAACTCTTCCTCTATTTGTCACGTACAACAAGAGTATACCAGATGCATGAGGCTATAAGGTAACGACATGAATAAATCATAAGGGAAAAGTACAAAACCTTTATTAGGCACCTGTGGTCGACAGTACCCAAAAACACGGGCGAGGTGGTCACTCAACTGGACACACCCTCACGAATATTATATCCATCTAACTGCGAGGGAATCTCATACTCTCCACCATACACCGCAGACTCCCAAAAACCTGGTTGACTTCCACAATGTACTAATAAAGGCATAAAATATTGTGGAGGTTGTTTCGTCCACTAATTCCTGCAATCAAGAAAAACAACAAAAAAACTACCACATATCTCGCGATTTGGCTCGTCAGATTCTACTTCACATTACTAGATTCAAGATGCGGTTGATCAACCCTTATGGACGATTTACAATTCTAGATAAACTCTAATACGTTCAATAATGATAAATAAGTCATTTAAAGCCTGCAATAAGACACTTCAAGAAAGATTAAATAAATTATGACAAGATCGAGTTCACCATGATAAAATCTTACAAAATCATGTGATCATCAAAAATGTTAATCATAGCAATAAATTGGATGATAAAGTGTAGAAAATTTTAAAGAACATAAAAAACTTAGCTATTACCGTCAAATCAGACAAGGAGAAACGAGGGAAAACCACCAATTGCCTTGGTGTTACCAGAAAAGTTCTCCGAATCAGTCCACGTCGCAGATCGGGGCAAAAAAGGATGGGGGAAGTCGAAATGTAGACAAAATGGTTGAAATAGATGTTAGGGACGAAAAAAACCCTAAGGGGAAAACTCAAAGAATGGGGAAATGTTTACCATGATGGAGTAGCTCTTGACGAGAGGTTTCCGGATCTTTACTCGGTTGGAGATTTCGGGCACCGCAGCACCGTCGGCGGCCACCGGAAGATTCACGAACAGCTTCGTCTCTCAAGCCTAATTTTCTCTAGGTCGGTTCAGAATGTTGAAGAAGATGAAGTTTTCTCTAATAAGAGTATACATATGTATATGTATATATATATATATATATATATATATATATATATATATATATATATATATATATATATATATATATATATATATATATATATATATATTTGTCGAAAACGGATTATCTACGAGCGGGTGTGCGGAAGACGACAATGGAGACTTAGGATTGCTTCAAATCGAAAAGTGTCCAACATGAAAGTTGTAGATCGCGTCGAGACGGACAAATTTTTATGTTAACCATTTTTTCATATGACATCGTTTTGACAATCAAAAAGGCTCCCGAACACAGAACAACAACGGATTACTCGAGAACATGCTACAGGTACTCACGTAGGTACAGAAAAAATCACTCGAGTAGTAGAATAGTCACTGGAGTAGTAGAAAAAGTCACTCGAGTAGGAGAGAAAAGTCACTCGAGTAGATCAAGAAAAATCACTCGAGTAGATCAGGAAAAGTCACTCGAGTATATATAAAAATCACTTGAGTCATTGAAAAAAATCACTCGAGTATAAAAACGGGCACTCAAGTAATGAAGAATTCAGAGTACATGAGAGAATATAACTTACTCGAGAAGTGCACAGGGACTACTCGAGAAGTGCACAGGCACTACTCGAGAAGTGCACAGGCACTACTCGAGAAGTGCACAGGCACTACTCGAGAAAGGCAGGAATAACTCGAGAAGGCATGAATTGTTGAGAATAAAATAGCAGAACAAATGTTCTTTTTACAAATATATCCAAACAAATTAAACTATATAAATGAATATTAAAAGACATTTTTGAATAGTACAATAATATTAAAATAATCATATTTATATATTTTTGAATAAGAAACACGAGTTCAAAACGGAGGCCCGAACGCGCGCCGAATCACATGAAATTCGCACCTTAGGCGAACACTAACGCTACAAACACAACGGAGAAGTCCAAACCAAAATCCGACAAGCCATTTTCGAGATACAAATTTTCAAAGTTTACGACGAACATAAATTTCACAAAACTTCGGAAAATCGCCGAGGCCCAAATATCGCTCGGATCGCGACGAAACTTGACGAACAAGTCCAAAATTACTTAACTTAAATTCCATATTCAAAACTTCCCATTACAATAAGAATTCTGCCGACTCGACCACACGGACGTGAAAATGCCTTAACGGCATTGCACCGTCAACTCGACGTTAAAAGTAACGCCACGACGTCGTAAATATGGCGATGCCCATTCAAATAAAATCATCGAAAAATCGGGAGCGTTACACACACTCACTGGGCAGAAAGTAACACACACACACACACTCACTTGACAGAAATGAAAATGCACACACGCTACAGAAATTTAAAACTCTACTCTACAGAAATGTAAGCACACACACGCACTCTACTTGAATAAAAACAACACACCAACACACTATACTTAAAATAAAAACACACACACAACAGAAATTAAAACGCACACACGCACTCTACATAAAATGAAAGAAAGAGATAAAATGCTAACTCATACACGGACGCACACATACGAAAAAAATAAGAAAAACAAAGTACCTGAAAAATTAAAACAAATATATTTTTGCCGGTAGATTTTGTTAAAAATGCATAAAACGAAGAAATAAATATTAAAGGAGCAAAAGTTTTTGAAAATTAAAGTGAATATAAAAGTGCTCGAAAAATTAAATCAAAAACATTTCTACCGCTAGAATGTGGTAGAAATGCATAAAAAGAAGACAAAAAAATTAAACGAGCAAAAGTTTTTGAAAATAAAAGCAAAAACGAAGGTGTTCGAAAAATTAAAACGATAATTTTATCATTCTTATGATTTTATAAAAGAGCTTAAAACGTAGAAATAAATCAAAAAAAGTACAAAATGTTTTAAAACCTAAAAAAACCTAATGTTAAAGAAAAATCAAAACCATTTTAATGCATCTTTATAAACTCATAAGAATGAACATGAAGAGTAGTAAAAAAACTAAATTATGAAAACTATGGAAGCTATAAAAGCATAATGTTGGATCCCTAGTTGATTTGGGCTAGGTTCACAGACTTAGAATGTGACCCCACTTGTATAGCCAGGGTCAATTTTGTGTCCTAGAGTCTAGGCCAAGTCCTTAGGTTCAACTTCAGATGGACCATCTATCAACAAGACCATGTGATGGTGGTTATGCCAAAGGTGCTAGACCGGGCGGTTTGGTCTGGATTGATGATGTTTTATTTTGCACACCGGAGAAGACTCCGGGTATAAACGAGTGTTGTGTTTAGTCGGTGGGTTATGCCTGTGAAGTGGGAGTAGCAAGAAGTACTGGAGTGGAATTTTACAAAAATACCCTCAAAGTGCATGTGATGTATGCTTTGAAAGTCTAGTGTTTTTGGCACTGCAGGTAGCTGCAGTGTTTTTGGATGGTTGGTCCAGATATGGTTTGGGCTGGGTACAGAAAGAGAGTTCTATCTCTAATGCCAGGCGATCATGGTTGTCGCTGGCAATAGCTCCTAGCTACCCTATGATTGTGAAGCCAATCCTTATAGGACAATGTGGCTATTGTGTGAGCTGCGAGCTCTTAAACGCCAATATGCCGAACGGGTAAGGGGAAAGCTGACCCGCGTCATTTGGATGATTGAGAGCACGGGCTTGGCTGAACTGGACCCGCGTTATGTCTGACCGACCGGTAGACCTAAGTTTTTGGTCTCGTTGGAGCGCATAATGAGAGTCTTAGGCCTGCATTCCATTAAGACTAAAATGCTCAAACTTGTCATCATGTCTGGGACCTCTGAACGGTGGTGGGACCCTATTTTTCCAATACACCGATATGTACTCTGAGTGCACGGAGCGTCGGGCCACGTGGTCGACGTTTGTGATATATTGATGGTGCGTGAGTGCACATCTTATGTTATATCTTCTTGTGAAATGCTATGCTGCAGGGAAGGAATATCGCTGCCACGGGTAAGAGGTAGGTTCTTTATAAATTGGTCAGCTGAATGCTGACCGTTTATTTTTTTGCCACCATTGCGGTGGTTTGTCCCCATGCAGGGCTGGAGAGCCGAGTGAAAAATAGTAGGTTGAAGCCCTTGCTGCTGTTGTTGTGCTATGCCGGCCCTCGAAGGCCAATTAAAGAACTATTTGCTATTTTCATGTCTGGCCGGCCTGCGTGCCGATGTATGTAATCCACACTTGTAAAGGAAAACTGTAAGCCTTAAGGTCAAACATTGGTGTATATTGTATACATTCCTAGATATATATATATATATATATAAATATATATATATATATATATATATATATATTATATATATAAATGTGTTGTTTATATATAGTAGACATTCATATTTAATGAATTCAAGTAGAACCCATATTGCTTCTGCTAGAATGCTCTGAGTTAGGATGTGTGTGTAGTCTTTGATATTAACATATGACCCCGCCGTCTGTTTGTGGTATATAGTGTGGGGCCCCAACCAGACCTTCAATTATATGTCATGTAATGGATGGAGGTGTTATAATTTGGTATCAGCTTGTCTTGGTCTTCCACCTTTGACTTCATGGTCAAATCTTTTGCGGGGTGGCGAGCACGTGTACGTGCGACCCATTATACCATTAATGAACACAAGAATGTCACTAAGGAATTCAAATACACATGTTTGAGTAACCTGCTTGTTCCTACTATGTTGTTGTTACTTTTACCAAGTCGCTAAAGTGTGTCTTGTACACGTATAGGTTACTCGAAGTGGTGCGGGGCTGTCTGAGCCCAAACATTCTGATGAGAGTACGATACCAGTTGAGATGCCTACACTTCCTCATCTGCGGAGACTGTACACTTAGTTGCTGAGGCGTTGTTGTCATGATCTAGGCACAACCTACTGGGTAGGCGCGGCCTGCGGTGGTGCCAGAACAGGTAGGAGTGAGGCCCGAACCTGTTGCAGCTATTGTAGATCCCCGAGCAGCGGAACAACAACTGAAGTAATTTATGAGCTTCAATCCTCCTACGTTTACAGGGGCATGATCCCCAACACAGGCAGAGGATTGGCTTGCGCACATCAAGAGGATTTTGACGGCGATACGAACTGAGGAGGAATAGAAAGTTACCTTGGCCACTTTCCTGTTGGAAGGAGAGGCTTGGCTTTGGTGGGATGAAATGGAGCTGCACCACTTGGCAAGCAGACGTATCTAGAACCTTCATGAGATAGAACCGAGCTCGGTGAAATGTTGTTGCCCCTATCTTTCAAGGTTTTGCTGAGGGTTTTGTTGCGCTTACCGGGAGTTAGACTTCTGACGGGCGGTGCCCCCCCGAGTCTCTATGGAGCGCGTGGCATGGGCTACCCCCACTGAGTGATCAGTGTCCTGAGGGGAATGAGGCCTGACCTCTTTACACGAGATGTGCTACCGAGGTTTGGGAGGCTCCCATTTCCCTCAATATGGTGAGTGCTTGAAGACTACACACTCCTGCTGGCGCTACAGTGCTTCTCAAACAAAATCGGAAATGCGGAGGAATTTCACTATCTCTTCAAAATCAAATGAACTACATACATGCCTATTTATAAAGCCCTAAAACCCCGTGTTTATCCATATAAAGCCCTACCATCCCCACTTTCCTTAATGTGAATTTCCTAATTATGGACTAACAATCTAATCTCTCAGTGTGCCTGCTATTTGTGCCCTGTTCGAAACCACAATCATTCCCATCCACACAGTGGGCCTCCACTGCCCCCTATATCAGTCGAGCCTCCTATCTGTCAAGTGTCAACCCTTTCCCTTGCAAGAGAAAAGCACGGAAGTGAGAACAATCACAAACAAGTGACTTAACTGTTAAAAGATCAAAGTCTTCGAAAAAGCTGCGCTGAGAGACAAAAAGCTATATAATAGTGCAGACAGCTTTTCTGAACAAGAGGTGCTGCAAGAATGAGAAGTTGCAACATAATGGTAACCCTTTATATATTCCTATAATGGATGAATAAATTGAACACTCTTTTATTCCCACAAATCAACACCTCTTGTTGCGCATTTAGCTAGGAGACCTCAACATTGTTACTCTTCCTCTTGGTGAACTCCTCTTTCAAAGTGCCAAGCTCCTCAACAACCTTCAAGGGGATGGAAAATTAAAAATGTTCGAAACATCATTAACTTAAGAGCCAAGTTACCTTTTTTCTATATATGAGCACGTTAGATTTGTTGGAAACGTGTATGGGTTCTCGCACAACCTCAGCTCCCCAAGCCGATTACACTTAACATCAAATACCACAAAATGCCACCTGCGAGACCGCCCTCTCAAACCGCCTACCCGCACGGTTTGCAGCTCGGCGAGAACTTCCTCTCGCCCGGTGAGAGCGAACACACTTGGCGAGTGCACCCGGCGAGACCACACCCCACTCGCGGCTAATCCTTCACCAGCGAGCACACGCGAATACACCTGGCGAGACCGCCACCACCAAAACTGCGGGATGCCCACTCGGCTAGACCTTCTCGCTGCGAGATCAAAACAACCCGGCAAGATCACCACCACGAGCCCGCGAGACGCCAAACCCACTTGGCGACACCGTCAACCCGCGCGGCAAGGTTACTACCCACACGACGCAAACACACTTCTCTTGCTCAACAGCGAGATCAACAAACCGCCCGGTCTAGCACCTTTGGCCGCTCGGATAGAAGACTACACACTCCTGCTGGCGCTGCAGTGCTTCTCAAACAAAAATCGGAAATGAGAAGGAATTTCACTATCTCATCAAAATCAAATGAACTACATACATGCCTATTTATAGGCTAACAAAACAACCACTTTCTCTCTGCTATTTAATACATAACTCTCTCTCCTATTAATTAATTTATTCATACATAAAATATTACAATACAAATATTTACTTGGTCACACAAACAAAGTCCAACAAGATTCTCTTCCAAGAATTCCTCAGTAGGGAGTTTTTCTTCTCTTTGTCAGATTTCATAGGAATATTTTTAAACCTCACGAGGTTGTGTGCCACCTCAAAAACACTCATCACTTAGGAAGCAGATCCAGTGATCCACTTACGTTGCTTGCATTTGTCATAGAAGCCATTATAACTGATGAGGGTGTGACCCAAATCGAAGTCCATTGGAGAAGGGATCTCGAAGGAAAAGGAAGGAGGAATCATGCACGTATGGACTATATTATCTTTATAGTCAAGCACATTGGGGGGGGGGGGGGGGGTGTGATTCACTATGTTACGAAAGAGAAGATCAAAATGTAAAAAGGCTATCTAAACTCAGCCTTCTTGATGACATTGTGGTGACATGGCATTATAAACTTCACCTATTATCAAAGAAGGAGAGAGATTTAAAGTAGAAATGAATACCAAATGATTGGGGGAAGAGAATGCAAGGGTAAGAAAGATGCAGTGGAGTTCAAAATGTGTCCATTTATAGGTATTTTTGCACTGTATTTCTGGATTTTTTTTTAATGCCTCGGGAAGGCAACATTCTAGAAATGAGGACATATATACCCATAATAGTTGCCCTAGGCAACATCATCCTCACTACACCTGGAGATGACTTATGGTGTAGGGAGCTAAGAAAGCTTGGCAGGTTAAGTTTGTCAATCTGATGTGTCTTCTAGTGGAGTGTCTGCTAGTTCAACAATTCATTAGATGTTTTATTTGTCATTCGTAAGTCAGTCCATGAGATCCTATTTATAGACCTACTTTGCAGAGAGTCGCTATGAAAGTACTTGATATCCCGAAGGTTCTCCAGCCTACCTCATTAAGAAGATGCGCATTCTTATAATCTAGCAAAGTTCTCATAAATTTATAATCTTTTTTATTGTAATTTAATTTTATTGTAGTGTGAGCTCGTTCCTTTTTTAGAGAGCGATGGGAGAACAATCAAGATTGTGAATATAGTGGTGAAATGCCATTTTGATTTACTATCACAGTTTTATACAGTTGCTTCTCAGACAAAAATCTCCATAGGAGTCGATTAACCATTATGAACCATGTGAGGAAGGATCTTTAGAATTCTTTGTAACCATAGTTATTATTTTTTGCTTTTTGAGTCCCTTTGTAAACTTTTGGTGTGTTAGAGGCAGATATTCTTCATATCTATTGGAAAAAGAAGGAACCTTATAATATAACTCTTCATCTTTCTCATTTCTACCGTAAGCACGTCTTCTTTTTGTACAACCCCATATTTGCTGCGTGGGACTTTGGGCCCAGGTGGCTAGGTCAGGCGAAAGGCGGCAGAAGGGCTATCACCAGGGGAGGCGAAAAGGCTTCCACCAGGGATAAGTAAAAGGCCCCTGGAGTCGAGTCCACTCAACTCCTTCTGGATTATGGCATGAGTACACTCGACGCTTTTGGGATTGGCCAGGTCTCTTGCAGGAGTAGGCGAGTGGGGTAGGTAAACCCGCTCTCGGCCGAATAATGTCCTTTTTGCCAGGGCAGGCGGAAGTGCTTCCGCTTGGAGGAGCGGGAAGCCCATGTGGACCCGCGAAAGGGTTCCGCCCCATCATTGTTCAGAGGTAAAAATACCTGGATCGGGCTCCCCAAAACAGTGGAGTTATGCTGTTGGCAGACCTAGTTGGGCTATAAATATTCTTTTAGAACATCGAAGTTACGCTGTTGGCAGAGCAGGTATAGAATCTATAATAGACCCACATGGTATCTCAGAAAGCAAGCTTCCATATTTTCTCAAGTCTTATAGTGTTTCTGAGGTACTCTTAGCTTAGCAATTTGATTAAGGAGGCGAAGCGCTCTGAGATCTTCGGGTTAGTGGATGGGACCCTCCTAGCTGAGGCTTATGGTCAGTTCTTTAGTTCCAAGTCACTAGTCAATGGACTAGGTTGGCGAGAAGTAGATATCTGCTACACCGCAGGTTTGAACTCTCGTTGGGGGAAATTTGGTTCAAACATGCAAAGCAAGCAAGATACATAAATCTATACAATAGGTGGAAAAGAGGATGAATAGCTCCAAACATGTGAATCATTAACACTGGTAAAAACTGGTTCGAGTCCGTGGTCATATTGTCTATACGAACTAACAGACGAAAAACATCTCAAAGGCACTACGGTGGTGGCCACAATGTTCTACACAAACCAACAGTCCATAAGAAGAAACACAAAACCCACCAAGTGCAATGATTCACAAAACGACGTCCAGGTAGTGGTCCTTTATCCACTGTCAACCTAGCCGCAAAATACAACCAAAAACCCAATATAACTCCAAACCCAACACCAGGAACTCCCACAACAAGGATGAGAGAAAACCCCCAAAAACATAACTCTAAGGCCATACTCGGCGAAATGACAAAATAACAAAAATATTCTAAGTTCAGCTAAATTCGTCGAATATACCGACGAAACCAAAGGATACTCGCTGAATCAGACTTGCAATAATATGCTACACTCGGCAATACTCGTCGAAAAGGATTCGATTCGGCGTATATACTCGACGAAAATGACTCGATCGGCGTATATACTCGACGAAAATGACTCGATTCGGCGTATATACTCGACGAAAAGTACTCGATTTAGCGTATATACTCCACGAAAATGACTTATCCAAATCACTCGATGCCTTCTAAGCCTAGCCACACTCAATGATTTCGTCGAGATCACTCAATGCTAAGCCCGATACTCGATGAAAACGACTCGACGAATTCCCACTTTGCTCGATGAATTTCAAACCGGTTTAACTCCACATATGCGATGAATTTGACTTAAGCTACACCCATATCCAACGAATGACTTAGGCTAATCTTAATTCACTACAACAAACTGCATTTGTCGTAAGTATGGAAATATAACTAAAACACAGTTTGTTGCTAGTAGCTATATTTAGTAACGAATTTTTTCTGTGTTACCAAAAAGTAATTTTTTGTAACGAATATTTTTATATTTGTTACAATAATAATTAATTTGTTACTATAAATGTAAGTATTTATAACAACACTAATATTACGTTACAAATCGTAAATTTTTCTCACAATATGTATCAATTGTAACCACATTATGAAAGTTTTTTGTGACAAAAATATTTTCATTATTGTTAGTAATATTTTATTATTAATGTTTTGTTACAATAAATATATCATATTTTATTATCAAATTTTGAACTCTTTTATTATCAAAGTTTCAATTAATTTTTTTAGAAATAAAAATAAATTTTGTATACTTGCAACAGTAGTACCCCGCTTTGATAGTGCTTTAACGCAATGACACTCCTACAGCTCGCAAACATCTGTACGCGACTGTCGCAGATATGTGGTAATATTGCGACATGTGTATTTTTGCGCATGCGGGGGTGGTTTGCGAGCTGCGCAATGTCATCACGCTGGGACACTATCGAGGCGAGGGTAATTAATGTCGCTCGGAGAACGAGCGGTTCTATGTTTTGTTAGTATAACGAGTGTTCAATAGCTAGCATTTTTGGCCCGTGAGAGTATTTTTCTCACGAGCACGTGCTTTTCACTCGGACACACGTTTTCTCCCCGATCACACGTTTTTTTGCTTAGTCCCGCATATTGCACTAGTTCTTTTTTGCTCGGGAGAATACAAAATTTTGCATGTGCACGTTTTTTTGCATGGGAGGAGCTATCATTTTTATATATTTTAGTTTAATTTCTAAATAAATTTTGTAATATTTCATGTAAATTATTCACTAAGTAGTTTTTTTAAAATAAAATTATTTAGAAATTAAACTATGAGTAGCTAATCTAATTTACCATTATGGATTGTTCCAAGATTCAAGCTGGTTCGAGCAGTTTGACAGGTCTTACCGGGTTGAATCGTCTTGCTATAATAAAAATATATTTATATATTTATATATTTATGCATAAATAATAACTGTAATAATAATAGTAATAATAAATAAATATTAATAACAAAAATAATAATAATAAAATAAATAAATAAATAATAATAATAAATCCAATATTATAAGTAAATTAAAATATATTGTTTTAATAAATAAATACATATAGATATACTATATATATAATATATAGTTCTAAAATTTGTATATAAGATCACTTAGCATAGTGGAGTGTTGTCTAATGGGGGTGGGATCAAAACTCAGCGCTATAAACCAACCACCAACCCGCCAGCTCCCTGCTGCTCAATATCCGCACCCGCCATGTGCCCTGTTCAATCCGCCAGCTTGCCTTTTTTGAAAATTTTATTACAATTAATTTATTTGTAACGACACGCATACATTCGTTACTAGAAGTTTTATCGTCGAGCTTTAGAGAACGACCGTTAAATAAAGTTTTTTTCGTTACCAAAGAGTTTTTGTAACGATTTTTGGTACTTATTATAACGATTTAGGTCCTTACTATAAGTGCAATTTATTGTAGTGATTATATCCGACGAAATTTAACTTAACATAATCAACGAATTTCCTACACTACAGATGGCTATGGTCGGAAACCTACGCTACACCATGCATCGATTACTGCCGAACCATTGACTACTACACTCTAGGAAGGGAAGAAAAGAACAAATTGAAAAGCATGAAATAATAGCAAGGGGAAGATTCACCACTTGCCTTAAAGCACCCAAAAATCAGACTCCTCCGAGCAATCCATGACAATCGTCGGCCTCAAGAAGTCCTATGCAACGGTTCCTGAAACTTTACTGGGCAAACGGAGTGTTGGGTCCATTGATCCCAATGTCCTGGATTTGAAGATGACCTTTTAGATAATGATATACATATGATGTGATCTAACTACTGCTACAAGTTCTTTGTATGTAGGACAGTTCTGCAAATTGATTGGACAGATAGCCAAAGTGGCTAGGACAAGTGATGTTTAGGTAGGCTAGTGGAAAGATAGAAAACTGTCTAAGTCCGAAAACATTGAGTGAAGTCCATTCACTTAATGCCAGATGACGAATAGCGCTGAGTTCATCTTTTATAGTCAAAGACAAACAATTGGCTAGCTAAAATATGACTAAGTGCACATGCGTTGAGTGAAGTCTACTCACTAAATGTCATACAGCAAAAAGTAGTGTGACAGGCTAAGGCAGTAAAAGCCTAAGAAGAAATGGGCAAAAATGTGATTACGTCCATAGGCATTGAGTGAAGTCCATTCACTCAACTCCATAACTTCATATTCGTTGAGTATTCTTCAAACAGTCAACGCCACCGGAAATCTGTGTTGATATTAGACTAAGACTACAAGCATTGAATGAAGCGTATTCGCTCAACGCCTTGTGCTAGAAAGCACCGAATTTTATCTAAGGACAAAAGCATTGAGTGAAGACTATTCACTCAACGCCTAATTAACTAAGAAAATGTTTAAGTACATAAGCGTTAAGTGAAGCATGCTCACTCAACGCCACGTTGATATGATTGACAGATGCTGAAAGAATTGAATGAAGAAGCAACACTCAACGCTTCCCAGGCAGGAAAATTGGTTGTCCAATAGCGTTGAGTGATGATCATTCTCTCAACGCCTTATGATAAAAACTATCTAAGTATTTTGGCGTTGAGTGAAGCTTACTCGCTCAACGCCTAGCAATAGAAAAACTGTATAAGAATTTTGGCGTTGAGTGAAGCTTACTCGCTCAACGCCTAGCAATAGAAAAACTGTATAAGAATTTTGGCGTTGAGTGAAGCTTACTCACTCAACGCCTAGTGATAGAAATACTGTCTAAGTGTTTTGGTATTGAGTGAAGCTTACTCACTTAACGCCAAGTGATAGGAAATCTGTCTAAGTGTTTTAGCATTGAGTGAAGCTTACTCACTCAACGCCTATACTAAAGATGTTTGATTTTGTCTAAGTCCACAGATGGTGACGTCAGCAAAGTCAACAAGTAAACAGAATTTGAATTTGTTGCCAGAAAGTTACAGTACGCGACAAATGTCGTCGATTTCCTTCAGTACATCTATTAATGCAAAAACTAGGTAGTTGCCAACCACTTCAACCTGGGGCCCACTGCTCAAAGAGCCGCTAATGGGCGAATAATAAAAGGCAGAGATCGAAGAAGAAGATGAAGCATTTTGATACACACAATTGGACTTCATCTTCCTGCTCGCCATTATTGCAGAGCTTGGAGAACCAGCTCAAAGTGCTGATCTAAGAGCAAAAAGCAAGTCAGTCTGTGACTCATAGATAGTTAGCTGTTAGAGAAGCTATTCACTGAAGGATCAAATCATCTTCAACATTAAGATCAGAAATTCCTCTTTTCTGAGTTAGAAGAAGAAGCTGACTAATCTGGTTTCAAATATTTGGAAGACATGACTGAGTTTTTCTCAGCTTAAGTAGCAGCAAAGGGCCAACCTTAACTGCAATTACTTCACAGGTCCAACAAAGCATTTCTTGAAGATAAATTTCTGGAGCTATGAAAAAGAGAGGGATGAGTTTCTAGTTCAGTTCAGAAAGGTGCAGAGCAACAGATCTGTAAAGTTGCTCCCAGCTCAAGATTCTTATTGCTGTGAAAATTTAGGGCTGAGGATATCTCAGCTTAGGAAGAGGAAGGCTCAGAGAAATTTCTCTGTTGTCATAATCAACCACACCCACATACACCTTGTAGGATCTTAACAGATCTGAGTTGTAGGCCTAAATATTTAAAGGTCGAGTGTAGGATCCAAGTGTGAATTTGAGTGTAGGATCCAAGTGTGGATCTGAGATAGGATTCTATTGAGAATGCGTGTGTAGGGCTTTGACCTGTGTATTAGGATTCAAGTGTGAATCTATGATATATGATCCAGGTTAGATCTGAGGTAGGTGATCATTTGATCACTAAGCTGTAGGGTTTTTGAGCCTGAGGTAGAAGAGTCATTCTCTCTGAGTTGTAGGGCACTTATGCCTGAGTTGTAGGATCCTTTGGACCTGATGTAGTACCTTTGTTCCTGTGCTGTAGGAGAGTCATTCTTTCTGAGGTAGGATCCTTTGCGGATCTCAGGTAGGGCAGTCCTCCCAGCTTGAGTGGTATGACCTTTAGCCTGAGGTAAGTGATCATTGGATTACTGAGTTGTAGGGCTTAGTGCCCGAGTGGTAAGTCTTGGAGGAGACAAAGTGGTCCTACGAGATTGTGTTATAAGCTCTTAGGAGCCGAGATTGGAGAAGTGCCTTGTCTAACAAGTTGTTAGAAAGATTGGAGGGAAAGTGGAAAACTACAAAGAGCTTACAACACGATCTTGGAGGAGAGTGAGGGGCTTTTGTTGCAGGTTGTGCATCTTGAAAGCAGAGAACTACTAACTCACAAAGCACTTAAAGAAGGAAAATTAAAGATAGTCACAAGAGATTAAGAAACCAATTCACCCCCCGCCATCTAGGTGATTTAGTTATTCTTGAAAATAAAGAATTTCAAGTGTTATCAAAGGGAGGTTTCTCAAAAAGTACTTAACAGTCTGAGTAGATCCCCAAGGATAGCTAAAAGGTTTGTACTTGTGGGTTCAGAAGAGAGACATAAGGAATGGAGCTTCAAGTTTGCAGAAAGGAGAACTTTGGGACTTGGAAAGAGAGGGTCACACAAACCATGGAAGCCTCTGATCCTAGGGTCTTTGTAATAGTTCAATAAGGACCCTTCATCCCCATGAAGGTCTCTATCTTAGATGCATAATTATAGACTCCAAAGAGTTATGTAGAAATGACTGAAGATTAAATCATCGTGGCAGCTATGGATGAGAGTGCTCAAAACATCATGGTAAGTGCCATGGATGACTCCACGTTCTAGATCTTGGTCCACTACAAGACTGCCAAAGAAATGTGGGACACCTTGATTGTCTATATGGAAGGGACAAAGAAAGTCAATCTTTCAGACATTGATTCAGAGTCTGAAGAAGAAGAAGAAGAAGCCTTCATTTGGCTACTTGCTGCTATTACAGATGAAGCAGAAGATTGTCCTAATACTAGAATGGGTATGAGGGCCCCTTTGTCACATTCATATAGTGACTCATAGGTGGATAAAGAGAAGGATGATGACATCAGCTGCCTTGGGCTGATAGGAATGTCAAATGAAGGATCCTGCTAGGATCAGAATTGTCCAGAAAAGGTACATTCTATGTCTAGTTCTTCTTACTGTTCAGATTATGAGGCCTGACTAGATTCAGAAGCTTCTTCATCCAGTGATGAGGGTGAATCTGAATCTGAGGAAGATATCAATCAATTAATTGATAAGTATTTAAACTTCTAGAGGCTTTGTGGAGAAGAAGGAAGTTAGTCAAGAGGCAAGCTGAGGACATTACGTCCCGTCAGTTAGCTGCTTCCCAGCAAGCTGAGACAACTTCCATACTGGATCAGAAGACTGGGGAAGTGTACTAACTAAAGGCCATCTCCGTCATCCAACTCGAGACCATCAGCTAGAAGGAAAAGATCATTTGGGATCTTGAAGAGAAACTCCCAAAGGATAAAAAGGTTGTTGCTGATTTCAATAAGCCCAAAGTTGTGTTGCCACTGATCGACTCCTTCACCTCTCAAAAAGATGAGAGTGGCTTAGGGTCTAAGTGGAATTCTAGATTTTCCCACTCCAAAGGGAAAGGTAAATCTCCTGTTGAGCCTCAGTCAACCTTTCATAAGGTAATTCTCCCATCCAAAAGGTATGACCAAGACTGCAAGTATGGTCACTGGAGATTTGTGAATCTTTCTTGTAAGAGTACAAATGTATCTTATAATGGAAGAAGAAGGGGTATGAGATTGAGTGCACAAAAGGCTCCCCATGAAGTAGTCTAGAAGGACCATCATGGATCTTTTATATTTAGTGCTCCAGCCCACTCATTCAAGTATAAGATAGTGGCCTTTTCTCAGTTTCTTCCAGCAAGAACCCAGACCAAGGGTAAGTTAGTCGGCAAGGCTTACTTTGCTGACTCTAAGGCCATTAAAAGCATGCCAACTAAAAGTAAGGCTGTTGCTAATGAAGTTTATAGTAATCCATGTACTTATACTAGCAAACTCACCATTAGTCATATTCTTGCTGAGAGAAACAAGAAAAAGGCTACAGTTCTCTCCACTGAATAGACAGCCAAGAGTGGTTTGCATTCCTCAAAGGGTGTTCAGAAGAGGAGATATAACATCCATGAATTTTTGTGTTGTGGCAAAGTGGGCCACTTTACCATAGATTGTTGGCACAAACCTAGTGTGCCAAGGTCAAGGGTGAGTCTTCCTGACAGGGCTGTTGTAGGTAGATATGTGTATGCTTATGCTAAAAAAGAATCTAGGACCCAATTCATTTTGGGGTCCTAAGGTATATTCAACTTTGTTTTGCAGGATAGTCCAAGTGCCTATACCCATATATGGTACTTGGACAAATGTTGTTCTAGACTTAGAATTGGAATAAGGAATCTATCTTCAGGATCATTCACATGTAGATGGATGTGGATAAACTAATCAACAAGCTAGATGCTCCTATTAAGGGGGAGCTAGTATAGTCTGATGTGCTGGACTAGCTTGTATCTTATCAAAAGGATTGGCTTCAAGTTGTAACGCCCCAAAAATCAAAGGAGCAAAGGGGGACATTTTGAGCCAGTTTGAGTTCTGGCTGCAGGCACACAGCCTGGGACACGGGCGTGTCCCAGGGCATGTCAAGCCTGTGTCGACACTAAGGCGGGAAGTCGACACTTTGATCTCGACATTGTGTCGAGACTGGGCACACGGCCTGCGACACGGGCGTGTCGCAGGGCGTGTCGACCCGTGTCGACACTTAGCCGCGAAGTCGACACTGTGCTTTGACAATGTATCGAGACATGGCACATGGCCTGCGACACGGGTGTGTCGCAGGGCGTGTCAGCCCGTGTCGACACTCGTCCCGCGAAGTCGACACTTTGGTGTCGACAATGTGTCGAGACATGGCACACGGCCTGCGACACGGGCGTGTCGCAGGGCGTGTCGACCCATGTCAACACTTAGCCGCGAAGTGTCGAGACCGTGTACACGGCCTGGAGCCCATGCGTGTCAAGGTGACACGGGTAGGGACACGGGCGTGTCCTAGAACCCGTGCAGTGCTCGGGTTGAAAATGGGGAAAAATCATGGGGTACACGGCCGGCTACACGGCCGTGTTAGGTGGAACACGGGCGTATCAGCTCGAACACGGGCGTGTTCGATACCCGTGTGATGTTCCAGGTGATCCGATTTTGACGGCGAATGAGGCACACGGCCCTGGACACGGGCGTGTGCCAGGCCGTGTTCGGTCCAGATTGGGCATTTCAGTCCCGAATCAAAGTCATTCATTTCTTTGACTGAAGATCCAACGGCTGGGGGTTGTTCCTGAAGGGATATACCCGGGTTTTGACTTAGAAAACCCTCACTTTTTATTAAGTGATCTCTTTCTAAAGTCTTAGAGAGAGAGGAGAGCTAAGTGAAGAAGAAGGAGCTAGATCCGCCATTGGAGGAGCTTCGGAGCTCCGAATCGCAAGCCGACTCCGGATCCACGGAGGCAACGCTAGTGCGGTGATTTCCATCCGATTACATTTCAATGGCGCCAAAGAGGAACGCAAGGGTAACGATACTCATCTTGAGCATGATTCGCTCTCTTTCTTAGCATAGGAAGCCCGCTCTCGCGAGTTTGCGGAGAGTTGGAGGCGTTCCTTCGGGTAGATATGTGAAGTCCCCATTGTTTAGAGTCCGTATGCGAGAACGGACATAGGCGTGATGTGTGAAGCCTACCCGGACATGTTAGTCTGGATCGGTGATGTTGCATTGCATAAGGCCGGAGAAGACTCCGTGCTATTGGTTGTTTTTCGGGTTTTCTACGCGGTAGATTGCAGCAGGGAGCCTTGGGGACTAACCCGAAGGTGCACCCGAAAAACTAGGCGGATACGAGATCTTGCCAACTTGGTGGCTTGAGAGCCAACTTGAACATAACGGGGTTATGTGACTTGTGATGGAAATGGGACTCGGTGGAAGTTTGACCCGCGCATATGGCTTAAATTGCCGTTGCGATGTGAGCACGGGTTAGATGGAACCGTACCCGTTCTATGTCGTTCGGTTAAAGAGACCTAAAGGCACGTGGCACTTACCATTGGCATAGATTAGGGTCTTCGGCGGTCGATGGCTTAAATTGTCGTGACCTAGGACAGGAAGACAAATTGCTCATAGGTTTGGCCGTCCAAGTGGCGGTGGTGAGTCCGGAATGTCTATGGCTTTAATTGACGTGACATCGACCGGTTCACCGAGAATGTGCCCTGAGAGCACGGGGCGTGTGGCCGTGCGAGCCAACGTCTGTGATGAAATGGCTAAATGTGCTTATTGCTCGCTTATGCTAATAAAATGCAGGGAAGGAGCATTGCCGCCCCGAGTCAGGGGCGGGATCGTTATAATTTGGTCAGCATTGCTGACCGTTGCCTTGTTTTGCCACCGTGCGGTGGTTTGTTGCTTGCAGGTGCAGCTGGACCAAGCGGTCAATAGCGGGCTAAAGCCCTTTTTGCGAAGCTGGCCCTCGGAGGCCCAAGTAGAAGTGTTTTCTGCTTTATTCATGTATGACCGGCCTGCGTGCCGAGGTTTGTAAAACATGTAATATTCAAGTGAAACATTTTGTATGGCCTTAAGGCTTGTTTTGAGTATTTTGTAATAACATTCCTATTTTCGTATTAGTGGACATTCGTGCTTGTTGCTGGGTTCTTGTTTACAACCTTTATAAACTGCTTCCGCTAGAATGCTCTGTGTAGGACGTTGAGATTGGTTGGATGGTTTCCATAAGTAACCGCCCGGTCTGTCTGTGGTATATGGCCTCGGGCCCCGGCCGGACCTACTGCTATATGCTATGCGACGGATAGGGGGTGTTATAATTTGGTATCAGACTACTGGTTTTTGTCGGGCTTAAAGTGAATTCGTGGGCGAATTCTTTTTAAGGGGTGGTGAGCACATTGTGTGCGTCATCGTAATAACAGTAAAAAGAACCCATGAATGTCCACTTAGGAATGAAAATACTCGTGTTTGAGGAACCTGCGTGTTCCTATAATTGCTGTTTGCAATTTATTTGGTCGCTTAACGGTGTTTTGTACCACTATAGGTGACCCGAAGTGGTGTTGGGCCGTCAGAACGCCGAGTTTCTGAGGCTAGTAGTGCACCGGATGTTGCTCCTGCAACACCTCTATCGGCTGAGAATATTCGATTGGTGGCTGAAGCGGTGTTGGCCGTGATTAATGCGCAGCCTGGAAGGCAAACGCAGCAGCCCGCTCCTGTGATGGAGCAAGTACCTCTTCAAGAGGCTAGCCGAGGAGGGTGGAGCAAGTGGTTTTGGAACCGGTAGTGCCAAGGAGGGCAACTGAGAGGCAGCTAAAGCATGTAATGAGCTTTAACCCTCCGTTATTCTCGGGGTTGGGAACCCCATCTCAGGCTGAAGACTGGCTCTCCAGGGTGAAGAGAGTCATGACAGCAACGGAGACGGAGGAGTGGCAAATGACCACCATCGCTACGTTCCTTTTGGACGGTGAGGCGAGGATGTGGTGGGAAGGTTTGGAGCTGCATCATTTGAGAGGTAGGCAACTTGGTGATGTCTCGATGGAGGAGTTCTCGAGATTATTTTTGGCTAGATACCTCCCGTCGACGCAGAAGATAGCGTTGGAGAATGAGTTCCTGAAGTTGGTACAGGGTGAGAGGAGCGTGGATGAATATCTCCACGAGTTTACTCGTCTGAGTCATTATGCTAGCTCCACCATCGTGGATGAGGAGCGCAAGACTAATCGCTTCTATGAAGGCTTGAGGGATGAGTTGAGACTACTACTTTCGGGGCCAATGACGCAGGGTTTCTTAACCTTGGTCAATACTGCCCTGTCCTTGGAGAAGGACATGAAGAACGTACAAGCAAAGAAAATCTTGGGTGAGAAGAAATCTGAATTTAAAGTGCCGACTAATTCAAAGACCGGCTATCGGAGGGCTTTCAAGAAGCATAGGACTTCGGGTCCAGCTCCTTCTGGTGCTTCTAGGGCGACTACGAGTCGGACCCCGAGCGCGTGTTTTACATGCGGAAATACGGGGCACTTTGCCCGTGACTGTTGGAGCGGACGTCCTAAGTCCGAGAGGAAGCCGGGAGCTACATACGAAGAGAAGGGAAAGGCGGTGGAGTCGACCGCATCCCACTATGCTCCGGCCCAACCAAGGGTCTATAATCTTGGCCAACAGGAGGCCATCAAACAAGCTGATGTGGTGACAGGTACGGTTTCTTTATAGCAAGTCAATTTATTTAAATACTTGTTATGCACATGTTACCTTACCACTACTTGTTTAGGATTTGTATTGATTTGTGAAAATCTGGCACGAGCACTCTTCGATACGGGAGCTTCACACTCCTTCTTGTCCGAAGGATTTATATCACGCATCGGAGTCCCTTCTTCGATGGCAAAGGATAAGTTGGATGTGTTGTTGCCCAACGGGTGTTCGATGCGAGCGGATAGGATCTGTGATGTTAAGGTTCGTATTGGGGAGCAGGAGTTCGACCTGCAGGCGTGTTTACTTACATTGGCGGAGTTCGACGTCATATTTGGCATGGACTGGCTCTCGGAGCAGCAGACCCATATAGATTGTGGTAGCAAGGAAGTCAAGCTGGGAGCAAGTCGTGAGACGACTTTTACGGGCTTAAAGGGGTCGAGCAGGACGTTGATGTCTGCTCTTCAGGTGGTGAAGGCGGTTCGTGCTGGAGCAGAACTGTTCTTTACACTAGTGGAGATTGCAAAGCCGAAGCCCGCGTTGGATTGTATTTCAGTGGTATCGGAATACCCTGATGTGTTCCCCGCAGATCTTCCTGGAGCCCCGCCTCAGCGGGAGATAGATTTTACGATCGAGCTAGTGCCAGGTGCAAAGCCTGTGTCACGATCTCCATATCGGCTAGCGCCTAAGGAAATGACGGAGCTGAAAGTTCAACTGCAAGAGTTGTTGGAGCAAGGGTATGTGCGCCCGAGTTCTTCGCCTTGGAGCGCACCGGTCCTCTTTGTTAAGAAGAAGGACGGAAGCTTGAGGCTATGTATTGATTATCGGGAGCTAAATAAGCTGACGGAGAAGAACAAGTACCCGATCTCCCGGATTGATGATCTCTTTGATCAGTTAGTCGGGTCGACGGTGTACTCGAAGTTGGATCTCAAGGCTGGGTACTATCAGCTGCGAATAAGGGAGAGTGATATCCCGAAGATAGCGTTTAGTACGAGATACGGGCATTATGAGTTTACGGTCATGCCGTTTGGGCTGACTAATGCGCCGTCAGTATTCATGGATTTGATGAACAGGACGTTCAGGGAGTACTTGGACCATTTCGTGATCGTCTTCATCGACGATATTTTGGTTTACTCGCAAAGTGAGGAAGATCACTTCAAGCATCTTCATTTGGTGTTGGAGACGCTAAGGAGAAATCATTTGTATGCCAAGTTCTCGAAGTGCGAGTTCTGGCTGTCCTCAGTGGCGTTCCTCGGGCATATAGTGAGTGGAGAGGGTATTGCTGTGGATCCGGCGAAGATTGTTGCGATACGGGAGTGGCCTGAGCTTGCTACGGTAGCAGAAGTCCGGAGCTTTTTGGGGCTTGCCGGCTATTATAGGCGCTTCGTAGAGAACTTCTCGCGGATAGCGTTACCTCTCACTACTTTGACGAGGAAGGAGCATAAGTTCGTTTGGACGCCGGAATGCGCGCGAGATTTTGAGGAACTGAAGTGTCGGTTGACCACGGCGCCTGTGCTGAGTTCGCCATGTGGAACCGAAGGCTATGAGATATATAGCGATGCTTCGGGCAGCGGTTTGGGTTGCGTGCTATTGCAACACGGAAGCGTGATAGCTTATGGCTCGAGACAGCTAAAAGTGCACGAGAGGAATTATCCGGTCCATGACTTGGAGTTAGCGGCCGTGATTTTTGCCTTGAAGCTGTGGAGACACTATTTGTACGGTGTGAAGATTGATATCTACACCGATCACAAGATCCTAAAGTATCTAATTGATCAGAAGGATCTGAATATGCGGCAGCGTAGGTGGATGGAGTTCCTGGGGGACTATACATTCAAGATCCATTACGTGCCTGGCAAAGGGAATGCGGTTGCGAACGCGTTGAGTCGCCGAGCCCCAGCTCAAGCCAATTGGCTATCGGTGCATGATGAGCGGTTGGTGCGAGAGTTGGAGGCGTTGGAGATTGTTTCCGTGGATAGACAATCTAGTGTTGAAGCAGTTCTGAATTGGACTGAAGTCCAATATTACCTGGCTGATCGTATTCGGCAGGCTTTGGATATGGATTCTCATATGAAGCAGTTCATGGTAGAGGCTCTGGATGGGTCAAATTCCCAATTCGTCGTGGAGGACGGGTTGCTTTGGAAAGACGGTCGTTTGTGCGTCCCAAGTGTGGGCAATTTGCGGGTGGAGTTGTTGTACGAGGCACACCATACCAAGTACTCGATTCACCCGGGGTGCACGAAGATGTACCGTGATGTGAAGAAACTGTTTTGGTGGCCGGGTTTGAAGAAGGAGGTGGCGCTATACGTAGCAAAGTGCTAAACCTGCGCCTTGGTAAAGGCGGAGTGCCAAAAGCCGGGAGGATTTCTTAAGTCCTTGCCTATTCCAGAGTGGAAATTTGACGACATCTCTATGGACTTTGTGCACGGTTTGCCAAGCTCGTAGAAGGGAAACGACGCCATTTGGGTGGTTGTTGATCGATTAACGAAGGTGTCGCATTTTATTCCGCATAGGAAAGATGATCCGGTGGAGAAGCTGGCAAAGCTTTATGTGGATAACATAGTACGGCTTCATGGTGTGCCCCGCAGCATCGTGAGTGACCGAGATGGGCGGTTCACGTCCAATGATTGGAGGCTGGTGCAGCAAATGTTGGGAACAAAGCTGAAATTCAGCACAACCTTCCATCCGCAAACGGAAGGGCAGACCGAGAGGGTCAATAGAACCATGGAAGACATGCTTCGCATGTGTGTCTTGGATTTTGGAAAGCAATGGGAAGACCACCTTTATTTAGTGGAGTTCGCATACAACAACAGCTACCAAGCAAGTATTCAGATGGCGCCCTTCGAGGCCCTATATGGTAGAAGATGTCACACGCCGTTGTCTTGGTTAGAAACGGGTAAGTCAAAGTTGTATAAGCGATCGGAAGTGGAGGATGCTACTTCTTTGGTGAGAACCATCCGGGAGAGGTTGCTTATCGCTCAGGACCGGCAAGCAAAGTACTATAATGCCAAGCACAGGAACGTGGAGTTCGCTGTGGGCGATTATGTATACTTAAAGATCAAGCCGTTCAAGGGTGTCTCGCGGTGCGGCGGTTGAAAAATCTAAGCCCAAGATACCTTGGACCGTTTGAGGTTCTGGAGCGAGTTGGTGAAGCGGCCTATAGGTTGAAGCTTTCAGTGGAGCTAAGTGGTTTACATGATGTATTCCATATTTCGGTGCTTCGGAAGGCGGTGTAGGAGCCTACGCAAGTGATTGCGGTCGATCAAGTGCCGGTGGAAAGTGGGCTAACGACAAAGGTCAAGCCCTGCGGATTGAAGACTCGGAGGTCAAGCGGCTACGCAATAAAGAGATCAGGATGGTCAAGGTCCGGTGGGACAATTGCGGTCGTGAGGAGCTCTCTTGGGAGCGAGAGCAGACTATGCTTGACGAATATCCGGAGTTGTTCCGCTCAGGTACAAATTTTGGTTTTGTACATGTCTTTCCTTTATGTAATTTCGTGGGCGAAATTCTTTTAAGAGGGGTAGAGTTGTAACGCCCCGAAACTCAAAGGAGCAAAGGGGGACATTTTGGGCGAGTTTGAGTTCTGGCTGCAGGCACACGGCCTGGGACACGGGCGTGTCCCAGGGCGTGTCAAGCCTGTGTCGACACTAAGGTGGGAAGTCGACACTTTGATCTCGACATTGTGTCGAGACTGGGCACACGGCCTGCGACACGGGCGTGTCGCAGGGCGTGTCGACCCGTGTCGACACTTAGCCGCGAAGTCGACACTGTGCTTTGACAATATGTCGAGACATGGCACACGGCCTGCGACACGGGCGTGTCGCAGGGCGTGTCAGCCCGTGTCGACACTCGTCCCGCGAAGTCGACACTTTGGTGTCGACAATGTGTCGAGACATGGCACACGGCCTGCGACACGGGCGTGTCGCCGGGCGTGTCGACCCGTGTCGACACTTAGCCGCGAAGTGTCGAGACCGTGTACACGGCCTGGAGCCCAGGCATGTCAAGGTGACACGGGTAGGGACACGGGCGTGTCCTGGAACCCGTGCAGTGCTCGGGTTGAAAATGGGGAAAAATCATGGGGTACACGGCCGGCTACACGGTCGTGTTAGGTGGAACACGGGCGTGTCAGCTCGAACACGGGCGTGTTCGATACCCGTGTGAGGTTCCAGGTGATCCGATTTTGACGGCGAATGAGACACACGGCCCTGGACACGGGCGTGTGCCAGGCCGTGTTCGGTCCAGATTGGGCATTTCAGTCCCGAATCAAAGCCGTTCATTTCTTTGACTGAAGATCCAACGGCTGGGGGTTGTTCCTGAAGGGATATACCCGGGTTTTGACTTAGAAAACCCTCACTTTTTCTTAAGTGATCTCTTTCTAAAGTCTTAGAGAGAGAGGAGAGCTAAGTGAAGAAGAAGGAGCTAGATCCGCCATTGGAGGAGCTTCGGAGCTCCGAATCGCAAGCCGACTCCGGATCCACGGAGGCAACGCTAGTGCGGTGATTTCCATCCGATTACATTTCAATGGCGCCAAAGAGGAACGCAAGGGTAACGATCCTCATCTTGAGCATGAGTCGCTCTCTTTCTTAGAATAGGAAGCCCGCTCTCGCGAGTTTGCAGAGAGCTGGAGGCGTTCCTTCGGGTAGATATGTGAAGTCCCCGTTTTTTAGAGTCCGTATGCGAGAACGGACATAGACATGATGTGTGAAGCCTACCCAGACATGTTAGTCTGTATCGGTGATGTTGCATTGCATAAGGCCGGAGAAGACTCCGTGCTATTGGTTGTTTTTCGGGTTTTCTACACGGTAGATTGCAGCAGGGAGCCTTGTGGACTAACCCGAAGGTGCACCCGGAAAACTGGGCGGATACGAGATCTTGCCAACTTGGTGGCTTGAGATCCAACTTGAACATAACGGGGTTATGTGACTTGTGATGGAAATGGGACTCGGTGGAAGTTTGACCCGCGCATTTGGCTTAAATTGCCGTTGCGATGTGAGCACGGGTTAGATGGAACCGTACCAGTTCTATGTCGTTCGGTTAAAGAGACCTAAAGGCACGTGGCACTTACCGTTGGCATAGATTAGGGTCTTCGGCGGTCGATGGCTTAAATTGTCGTGACCCAGGCCAGGAAGACAAATTGCTCATAGGTTTGGCCGTCCAAGTGGCGGTGGTGATTCCGGAATGTCTATGGCTTTAATTGACGTGACATCGACCGGTTCACCGAGAATGTGCCCTGAGAGCATGGGGCGTGTGGCCGTGCGAGCCAACGTCTGTGATGAAATGGCTAAATGTGCTTATTGCTCGCTTATGCTAATGAAATGCAGGGAAGGAGCATCGCCGCCCCGAGTCAGGGGCGGGATCGTTATAATTTGGACAGCATTGCTGACCGTTGCCTTGTTTTGCCACCGTGCGGTGGTTTGTTGCTTGCAGGTGCAGCTGGACCAAGCGGTCAATAGCGGGCTAAAGCCCTTTTTGCGAAGCTAACCCTCGAAGGCCCAAGTAGAAGTGTTTTCTGCTTTATTCATGTATGACCGGCCTGCGTGCCGAGGTTTGTAAAACATATAATATTCAAGTGAAACATTTTGTATGGCCTTAAGGCTTGTTTTGAGTATTTTGTAATAACATTCCTATTTTCGTATTAGTGGACATTCGTGCTTGTTGCCGGGTTCTTGTTTACAACCTTTATAAACTGCTTCCGCTAGAATGCTCTGTGTAGGACGTTGAGATTGGTTGGATGGTTTCCATAAGTAACCACCCGGTCTGTCTGTGGTATATGGCGTCGGGCCCCGGCCGGACCTACTGCTATATGCTATGCGACGGATAGGGGGTGTTACACAAGAAATCTCCTGCATCAAATGGATCAGTCAGATAAAGCCAGATGCATGTAAATCTGTGGCTAAGGAAGAGGAGAAGATCTGGCTCAACAAGTAGAGATATTACATAGTGCAAGGAAGTTTATGCCAATCTAGCATCTGCTTCAAGTCTTCAATACAAAGATAAGTATAACTCATTTATTTTGTGATTCTATTAGTGCAATCTCAATTGCTAGGAATCATGTCTCTCATAGCAGGACTATGTATATTGAGGTTAGCTGTCCTTTTAAATTAGAGAGCATGAGGGGATGAAAGACATATGTCTTAAAATTATCTCATCAAATGAGCAAGTGGCACATATTTGCACTAAGCCACCAGATTGAAATAAAGTCAACACCTTCAAGTTTTATATTGGTATGATGAGTTTTGTTCAACTTAAGTAGCCCACTACTAGATATATACATTGTGTGTATGTTGCAGGTCATGTTAATCAGTGCAGGATTGGTTAGTCTACTTAGACTAAGGATAAAAGGGAAAATCGACTATTTGCGGCTAAGTATCGGAATTAATCCCAGTCGTTGATCAAAGCTTTGATATCAAATCGGTACGCGCCTCTTCCACTTCTAAAAAGTAAAATAATGCTATAAATATAAGGTGGCATGCATAAAGCAAACCACACTATTCCTTGCCCTTCACTTCGCGATACTGCCGAGACGACATAACTGTTTCTCTCGCTCTCAGCAATTCTCAAGGAAGATAGCTCCCAAATGACTCGGTTTTCTGTTTGAAGGCTCGGAATTGGTTCACAATGGATTCACAGAGGCACTAGAGGAGATACAGTAAGTTCTCCATATGCTTCAAACTTCTGAGCTTGATTTCATCTTGACGGAACCCTATCTACTGTAGAAACGGGAGGTCCTAGAATTGTGTTCCAATGCCAAGACAGATGCATCTGCGGGGGAAATCAAGACTATGGTAAGTGGAACGAAGATCAAAATCACCCCAAGGAGGCTTAGCAAGGTGCTATAGTTGTCAAAGTTTGCAGAGGCTGATGATGAAGATGACCTAGTTATATCTGGCGTCAAAACTTCAATGAAGTGGGTTGGTCTATCTAAATAAACCAGTGGTTCAATCTTACGAAAGGAACTGAACCTAAGGGGCAAGTTTCTAGCAAACATCATTGGGAAGGCCTTGCTGTGCAAAACTGGCTCCCATGATAAAATCTCAAAGAAGATGTTTGATTTGATGGCTAGGATAATCCTATCAAAGAAAACCAACTGGGGAAGGGTTATATTTGACAGGATTATGGACTGCATTGCTGAACCCAACCTGGGAAGGATATTGCCCCTAATCCTTCTGTAGACTGTTCCAGGGATCCTAAACACGAGGCTATGAACAGAGAACCATCATATAAGGAGGATGGACATAAAAATGCTGGAAAGGTGGGATAGAGTTCTTCAGCCTCATGACCCATCTACTATCAAGAAGTAAGGGAAGCAAATCCCAATTCTAGAGGACTGCACCAGAAGCAGCTCATCCGACCATCATGAGGAAGAGACTCATGACCCCAACCTGACTAAACCTAAGGATGAAATCAGGAAAGTCACAGCGGCCAAAGTGTTAGTATCTTCTGAACCTGCTGATAGAAATCAATTGAGCAGCACTCAATTTGAAGAAACTCCAAATCATGATGATGACTTCCCTTCAGCTGAGGAAGCTGAGCAAGTAGCTAAAGTTATTATCAACTAAATCTCTGCTAAGATGGAGGGGAAGGATTTTAGGCCTAATGCTGCTGCTAACAACATTCCTGTACCAGATTCTGCTGTGGTACTAGATCCTGCTAATGTAACCAGCCCTCAGAGTGAGGGGGAGCATCTCATGGAACAAGAAATGCAAG